>OW026455.1:41648041-42848041 GCA_932274525.1 Podabrus alpinus | reverse complement strand
CTGTATTTTTTTTCTGTATTTTTTTTCAATATGCTTTGTGCAATGAATGTATCCATACGATTAAAAAAAAATTATTTAATCTATTAAAACAATAAAAGGTATGGGAGGCGCGGAAAAAAAATTTTTTTTTCGGGGAGGCGTAGTAGCGTAAAGGTTGGAAACCACTGGTTTATAGGAACATTGAGAAAAAATAAGGCAGAAGTTCCACCCCTATTTGTCACAGAGACAAATAGGCTTCCGTCACCATTTGGGATGTTTGTAGTTTGTGCAGTCAGCAGCTTTGTTAAATCATCAGACATAATCAAGAATAAACACAATATTTATAAACAGTGAACAAGTGAACATCTAATTTGAGGTTAGAATTCCTTTTAGGCTTCTATACAAAGTATAGCAAGAAGCCTTATGATCTGGCTCCGTGTCCGTCTGTCTGTCCGCATAATTCAAAATAATACAGAGCGTTTCAAATCGTGTTGGAAATACTCTGTGTGTATAGAGGTCTAAGATTTTTTATTTTACTTTGATGTGAAAAAATAATTTTTTATTGATGTGGTTAGTGAAGTTAAGTTGTAAATAAAAGAGAAAGGAGAGGATTGGTCCACCTCAAAAAAAGGACCATACATTACAGAGAAGTAAAGTTTCGAATAGAATGGAAAAGTTTGATTGTTATTACTTATAATGATAATTACCAACCGCAAAAAATTTAATTGGTGCAGATTATCTGATTATGTGATGGTACATTATATGGCGATCAAAAATAACCAGATAACAACAACTTTTCACACCAGAAAAGTAGTTGTATGTATAGTGATACAAAATCTTTCCTTACTGCTCTAATGAGAAGCAGCTTGGAGAAGATAAAGTCCACGCAGGAGGTAAGAACCTTCTGCTTTTAAATGCGTGGAGCCCTGGTGTTAGGTCAACTAGCTCTTTGATGGAAACGTCGGTATGCGAGGGCCATGGGTCGTGTAAAAACGCCTCGGATAAACTCAAGGAAGCAGCTCTGCAAACACACACAAAATAAACTTAACAATAAAATAAAAATAAACATAAAAATAAACAATACGGTGGTCATTGCTTAAAGGCTTAATGATAAAGTCGATGCTTATGGTGTTAGTATGGCACCAGTGGAACGTAACACAGTAGTCCACTACAGGAGCCGACCAGAGAAACTAAACAGAAGCAACCCACATTGCCACCAAAAAATCACCACCCCACCAACAATCGACGGAACACTCGAATGGTCATAAACAATCCCATAATGGTAACCACATCGAGCTTCCGACGACCAAACCAAGCGGCAGCGAACCCCGGTGCAATGTCGCACCCTGTATATATGTAAGTCATACATCTTAGCCTTTATTAAATAAAATATAAAATCATAATTAAACACAAAAAGGTATCGACACAAAATTTCAAGTATGAAATTTGAACTTACGTCGATAAATCTAGATTCTTGCTGCTAATACAATTTACCAGTACGTCGACATAAAATTAAAGGAATTAATACCCAAGCAAAGTTTAATAACCAAAACGTAATAATATAAATAAGTAGCATTACTACATTTATCAAAAACAACACTTAAACTTGGTATTCTTATCGACGAATGCAACGTGAGATAGTAGTAGATTGCAATTTATCACCAAGTGCAGAAAGTTGTAACCTGTCACTTATCTACCAATTGCAACCATTATTTAAATAAAAATTGCAGCACAAAAATATACCAGATTGTTACACATAAATAAAAAATAAAACACATTTAAAAAGGCCAAGGGAAAAAATATGCCATCGAGCTTCTGATGTTAAAATATTGGCCAATCGATCGACAGGTACTGTGAAGTAATAGCAAATAAAACATGTTACTCACCGATGCTACCGGATAAACATCCTTCCCAGAAATTATGGGCCAGGGTGGTCGAATAGGGACACATGGCACGGCCAAAAAAACCACAATCCTCCAATCGCGGATCAAATTCCCTACTGGGATGGAAAAACAGCATATTCCATATAATATCCGGATTGTCGGACTGAAATTCCCACAAACGTAACCATACTCCGCAAAATCGAAAACCAACCCCGAAAATCACTTCACAGCCCACCAGACGTGACCTTCTCGTCCGCCATTTTTCCCCAAGTCCCTCTCAGCGCGCAGCTCGACCTGCGTTCCGGAAAACAGATAATCAAAAATATTCAAGTCTCCACCAATTTGATGTAGATGGCAGCGACCAACAAATTACTGTACAAGGTTGAGCATAACGGATGTAAAGTCCAAAATCCGTTATACACCCCCCCCCTAAACGTCTTTGCCGGTATGATAGGGCTAAAGGCTCAAAAAGAAAAAAATCGCCTATGGCTCAAAAAAATCAACCGATCTCAAGTGTTTCCGTGAGCGCAAACCGCGCCTGCTGAATGCTAACTAAGAGTGATAATAATATCTGTAGTGATAGTAGGTGATCTCTGATCTCATCATGGCAGGGACAACGGAATAAAAAAATATTCCACAAAGAAAAAAATGATAAGAATTAGCTCCAGAGCAACGACACGTCACCTTTTATCCGCACAAAGCGTGAGCTAAGGTCAAGCGAACTCGCTATAAACGACCAACCAGGGAAAGAGTGAGTATATGAGTGTACGACTCGCATCGGACCCGTACCAACTCAACCAAACGCTGAACAGCAAGGGTCAAACTTACACCACTTGACTGTCAACACCAGAAGGGCTCACATAGGACCCCCCCACTCACAAGGGAAAAGACTGCACAGCAAGGTTCGCAACACTTGCACTGTGAGTACATGAGAAGGAACCACATAGGACCCCTCCTAATGAGTCGAAGGAACGCGCACGCTCCCCCCAGACTCCTCAAGGGTTCTGATGCAGGGCAATCTTCGTCCCTGACATACAGACCGGAAAATAAAAATAAAAACTTGGTTTAAAAAAAAACCAACAAAACACTGCCATAATAAAAACAAGAGATCATTCTCAGAAAAGATGGTATAACTAGCATCTAGATGGTATGATGTCTAGTTATATTACATAAAACATGAAATAAATAAAATAAAAACAAACGAAAAAATCATGATCTTAGATGTTATGGACCATGCAGAGTTCAAGGTGTAATCGAACCCACAGTGACAAACATTACCCAGCCTCCACCCTTATGTAATGTATGATTTAAGGTGTTGTTAAACTAATTAGGATACAAACAATTACTCCAACCAACCCCCCGTATGTAATGTATGATTCAGGATGTTATTGAACCAATTAGGATACAAACAATTACTCCAACCAACCCCCCGTTTGGTATTGTAGATCGACGCAAGCTAAAAGGATTTCACCCCTTAATAACTTGTGGAAAACCAAAACACAAAATAACAAAATTGACAAACAAACAAAATTGTCAATTAAACAATGCAAAAGCTGTCCCTGAAATTGTCTCCGAGCATTCACCAAAATACAGATGGTAGAGCAACATCATCTGTCCAATACTGTAGAAAATCAGTGAAACAAAAGCAAAACAGAGGCAATACAGTAGCTCCCACGCGAGGGCGCCAGTGATACAAAATCTTTCCTTACTGCTCTAATGAGAAGCAGCTTGGAGAAGATAAAGTCCACGCAGGAGGTAAGAACCTTCTGCTTTTAAATGCGTGGAGCCCTGGTGTTAGGTCAACTAGCTCTTTGATGGAAACGTCGGTATGCGAGGGCCATGGGTCGTGTAAAAACGCCTCGGATAAACTCAAGGAAGCAGCTCTGCAAACACACACAAAATAAACTTAACAATAAAATAAAAATAAACATAAAAATAAACAATACGGGGGTCATTGCTTAAAGGCTTAATGATAAAGTCGATGCTTATGGTGTTAGTATGGCACCAGTGGAACGTAACACAGTAGTCCACTACAGGAGCCGACCAGAGAAACTAAACAGAAGCAACCCACATTGCCACCAAAAAATCACCACCCCACCAACAATCGACGGAACACTCGAATGGTCATAAACAATCCCATAATGGTAACCACATCGAGCTTCCGACGACCAAACCAAGCGGCAGCGAACCCCGGTGCAATGTCGCACCCTGTATATATGTAAGTCATACATCTTAGCCTTTATTAAATAAAATATAAAATCATAATTAAACACAAAAAGGTATCGACACAAAATTTCAAGTATGAAATTTGAACTTACGTCGATAAATCTAGATTCTTGCTGCTAATACAATTTACCAGTACGTCGACATAAAATTAAAGGAATTAATACCCAAGCAAAGTTTAATAACCAAAACGTAATAATATAAATAAGTAGCATTACTACATTTATCAAAAACAACACTTAAACTTGGTATTCTTATCGACGAATGCAACGTGAGATAGTAGTAGATTGCAATTTATCACCAAGTGCAGAAAGTTGTAACCTGTCACTTATCTACCAATTGCAACCATTATTTAAATAAAAATTGCAGCACAAAAATATACCAGATTGTTACACATAAATAAAAAATAAAACACATTTAAAAAGGCCAAGGGAAAAAATATGCCATCGAGCTTCTGATGTTAAAATATTGGCCAATCGATCGACAGGTACTGTGAAGTAATAGCAAATAAAACATGTTACTCACCGATGCTACCGGATAAACATCCTTCCCAGAAATTATGGGCCAGGGTGGTCGAATAGGGACACATGGCACGGCCAAAAAAACCACAATCCTCCAATCGCGGATCAAATTCCCTACTGGGATGGAAAAACAGCATATTCCATATAATATCCGGATTGTCGGACTGAAATTCCCACAAACGTAACCATACTCCGCAAAATCGAAAACCAACCCCGAAAATCACTTCACAGCCCACCAGACGTGACCTTCTCGTCCGCCATTTTTCCCCAAGTCCCTCTCAGCGCGCAGCTCGACCTGCGTTCCGGAAAACAGATAATCAAAAATATTCAAGTCTCCACCAATTTGATGTAGATGGCAGCGACCAACAAATTACTGTACAAGGTTGAGCATAACGGATGTAAAGTCCAAAATCCGTTATAATAGAAGCCTAGGAACCGCTGCTGAAGCAAGTTCCAACTTGTTTATTAATTAACTCGTGCGAAGTTGGTACTTCTAGTATAAATCACTATGGAAAATTTGGATCAATTCCAAGAACTAGGCGAAGAAGAACGCAAAATAGTATGTGGTAAGCTGAAAAAGTTAAATAAAGATACCCTAATTGAGATAATTATTACGGGTAAGCTTCCAACGGAATTAGAAATTAACTCGTCAATCAAGATCGGTATCGACGGTGAACAATATTTTGATATGCAAAAAGAATTGATAAGTTGCCATAAACAACAAATTAATGTATTAAAAGCCACGATTAGTGATAAAAATACTATCATTTCTTTGTTATAGCAGAAGAATATGCAACCCAATGGACACGTGGTAAAGATAACGAATGCAACCAAAAATGGTAGTTCAAGTAACTCGCAAATAAGTAATGCCGCCGTTATTAATAGTAGTTCTAATGACGCTCAAGATACCGAAATAACAAACAATAATAACGACAATTGTTATGTTGATCAAACAACCACAGTCGATGGAACTAGCCTTGCTGACGGTGAAGACAATTAATTACACACTTGTCACTAATAGTAAAAGAAGAAATCGGAACAATACTGGTAAGAACAATAATCCTAATTCTAACAACAAAACCGTAGGTGTAAGAGCTACTGTCGTTGGTTTATCGTTAGCTACTGTTAACAACAAGCCCGCCTTTAGGTTATACATGCATAATTGTGGTGGTATTAAGACCAAAATCGATTAAATCAGCGCTAACATTAACTGCTGCCTTTATGACATCATTATTCTAGTGGAAACATTTTTGGACGACGGTATTTCTACAAGCGAACTTAAGCTTTTTGATTTTAACATTTTTAGATGCGTCCGTTCTTGCACCTCTAGTCGGAAAAGTCGTGGTGGGGGGGTTTTAATAGCAATTCGCAAAAAATTTAAATGTTTACTGATTGAAACGATAAATACTGTGGAAACCATCTTTCTTCGTATCGGTAGCCTAATTGTTGGTGCAGTATACCTACCTCCCGATGCTGACTTGGTTGCCTATGTAGAATTTTGTGGTATGGTAGACAATATTTGTGATCATTTTCCAGAATCCAAATTTATCATTGGTGGCGACTTCAACCTTCCTAAAGCTAATTGGTCTATCGATGGCTCGTGTTCGGTAAGTTCCCACATTGCTTGTAGTAAAACCGATGCAATTGGTGATTGTATGTCACTACACAATCTGGCTCAAAATATCAAAATACCTAACAGTCGTGGTGTAATACTTGATTTGATCTTTTCCAACATAGATGATATTTCTATAATCTCTTCAGTCGACCGATTATCTAATCCTAGTATTAGTGCATCCCAATCTAATATGGAATTTGTTAATTATATTTTTAATTACAAATCAGCCGATTTTGATATCATCAATCAATGTTTTATAGAGCATAATTGGACTGAGATCTTCGATTGCAATAATATCGATGAAGTTGTAGACCGCTTCTATAAGATAATAGGGCTTATCATCAATGCCTATGTTCCACGTAAGAAAATAATGGTTTCAAAGTATCCGAAATGGTTTTCTAAGGACTTGATCAACTTAATTATTCAAAAAAAAGGCATGCACAAGAAATTTAAGAAAACCCGTAGTTTAGATCATAATCACCAATTTTGTGTACTTCGCGACCAAGCCAAAAATACTCACCATTTGCTTCATCAAAAGTACATTAGCAAGATAGAAGATTCAATCGTTGCTAATCCCAAATCGTTTTGGTGCTATATTGATGATTGCAATAAAATTAAAGGTTATCCAGCCTGTATGTTTTTAGACGAAGTCGTTAGCTCTTCGGGTCAAGAATGTGCCGACCTATTCGCAAAACAATTTTCCGAAGTCTACTCAAGTAATAACGGTGCTAACTGCAGCTATGAACAACTCAACGAGGTTAACTGTGATGCGTTTAGTGTTATTATTGAAGAAGTTTTCAATGTCATTTCTGAACTACCTCACAGTTTGACCAGTGGACCTGTTGGAATCCCAGCGTATTTCCTAAAAAGATGTCAATATTCGTTATCTGACCCGATCTTTAAACTATTTAAACTATCATTATCGAGTGGTCGTGTCCCAAATATCTGGAGAAAAAGTTTTATAACTCCTATTTTCAAAAAAGGTAAACGTGGTGATATTAGGAACTACAGGGGTATTTCGATCCAAACTACTATTCCCAAGTTGCTTGACAAACTAGTGTCCAAACAACTATTGCAAGCTAGCAAAAAATACATAGTGGAAAATCAGCATGGGTTCTTTCCTGGTCGTTCGACAACCACCAACCTATTATCATTCGTCACTCAAATTTTTGATGCTTTCGAAGATCGTAAACATGTAGATGCTGTGTATACAGATTTCGCTAAGGCCTTTGATCGTATCTCCATTTTTGCCCTTCTGGCCAAATTAACTTCCCTGGGATTCGGACCTGAGGTTATTAAATGGTTAGAAAGATACTTATCAAATCGGATTCAAAATGTGAGAATTCAGAATTTCCTCTCGTTGGATATTATGGTACACTCGGGTTTCCAGAAAATGATGTAATAATAATAAAGGAGCACATAAATATGTTTCCAGCTGCTATGAGCCATTATTCACGTTCTCACACAGAAAAAAAGTATTTATCATCCGATCTATCCATTTCTAAAATGTATCGCCTGTATGTAGATTATTGCACAAGTGAAAAATATGTTACACCACAAAAGGAATCGTTTTATAGAAAAATATTTGTAGAAGAATTTAACATTGCTTTTCAAGAACTTAAAAATGATACTTGTGCAAAGTGCGATAAATTTGATATGCAATTAAAATGTTGCGAATATGAGGAAGACATTTAAATGCAGCCGAAATGGCATATGAAGAAAAAAGAAAAGATAAAGAAGAATGTAAGAATAATTCTGGTGTTGTTACTTTGTCATTTGATTTACAAAAATGTTTACCAACTCCTTATTTAAGGAATAGCGTTAGTTTTTATAAACGTCAACTGTGGACTTTCAATCTGGCAATTTATCAAACAATTGAAAGTAAGTCATCCGCTATTTGCTATCTATGGAATGAGACAATAGCTGGTCGTGGTGGGCAAGAAATTGGTTCCTGCATTTACCATTATTTGCATAGTCTAGCTAAAAATACAAAAATTCATACAGTGAATATGTATAGCGACTCATGCGGAGGGCAAAATAGGAATTTTTTTTTCGACACTTTTACTCAGTATTATTTAGCAGCTGAATGCTCAAGGTAGAGTTTTCACCATTAATCACAAATTCTTAGAATCGGGGCATACTCATATGGAAGCAGATACTATCCATGCTGCTATAGAAAAAACAAAAAAACATACTGCAGCTGATATTGAGTTACCACGCGATTGGGCTAATTTAATACATTTTGTTCAAAAGAAACCTCCTATACAAGTGATAGAACTAGAGCAAACCGATTTTTTAGACGTCAAATCTACCCTAAAAACGTATTTTGTACATCGTAAAAAAATACATTACATGAGCCACTTCAATGGTTACAAATTAAGTGGATGCAGTATTCGACAAGTAACAACACGATATTGTACAAGCATTCATTTGAAGAAGATTTTAAACCTTACGACATATCCAGAAGACGAACACGAAATATGGGTGTTATACATTTTCAGCCACTGAATAAAGAACCACTTCCTTTAAGTTCAGAGAAACTTGCCGACTTAAAAACACTCTTGCCTTTTATTAGCAAAAGCAATCAGCAATATTACAGTCTTTTTATTAATAATATTAAATCAGATGACAGCATTATTGACTATTTGCAAGATGAATTTGATGAAAATGAATAAGTAGTGTTCTATTATTATCCTGATCTTAAATTTATTGTTCTTTGTTTTTGTGTTTATTAATTTTTTTCTGAATAAAGTTCATAAAATATATAACTTTTATTGATTTTATTGCGGCCAATGTCATTCAAATATATACAAAATTTATGAAAGAAAGGCCAATGTCAACTTTATTTTCCAAAATATAAATTTTTTTGAAACACAAATTATCCAATAAATATCTGTACATATTGCTGTGAAGTCTCTATAATAGAATTGCACACCTCGGTTTTATTTAGATGAAAGTGAAAGAAAAATTTATAAATTGAAAATTGAAATTTTCGAGGGTGCAATTTTATCAAGAAGCTCACCACCCTTGTCCCTCTAGTATAGCTCAGCGTTGAGATTCCCTCAAAGTATTGTAGATTCAGTTGAATTAAGGGATGTTTATTAAGATCAAAATAAATCTTTTGAAATGCTGAAATTGTTGGTTGAATAAAATATTTTAAGTGATTACGAAGATACAATGATTCACCTTGTTCCTTGATTGATCTCAAAAATTGGACTACTTCACTGTTGTTATTGATTGAATAAAAGATTGCATTTATATCAGAAATGGTTTATATTGATAAAATAATTAAATTCGCGTGCGCTAAACATTAATAAACAAATAATTTTTATTTTGAAATAATTTCAAAATATCGCAGTAAGATGCTGTTCCAAAAAATCTCTTCTTAAGGCGTAGAAATGTAATAATAATTTACAAAAAGTTAATAAAAATATAATTTCAAATACCTTAATTAAATATATCCTGCTCTTTATATAAAGCATGCGCAGATAACACAATTTAACTACCGGACACTTGTTGCACTAAACCGGTCAGCTGTTGAGTTGATCACGATATTGAAGTGGTTGTTCCGCAAAATTGGTGATTTATACGGCGTTGATAATAGAGATTAAATTGATAACCATTTGTTTTGATTACTTAGAATGATGGTAAGTTGTCCTGATATATTTTCTCATAGGATATTTAAATTGAATTGATTTTAACACTTTTTGTTGTCTGCAGATTTTCCAACTAAATCGGTAGCCATTTTGATTACTGAATCAAAGTTTATTTACAAATACTTGGCGAAGTCAGACATCTGGATGATTCCAAATTTGAGTTTGCACTTTACTACACACACGTCCTGTAGTTTCAAGCGTTAAAATACAACTGACTCTTTGGCTGCGCACTTTTCGAAAATTGGTCAATTTTCGTTTATAGGCAAGTCAAATTTTTACTTCGGAAAATTTTATGTTGACCAAATCTCTTTAAATTTTCAGAATCGCCTTTATATCTGATGTGATGAATTGTCCAATGATTTCCAGACGTTTTGTTGTACAGTAGCCGATTTGTATGCACTTTTTGGATAGATATTTGAATACTCTTATCACGAAAATTTTGTTATCGCATTTCAAACGATTTTGAGCAGTATTGACCTTTTTATTGATTCACAGAATCAAATTATAACCTTTACATAGAGCAAATTATTTAACACATCTGGATGTAATCAGTTTTACACATAATAAGTTATTCACAAAGTAAATTCAATTTTTGTAGTACAACATTATTGGTTATGTTTTTACTGATAACAGCATTCAGTAAAATTACTATTTCTGATCTAAATATCCTTTTTTATGAAATTTTGATGTGGTGATTTCCTTAATGAATTTATTTAACAGCTTTTCATCTAGTGTACCAATCTTTAGAGATCTTTATTTGCTCATAATATTGAAAATAGTGTGAATAGTTTATCTTTTCAATCTGTGTTGTTTTAAATAGGTCAAATTTTATTCATTATTTCAAATTGAGCTAGAAATTTTATATTTTGTATTGGCTCGGTAGTTTGGATCACAGCAATATGTACAGTCTAACTAGGGCCAAAAAGTTGATGAACACAACTTTTACTTTGAAGCAGTTATAAATAAAAGAATTTTTAGTAAAAACTTTAATGTCATTTATCTCGAGAGTGCATTTTATGACATTGGCCCTTTCAGCTCCAAGCCACAGAAATGTGCGTATAAATCAAATTTAATAGTACTAGTACACTTTCAAATTCACACAGGTGTAAAACCGTTTTTTTGTGAAAAATGTGACTATAATGTACACAGAAATCGACTTTGGAGATGCATTTAAAAACACACAGTAGTAGGGAGACATTTTTTTCTTGTAAAATGTGTCACCGTAAATTTGCACATAAACCAACTTTAAATAGGCATTTAAAACCCTTGAACGCTCTCTGGTAAACAGTATTACCAGTTCGCAATCAAGGAGAAATCTTACTTTGTTCATGTCTAAAATTATTTTTAAACATTGTTTGGATGTGCAATAGGGATGGTAGATGTCGTCTTTTACCACTCGTGACAAAGAGATCAAATTTAAATCGCTTACCTAGAATCTGGAGGACCAATATTTCTTAGTGGTATAACAGGTGTACCAGTGAACATTCACGCCTTGGGACATCTTCTATTTTTGCGCTTCGTAAAAGTGTTTAGTTTGTAATTTCGTTATTTGTGAAAATTCAAATATTTTTAAAGGTGAGTTAGCCTAATATAATGTCTAGTATCCATTACAAATTTTAATAAATTTTCGTATATATCGTTGTAATTATTAGTAAAATGTAAAAATTGTCAATTTCAAAGCAAAATATAGCATAACAACTAACTCATATTTAGTATAGAATTGTATATTTTTTTAGAATAAATTTTATGCCTCGTTGTTCCTTAAACATTTTTATTAATATAATTTTGAGTTTCAAACCAAAATTACGTTGCGGCCGGAAATGCTTTACAATGCAACCGGTTGGCGCGCTTATTTTACAACTCTTGTCTAGACATGTCTTGACATATTTTCATTCAAACGCAAAAGAAACAAACTATTGTTATCTTTTGCTATTTGCTTGTAATAGTAAACACCGCTTTCCAAAAAGAGACTAATAAATCAGTCAAATATTTGAAACTACAATAAACTACTGCGGCGTCTTTTGAAGGGTTTAAGAGGGAAAAGGTTTAAAAAATAAACGGTAAAACTTTTAATAACTGTGAATAACGTTACTCATAACAACAAACTTCATTACATGAGACCCTTCATTAATTTATTTTTAATTTTTTTGCGAAAAACATTTTGAAATATTTCCTTTTATAATTGACTTTTATTTTATTTATTTGAACAATAAGTTTTGATACGGGGCTACAAAAAGAATATTTTTATTTGCTATAACTAACACATTATCTTACGATTTTTTTATCACAAAAAAATAACAACATTTATGATTGAATTTTGTCAGATCTCATTATTATGGCCAATAAAAAAGATCGTTGTTATTGGAAAAAAACTCTCACCGAGGAGGAATCGTTGGCTGAGTTGATTGAAATAACAGACGAGCAAGCTGAAACTTCTGACATACGTGGTGATTCTGATGCAGAGGACATGATTGCTGAGGATTCTAGCAATACTACTTCTAGAACCACAAGGGGTCTTGGAAAATCATCGAGATTGTCGCCACCTTCATCAGGATTGTCATCATCTTCATCGAGTGTAGCGACAGTGCAGCTATCAAAAAAGAGGCGACTACTTGAACAAGACATCCCCACGACATCTAAAGAACCAATCGCTGATGACGATTTGTATTCTGATGATTCTGCCGACGAAATTTTCCAACCAGATGAACCACAACTCTTGCAATCTCAATTGGTTGAAACGGGTAGTGAGGAGGAACTAGATGAGCTAGAGGACATTGTTCCAGAATTCTCATCCTGGAAGAAGCGGCAGTTGCACCAGCCACTTTTACAAATTACAATTTTACAGATGTAATGGGACCAAACATTCAGGTTTGCTGCTTATTTATTATCTTCTTCATGTTTCTAATAATATTTTTGATTTTTACAGATGGACTCCGAAGATCCAATCAATTTTTTCAACGTTTTTTTTACGGATACTTTTCTTAATCTAGTCATAACTCAATCGAACCTGTACGCAACTCAATCGCTCAACAATTTAAATTTAACACAAGAAGAATTAAGAGCATTTATTGGAACCCTTGTTATAATGGGATTCAATTGTTTGCCACAGTTGCGAAATTACTGGTCGCAAGATCCGAATTTTCATAACAATAGAATATCTCAGATTTTCACGCAAAAAAGGTTTCTCAAAATACTGAGGTATCTGCACGTCAATGACAACTCTCAAATGCCTGCACGTGGAATGGCTGATTATGACAAGTTGTACAAGATTCGTCCACTGCTTGATCATTTTCAGGAGGTCTTTCGTGCTTCATTTACACCGAACCGAAACGTAGCAGTCGATGAGAGTATGGTCGCTTTCAAAGGCCGTACTAGCCTGAAGTAATATATGCCTATGAAGCCCGTTAAAAGAGGTTTCAAAATATGGGCATTGGCCTGTTCCGTTACTGGGTATCTCTACTCCTTTGATGTTTACCAGGGAAAGGAAGCTGCTAGTGAAGATACACTAGGCGAACGTGTTATCCTGAAGTTATCAAGAACGCTACAGGATAAAGGTTATTGTTTGTTTTTTGACAACTTTTTTTACAACAATTCCACTGATGCAAAAGTTATCAGATAGAGGTTTGTTTGGTTGCGGCACAATTCGCCGAACAAGAAAGTATTTTCCAACTCTCAAACTGATAGATGACAAAAAGATGACGATGAGTCAATTTGACTTTGCCGTTTGCAAGGAAGTGTCCGTCACCAAATGGAAAGATCGAGGAACAAAAGCTGTTACAGTATGCAGTAATATGCATCATGCGGCTATGCATTCTAAAGTTCTTCGCACAAATAAAACAGGGGAACGGGAAAATGTGGATTGTCCACAATCTATTGTAGATTACAATAAATATATTACAATAAATGTATCGTCGGTTTGATCAGCGAATGGCTGCATACAACATTGCCTGGAAGAGCAGGAGCTGGTGGATAAAATTATTTTATTACTTTGTAGAAGCAGCCATTGTCAACGCTTTCATTTTATATAAGGAAACATTAAAAATTAACCATCCACGTAGAAGATACATGAGCCATTTAAAATTCCGCAGTCGGCTTGCCAACCAACTTATTGGTCATTTTAGTACCAGAAGAAGGCCCGGTGCACCATTACATACAGAAGTTCCGTTTCCAAATGCCAACCATCAACCCCAGAGAACAACGATGCGACGGTGTAAGAATTGCAGTAATCGCAAGATTCAAAAAAGAACCCACTTTATGTGTGTTGACTGTAAAGTTCCTCTGTGTACCGAATGTTTTATTCCTTATCATCATGGGGAGTAGTTTTAAATTTTTTGTGTTGTTTTTTTTTTGTTAAGATTTTATTATTAAAATTTATTTTAAAAAAACTTTGGTTTTAATTTTTACCCTTTCATAGTAAGATAACTCGCCTGAATAACAAATATTTTTATTGGTATACCTGTTATACCAGAGAACATTCACAATTTATTTGGTCTTGAACGTTCTCTGGTAAAAAGGTTTACCAGTTGTTTCTATCAATATCTGATTTCAGAATTTTACGTAACTGACAGAAAATCTTATTTATGACTTATATATTGGATTCCAAAGTATTTCTGATCAAAATTCTTAGCAGATAATTTTGCGCGCTAAAGGGTTAATAATTCACACTGTGGTAGTTTAGTTTAACAACTGGCAACACTGCCTAGACTAATGTCATTTGTCATTTCGTGTAGTTGTCAGTGTGGCATGCGATTGACGGTTTCGTGCATCCAAAAGTAAATATTTTGTTGTGATTTCAAAGGAAATAACAGAGCAATCTGTGAAAAGGCGTAAGTTTCTTTAATTATACGTAAATGTGTGTTTATCGAAGATAATATTAACCTATAAAATGATACATAACGTTTGAATAAAAAAAAATATATATTTGGATTAATTTGCAAAACGAGGATATGGGGAGCATTGGGCACTAATATTGAAGGGAAGTTTGGGCATGCCCAATGCTCCCACCATTACTGTGATTCGGTGTAGGTAACACTTTTGTTGTTTCATATTATTTGTTTTACCTTTGACTATTTGATTATTCTTATAATTTGTTTTAGAAAAAATGCCGTTTCAATTTAAAAAGAAGAACAAGCGACGTGAAATTCCTAAAGAGATAATCTTACGTGCCATAGACGAAGTTTCAAAAGGAGGAAAAATTAAAACTACTGCAAGTAAATATGGCATACCCAGATCGAATCTTCAACGATATTTAAAACAAGGTACTACTACTGTGAAAGATGTTTCTGTCAAATTCATATCCTATCAAATATTCACCAAAGAAGAAGAAAAAATATCAGAGTATCTCATAACATCGTCAAAATTAAATTATGGACTGTCACAAATGCAAACGCGTCAAATGGCTTATGACTATGCTTGTGCACTAAAGAAAAATATACCAGAAAATTGGATTAAAAATAAAATAGCATCAAAAGATTGGATGAGAGGGTTTCTCAAAAGACAACCACAGTTATCAATACGCACACCGGAAGCTACCAGTCTCTCGAGAGCCACAAGCTTCAATAGAAAGAATGTTGGAGATTTCTTCGAAAATCTTAAAACAGTATATGAGCGTTATCACTTTGGGCCAGAATCTATTTATAATATCGCCGAAACAGGACTGACCACTGTTCAGCGAACTCAAAAAGTAGTCGCTCCTAAGGGAACCAAACAAGTTGGACAAGCAACTTCTGCTGAAAGAGGTACGCTCGTCACTGTATGTTGTGGAATAAATGCTTTAGGAAACTCTATACCGCCCTACTTCATATTTCCACGGGTGAATTTTAAACCATTTATGCTACACAATGCTCCTATTGGGTCAGATGGATCAGCATATCCTTCAGGATGGATGACAGCACCAAATTTTTTAAAATTTATGCATCATTTTGCAAAGCATAGTAAAGCAACACCTTCCTCACCGGTTCTTCTGTTGCTGGATAATCACGACAGTCATATTTCTGTGCCAGTTCTCGATTTCTGTAAAGAATCTGGTATCATTTTACTGACTTTTCCTCCTCACTGCAGCCATAAACTGCAATCCCTTGATTTGACTGTTTATGGGCCGTTGAAAAATTTCTATAATACGGCTGTAACGGACTGGCTGACGTGCAATCCAGGTAAATCGGTCACAATTTACGAAATCCCAAAATTAGCCGCTGTTGCTATTCCACGTGCATTTAAGCAACAGAACATTCAAAGGGGATTCGAAAAACCTGGCATATGGCCTTCCAACTCGAACATTTTCACAGATGAAGATTTCCTTTGTTCTTCTGTGACCGACTGCTGTTTGCCTGATCCTACCGATAACATTCCTGCAGAACAACCAACAACAAACCCAGTCCCCGCAGAACAACCTTCAATAGAACAAAATCAGAATGCTGAAATAGATCTTATAAGCCCAAATGACATGGTAGCTCCTGGGCCTTCACAGCCTAAATCTCCAATTAGGAGCGTAGGTAAAGAAACTGTGGCAATAACTCCCGATTCCGTCAGACCATATCCGAAGGCTGGTCCCAGGAAATTGGTTAGAATGAACACAAAGAAAGGAAAAACTAGAATATTGACGGACACACCCGAGAAGAGGTTGATAGAAATGGCAGAAGAAGAAAGACAAAGAAAGAATAAGGACAACAAAGAAGACAAAAAAAATAAAAGAGCCTCTAAAATTACAGGAAAGAAAAGAATACCCAAACTTGATGAATCATTCACATCGAAGCTGAAGAAACTGAAGGAAATTATCAGCGATGAGGAAATGGAGAATGAATCATCAGAAGAAGAATCGTTTGACGAAGATGATGTGTTATTATTTTAGATCGAAATTTCAAAGTCAACGATTATGTCTTGGTCAAATTTGACACCAAAAAAACTGTCTATTACTATGTTGGACAAATTGAAGAAGTTGGTCACTCCATGGCAACTATTAAATTTATGCGTATGAGTAAGATACGAAATACATTTATGTATCCAGATATCGAAGACATTTCAAGTGGCCCATTGACAGACATTTTACTTTTATTTAGAATTTTACTTATTTGTGAAATGTTTCCACAAATATTTGTAGTCGTATATTGCATAACGTAAAATTTTAATTGCACTTTAATTTGGTATTGTAAAACTTGTAGGGTAGGTATAATTGTACGGTATAAATAATGTAATGTATAACTGAATTTGTTTCTTAACAATAATAACATAAAAACTTGATGTAAAACAACGATCAAGACATGACTTGATGCGCTGCATGTAAAGATGAACACTTAACTTATACTTTCTGCCAAAGCGCAAGCGCGTGCATATAAAATATACACATTAAAATGCATTTCGATTACACTGCAAAAACACATTTATACAAAATATATAAAAAAAACGTCTAAACATGCCGCCCGCCTTGAATGCGCAGCGATTCAAAAAATCCAATGAAAAAACAAAGTCTGTAAAAAAAAGTAATGTTAAATGTGAGGTTTCACAGGAAGAACGCACGCACACCTTTGTCACGCACTGACGCGCGATATAACCACTTGGGGTTCGTATCGACACAACACGTATGGTGTCATCTTTTCCGGGATGTAGTTCGGTGATTCTGCCTAATCTCCATTTGAGGGGTGGCAGATGATCATCCTTAATAATGACTAGTGCTCCAACCAATAGAAGTTGACCATGATCACGCTTCCATTTCGTACGCTGTTGAAGCTCACTGACGTACTCTTTTGACCATCGGCACCACAAGTGCTGGGTGAGGTGTTGTAAACGTTGAAACCGAGAAAGTCGATTCTCTTGAATTTCAAGTACGTCTGGATCTGATAAGTTGGTAAGTTTTCTTCCGATGAGGAAGTGAGAGGGTGTGAGGGTATTAAAATCAGAAGGATCAGAGGACATGGGACACAATGGACGAGAATTGAGGACCGCCTCTATTTGAGTCAACACAGTGTAAAAATCTTCGAATGCTAAAGTAGCGCAACCTAAAACCCGTTTCAAATGCGCCTTTGTAGTGTAATATTGAACTTTGAATTTGAATCTCCCGCCGTCATCCTAAAATACTGTCAACAGATGGCGGGATGGCGGCTTTAATTCGAAAAATTAAAACCAGTAACAAATTAATCTATTAGAATTTAGTAATTTCAACGCTCAAAATAATACAAATAATTACAAAGAACAGAATGCCGCGAATAAGACAGGAGCACTTTAAGTCGCAGAACTCGCCGGAATTGTGCAAGAAGACTAAGAAATGTTACGTTGAATACTCATCGAACAAACTGCTTTCCCGGAAAGTCCGAAATTGTGCAAAGTTTGATTTGAGTTTCTTGAAATTGAACCGGCACTCCACGGTAAATTCATAACGCGACGATGTAATTGGTTCAATATTTGACGTGGTAAAAGGGCGAAATGATTTCTGCAATTTGGAAAATAAAAATTTATTATTGCCTTTAATACGTCGAGGAGACAAATATAAATCGAAAATGTCGAATGAAATTTTCTCGAAAAAAATTTGCTTTGCAACGAAAATACACATTTTGCATATTTTAAATTTTGCCCGAAATCGCCTCTGATTTTGATTTTCAATTTTGACGACGACACTAATTTGCAAATGCTGCCGTTATTTGTCGTTTTTCGTCAACCGTCGTCATGTGCTAAATTAAAGACCGTTAATAACCGTATCCGAAGCTCCGATTGCTTTTTCTAAATTATCCGTCGTTTCTTTGTGAGAGACCCATTTAAGTGAAAATTGTGTAAAAACTTTGAACGTATGTAGCGCTCTTATTTACCGGCCGATCTTTAATTTTTAAGACGCAACGGCAGCGCATCGCGACGCTCTATAATAGTTCGTCCATAACATTCCTTCGTATTTTCAATGCCGAAGGTGTTAAACCGAATTTAAATTTCAAAATTATTTTTTCAATCGGATAGCCTTGCAAATTTTTCGAAAAAAAATTACGCTCCGATAATTATATATTAACGCCGGAAATGGACGGGCAAACCGTTTTTGGGAATTATAACACAAAAACGTACTCTAAACTTCTTCTTCGGTTGTCTAAAACATTGGCAAAATTGTTAATAACTTTTTGGAAAAGTGCAAAAATTTGTAATATCTGTACCGGGGGACCTGCGACACTTTTTAAATTGGAGGCGAGGTGGTCGTGGTAATGAGAACCACCGACCAGCACCAACAGCGCACCCCCACTACCAAAATTGTTCATTTTTGAATTATACTTTTAAATAAAAAATATTTAAATTATACGTTGAGGGGACAAATATAAATCGAAAATGTCGAATGAAATTTTCTCGAAAAAAATTTGCTTTGCAACGAAAATACACATTTTGCATATTTTAAATTTTGCCCGAAATCGCCTCCTATTTTGATTTTCAATTTTGACGATGACACTAATTTGCAAATGCTGCCGTTATTTGTCGTTTTTCGTCAACCGTCGTCATGTGCTAAATTAAAGACCGTTAATAACCGTTAATAACTATTCGTGCATAAATGGAGAAAAAATTCGAGCGGGGAAAAAAGTTATAAGCGTTTTTCGATAGAAGACTAAGAAATGTTACGTTGAATACTCATCGAACTGCTTTCCCGGAAAGTCCGATATTTGTTGACTTTAACTTTTTCATATATTTTATGATATTTATTGCTAAGTTGTGGTTGGTGATTTATTTGTTGATCTATGGTGACGGATCTATTATGGTCCGCCCTGTGAGGCCGAAGACCGAACAACTATGGCCTTCGCGGATCTATTATGGTCCTCCCTCTGTGAGGCCGAAGGCCGAACAACTATGGCCATCTCGGATCTATTCTGGGTTTAGATGGCTAAGGGCGGCGAATGCCGCCCGTGCCAGCTAGTTATTTACATAAATATTTTCTAAAAATTAATTATAATATAATAAAACAACTGTCTACCACATCGACTAGTTCCGAACCCTGAACGGGTTCATCTTCAAGACTATATTGAGGAAAAAAGAAAAGGCCGATACAATCAAAATTCAAAAAAGGCAAAAAACGCAACACAAGAACAAAATTTAAGTTAACGACACGTACATCTTACCGCGAGGTAAATTTTGTTCTTGTGTTGCGTTTTTTTGCCTTTTTTGAATTTTGATTGTATCGGCCTTTTATTTTTTCCTCAAAATAGTCTTGAAGATGAACCCGTTCAGGGTTCGAAACTAGTCGATGTGGTAGACAGTTGTTTTATTATCCCAACCCTCACACCCGAGATTTTATTTTATTCAGATCCGAGGGGAAGAAATTTTTATTTAAATTAATTATAATATGTATTTTTACATTTCTGCTCACGTATGTGAATTTTTTATTTCTTTAAGTTACAGCGATTTTTGTATAGGTACTACGTGGACTCACAGACCACATCCGTTTACTGGAGGGTTAAGGGGGTTATGCACATTATGAACCTCAAATATTAAAATAATTAAAAACAAAATAAAACTAGAAGTTCATTCAAAATATACAAAAGATGAATGTTTGTATAATTTTCGAGAGACCACAAATTTGACCTTCAATAAACCAACAACAATCAAATCCATTTCAATACTTGCAGCTACACCAAAATTACAAACGTGTGTCGATCCGTATAATCAAGTTTAAATCGATAATCTGCACAAAGTTAAACATGGAAATAATCCAGCATTGTGTTCAAGGATAAGGAGACGTCCATAAATCACGTGAGGTGTTTTTTTAAAAATTTTGACCCCCCCTCCCCTTGGTGAGATTTGGTGAGATGTCATGGGACTCCCCCCCCCCCCTATCTAAATCTCACGTGAGATTTTCCTTATAATTTTTCAATAATTAAATTTACTTGATATGTTATTGTATTTTGCTTTATTATACCACTAATAACTACCTAGGCGTTAATACTGATATCTTCTATGTACTACATTTTTTCTGTGAAATAAGCGGAGAAAAATGATACTACGTTTAAGGTGAACTATATATTTACGTATTTACAAATACGTCTAATGACTGTCTTCCTATATTACTACCAAAAGATGAATGAGTGAGATAACTCACTCCACGGGAATTCATGTGCTTCCTCTATAGTAATGATTGGACACATGACGTCCGTGTCTTTTGGTAGTGATATAGGAAGACAGTTATTATACGTATCTACATCCTCCTCGTACAGCCAATCCAGCCTATCGTCCACGACGCATAGCAGCTCCTCAGCCCGAACGGCAACTACACGCGTTGGTCGAACCCTGACCACAGGTGCTCGCGGGGCTGCATGCAGCGCCGACCCATGCGCCGACCTATGCTTCTGAAGCTTCACACGCGAAGCAAAGTAGATGCCGCACGTCTTGCAGCATCTGTTTTGGATTGTATTTAAAAGAGATGGGCAGTAGAAATTGTACGGCATCTGGGAATAGCCTGCATGTTTGGGATACACCGTGAGCCATTGCCGAAGCAGGCTAAAAATTCGGTCTCTAGTTTTATAATACTAATATATTCGCTGAATTAATAAGTTGACGTGAGATTTTCTTTGAGCCCCTCCCTCCCCCTTGGTGAGATTTGGTGAGATTTTGCCGGACCGCCCCCTCCCCCATTTTACCTCATGTGATTTATGGACGTCCCAAAGACAATAATTTGCCAAACAGGTGCTGACTACAGAATCGCCCCTTCATTTCAAATGGATTCTAAAAAAGGGGAGCTTGAAATGGCAAAGATTTAATATAAATATGATTAATTAAATACATACCTCAATAATCAATTCGTGAAGATTATTTAGAAATCATCAATGTAATTATTCTAATAATTATTATTAAGGTAAATGGGATGTTTTTGATCGTGGGTTTATTTGGGTCAATCAAATGAAACAATTATTACGACTTACTAGTTTCGGCTACAATGTGAGCCTTCTTCAGAGCCACGTAATATAATAATGTCTTAATGTTGAAAACAATTTTGGAACACATATACGACTAATTTAAGCGTCAAACAATATTAAAACGTTCAAGATCGTTGATCACGTCCATAAAATTGTTTTCAACATTAAGACATTATTATATTACGTGGTTCTGAAGAAGGCTCACATTGTAGCCGAAACTAGTAAGTCGTAATAATTGTTTCATTTGATTGACCCAAATAAACCCACGATCAAAAAGATCCCATTTACCTATTTACTTGGGGGTCACAAGAGGTCATCGAAATTATTATTAATATATTTTTTGTAGGTAGCCGCTATTTGTGTTTTTGATTGATTGTGTTCTTTCGTTATCCGATTTAAGTTAATTTTACTAATTTATTTATTTAAATACAAAAGTTTGCCAAAATATGACCAATATTTTTGCTAAAATTGTAAACAACGTTTAACTGACTTTGCACTTAACAATTTAAGCATCCTATATACTACGTCGAGTATAGAAATAATCCATAATAATCTAGTGCGCATGAACAGTAGCCATTTTATTTGACAGTGTAAGAAAATTCCTTTGTCGTCGAAAATAATTGGATGTTCATAAATTGATTATTGCGGTAGGTATTTAATTAATCATATTTATATTAAATCTTTACCATTCAAGCCCTATTTTTTAGAATCCTTTTCATGATTTGAAAGGAAGGAACGATTCTGTAGTCACCACCTGATGGACAAATTATAGTTTCTTAACCTTGAACAAAATGCTGGATCATTTCGATCTAAAAGTTTGTGGAGATTATCGAATTAAACTTGTTTATACGGATCGACAAACGTTTGTAATTTTGGTGTATCTGCAAGTATTGAAACGGATTTGAATGTTTTTGATTTATTGAAGGTCAAATTTGTCGTCTTCCGAAAATTATACAAACTTCTTACTGCGTATTGCGAAGGTATGTGGGTACCTCCTTTTATTTGTCGTTTAATGGTGGTTATATTTTATTCATCTTTTGTATATTTTGAATGAAGTTCTAATAGTTGCATTTTTGTATTTGCTTTGTTTTTAATAATATTAATATTTGAGGTTCATAATGTGCTTAACGGATGTGGTCTGTGAGTCCACGTTGTATTCAAAAATTGCTGCAACTTGGAGAAATAAAAAATTCACGTTCGTGAGCAGCTGTACACCTTGCAGAAATTTAAAAATACATTTAATTAAATTTTAGAAAATATGTAAAGAACAATTTGCAAAAAAATTAAATGTCCTGATAGACCACACCTGTCTTCTCTGGTAACTTTTTATTGTAGTCTGAAAGTTAAACATTTTGCTCAAAGTAGCTTGTGTTTATTTTAGCTTGAATTGTTCACTTATTACAATTATAATTAAATTTGAATTTTTCAGGTAGTGCATCACCCAGTAGTCTTCCGCAGTGGCCAGTGTAACAGGAATTCCAGCACAAGGAAAGCACGGCTTGGTTAGACTTGCACCCGGAACCTCTTTTTGGACCATCATTTTGTCAAGGTGAGTTGCATGTACATGTTTACTTATAACTTATTAGAGATAATTTCTATAATCATTTTAACCCCAATGGGCTACGAGCAACTGACCAAGTCATGTTAAGGCAGCGGCGTGTTCTCTATGGAAGCTATGGAAGCTGCGCTTACCTTATTTGCCTTGCTAAATTAAAAACAAAAATTACTTATTTATATACAGTCGACTCCGGATATAGTGAACTTGAAAAATGCTTAAAAACTGGTTCACTATATCCAAGGTTCACTAAAAAAGGAAAAATAAAATCTCCCATGTTTATTATACGTGTAACATATGTGTGTATTTTATACGGTCAGATTTAGATGAAATAAGTTTATTATTAGAAAAAAAAACATATTTTTAAAAAAATAAAAAGACATAATAAACTACTTAAGATAATCAGATATTTTAGTTTGTACATGAATGTTATTAAAACTAATATTATTAATATAATTTTCAAGGTCACAAAAACCATTCCAAACTTTTTCTGGAACTTCGCGTGATTGCAAAAAAATGCGCGAGTATCGGTAAAAGCTAGTTCACACTATGCAACTTCTCATGTGACTTGATCATAAGAAAAATCATATCTAAAATCATAAGAAACGCTAATATCACATGACCAACAACTTTTAAGTTCACACTATACAATATTGCTTATGACTTTTCGTATGATTTAAACTGTCACAATACTGTCTACTGTCAAAAATGTTGTAATTAACCTAAGTTTATAGCAGTTTGTAGTCTCTAGTGTGTGGTTGATCATCGTTTCTAGCATGCTTATTGCTATAAAATTTGTTTTTTGGGTCATACAAACAGGGATACTGCTCATAACAACTTATCAGCTGTTGTAAGCTTTCTTTAGTCCATTTATACTAAAAAATCAATTGTAATATTTTTATAAAACTAATTTTTTGATTAACAGAAATTAAATAAAATAACAATTAAATATTAAATAATACTAAGACCCGTTTTACCATAATAATAAATTTTCAAAGAATTTGAAATTTTCAAAATTTAAAATTTAAATTTAAAAAATAAATTTTAATTATCAAATAAATTTTAATAATTTTTTGATTAACAGAAATTAAATAAAATAACAATTAAATAATACTAAGACCCGTTTTACCATAATAATAAATTTTCAAAAAATTTGAAATTTTCAAAATTTTAAATTAAAATTTAAAAAATAAATTTTAATTATCAAATTAATTTTAATAAATAGAATAAACGGAATAAACAAATCTGAATTACTAACCATAATATTAAAAATACCAACCATATAATGTTAAAATCTTAAAAAAAGCGGTTTATTCAAAAATATCTTACAAGAAGTCATAGCAAAATAGACACGGTTCTATTCTGAAAATCACTTATTATTTTGCTATTATTTCCTTATGACTTTAGCTATGACTTCAATAATACATAAAATCATATAGTCTGAACGTAAAAAAAAATATGACTTGTCACGTGAGAAGTTGCATAGTGTGAACCAGCTTTAATTTTCTGTGTCATTTCTTTGATTGAAGGAACACTCATAACTTGCTCATCAAACCGATTCTTGATCTCTTCGTCATCACTTACATTTGTCACTAAAAACAAAAAAAATAAATATGTGTTTAATTTTATTCCAAAATTGCATTAACAATACAAGAACATAAGATTGACATTTTTGAAGAGATACCTACCTGCTGTGACTGACTGAATAATTTGATCGTCTGTTAGTGATTCGGCTGATACAATGTCATCATCGATCGCAACGTATTCTTTAAAGTCAAAATCTTGCCATATTTTCTCATTTCCACTTCAATGGTGGTTTGAATGTCCGTAGCATCAGGGTCTTCTCTATGAATTTTTAGCCATTCACTTACTGGTAATTCGTCATCTGAATCAAATTCAATTTCTTTTTCAAAAAATCCTGCATGTTTAAAACAGTGTGCAATGGTTTCACCAGTGACGTTCTGCCAAGCCAGATGAATAAAGTTTACAGCATCTAAAATGCTTACTGAAAATTCTTTTCCACTGTCAATTGTTTCCACCATCTTCATCAGCATAATTTTTCTGTAATGGCTCTTTAAGGAATGAATGACCCCTTGATCCATGGGTTGCAGCTTAGAGCTGGTATTAGGCGGCATGAAAACCAAATTAATTTGATTAAGGGGAACTTCAGGATGCGCAGGGCAATTATCAACTAAAAGTAAAATTTTTCTGTTTTTCTTTCGTAACTCTGTATCCCATTCAATTAGCTCCTCTGTAAACAATTTAGATGTCATCCACGATTTACTATTTGTTCTGTATTTCACTGGTAACGCCTTGTTTTTAAAACATCTAGGATTGGTAGATTTTCCTATAATAAGCAGTTTTCTCTTTTCCGTTCCAGTCATATTTGCAGCGACCAAAACAGTAATTCTCACTTTAGACATCTTCCCACCAGCACAGCTTGTTCCTTTGAATTTCAAAGTTTTATCCGGTGTCAGTTTGTAAAAAAGCCCGGTCTCATCGGCGTTGAAAATGTCTACTGTCATAGTTCTTGCGAAGATCAGGCCAAATAGTACTAAACCAGTCACCAACAACATTCATATCAACTGATGCAGACTCACCAACAATTTTTCCTCCAGTGATGCAATGTCTCTTCTTAAATCGTTCAATCCAACTATTAGAACATGTAAAGTCTTTTTTTAGCAATTTTACCACCCATTTCAGAAGCTTTTGCCTGAAGAATTGGACCACTCAAGGGAACATTATCTTTCCTTTTTTGAGTAAACCACTGTAAAAGTCCCTTATCCAGCTCTTCGTGAGATGATTTTTTCATTCTTTTACGATTAACATTAACGTTACCATACAACGATAAAATATCTTGTCTTTTCTTCAAAGTTACGGACACGGTAGCTTTAGGCAAACTCATTTCACGACAAATGTCACTCTGTTTAGCACCATTTTGTATTCTTTGAATAATATCATACTTGTCTTTTAGTGTTAACGCTTTACGTTTTTGCTTTTCCATTGTGAACGATCAACACAAAACTATGTATAAATTAAACTCATAAGATTCACTCTGTTCACAGTAGAATCTGCAACGCTACTGAAAATAAAATTAATTTACTCAACATCTGAAGTTAAAATCGGGGAACTACTGGGAAACCATCGAAAAGTTTACTATAGGTAAACACGTACGTTAAAATCGGAGAATTGCCAGGGGAACCCCCGGAAAGTTTACTATAAACGGAAGTTTTATATATACCTTACGTGAATAAAATTCGGTTCACTTTATCCGGAAGTTCACTAAAAGCGGGTTCATTATATCCGGATAAAAAATGTATTAGTCTTATGGGAAAACTTTACGGTACCTAAAGTAGCGTTCACTATAGCCGGGAGTTCACTAAAAGCGGGTTCTCTATATCCGGACTACACTGTAATTTAAAATTTAAGATTTTTAAATTTTTTATCAATTTAAATTCCTTTCTTTATTTGAATAAAAATTTGAAATTTACTGAAATATGTAGATATTTAAAAAAAATAGTTACTAGTCACGACACGCCACTATGTTAAGGTTATTGTTTTTCTTATTTTCTTTATGATTTATTTATTGTCGTGTTTATTCGAACGAGTAGTAAATGTAAATCAAGTTAATCCTCTATTAGGGTGACAACCTCCCTCCCCTGTAGCATGTGTAACTATTATCGGTTGAAATCGACTGTTAGTCATAATATTTAAAATGTGAGAATTAAGGAATAAGAAATAGATACAACATTTCCTGCTAATGAATAAATAGAATTGCAATAACTATGGTAATCAAAGGTTTAACAGGAATATACTTAAAATATCCACTGGGTAGATTTTCTTATGAGGAACAAAATAAATTCTTCACAACAAATAAAAGTATTAAATTGTTTTGTATTAAATATTATATTTTCGGGTATTTTAGGTATTTAAACTTCTTTATTATTTTCTTTAAACATTAATTCTTTTACATTATATACAGGTCTATGGTTTTATGAAAATCTTATGCCTCGAGCATAAATAAATTATTGTTTGTAATTTTAGGACTTACATTTCAGGATTTTTGTATCGTAATGAAAGTAAACCAACGATCATAAACCGTAGTACAGCGATGGATATAGAATTTACTCCCTTGGTCACGCTTTTAACACCCAATTGTATAATAATAATAATATCTTTATTTGGTAAAGAATACCACTATTTACAGCACAATTCATAACACAATCCACAGAACCCATAAAACCAATCTATATAAATTGATACTCTACATATATCTTAATTCTCCTTTTAAAGGACACCAGCTCAGATTCCAACTTAATATCCAACGGCAAACCGTTGAACAATCTCAAACCATTGTACAAGATCATATTCTGAGCCCTGTTGTTTCTAAAAAGATTCAACCTGAAGTCATGCACATTACGAACCGCGTATCCATGAGAATCTCCAACATATGACACATTATTGCACAAATATTCAGGTAACAATTTATTTTTTAGTTTGAACACAAAAATCAAAACATTTATTACGATTCTCTGATATACACTGTGCCATTGTAATGTCTCCAATAATACAAATTTGGACACAAATCTACTAACCTTCAGAATAGTTCTCATTCCCCTATTCTGAAGTTTCTGCAACCTACCCAACATACTATTGTTACCCATAAATAAAATAGCAGAACAATATTCAAAATGAGGCTTCAGCATAGTATTGTATATCTTTATAGCACTCATAATCGAAACATCCCTTCTAATTTTCAAAAAAAAAATACAATTTTTTTGCTATTGTTTTACAAATATAATCAAAGTGAGCCCCAAAATTCAATTTATTATCTAAAACTACTCCTAAGTATTTAATTTCACTGACTATCTCAATCTTATCCCCTTCCATCACAATATCCAGATTCCTACCTCAAGATCATACCCTTTGTCTTATTCAAGTTAAGCTTGAGCCTATTCATACAAAACCAATCGCATAAATTTACCAACTCCTGATTTATAGCCATTATGCATGAATCCACATCATCACCATCAACATACACAAGCCCATCATCCGCAAACAACAATAATTTTGCCCTATTTAATATCTTCTTCATATCGTTTATATAAAGCAAAAACAATAAAACGCCAAGAACAGTTCCTTGTGGAACTCCCAAAAAACCCTTTCTGCATCACACATCACTCCATTCACCTTTGTTGTTTGTTTTCGCTCAGCTAAATAAGATCGAAACCACTTCCATTCCATTCCTCTAACGCCATATTTGCTTAGTTTATCCAGCAAGATCTCTCTGTCTACTGTTTCAAAAGCTCTATGAAGGTCCAAAAAAACCGCCACTATCACCTTATTATTATGAATGGCAACTTTCCACTCACCAGTAACATAAGTCACCAACGACTCACAACTATGACCCTTCCTAAAGCCAGACTGAAACTCGGAAATAATACCATTGGCTTCTAAGTAATTCAACAGTTGTTGGTTTACTATCTTCTCCAATATCTTTGCCTGTACCGTTATCATATTAACTGGACCTCACACCTAATGGAATTCTTTATTTTTCCAATAGGAACAACCAATGATTCCTTCCACGAATCAGGAAAAACTCCAAACTCCAAAGAATCGTTAACTATGGTTAAAAAATTTTCACCAATAATGTCCAATATATCTTCAAACATATCCGCAGTGGCAAAATTCACATCTGCTTTCCCATTCATTTCTTTTAATACCCGCTGAACATCTTCGATCCTTACTTTCTTAAAGACAAAAGTACAATACATATTATCAATCATGTTGACATATATCTTCACAGGAATGCTATTATTAATCACCACAACGCTATCAATAAAGTACCTATTAAATTTATTCGCAATTATTATCGAATCAGCACACTTCTCATTATCAAAACTAATCTCTTTAATATGTGTATTTTTCTGTTTTAAAACAAATGTTTTCAAGGCTCTCCACATTGACTTTTGATTTACCGAATTGTCAATTTTGTTACTTATATAATCTGATTTTGCTTCATTAATTTTTGCCTTATAACCATGCACCTGTATTTAGCCCACTCAAATGCACTTCCCGTTTGAGCTGCTTTACGGTACTGATACACTTTACGATTTTTTAAATTATTTAGATCGTCATTAAACCACGGACAACTAATCTCCGAAATCTTCTTAGTTACAACAAACTCGGAAAGAACCGTCTTCAAACCATTATTGAAAATGTCTGCTTTACAATTACAATCGACATAGTAGGTGGTCACAATGTCACTATGTGCAACTCTAGTTGTAAATTTGTCCCTGTCATATTTCAACATACGAATTGATTTTTCCACTTTTCTATTAACCACTAAGTCAAGCTCAATTGTTATTCCAATTGTCTCGTGATCACTTATTTTGGTGAGGATTACCTAACCCTGGCAACTCCAAATAAATTGAAAATTTCCTATTGTAAAGAGGAAGGTTTAAATAGTGTAATGACATAATTTTAACAAGCGAACATATAATCAAAATTTTGAGAAAAATCAATTTGAAAAGTACGGAAAAGTAGCATCTTGCATGCTGTAGAACCGGCCGGTGCCACTACTTCGCTCGGCCGGCGCGCATTTTGTTGACGGTACGTGCACTGGGATATACTCTTACACTTAGAAAATTTCGCACCGGCAGATGCAGCTCGACGCTCCTACATGTAACATCGCTTATTTTTTGTTTTTACGCGATTTTTTGGGGGTGAAACGTAATAGTATACTGCCCCATACCGCAACTATACTTTTTAATGCTATTTCGAGGGTCTCTTACATCCCGGTTGCATTTATCCCGGTTTTCTTGATCGGTGGCGCTTCTCGTATGTTTAGCCTAGTAACCAGAGTCAAATCCGCCCTGGAGGGGTGCAGAGCGGAGCGGAGCGCAGCGGCGCCCCGTGAGGGTAGGATTTGACGATGGATGACCCTCCTTTTCGAATGCACACCCCTAAAATTGGAAGGCAAAAAAAATTTAATTTTTTCACTTTTTAGGTAATACACGAGTTATTTTCCATTTTTTTGATTATATTTATTACTAATATCTACTAATCACACCCCCATCTATCCGAATTTCAAAGAAAAATTGAAATCGGAGCCAAAAAATTTTACGCATTTTCATCGAAGCACGGGCGACTAGTGTCGCATCGACCCGGTTCGGAGGCATATCGGGTTACATTCCCCGTACTTTTCAAATTGATTTTTCTCGAAATTTTGATTATATGTTCGCTTGTTAAAATTATGTCATTATACTATATAAACCTTCCTCTTTGCAATAGGAAATTTTCAAATTTTTTGGAGTTGCCAGGGTTAGGTAATTCTCCCCCTTATTTTCATGTTGCCTTTAATTTCAGACCTGAAACTGTACCCGTCATTAACAATCACGTAATCAATCAATGTCTTTGATTCACAAGTGATTCTAGTATAACAATCCATAATTTGCATATAACCACTATCAGTTAAAATTCCCTTAAACTTATAAAACTTATTAAACTTATAAACCAATTGTCAAAAACTTTTTTAGTTATTTGTTTTTCTATTCATTTACTCTTGTTCTTTTGTATAACACTGAACTTTTCTTGAAGTTCTCACGATTCGCCGAGTAGTTTATTATAATTGGAATATTTTTGATAATAAAATAACAAGTATTACCTACACTAAAAAGAAAAAATTCTAACTTGATTGAAATTTTGACAACTGACAAAAACAAATTTTTAGAAAGATTTTATATTTTATATTAGTAGCTTTGTTGTAGCGCTTATGTCAAAGCCCAATTTGACATGTGCTACCGACGTTACCAAGCCAAAATCGACGTTACCAGACCCACTCTTGGTGGGTTGAAAAAGTTTTTCTGCATATATCGAGTTTGTAGGTGCTGAAAAGGTGGGGAGTGAAGAGATTGAAATTTCTATTTGGGCTTGAAAAATCGGTCTAACGGAACGTTTTATACAGACTTAGTTCGTAGGTTCTTCCACTAGGGGACTCAGCATCGCTCGGTGTATATTTTTATACAAACGTTGTTAGGCCCACTACATATAATTGCCGTTGTCAGGCCCTAGGTTTGACAACACTGCTTTCTGATATCATTCAAATTATTTTGTTTGAAGAACTTGCTTTTTGTTAATAGAAATAAAGTTAACTTGAATTACCGACTGGCTGGGTATACTGAATTGACCGCCAAATTAAGAGAAAAATTTTTAATTAAAATATTTACTTAATAAATATTTACCAAATAATATTTACTAAATAATATAAACTTGAAAGGCTTTTAACTCTTTACAAACCTAGCTGGATTCTGCTAGAAAAATTTGGGGTTATCAAATTACTCTTTAAAACGGTAAATTTCGTAGATATTTCGGGCTCTTATCGTTTCTTTTTATGAAAATTATTTATAATAATCTAAGTATAAAACAAAATCACCTATTAACGACATAAAACACCACCAAATTTGTTAAGAAAATAACAATTAGAATTTTAAAGGTTACTGTAAAGGAGTTTAATTTAAATATTAAAAATTAGGAAACTAGCATTGCATATCGAGGTACTGTATTTGGTTTTACGGACTATAAGACGTACTTTTTTACTTGGAAAAATTGGCTTCAAGTTGAGGTGCGTCTTATAGTCTAAAAGTAGGTGATACGTGGTAAGTCGGGGAATCCCACGAAATTTGTGAAAACTAGAAGTAACTAAATATGACTTAATATTAGGTTTGTTTCATCGACGAGTTCTCGTTAGTTCTAGTTGGTTCTAGAGCTATGCGCATGCTCTTTAACTAAAATCTTAACAGATTTTAGTTAAAGAGCATGCGCATAATTCTAGAACTAACGAGAACTCGTCGATGAAACAAGCCTATTAAAAAAAAGTGAAGTGACAATAATATTATGATCAGTGATTTTAACAAGACGAGTAATAGCGCCGAGACCAGAGAAGATGAACTGAATGACTGTGTGGGGTACCACTTATAATTGGACCCCCTTCTGCAATAGGGAACCAACCAACAAAACACCATTCTGAGTAATCGGCGTTTAAAGGTTTCAGTATCTAGCAAAACACATAACAAAACGTTGGTTCCCATGCTCAATAAATGCCTTTAAAAGGATTTATATTCTGGTTCTCTTTTGTATAATGGAAAGCATCAAAATGATTGTTGGAAACAAATGATTGGAAAATGGTTGGTTCCTTATTGCAGAAGGGGGTCCAATTAGAGTCCGGATTTATATGTAAAATAAAAGTCAAAACAGCGCTTTATTATCATTTAAAGGTATAAAATACTTTCGAAAGCAAATCAAATAGCTTTAAATTTTACTAAAGGTATGTTTTGACTTTTAAATATAAATCCGAACTCTACTTATAATCATAATAATTAAAAATTAAAAGGTTTTAGTTTAATGCTGTTGTACCTATAACTAATAAAACATTTTTTTTTAAATTGTCTCATAAATTTGGGGTGTGTCTTATGGTCTGGTGCGTCTTATAATCCATAAAATACGGTTTACTAAAATTTGTTCTAAGTCGTTCATAAAAAGCTACTTTATTTTTTACCTACAATACTGAAAAATTAAACTATTTTTGCAAAAATTCTTTATTTCACAAAATACAATAATAAAAACATTATTTCTTGCGGTACGTGTTGTACACAAATGTTTTAATTCTCACCCAATCACTTTCTTTAAATAAACTTTGATTAAGTAATACATTCGTACTTTTTAGGGGCAATTTTCTTTTTTATGTGGTTTTTAAAAAAACCTAATACTAATTTTTTTTCTTCTTTACTCCATTTAATACGATTACTAATCTTTACTTTCGTACTTTTCCACGTACGATTTTCTTCTTACTTGTATTCTTACTGTTCTGTATCTTTACTTCACTTTTCTTCTTACTTTTATGAATAGCTGAACTGGAAGAAGACAAAGATTCTTCTTCATCTAGTCGTGGATTATGCTTCATGGAGTTACTTGTAAAACAACTAGGACGATTTAAATCTTCAACAAATTCTGTATTATTTATTTTTGAGTCCAGTTCCACCTCTTTATCTTTAGTTCATTAATAATTTCCTCGCAATCTAATTCATCCTCAGCTACTTGAATGTCATCCAAACTTTTTCCCTTAAATTCTGCCCCTTTACCTGCATTCATCAGTAGTAAAACTTTTGCAACTTTTTCTGTTTGGTACACGTCCTCCGACAGTCTAAAAATCAGAATCAAATTATTACCATGATAGTTTTAAAACAGATGTATCAGCTTACCTATAAAATTCACGGTGGGTTTTATCCGTGTGACCCATAAATCGAGCAATCTGCTCCATTTCATCGCTTTCAAAATTCATCAGTTGTAAAAGACAACTAATTTTTTGGTCAGTATTTTTTTCATTAAATGGTCAGTATTTTTTTTGGTCAGTATAATTTGTTATTTTGGTCAGTATAGTATAAATAATAAAGTTGCAGTTTTGGTTAGTATACTTTATTGGTTAGTTAATTGTTTTTGTCAGTGACCATTTTTAATATAAAATTAGAAATCCAAATAATTATTATAAAATTTTATTTAATTTATCACAATTAAAAAAAAATGCGAATAAAATATAATTATAATTAATCCACTAGAAGAGCTTTAGTAGGTAATTTTGGCCTTCCCCTTGAACACTTTTTCAATGTTGTTTTTCAGCTCGGGTATGGTCGCTGACTTATTGACGTACACCCTTTCTTTCAAATAACCTCAAAGGAAACAGTCGGGAGCGTATGGGCGCCCATAAGGGGTTTCCCCCCCCCCGGAATGTTATAATTTATGTGCAATAAAATTGCATACCGGTGAATGATTTTTTTAAACTACGCAATTGCACCCTCCCTGAATTTAGCTACATGGGCGCCCATGCAGTAGCGGTTAATTCTGGTGAACGTGTACTGTTCCATTTCAAATTCCAAAAGTCTGCATTACGAAATTCTAAAAAAAAAATAAAAAAACTAACTCTGAAATAAAAAAGTTATTAAGCATTCACTCGTCCTCGTCCTGCTGATCCTCTGACGGAAAAGCACTGCCGATTGATCTAGGTGGACTAGTCTAGACCTCCCGTTTGAGCAGAAATGCGGGCCAAAGTGGAGTGTTGCCAGACCTGTGGGAATAACAGCCACCCTCAGGCTGACTCAGCCACCAGGATCCCCTCATCCTGCATTACGGGTCACCGCGCACGGCACAAACACGCAGGTACCTGTATTTGTCAGATTTCTCCACGACGACCATCATCCCGGTTCATTGACAGCCACGCCAGGCACAAAGGTTTTTAAGCCCCGGCCAGACCCGAGTGCCAAAACAGACCGAACACGAGGGGGTTTTAATCCCCTGGTTCGTATCCTAACAGGTACACGCCCGCCGCTTCCTCAAAACACGCAAGCCACCTCACCACGTCAATGTTCAGGTACATTCGAGGGGGAATACAGAGAATAAAATTTATTCCAACTTACCTTCATTATTTTTACGAAATAAAACACTTCGACTGCCTTATAAAGCTAAAAGTTGTTTTGTTTATTATTCTGATACTTCGACAACCTTGAAATATATTAAATTAGTAGTTATTGAAGTTCTTTACTAATATTATTAAGTTATTGTTCCTCGATTGATTTCTGCGTAAATATTTGAACCAGATTATTTTGTCATACCCTGTAGAAAATGTAGTTTTACATTATTATCTCTATAAAATACACAATTAACCATGCGAATCTAAAAAAATGTAGAAAATCAAATCGCAAATGTTACTTTAATGAATGGTTAATAATTTTGTTATTTATTTGGAATTCCAGTCTGGTGCTATCGAATGTCAATACGGCAACGTTGTTTAATCTTGTTAGTTTGCAATCCTACCAGGGGGCGTATTTGTGCGGTGCATCTGCGAATATCAAGTCAAGATGGTGATCGCTTGTTTTGTTGTTTAACGGCGTCATGGCCGTCATGGCCATTTGTTCTTTGATAGGCAAGGTTGGTGTCCTATTATTATAACTACGCACGAGGTGTTAGATCGACTGTGAAACCAAGCGTTATTTCCTAATAATTTGTTACCAATGCAATCAAGAACGAATCGCTACAATCATCACATGGAAGTAAGAGTAATTTTTGGTGCAATTTGCAAAAAATTGTCAATGGTTATTGTTAGTTAAGAATGAAGTATCATGGTGGATCTTTTATTTTAAGGTTTGTTATTCATTTAAGGCACATTATTTGGTGCCGCTATTTTTCTGTGTTTATGAGCAATTTTCATTTTAGAGTCGCACATGAATCACCCGATGTGGATTTTCTAATGGTTTTGAATACAGCATGGACCGGAAAAGAGAGTTGAAGGCGGATCAAGTGACTACGGCAAGCTGCAAAGAAGTCGAAGCTGGCAACGAATAAGGTAGGATTACATTTTTATTTTTTTTAATTCAAATTTTTATAAACAAGCAAAATATGAACGGTTTATTGAAATTTATAATGGGGGTTGGAATATTTTTGTTGGCCACTGTAAATACTATCATTTATTACCACCAAAATTAATGATTTGTATCAATTTAAAACTCGGGTAGAACGTGGTATATTGATGTAAGCATTGGGGTGAATAATCGTTCATTAACCCTTACTCGTTTAGGTAGTTAAATAGGATATTCAATAAACGAAGTTGTTGTTACTTACGTGAAACGTAGCTTATGTATTGTATGTAATAATTGGGAATCTGGTGTATCTTTTATTTTAAGATTTGTTATTCTTTTAAATCACAGTATTTGGTGACAGTATTTTTCTGTATTTATGAGTAATTTTCATTTTAGAGTTTCACTTGAACCACCCAATTTGGATTTTCTAATGGTTTTGGATACAGCATGGAACGGAAAAGAGGGCTGAAAGCGGAGCACTACAGCAAGCTGCAAAGAAGTCGAAGCTGGCAACAAATAAGGTAGGATTTCATTTTTCTATTCCAATTACTTATATAAATATTTTTGATTATTAGCACCAAAATTAATTATGTGTATCAATTTAAAACTCTGGTAGAATGTGGGTTTTTGATGAAAGCATTGCGGTGAATAAACGTTTCTTAATTCTTACTTATTTTGGTAGTCTAAAAAGGATATTCAATAAAAGAAATTATTAAGTTCGTAATACGTAGGGTATGTATTTACATAATACGTACAGTTTATTATTGTCGTTAGTACATGAATTTGAATACCTGATTTGCACTTATAAACCGAGAGGAACTAGCTCGAGTAATGTTAGGCAACACACATAACACCTTCACTTGTATACGAGGTATAAAAAATATACATTACAAATTTAACCTTCTTACGGGTTCCCTTAAAGTTATTTACGGTATTTTACATTTATTACAACCTGAAATTTCCTTGGTGTCGCTGCTGTGTAGTATTTTGTACTGAAAGTGGTTACTATAGCTTTGTTCCAACGAGCCGATAAACCGTACAATGTACAGTCGCGCTCATGTGCAATAGATAAAAACCTGTCGGTTAGAACGCTTTTTATCTATTGCGCACTAGCGCGGCCGTACATTGAACGGTTTATCGGGCTCGTTGGAACAAAGCTTATGTTTGCTTTAATTTGGTCCAAGTGTCTTGACCATTCTCTACCGTCATCTAATTTAATAAAGCAGCGTAGCTTACCCCTGTTTGTTAACTATCTTACTAAACTTCCATTTTTCGTTTAACTTAGTCTTCAGCTGCCACTTTAATAAAAAATGCAAAGCACACGCGATTGATTTTAAGAAGGGACGAAACAAAAATTTTGAAATGTAGAAAATATTCTGATATTAAAGCTGCAAGGACATCAAAAATATTAAACAAAATCCTAAGTACTCTAGAGTTGTTTTAGGGAGAGGTGCAAAATAAATTTAGTTAAACCACAAAAGAATGATTTAACCATTTTTGTTACCATAACCCATAACACAATTTTAATTGTTATTTTGAACTAAGAAAGAGTTAATAAACAATTTTTTAAGTTCAGTAACAATTTTTTTCGGTCTACGACTACTTTATTTGTTCATATAAACAAATAGTAGTTGAGTAATCATAATAATTGTAGAACAACAAATTAAATAATATTTTAACAATTTATTTTGTATACTACCCATGTTTTGTTTGGCTTACTATTAAATTCTTTCTTCCTTTCCTTTTTGGTTTGCTAACCTCGTCTTGTTTGGAATGCTTACCAATGTACTTATTTTGTTTATAAGTAAGCAAAATTATCAGAATAATTTGAATTGAAGGTGAGGATGTCCTATCACCTGTCATTACGAACTGACTTGTAACCTTCCTAATGGAAAGATGAAGGTTTATATAGGCCCCTACAACAAAAAAATTCTGAGAAAGTATTATCAAAATTTTGAGTAAATCGATTTTGAAGTTGGCTAATTTACATGTAAAATTAACGAGATTCCCGCGCATCACTCATTTAAGACTTAGAATATTTTTGCCTTCATCCCGGTTTGCTTGATTGGTGGCGCCTTCTCGTATGTTTAGCTCCGCCGCGTAGCGGCTCTGAGCACGAAAAACCGCCCGGAGATGCGGAGCATCGGAGGGTAGGTTTTTTGATGCTCACAGCTCTGGCCAAGCCAAAAATTAGAAGGCAAAAAAAATTTTCCCTACTTTTCAAATCGATTTTTCTCAAAATTTTCACTATACTTTCTCGGGCGAAATTTTTACAGGACACTCTAATAAGGTTCCTTTTGCTAAAAAAAATATTTTGGGGCGATTTCGGGTGACAGGTGATAGGTAATTATCCCCGGAGGCGGCGTGGAGGAGCGCAAAAGAGGCCGTTTTACGCCGAAATTCCCGGAACAGAACCACAGAACAACCCACCGTGTCGAATTTCGAATGATCGGTGGCGATCGACGCCGGAAGGTCCGAAATTGTGCAAAGTTGGATTAGAGTCTGGAAAATGAACCGGCACTCCACGGTGAATTTTCAAAGATCTTTTAACCTGAAAATTCTTGTGAAAATGCCTCTGGAGCGTAAACCCGACGTGATAAATTATCCCGCAAAGTCTTAAAATGTAGACGCCGACAAGGTCCATCCGATGACGGCAAAAAATTTAATGGCGGTTACGGGGGCGGCGGAGAGAGCGAAAAAGCCTTCTCCGCGCGGTAACGCGAGTACGTAAAGCGTGAAATTGTGATGGTTAAATATAAAGGCGACGAATAAATTAAGTCAATATTGGACGTGGCAAGGAAGCGAAACGTTTTCTAAAATTTGCAAAATTTGACAAATAAAATTTTTTTCTTTCGTTTAATACGTCGAGGGGACAAATATAAATCGAAAATGTCTAATGAAATTTTCGCGAAAAAAATTTGCTTCACGACGAAAACACACATTTTCGCATATTTTCAATTTTGCTCGAAATTGCCTTCGATTTTGATCGGAAATTTTGTGAACGATATTAATTTTCAAATGCTGCCGTTATTTGTCGTTTTTCGTCCACCATCGTCATATACTAAATCAAAGACCGTCGTAAACCGCATCCGACTCTTCCATAAGTTTTACTAAATTATCGACGGTTCTCGCGCCGGAGGCGAATTAAGGCGAAAATTGTGCAGAAACTTTCCACATTATAGCCTTGGAAGATTTTAGAAAAAAAATTACTTTCGAAAAATTGGAAATTGGCGCCGGAAATGGACGGGCCCTTACTTTTAGATAATTTAAACTATAAAATTTCTCATACACTTCCCGCTCCTTTTGCCAAAAAATCGACAGAATTGTAAAACATTTTTGCAAACGTGCACGAATTTCTAATATTTTGGCGAGAAAAAAGGTTCACAACAAAATGAAAATTTAACATGTCCAACGTGTATTCGTCGGCAATCGACGAGCGTGATTGTTAAAAATCCATCCGCAACGTAACGGTCCTTTCGAAGAGCTCAAATCGAAAAATGTTACATATTTTTTGAATAAATCTAATACAGCTTTATTAGGTGACCTCAATAATGTTTTTTTGTGCGACCGCGCGGTCACGCTTAAGTATTCTACCGACAGTTATTCTCAATCTGGCGGAACTTGAAATGCAGTATTTCTTAGAGGTCTTATGTAGTTGTTAACTATCCGTCAAATGTCACCTTGACAAACTGTTGAAGGTCATAGTTATGGCAGTAATAGCAAAATTAAAAAAAAAAAATTGAAATTGGAAAATTTCTTCAAAAAATGTAACATATTTTTCGATTAGAACTCTTCGAAAGGACCGTTACGTTGCGGATGGATTTTTAACAATCACGCTCGTCGATTGCCGACGAATACACGTTGGACATGTTAAATTTTCATTTCGTTGTGAACCTTTTTTCTCGCCAAAATATTACAAACTCATGCATGTTTGCAAAAATGTTATACAATTTTGTCGATTTTTTGGCTAAAGGAACGGGAAGTGTATGAGAAATTTTGTCGTTTAAATTATCTAAAAGTATGAGCCCGTCCATTTTCGGCGCTAATTTCCAATTTTTCGAAAATCTTTAAAGCTACCCCATTTTGAAAAATTTTTTGAAATTTAAATTCGATTTCGCGCCTTTGGTGTTGAAAATACGAAGGAAGGTTATATAAGAGCTCTCGTAGACCTTCGCGATATGCTTTCGTTGCATCTTAAAAATTAAAGATCGGTTTGTAAATAACTTAAAAAATTAGCTCGTAAATAAGAGCTCCAGAGACGTCGAAAGTTTTTGCACAATTTTATCCATAATTCGCCTCCGGCGCGAGAACCGTCGATAATTTAGTAAAACTTATGGAAGAGTCGGATGCGGTTTTCGACGCTCTTTGATTTAGTTTATGACGATGCTGGACGAAAACGACAAATAACGGCAGCATTTGCAAATTAATATCGTTCACAAGATTTCCGATCAAAATAGAAAATTTGTATTTTCGTCGCGAAGCAAATTTTTTTGCGAAAATTTCATTAGACATTTTCGATTTATATTTGTCACCTCGACGTATTAAACGAAAAAAAAATTTTATTTGTCAAATTTTGAAAATTTTTAGAAAACGTTTCGCTTCTTTACCACGTCCAATATTGACTTAATTTATTCGTCGCCTTTACATTTAACCATCACAATTTCACGCTTTACGTCTTTAGACTGTAAAATTTTCAAGTTGTCGACAATTTCATCTAGTTTGGGCCGACATTTTAAGAAAAAAAACGCAATTTTTAAACTCTTCGTTTTTGGGAAGGCGGTGCGGCGTCCCACGGTATTTTAAAAATTCCGCAACAACCTAAATTCAAGTTTGGACCTTTGGCCGTCGATCGTTAAAAGTTGTTCATTTTTGAAAAGTCACCGTGGGGTGCCGGTTCATTTCCGAGAAAAGGCAATAAGTTTGTGCATAATTTCGGACCTTCCGGCGTCGATCGCCACCAAGTGTGCAAAAATCGACCCGGTGGTTTTTTCTGGGGTTCTCGGGTAGGAATTTCGGCGTAAAACGGCCTCTTTTGCGCTCCTCCACGCCGCCTCCTCCCTCCTCTCCAATTTTTTAATTTTTTTTACTCCACCACCTCGGGCCCGTCGAACCGGTCATTTAAAGACGCCGCGCGTAAAAATCGGTCGGAAACTAAGGCGTCCGCGCACGTTTTTGTGACGCTTTTTCTGAAATTCTGTTAGGTTTTTCTTAGGTTCTTGTGGGAACCTTGATTTGTTATTTTTTATTGTTATTACTGTTATCCCTCTTATAACCAAGTACTAACAAGGGGATGCAACACATAACTTATCAGCAGTCAAGTTCCCAATTGTTTTGGTGATTCTAAAAGCCAATACAATTATGGTCCTTGGGTTTTTGACAGTGTTCCTTGGTTTTGATAGCAAAATAGAGTTTCACTACATATAACTCTTCCCGGTAGCTGTAAATCTGGTTGTATTTTTAAATTTAAATATGTATACGCATTCATACGTCGTTTCCAGACCCGCTACGTTCTACAGGCTACCTCAGACCCACTAGAATTAATAATGTGAGGGGAGTATATATTATCAAATATGAAATAAACCACATAACTTCATGAGCAACCGTTGAGGGGTAAGAAATTCTTTAAAAAAGTTTTTTGGCAAATGGGACTGTCGCTTACAAGCCCGGTACATTACACCTTCAATAAGGCGTTTCCAAATACGTCACGTGTTTAATGACTAGCTGTCAAGCTGTTGGCGGACTAATACAAGTTTGTGATAAAAAGTGTTTTTTTAATGGTGAAAATTGAATTTTTTTACATTTTATAAACCGTAGAGCGTGTAGTGTAAAATTATTACTGTAAGTACCTTCCGTTTATTTTATTTGCCGAATAATCGTAAACCTAACCTAAGAATTTTACACACATAAAAGTGTTAGTGACGTCACATGGAAACGCTCCATTCAGACCCGGCGTGTATAATTTTACATTGTGATACGACGTTCTGTAGCCCAGCGACGTTGCCACTTCTAAGGGACTGAATAAGTTGGTTCTATATTATTATTTCATATATTAAAGTTATTTATAGAACGTATTTTGCAACGTAAGCATTGGAGTAATATTTCTCTTAGATATGAACTAGACATTGCAAATTTACATCAAAACGAATTCATTTCACTAATATAATTGAATTTGAAAAATATACGATTTCTTCACTAAAATAAGTCATTGTATTCAATAAATATTGTAAGCGGTTTCTAATTTAATTATTAGAAGAATGATAATTGAAATTTGAACAATCACTGATAATGTTCAAAACTGCAAGTACGTTTTCACAAATCTGTAAAACTGTCAGGGCTGGCTCGTTCCTTTCTATCGTCCAATTTTTTTTGCCGCCCCTTAAAAAATTTTGTCTTAAAATTGGCATAGACGAACTGCCTATTTGTTATTCAAGTTATAAAAAATTTATGCTGATTTATGATTTGCTTAAATTGTAATAAAAAGGAAAACAACTCGTAGTCGGTTCACAGGCTAAAAGTATTTAATTACTTCTTGGTTGCATATTATTTAATTTCCATAAATCTTTTTAAAATCGTACAAAATAAATGCTTCTTGAGTACAAATCGAAATTTTGCCGCTCGATTCAATTGAACCGTTTGAACCATAGATAGAGCCGGCTCTGGAAAATGTGCATCACTTATGTGAAAATTTACTAAGAAACTTGTCAAAAGTAGTTTTATTTATAAAAAATTATATATATCAGTTTAACTAACAAACTTAAACTAATAATGTCATATACTCCTATAATATCAATATTATCTTTTAATTACTCACGATAAGAAGATTTTTCTAAAGAAAACCAAAACGTATGATTCGAAGGGTTATAAACCACATCATTTTTAAAATGAAATTTAAATTACAATACGGTAAAATTTCAAAATTAAGTAATTTATTTAAAATGGTTTCCGTAAGTATTATTCTGAGTTTGTTGCAATTTATTGTGCTCCGAGCAACACGCTTGCGGGAGTTTTGCTGACTTTTATAAATAGGATTCTGGGCTCCACCAAGTCGATTCTATATGCAGATTTACCAATTATATACGACAAGCACTTGCGTTTTTAATGGTTTGTTGAATTCAGTATCAATATTATTTATGCAAAAATTAAAAAATTGGTAGATCTTCTCATAAAAAATATTTATAAGAAGAAATATCGACTTAGTTTCTGTAACCAATAATATTTTTTTGCGAATCCGGGATGTATAATGACAGGATCTTCTGTGAACAAGTTGCTTGTTGCTTATTGAATTTTTTTACATTATGTATGGAAAATTATTATGCCTGATAAATTTAAGTCATTGTTTTGTGTACGTTTTGTTCATTGCGTTTCTTAGTGTTGTAAATTAAACCAATTTCCGCTCGAATATTCTCTCTTCAATTCATCATTCTCTGTCGATTGAATTTTGTGGCTTATTGACATACACCTATTCTTTGAGGTAACCCTTCAAGAAGAAATCGGGCACAGTCAAATCTAGCAAACATGCCATATTTATTTATTACCGTTTTTCGATATCAATCAATTTGGATGATCGTTGATTCAAAATTGTCCTCAGTACAAGATAAATTCATGCTTAAGTAATATTATTTTTTGCATAGACTTTGGAAGGCTTGCCGAAAACTTCGCCTACAAAAAAAGTTTACCATTTTCTTAAAAATCTGAAACCGGATATGAAAAATGACACGGCTGAAAGCAGTAATATTTTAGAGAAAAATGAATCTGTTCATTTTTCTAGCTACGATGAGTTCGAAAATGTTTCTGCTAACAATACTAATGTGCCATTAAACAACGAAAAATTACTAGATAAGGAAACTCTCGAATCTATTTCAGACTCTTATTCGGATATCGATTATATACCCCCCTCAAAAAGTTCACACGATTCTTCTGAAAAATTTAAAAAATCATGCGAGTCAATCATCTAGTAATTCTGCAGAAATTGGTGGTACAGTAGAACTAGTTGTCGATAGTAATAAACCCACTGTTAATCAGGGAAATACTATAACAACAAATAAAGATTTATGTCCGTTTTGTTTTGAAGAAGTAGGACATTTTTCCATACATTTATTCAGAAAACATTCAGATGAAGAGACAATTATGAAAATTTTAAATATGCCTACCAAAAGTAACGATAGAAGAATGGCAATAATAGCTTTAAGAAAAAAAGGTAATTTTTTATTAAAACAAGAGAAAAATGAACTAAAACCGGTAAGAAGGACACCAGGTTTTAAACCAAAAGATGACGGTAATAATAGCAAGGAATGATATTAGTTTAACAGCTAAAAACGATGCTTTAATATGCTTATATGGAGAGTCGTACTTAAACAAACACAAAAGAAAACAGATGAATGTGTTACATCAAATAAGATGCGAGAAATAGCAAGACTCAAGATGACATTACAATGTTCTATTACATTCACACATCTAATAGATATATTAAAGCCCGAAATGTACACTAATATTGTAGCTGCCTCGAAAATAATAAGTGGTTATAATCCAGAAACGAAAACATTTAAAGCATCGTCTTTGGCCCTGCACATGGGAACAAACTTAAAGTTTTTATGTGATATTGCTCGAAAGGCTTTAATAATACAAGATCCGGTATTTCCTAAATTGAATTCACAAGATCGTGACACAAAACTAAAAGATATTTTGGATTTAAAAGAAATAATCGTCGGTCATTGGTGTAACGATGTTTCTAGTTTGGCAAATAAAGTATTAAACGAGAAAAAGTTTGATAAACCGAAATTATTACCATTGACCGAAGACGTTCAATTATTTAACAATTATGTTAATATAATGGCAGATGAAGCTTATGAAAAATTGAAGAAATTAGAAGATTTGCCATACAATTTATTATAGACGTTTGACAGAGAGTACATTGTCAATCGTTCTTGTTTTTAATCGTAAGCGAATTGGGGAAGTACAATTCCTAGACATGAATACGTACGAACGAAACTTTTCGAGTGTTAATCAGCAAGAATGTTTAACCTCATTAACTGAACTGGAAAAGAATATGAGTTCTGCTTTTAAAAGAGTAATTGTATTTGGAAAAGGAAGTAAACCAGTTCCGATTTTATTTACTAAACGAATGCAGAAATTTATCGATTTAGTAATAAAAATTCGAAGAACGACCGATATTGTTCCAAAATCGAACACTTACATTTTTGCTAATCCTGGATCGGACGATCGGTGGATGAGTGGTGCATCGGTACTACGAAAATTAGCTAAGAAATGTGGAGCTAAGAATCCAGAACTTTTAACAAGTACCCGATTCAGAAAACAAATTGCAACTATTTTGCAATTAATGAGTTTCGAGGAAACGGAAATGGAGCAAATTGCTCGTTTCATGGGCCACACGGAAAAAACTCATGCAGAATTTTACAGGTAAGTCTACACGTAATTTGAATTTAATCGTGTTAATTATTTTGTATTTACTGTTTAGGCTTACGGAAGACGTATATCAAACTGCAAAAGTTGCAAAAGTTTTATTGTTGCTAAATGCAGGAAAGGGAGCCGAATTTAAAGGTAAAAGTTTGGCTGAAATCGAAGTTTCAGAAGATATCATCGACGCTGATGAAAAAGACGCGAATCAAGAGGACGATGAGAACGAAGAAGAAAATGAACCAACGCAAAATGTAAATGAAGATTCTGATGTAGACATGCCGAGTACTTCTACTTCTTGAAATAATAATAAATTCAAAAAAGTAGTTAATCAAAATAATGAAAATCAAAAAAGTAAAAGAATTAGATGGTCAGCAAATGAAAAAAAAATTGTGCTAAATTTAAAGCACGTTAAAAACAATGTGCCACCTAAAAAAGAGGAATGTCTCAGACTTATCAGTCAAAATTCAAAAATTTTTAAAGAGACTGATTGGGTTCGTATTAAAACGTTGGTATTTAATACATACCGAGGTAAAAAATAACTTTTAAAATAAATATTCTTAATGCTTTGTTGTGTTGAACTAAGTTTTTGTAAGTTTTTTATTTTTAAGTTAGTATTTTGTATTTTTTTATATTTTTAAGTATTTTAATTGTTCATGATTTGATATTCAATAAATTGACTAATCAATTAAGTGTTTTTATATGTATTATATGCGACACGGCGTAATAAAAACAATATATTTTGTATAGCAAACCTCAAATCAAACTATTATTTATTAAATTAAGAATTATCCTAATGTAAAATCAAAAATCATTTCCTAAAATGTAACAGATTGTTCAATGAAAAAGTCAACTTCGTTGCTAAAGCGGTGTTGCAAAATTTAGGGTCTGTAAAGGTTGAAAACATGTATCGGGTCTCACACCGTTGTATATATTATATACGCTTTCAGCGCCACGCTCCTAGACGAGAGTAGTGGTGAACTAGATTAGTATATAATTGCAAGTTTAACCGCCTAACCAGACCCGGCTGAAATTGGGCAGGAAGGCTCCTAAAGAGATAGAGCACCCAAAAAGCATTGTAAACGTTCCGAGACCCGCGGTCGGGTCTGACAACGTCGATTTTGGCTTGGGAACGTCGGCAGTAACGTTTCGGGTCTGTATAAGCAGTTTAATAAAGCTATCCACATGTTTGTGGATTTTACTAATTTATACATTTCTTTCTGAAACTTATGTAATCATTTTTTGCAGAAATTGTTGGATAGTGATGGTAATTTTGAAAAATTGCAGTTTTTTTTTTGGATTGGAGAAAGGCGGAGTATGGTCCGGTGGCAACATCTGGAGATAAGGTAGGTGCTTTTATTTATTAGTAGAGTCCGGTTTTATATGCAGTTAAATTAGTCCATGTATGCTATAATGTTGCTGAAATGTGGATAATATGCGGTTAAATGAAAACAAAGAAATATACTGTAAATTCAAAAATTTTAATATCCTATATGTACAGTAAATTATTAATTTAGGACTTCGTAGGAATATAATTGATTGAAAGTAACGTCTCTAAACCTTCTGGATCTGGCGGGCCAAGATTAGTTTTGACCTTACAAAAAAGTTTTAATATTTTTCAGATTCCAATAAATAAGGAAATAAGTTAATGTATATACAACGGTTTTTCCAACGTTTTACGTCTTCCATAGAAATAAATAAGGGACAATAAAAATTTTTATTTATTGATTTAAAAGATTTTAGGCATGCTTATGATTTTTTAAAATTTAACATGTGGCAACTCAAAGAACGGATCCAGAAAATGTGTAGCCATAAATAAATGTATCTGACAAGGACTGAATTTGTATATTTTTACCATTAAGTTTATTTAAAAAATTTGCAACTGCTACATATCGATGGGTCAGTTTTACACAGCAAAAAGTCCAAATTTGACCATTTTTAGATTATTCCATAAATACGTTCCTATTTAATTGCTTTATCAATTTAATAAAGCAACAACTCGATAATTTTAAATTTAGGGGGTCCAGAGTAGATATTTCTATATTGCAATAAAATTATTTTACGACTTCACTAGGTTAATACCGCAACAATTTGATATATATTGCCTTTTGCCACTATGTGTTTGATTCTCCAGCTAGATTCATATAGCAATATTTCGAGTTGTTGCTCTATGAAGTCGTTAGTTATGTTACTGTCGCAAGATTTTCTTTGACATTTTGAGATTAGTTTCGCGTTATTATTTCGTCTGATAGTTTGATTACGGAAGTTTGTGTGTTTTTTCTTAACTTAAAAAGTGGTGGTTAGAGTACAAGATGAACCAGTTTATATCCAAAAATATTGGAGAAACAAGAACTAAATATTTGTTACGTTTAGCAACTGAAATTGAAAATAACAATAAGGTAGGTACTTATGCAGATAAACCATTTTTGGCTTTGACTCTAGCACTGTGTATTAAGAAAAATAAAGTAGGCGTTGGTTTAGAGAATCGTTAAAATTAAGAGAAAAATATAAAAAGTAAGTAGTTATGGCGTGTCGTCATTTACACAATTTATTTATGAAACAAAAAAATTACATCCGACATGAACGATTGTGTTACGGGGACTGTTACACATGGTTTTTTGGAGAAATCAATTTGTTCGACAATGTTGATGGTCAAACTTCACGTTTTCATGAAACAATAGCTCAAACGATCAAACAAATTTGTCAAACTTGCCCGTGTCGTAACGTGACATTCGTGTCTTTACGATTTATCGTGCAAAGCCCTTACAATGAGGACGAGGCCTATGTCTAACACTGAATTAGCAAAGGCTGATAACGAGGGAGTTTGAAACAAAACCGTTTGCACCTCCAGTATGAATAATTATTAATCGTTGCTCTTTAATCATCGAGGACTTCAGATTCTTACTAGTTCCATCATCCCAACATTTGGGAACGCTATGAGAATTATCTACATAAGTTTCGTCTGTATAAACAATATTTCGTCTTTTATATTTTATAGATTCTCAAAAATGTAGCTCATAATATACCTCGAATATCGCCCTTTTCCAAAAGTATTTGTCGATTACATGGAGCGTTTTGTATTCAAAATGAATTTTACGCAACGCACGTCGAAACGATTCAAGTTTTCCAGGAAATCCATGATCCTTTTTCAGCGTTTCATACACAGCTTGCATTGTAAGAGTAGGTCGCTTTTTGTGTACACTAAAGTACGTATACACGCCTAATGAGCTCAAATTCAGTTATTGTAGTCTTCGCAGATGGCATTTTAATATTTTTCTTTGGAGTAGAAAATGTAGTTCCCGGAAGTTTTTCATGTCCTTCTTTCATAATGGTTTCCACACTTCGAATAGAAACCCCAGTTGCCATTGATACATTTACATACAGCGGTCTGCCTTTACATTGACCCTGCTTAATAAAATATTGAGCAACGTTATAAATTATTCCTCGACCTTGGCTGTGAATAATTTTTCGGTTATTCATAGTGTAATTTGCACTGCAAAAAAGGTTTTTCTTTACAAATGGTTACTACGATAATTTTATGTTAGGTGACACTGACAGGTGACAATAATTGACGAGCGGTATCTGCAGGAATTATGTGACCAATTAGAACTAAGCTACATGAGCACCAATAGCAGTAACGGGCGCTAGTTACTTTAATTTCAAAATACTGTCAAATGAAGATAAATATCGTTTGCACCTCAAAACTTACATAACCTTTTCGTGTCTTGTATAAAATACATAATATATTTTATTTTTGATTTTCGACGTGAAATACTAAAGAATATAATATATTATTTTTTAAATAAACGAATAAGTTTTTTGTTTAAAATTTATTATAGTATAATAAATTATAAAAACTACATAATGACCAACCGATAACACATAAAATATTATTTCTTAAGTAAATTCTCTTCAATTTCTTGTCTTTCTTCCAATGTAGGTTTAGTTAACCCAGGTTTTCTTGGACCAAGTGTCTTTTTTTTCGTAGAATTAAAACGAATTTGTGGCTCAATATTATAACGATCTATAACAGATAAATTAGTAAATGCTTGTAATAGATGCTACGTTGCTCCGTGGTTTGCTTAGTTGGATGGGTGAACTTCAAAATTCGTCTTCTTTTCTCAGGCGTGGGTTCTTTTTTTAGAGAATTGCTTATATTTTCGTAGACTTATGGAAGAAAAATCAATTGTACTAATATACATCTATTAATCAATAAATAATTCAGATATCGGTACATAAATTTACATAAAAACACATATATAAACAAATGTGGCATAAAAAATATTGGTTAAAATTGTTAGTAGATAAACTTAATATCATTGCAAGCTTACGCAAAATATTGAATTTAATATTTAATATTCAACATTATTGATGCAAATTTATATTTGGCATGAGCTTACGTAATATTTCGGATTTAATTTAATATTTAGATGACAATTTCGTTCATAATAATTCAACCAATAGGATGTTACAATCTCATCAATTTGAACCAATCATAATCTACTTCCTTTGACAATACAGACCACGGTGCTGTATTGTCGCGGCAATACGACCACCGTGGTCTGTATTGTCAAATTTCCATAGTAACGATGGAAACTACGTGAACGCATACTATAAATTATTTGTTGTCAGAAAAAATTGAAATTTTATTTACGAAATTGTCAAACGAATTCCACACGATACTATAAAATTGTCGGTTAATTTTTAAACCATGGAATCTTCGTGTTTGTCGCCATTTAAAATCACCATTCGTGCTAAAGCACTCATGGTGATTTTAAGGGCGACAAACACTCAGTTCCAGTTTCAAAAATTATTGCCGACAATTTGATAGTCTCTTGTGGTATTATATATGAAAATATTATACAAGTCGGAAGATTGATACGTTTTTACAGAAACATAAAGAAATGTTACATTTATTTGGTCAGGCTGATTTTCTACCTTTGTTTTTGTAGTAGCGAGACGTGGTGTGATGAGATGCGTCGTACTCCAAAGTTGGTTTAATTTATGCATAGGTAGTGTTGAATTGTTGATATGGCCTGGCCCATTGAGAGAGAATTTAACGGAATGATTGTCGAAACACTGCTTGAAATAACGTCACTTGACCGACGTTATTTCGTGTAAATTAGAATTCTTCTTTCTTCTTTCATGTGCCATATCCGGTCCCCCGGACGTTGGCGACCTCTCTCCTATGTGTGTATTGTGCGTTTGAAGTATTATCACACACATAGGGGACCTACTGCTTAACGCGGGCTCCGAACCGCGGGAAGTGTATACACTTCATCTCCGAGAGGCTGTTCCAGGCAGATTACACCTCGGTGGTTTGCCATTGCCTTCCGAGGGGAGACGGTCAGAATAAAGTTTTACTGAGCCCGGAGTCGAACCAGGAATTCAGCATTAGCAGCAACGCACTTAACCGCTTTAGCTGACGACCGTCAGAACCGGTGTGCAAATTAGAATTGCACACCGATAATTTAATAGTTAATGGTATGAACTGGTGAGGTATTTCGCGCTATTTCGTTATGTATTTGTTTAAAATAACGCACTTTTTTTGTTACGACACTTAAATTCGATAGAATGTTCTATAATTTTTGGTGGTTATTTCGGTATAATATTGCAGTTGATTTTTATCAACACTTTCGCGAAATGATAGTTTTTTGCTTTCACGATATTATTTATTCGCCCGTTAGTGATGAAACTTCTGGGTTACTATATTAACTCGTTAGTTTAATACACCGTTTGCGATAATTAATTGTTTCTTTATTTCAATTTCAAAAATTCTTAGATCACTGATGTTTTATTTCACTATTTATATATCCTTGGTTTGATGATTTTAAAATTAATCAATGCGAAGGTAATTTAAAATTAACCGGAAAATTAAGATAAATAATTATTCTTTGTTAGGTAGATACAAGAAAATTATTTTAGGTACAAGTTACGTGTCCGGGTGATATCAGGCAACTGCCTATTTTTTCGTTCCCGCTAGCAATTTTTCACCTTTGGGGTGAGATCATCTTGGTGGGAAAAAATGTACGATTCAAGGTTTAATTCTAATTAAAGAATGCTTTTGGTGCATTTCGTTTAGCTGTCAGCGCGGCGTCGTTTGATTAGTGCAACTATACTAAGTAACTGGTCACATTTTAACTGGGAATGAATAGACCTCACTTGTATTTCGATTTTATCTTCTTGAAAATATAAATTTGTTGATATAATAAACCGTGCAGTTGACGGATTGTTTATATTATATCTTACCAGGTGCGTTCTGAATTACATGTTACCCGGTACATTGTTGCTTCAATGTAATACTATGTATTTATCTCCCATTTAAAAATTATTGCTTGCAATTTATTAGAATGTTGATATTTACAATAGGAACTCGTTATTTCGATTCCATTTTTATTAGAAAATTTTTGATTTTTAAAGAAACTTTGAGATTTCTAAGTATCATATTATTTTCTTGAGATATACAAGGCATTGCAATCCAAAACATACGGTAACGCCGTAACAATATTCTTATTTGCTAGTACAGGTGTATCAGTTGTTTTAAAAAGTGACGACGATGATGTAGAAGCCGAAGAAATTAAATTTGACAGACCTTTTACTTGACTAAAAATATTATTTAATAAATGTGGATCATCGACATTCTGAAGATCAGCCAAAAATACGTTACATTGTTTTATAATATTTTGTTTTATTTCATTAGAATTTACTGGATTTTTTAATGTTTCCAAGTGCATTTCTATTTCAGCAAAATCGTTCTCATTCAATTTTGAATTACCTTCTGGTGCAACTGGATTATTAATTTCAATACAAACTTTGTGTATATGTTTGCACACATATTTATCCTGGTGCTTTGGAAATAGAATTTTTAAAATCATTAGCTGTATTCTTTTTACCTATTTTAAGTGAGATTGTACTGAGATACTCAGTTGTCTCAGTTAAAAGGGTGTTCTTTTGTTCATTTTGACGAATGTACCGTGCCGTGCCGAATTGAGTTTTAACTGAGAAAATTACCTGCTACCCTAACCCAAGTGATCTTGCTATTTCGAAGTGTTACAACTGAGACAAAGTAGGAAATAGCTCGGATTATTTTATTTGACTTATTTATTTTATGTTATTTAATGTTAATTGCCGGTTTCAATAAGTTTCTATTTGATCTTTTTTGGAGATTATGTAATTTGTAAAATAATTTGGTTGGTAGGTAAATTATTATATCATGGGTTGGTATTGTACATATTTTTGTCGTTCTTTTCGACTTATGTTTTTCTCACTTTGACTCAGTTAATCTCTGATCGGCTCAGCTCACTTCGTCTCAGTTGCGTAACTGAGATGGAAATAAAACTTGTAAAAAGAATACGCCTATTAATTATTTTTACGGACTCGATCAACGACATTCCTTCCTTTTCTAATGAAGTTATTGATGTACTCACAAAATTAAAATTTGCTTTTATATAAGCTAAATTATTTCGCAGTTCCTGTTTTTGAAGAACTGTTTGGCAATCTTTCACCGATTTACTGACTGTCTTAGGAAATTGAAAGACAACGTCTTTAAGATCTTCGAAATTATTTGCGTAGTAGATTGCAGCGTTTAGCCAAGTTCCCCATCTTCGGTTCAGGGGTTCACCGGTTCAGGGGGCAGTGGAACATTGTGCATTTTTTCTTTGAATAATTGTACACGCAACGGAGCTTTAAGAAATACTTTTTTTTCCGGATTTTATTAAATCGTTCACTAATGGAAAACTCAATCTTATTGTTTCAGCTATTCGGTTTAACCCATGAGCCAAACATGTGCAGTGAATAACATTTTCGTAAAAAATTTTGATGTTAGAAGCGGCTTTTACCATGTATGGTGCTGCGTCTGATAGCATTAATAAAATTTTATTAGTCGGCACCGCTTCCGGCAGAAAGAAATTTGTTAGCCCCTCATAAATGAATTTTGATGTGGTATTACTATTGGTTTTGTTCAATTCTTTTGTGCTTATTAAATATCCTTTGTTAGGAATGGCTTCATGTAGAGCTCCTATTATTAAATTGGCTATGTACCGTCCACAAGTATCTGTGGTTTCGTCAACACAAATCCAGATACAATTTGTGCCAATGATTGTTTTAATATCCTGTATCGTTTCTTTGTAAACAAGACCAACATAATTTTTGCGCAGAGTGCTTTCATCAGGAACCCCCCTTTTACAATACTTTTCCAAAAATGATTTAAAAGAATTATTTTGTAATTTGTTTAGAGGAATATTCGATTTTAGTAGCGCTTTACATAAATCTAAATAAAACACTTTTTGTTCATCGTTTGGTAAAGATTGTGCAATTGTTTGTTGCTTTTTAGGGTTTTCGTTGTACTTCTTTAGACGTCCTTGATGTAGCGTGGTTTTCACGTGTTGGATTATGTGAAATTTTTTCTCGCAGTGAATCTATAAAAGTTTTAAATTGAAAAATATACTGCTGTTAGGAGTTATCATATGAAAACTTACCGTCTTTAAACATGGTTGACAAAATACTCGACTCTTGTCAATTTTTAATTCGGGATAGTTTTTAATCCACTCGTGTAGAGTGGGTTTTACTTTTGGCATTATTAATATTGAATAATTATTATTAAATTAAAATTGAATATACCAATCACAACACAAGCAATGACACCAGATAGAATATACTTGCAGCACTGGTGCAAAAATTAACATATGTAGCTTGACTCAATATATTGCATATCTCTAGCTATGCAAAATTCCTAAGTGGTAAGATAATTTATTGTTTATTTTTACACCAGGATTAAAGCCTGTATCATATTATATCCCATTGCAGACAAAACAAATTTATAAATAGATACCATTATTTTATTACATTATTTACATTCTATTTAGTTAACGTTATTTATTATTGGTATCTAATGAATTGGTATAAAATCATTTATTTTAGTATTTTTTAAATAAAAACTTTGATAATTAGAGGGAAAAGGCATAAAATAGGCATAAAAATTGAAAAAAGGCACAAAAAATGTGGTGCCAATTTGTCACATTTTTCATAAATCGTGCAGATTTTAAGAAAACTTGCGATACCTTAGTTATTAAGGTTAGGCTAAATAGCCTAAAATCCGCTCTCTACTAATAACCGTCAAACTTCACGAGCACTGACCGTACTGCAACCAAAGTTCGTAGGGAACTGGCGCATTGTATTCCTAGTATACCACTGGTCTGAAATGCGGAGGGAATGCGTGGTATAGTGACTAACTCATTTGTAACAACATGCCTCTGTAACAACTTACCCCGCCCTCACCTACATTTAAACTTGATCTGTATCTATAGTCACATTTTTCACAAAAAAACTGTTTTACACCTGTGTGAATTTGAAAATGTACTAGTACTATTAAATTTGATTTATACGCACATTTCTGTGGCTTGGAGCTGAAAGGGCCAATGTCATAAAATGCACTCTCGAGATAAATGACATTAAAGTTTTTACTAAAAATTCTTTTATTTATAACTGCTTCAAAGTAAAAGTTGTGTTCATCAACTTTTTGGCCCTAGTTAGACTGTACATATGTCCTACAGATATTTATTGGATAATTTGTGTTTCAAAAAAATTTATATTTTGGAAAATAAAGTTGACATTGGCCTTTCTTTCATAAATTTTGTATATATTTGAATGACATTGGCCGCAATAAAAGTTATATATTTTATGACCTTTATTCAGAAAAAAATTAATAAACACAAAAACAAAGAACAATAAATTTAAGATCAGGATAATAATAGAACACTACTTATTCATTTTCATCAAATTCATCTTGCTAATAGTCAATAATGCTGTCATCTGATTTAATATTATTAATAAAAAGACTGTATTATTGCTGATTGCTTTTGCTAATAAAAGGCAAGAGTGTTTTTAAGTCGGCAAGTTTCTCTGAACTTAAAGGAAGTGGCGGTTCTTTATTCAGTGGCTGAAAATGTATAACACCCATATTTCGTGTTCGTCTTCTGGATATGTCGTAAGGTTTAAAATCTTCTTCAAATGAATGCTTGTACAATATCGTGTTGTTACTTGTCGAATACTGCATCCACTTAATTTGTAACCATTGAAGTGGCTCATGTAATGTAGTTTTTTACGATGTACAAAATGTACAATGTACAAAACTGAACAAAATGTATTAAATTAGCCCAATCGCGTGGTAACTCAATATCAGCTGCAGTATGTTTTTTTGTTTTTTCTATAGCAGCATGGATAGTATCTGCTTCTATATGAGTATGCCCCGATTCTAAGAATTTGTGATTAATGGTAGATGTAACAACTTACCCCGTCCTCACCTACATTTAAACTTGATCTGTATCTATAGTCACATTTTTCACAAAAAAACTGTTTTACACCTGTGTGAATTTGAAAATGTACTAGTACTATTAAATTTGATTTATATGCACATTTCTGTGGCTTGGAGCTGAAAGGGCCAATGTCATAAAATGCACTCTCGAGATAAATGACATTAAAGTTTTTACTAAAAATTCTTTTATTTATAACTGCTTCAAAGTAAAAGTTGTGTTCATCAACTTTTTGGCCCTAGTTAGACTGTACATATGTCCTACAGATATTTATTGGATAATTTGTGTTTCAAAAAAATTTATATTTTGGAAAATAAAGTTGACATTGGCCTTTCTTTCATAAATTTTGTATATATTTGAATGACATTGGCCGCAATAAAAGTTATATATTTTATGACCTTTATTCAGAAAAAAATTAATAAACACAAAAACAAAGAACAATAAATTTAAGATCAGGATAATAATAGAACACTACTTATTCATTTTCATCAAATTCATCTTGCCAATAGTCAATAATGCTGTCATCTGATTTAATATTATTAATAAAAAGACTGTATTATTGCTGATTGCTTTTGCTAATAAAAGGCAAGAGTGTTTTTAAGTCGGCAAGTTTCTCTGAACTTAAAGGAAGTGGCGGTTCTTTATTCAGTGGCTGAAAATGTATAACACCCATATTTCGTGTTTGTCTTCTGGATATGTCTTAAGGTTTAAAATCTTCTTCAAATGAATGCTTGTACAATATCGTGTTGTTACTTGTCGAATACTGCATCCACTTAATTTGTAATCATTGAAGTGGCTCATGTAATGTATTTTTTTACGATCTACAAAATACGTTTTTAGGGTAGATTTGACGTCTAAAAAATCGGTTTGCTCTAGTTCTATCATTTGTATAGGAGGTTTCTTTTGAACAAAATGTATTAAATTAGCCCAAACGCGTGGTAACTCAATATCAGCTGCAGTATGCTTTTTTGTTTTTTCTATAGCAGCATGGATAGTATCTGCTTCCATATGAGTATGCATATGAGTATCTACATTAATGGTAGATGTAACAACTTACCCCGTCCTGACCTACATTTAAACTTGATCTGTATCTATAGTCACATTTTTCACAAAAAAACTGTTTTACACCTGTGTGAATTTGAAAATGTACTAGTACTATTAAATTTGATTTATATGCACATTTCTGTCGCTTGGAGCTGAAAGGGCCAATGTCATAAAATGCACTCTCGAGATAAATGACATTAAAGTTTTTACTAAAAATTCTTTTATTTATAACTGCTTCAAAGTAAAAGTTGTGTTCATCAACTTTTTGGCCCTAGTTAGACTGTACATATGTCCTACAGATATTTATTGGATAATTTGTGTTTCAAAAAAATTTATATTTTGGAAAATAAAGTTGACATTGGCCTTTCTTTCATAAATTTTGTATATATTTGAATGACATTGGCCGCAATAAAAGTTATATATTTTATGACCTTTATTCAGAAAAAAATTAATAAACACAAAAACAAAGAACAATAAATTTAAGATCAGGATAATAATAGAACACTACTTATTCATTTTCATCAAATTCATCTTGCAAATAGTCAATAATGCTGTCATCTGATTTAATATTATTAATAAAAAGACTGTATTATTGCTGATTGCTTTTGCTAATAAAAGGCAAGAGTGTTTTTAAGTCGGCAAGTTTCTCTGAACTTAAAGGAAGTGGCGGTTCTTTATTCAGTGGCTGAAAATGTATAACACCCATATTTCGTGTTCGTCTTCTGGATATGTCGTAAGGTTTAAAATCTTCTTCAAATGAATGCTTGTACAATATCGTGTTGTTACTTGTCGAATACTGCATCCACTTAATTTGTAACCATTGAAGTGGCTCATGTAATGTATTTTTTTACGATGTACAAAATACGTTTTTAGGGTAGATTTGACGTCTAAAAAATCGGTTTGCTCTAGTTCTATCATTTGTGTAGGAGGTTTCTTTTGAACAAAATGTATTAAATTAGCCCAATCGCGTGGTAACTCAATATCAGCTGCAGTATGTTTTTTTGTTTTTTCTATAGCAGCATGGATAGTATCTGCTTCTATATGAGTATGCCCCGATTCTAAGAATTTGTGATTAATGGTAGATGTAACAACTTACCCCGTCCTCACCTACATTTAAACTTGATCTGTATCTATAGTCACATTTTTCACAAAAAAACTGTTTTACACCTGTGTGAATTTGAAAATGTACTAGTACTATTAAATTTGATTTATATGCACATTTCTGTGGCTTGGAGCTGAAAGGGCCAATGTCATAAAATGCACTCTCGAGATAAATGACATTAAAGTTTTTACTAAAAATTCTTTTATTTATAACTGCTTCAAAGTAAAAGTTGTGTTCATCAACTTTTTGGCCCTAGTTAGACTGTACATATGTCCTACAGATATTTATTGGATAATTTGTGTTTCAAAAAAATTTATATTTTGGAAAATAAAGTTGACATTGGCCTTTCTTTCAAAATTTTGTATATATTTGAATGACATTGGCCGCAATAAAATCAATAAAAGTTATATATTTTATGACCTTTATTCAGAAAAAAATTAATAAACACAAAAACAAAGAACAATAAATTTAAGATCAGGATAATAATAGAACACTACTTATTCATTTTCATCAAATTCATCTTGCAAATAGTCAATAATGCTGTCATCTGATTTAATATTATTAATAAAAAGACTGTATTATTGCTGATTGCTTTTGCTAATAAAAGGCAAGAGTGTTTTTAAGTCGGCAAGTTTCTCTGAACTTAAAGGAAGTGGCGGTTCTTTATTCAGTGGCTGAAAATGTATAACACCCATATTTCGTGTTCGTCTTCTGGATATGTCGTAAGGTTTAAAATCTTCTTCAAATGAATGCTTGTACAATATCGTGTTGTTACTTGTCGAATACTGCATCCACTTAATTTGTAACCATTGAAGTGGCTCATGTAATGTATTTTTTTACGATGTACAAAATACGTTTTTAGGGTAGATTTGACGTCTAAAAAATCGGTTTGCTCTAGTTCTATCATTTGTGTAGGAGGTTTCTTTTGAACAAAATGTATTAAATTAGCCCAATCGCGTGGTAACTCAATATCAGCTGCAGTATGTTTTTTTGGTTTTTCTATAGCAGCATGGATAGTATCTGCTTCTATATGAGTATGCCCCGATTCTAAGAATTTGTGATTAATGGTAGATGTAACAACTTACCCCGTCCTCACCTACATTTAAACTTGATCTGTATCTATAGTCACATTTTTCACAAAAAAACTGTTTTACACCTGTGTGAATTTGAAAATGTACTAGTACTATTAAATTTGATTTATATGCACATTTCTGTGGCTTGGAGCTGAAAGGGCCAATGTCATAAAATGCACTCTCGAGATAAATGACATTAAAGTTTTTACTAAAAATTCTTTTATTTATAACTGCTTCAAAGTAAAAGTTGTGTTCATCAACTTTTTGGCCCTAGTTAGACTGTACATATGTCCTACAGATATTTATTGGATAATTTGTGTTTCAAAAAAATTTATATTTTGGAAAATAAAGTTGACATTGGCCTTTCTTTCAAAATTTTGTATATATTTGAATGACATTGGCCGCAATAAAATCAATAAAAGTTATATATTTTATGACCTTTATTCAGAAAAAAATTAATAAACACAAAAACAAAGAACAATAAATTTAAGATCAGGATAATAATAGAACACTACTTATTCATTTTCATCAAATTCATCTTGCAAATAGTCAATAATGCTGTCATCTGATTTAATATTATTAATAAAAAGACTGTATTATTGCTGATTGCTTTTGCTAATAAAAGGCAAGAGTGTTTTTAAGTCGGCAAGTTTCTCTGAACTTAAAGGAAGTGGCGGTTCTTTATTCAGTGGCTGAAAATGTATAACACCCATATTTCGTGTTCGTCTTCTGGATATGTCTTAAGGTTTAAAATCTTCTTCAAATGAATGCTTGTACAATATCGTGTTGTTACTTGTCGAATACTGCATCCACTTAATTTGTAACCATTGAAGTGGCTCATGTAATGTATTTTTTTACGATCTACAAAATACGTTTTTAGGGTAGATTTGACGTCTAAAAAATCGGTTTGCTCTAGTTCTATCATTTGTGTAGGAGGTTTCTTTTGAACAAAATGTATTAAATTAGCCCAATCGCGTGGTAACTCAATATCAGCTGCAGTATGTTTTTTTGTTTTTTCTATAGCAGCATGGATAGTATCTGCTTCTATATGAGTATGCCCCGATTCTAAGAATTTGTGATTAATGGTAGATGTAACAACTTACCCCGTCCTCACCTACATTTAAACTTGATCTGTATCTATAGTCACATTTTTCACAAAAAAACTGTTTTACACCTGTGTGAATTTGAAAATGTACTAGTACTATTAAATTTGATTTATATGCACATTTCTGTGGCTTGGAGCTGAAAGGGCCAATGTCATAAAATGCACTCTCGAGATAAATGACATTAAAGTTTTTACTAAAAATTCTTTTATTTATAACTGCTTCAAAGTAAAAGTTGTGTTCATCAACTTTTTGGCCCTAGTTAGACTGTACATATGTCCTACAGATATTTATTGGATAATTTGTGTTTCAAAAAAATTTATATTTTGGAAAATAAAGTTGACATTGGCCTTTCTTTCATAAAATTTGTATATATTTGAATGACATTGGCCGCAATAAAATCAATAAAAGTTATATATTTTATGACCTTTATTCAGAAAAAAATTAATAAACACAAAAACAAAGAACAATAAATTTAAGATCAGGATAATAGTAGAACACTACTTATTCATTTTCATCAAATTCATCTTGCAAATAGTCAATAATGCTGTCATCTGATTTAATATTATTAATAAAAAGACTGTATTATTGCTGATTGCTTTTGCTAATAAAAGGCAAGAGTGTTTTTAAGTCGGCAAGTTTCTCTGAACTTAAAGGAAGTGGCGGTTCTTTATTCAGTGGCTGAAAATGTATAACACCCATATTTCGTGTTCGTCTTCTGGATATGTCGTAAGGTTTAAAATCTTCTTCAAATGAATGCTTGTACAATATCGTGTTGTTACTTGTCGAATACTGCATCCACTTAATTTGTAACCATTGAAGTGGCTCATGTAATGTAGTTTTTTACGATGTACAAAATGTACAATGTACAAAACTGAACAAAATGTATTAAATTAGCCCAATCGCGTGGTAACTCAATATCAGCTGCAGTATGCTTTTTTGTTTTTTCTATAGCAGCATGGATAGTATCTGCTTCCATATGAGTATGCCCAGATTCTAAGAATTTGTGATTAATGGTAGATGTAACAACTTACCCCGTCCTCACCTACATTTAAACTTGATCTGTATCTATAGTCACATTTTTCACAAAAAAACTGTTTTACACCTGTGTGAATTTGAAAATGTACTAGTACTATTAAATTTGATTTATATGCACATTTCTGTGGCTTGGAGCTGAAAATAAAGTTGACATTGGCCTTTCTTTCAAAATTTTGTATATATTTGAATGACATTGGCCGCAATAAAATCAATAAAAGTTATATATTTTATGACCTTTATTCAGAAAAAAATTAATAAACACAAAAACAAAGAACAATAAATTTAAGATCAGGATAATAATAGAACACTACTTATTCATTTTCATCAAATTCATCTTGCAAATAGTCAATAATGCTGTCATCTGATTTAATATTATTAATAAAAAGACTGTATTATTGCTGATTGCTTTTGCTAATAAAAGGCAAGAGTGTTTTTAAGTCGGCAAGTTTCTCTGAACTTAAAGGAAGTGGCGGTTCTTTATTCAGTGGCTGAAAATGTATAACACCCATATTTCGTGTTCGTCTTCTGGATATGTCGTAAGGTTTAAAATCTTCTTCAAATGAATGCTTGTACAATATCGTGTTGTTACTTGTCGAATACTGCATCCACTTAATTTGTAACAATTGAAGTGGCTCATGTAATGTAGTTTTTTACGATGTACAAAATGTACAATGTACAAAACTGAACAAAATGTATTAAATTAGCCCAATCGCGTGGTAACTCAATATCAGCTGCAGTATGCTTTTTTGTTTTATCTATAGCAGCATGGATAGTATCTGCTTCCATATGAGTATGCCCAGATTCTAAGAATTTGTGATTAATGGTAGATGTAACAACTTACCCCGTCCTCACCTACATTTAAACTTGATCTGTATCTATAGTCACATTTTTCACAAAAAAACTGTTTTACACCTGTGTGAATTTGAAAATGTACTAGTACTATTAAATTTGATTTATATGCACATTTATGTCGCTTGGAGCTGAAAGGGCCAATGTCATAAAATGCACTCTCGAGATAAATGACATTAAAGGTTTTACTAAAAATTCTTTTATTTATAACTGCTTCAAAGTAAAAGTTGTGTTCATCAACTTTTTGGCCCTAGTTAGACTGTACATATGTCCTACAGATATTTATTGGATAATTTGTGTTTCAAAAAAATTTATATTTTGGAAAATAAAGTTGACATTGGCCTTTCTTTCATAAATTTTGTATATGTTTGAATGACATTGGCCGCAATAAAAGTTATATATTTTATGACCTTTATTCAGAAAAAAATTAATAAACACAAAAACAAAGAACAATAAATTTAAGATCAGGATAATAATAGAACACTACTTATTCATTTTCATCAAATTCATCTTGCCAATAGTCAATAATGCTGTCATCTGATTTAATATTATTAATAAAAAGACTGTATTATTGCTGATTGCTTTTGCTAATAAAAGGCAAGAGTGTTTTTAAGTCGGCAAGTTTCTCTGAACTTAAAGGAAGTGGCGGTTCTTTATTCAGTGGCTGAAAATGTATAACACCCATATTTCGTGTTCGTCTTCTGGATATGTCTTAAGGTTTAAAATCTTCTTCAAATGAATGCTTGTACAATATCGTGTTGTTACTTGTCGAATACTGCATCCACTTAATTTGTAACCATTGAAGTGGCTCATGTAATGTATTTTTTTACGATCTACAAAATACGTTTTTAGGGTAGATTTGACGTCTAAAAAATCGGTTTGCTCTAGTTCTATCATTTGTATAGGAGGTTTCTTTTGAACAAAATGTATTAAATTAGCCCAATCGCGTGGTAACTCAATATCAGCTGCAGTATGCTTTTTTGTTTTTTCTATAGCAGCATGGATAGTATCTGCTTCCATATGAGTATGCATATGAGTATCTACATTAATGGTAGATGTAACAACTTACCCCGTCCTCACCTACATTTAAACTTGATCTGTATCTATAGTCACATTTTTCACAAAAAAACTGTTTTACACCTGTGTGAATTTGAAAATGTACTAGTACTATTAAATTTGATTTATATGCACATTTCTGTCGCTTGGAGCTGAAAGGGCCAATGTCATAAAATGCACTCTCGAGATAAATGACATTAAAGGTTTTACTAAAAATTCTTTTATTTATAACTGCTTCAAAGTAAAAGTTGTGTTCATCAACTTTTTGGCCCTAGTTAGACTGTACATATGTCCTACAGATATTTATTGGATAATTTGTGTTTCAAAAAAATTTATATTTTGGAAAATAAAGTTGACATTGGCCTTTCTTTCATAAATTTTGTATATATTTGAATGACATTGGCCGCAATAAAAGTTATATATTTTATGACCTTTATTCAGAAAAAAATTAATAAACACAAAAACAAAGAACAATAAATTTAAGATCAGGATAATAATAGAACACTACTTATTCATTTTCATCAAATTCATCTTGCCAATAGTCAATAATGCTGTCATCTGATTTAATATTATTAATAAAAAGACTGTATTATTGCTGATTGCTTTTGCTAATAAAAGGCAAGAGTGTTTTTAAGTCGGCAAGTTTCTCTGAACTTAAAGGAAGTGGCGGTTCTTTATTCAGTGGCTGAAAATGTATAACACCCATATTTCGTGTTCGTCTTCTGGATATGTCTTAAGGTTTAAAATCTTCTTCAAATGAATGCTTGTACAATATCGTGTTGTTACTTGTCGAATACTGCATCCACTTAATTTGTAACCATTGAAGTGGCTCATGTAATGTATTTTTTTACGATCTACAAAATACGTTTTTAGGGTAGATTTGACGTCTAAAAAATCGGTTTGCTCTATTTCTATCACTTGTATAGGAGGTTTCTTTTGAACAAAATGTATTAAATTAGCCCAATCGCGTGGTAACTCAATATCAGCTGCAGTATGCTTTTTTTTTTTTCTATAGCAGCATGGATAGTATCTGCTTCCATATGAGTATGCCCCGATTCTAAGAATTTGTGATTAATGGTAGATGTAACAACTTACCCCGTCCTCACCTACATTTAAACTTGATCTGTATCTATAGTCACATTTTTCACAAAAAAACTGTTTTACACCTGTGTGAATTTGAAAATGTACTAGTACTATTAAATTTGATTTATATGCACATTTCTGTCGCTTGGAGCTGAAAGGGCCAATGTCATAAAATGCACTCTCGAGATAAATGACATTAAAGTTTTTACTAAAAATTCTTTTATTTATAACTGCTTCAAAGTAAAAGTTGTGTTCATCAACTTTTTGGCCCTAGTTAGACTGTACATATGTCCTACAGATATTTATTGGATAATTTGTGTTTCAAAAAAATTTATATTTTGGAAAATAAAGTTGACATTGGCCTTTCTTTCAAAATTTTGTATATATTTGAATGACATTGGCCGCAATAAAATCAATAAAAGTTATATATTTTATGACCTTTATTCAGAAAAAAATTAATAAACACAAAAACAAAGAACAATAAATTTAAGATCAGGATAATAATAGAACACTACTTATTCATTTTCATCAAATTCATCTTGCAAATAGTCAATAATGCTGTCATCTGATTTAATATTATTAATAAAAAGACTGTATTATTGCTGATTGCTTTTGCTAATAAAAGGCAAGAGTGTTTTTAAGTCGGCAAGTTTCTCTGAACTTAAAGGAAGTGGCGGTTCTTTATTCAGTGGCTGAAAATGTATAACACCCATATTTCGTGTTCGTCTTCTGGATATGTCGTAAGGTTTAAAATCTTCTTCAAATGAATGCTTGTACAATATCGTGTTGTTACTTGTAGAATACTGCATCCACTTAATTTGTAACAATTGAAGTGGCTCATGTAATGTAGTTTTTTACGATGTACAAAATGTACAATGTACAAAACTGAACAAAATGTATTAAATTAGCCCAATCGCGTGGTAACTCAATATCAGCTGCAGTATGCTTTTTTGTTTTATCTATAGCAGCATGGATAGTATCTGCTTCCATATGAGTATGCCCAGATTCTAAGAATTTGTGATTAATGGTAGATGTAACAACTTACCCCGTCCTCACCTACATTTAAACTTGATCTGTATCTATAGTCACATTTTTCACAAAAAAACTGTTTTACACCTGTGTGAATTTGAAAATGTACTAGTACTATTAAATTTGATTTATATGCACATTTCTGTCGCTTGGAGCTGAAAGGGCCAATGTCATAAAATGCACTCTCGAGATAAATGACATTAAAGGTTTTACTAAAAATTCTTTTATTTATAACTGCTTCAAAGTAAAAGTTGTGTTCATCAACTTTTTGGCCCTAGTTAGACTGTACATATGTCCTACAGATATTTATTGGATAATTTGTGTTTCAAAAAAATTTATATTTTGGAAAATAAAGTTGACATTGGCCTTTCTTTCATAAATTTTGTATATGTTTGAATGACATTGGCCGCAATAAAAGTTATATATTTTATGACCTTTATTCAGAAAAAAATTAATAAACACAAAAACAAAGAACAATAAATTTAAGATCAGGATAATAATAGAACACTACTTATTCATTTTCATCAAATTCATCTTGCCAATAGTCAATAATGCTGTCATCTGATTTAATATTATTAATAAAAAGACTGTATTATTGCTGATTGCTTTTGCTAATAAAAGGCAAGAGTGTTTTTAAGTCGGCAAGTTTCTCTGAACTTAAAGGAAGTGGCGGTTCTTTATTCAGTGGCTGAAAATGTATAACACCCATATTTCGTGTTCGTCTTCTGGATATGTCTTAAGGTTTAAAATCTTCTTCAAATGAATGCTTGTACAATATCGTGTTGTTACTTGTCGAATACTGCATCCACTTAATTTGTAACCATTGAAGTGGCTCATGTAATGTATTTTTTTACGATCTACAAAATACGTTTTTAGGGTAGATTTGACGTCTAAAAAATCGGTTTGCTCTAGTTCTATCATTTGTATAGGAGGTTTCTTTTGAACAAAATGTATTAAATTAGCCCAATCGCGTGGTAACTCAATATCAGCTGCAGTATGCTTTTTTGTTTTTTCTATAGCAGCATGGATAGTATCTGCTTCCATATGAGTATGCATATGAGTATCTACATTAATGGTAGATGTAACAACTTACCCCGTCCTCACCTACATTTAAACTTGATCTGTATCTATAGTCACATTTTTCACAAAAAAACTGTTTTACACCTGTGTGAATTTGAAAATGTACTAGTACTATTAAATTTGATTTATATGCACATTTCTGTCGCTTGGAGCTGAAAGGGCCAATGTCATAAAATGCACTCTCGAGATAAATGACATTAAAGGTTTTACTAAAAATTCTTTTATTTATAACTGCTTCAAAGTAAAAGTTGTGTTCATCAACTTTTTGGCCCTAGTTAGACTGTACATATGTCCTACAGATATTTATTGGATAATTTGTGTTTCAAAAAAATTTATATTTTGGAAAATAAAGTTGACATTGGCCTTTCTTTCATAAATTTTGTATATATTTGAATGACATTGGCCGCAATAAAAGTTATATATTTTATGACCTTTATTCAGAAAAAAATTAATAAACACAAAAACAAAGAACAATAAATTTAAGATCAGGATAATAATAGAACACTATTTATTCATTTTCATCAAATTCATCTTGCCAATAGTCAATAATGCTGTCATCTGATTTAATATTATTAATAAAAAGACTGTATTATTGCTGATTGCTTTTGCTAATAAAAGGCAAGAGTGTTTTTAAGTCGGCAAGTTTCTCTGAACTTAAAGGAAGTGGCGGTTCTTTATTCAGTGGCTGAAAATGTATAACACCCATATTTCGTGTTCGTCTTCTGGATATGTCTTAAGGTTTAAAATCTTCTTCAAATGAATGCTTGTACAATATCGTGTTGTTACTTGTCGAATACTGCATCCACTTAATTTGTAACCATTGAAGTGGCTCATGTAATGTATTTTTTTACGATCTACAAAATACGTTTTTAGGGTAGATTTGACGTCTAAAAAATCGGTTTGCTCTATTTCTATCACTTGTATAGGAGGTTTCTTTTGAACAAAATGTATTAAATTAGCCCAATCGCGTGGTAACTCAATATCAGCTGCAGTATGCTTTTTTTTTTTTCTATAGCAGCATGGATAGTATCTGCTTCCATATGAGTATGCCCAGATTCTAAGAATTTGTGATTAATGGTAGATGTAACAACTTACCCCGTCCTCACCTACATTTAAACTTGGTCTGTATCTATAGTCACATTTTTCACAAAAAAACTGTTTTACACCTGTGTGAATTTGAAAATGTACTAGTACTATTAAATTTGATTTATATGCACATTTCTGTGGCTTGGAGCTGAAAGGGCCAATGTCATAAAATGCACTCTCGAGATAAATGACATTAAAGTTTTTACTAAAAATTCTTTTATTTATAACTGCTTCAAAGTAAAAGTTGTGTTCATCAACTTTTTGGCCCTAGTTAAATTTATATTTTGGAAAATAAAGTTGACATTGGCCTTTCTTTCATAAATTTTGTATATATTTGAATGACATTGGCCGCAATAAAAGTTATATATTTTATGACCTTTATTCAGAAAAAAATTAATAAACACAAAAACAAAGAACAATAAATTTAAGATCAGGATAATAATAGAACACTACTTATTCATTTTCATCAAATTCATCTTGCAAATAGTCAATAATGCTGTCATCTGATTTAATATTATTAATAAAAAGACTGTATTATTTCTGATTGCTTTTGCTAATAAAAGGCAAGAGTGTTTTTAAACCGGCAAGTTTCTCTGAACTTAAAGGAAGTGGCGGTTCTTTATTCAGTGGCTGAAAATGTGTAACACCCATATTTCGTGTTCGTCTTCTGGATATGTCGTAAGGTTTAAAATCTTCTTCAAATGAATGCTTGTACAATATCGTGTTGTTACTTGTCGAATACTGCATCCACTTAATTTGTAACCATTGAAGTGGCTCATGTAATGTATTTTTTTACGATCTACAAAATACGTTTTTAGGGTAGATTTGACGTCTAAAAAATCGGTTTGCTCTAGTTCTATCACTTGTATGGTTTCTTTTGAACAAAATGTGTTAAATTAGCCCAATCGTGTGGTAACTCAATATCAGCTGCAGTATGCTTTTTTGTTTTTTCTATAGCAGCATGGATAGTATCTGCTTCCATATGAGTATGCCCAGATTCTAAGAATTTGTGATTAATGGTAGATGTAACAACTTACCCCGTCCTCACCTACATTTAAACTTGATCTGTATCTATAGTCACATTTTTCACAAAAAAACTGTTTTACACCTGTGTGAATTTGAAAATGTACTAGTACTATTAAATTTGATTTATATGCACATTTCTGTGGCTTGGAGCTGAAAGGGCCAATGTCATAAAATGCACTCTCGAGATAAATGACATTAAAGTTTTTACTAAAAATTCTTTTATTTATAACTGCTTCAAAGTAAAAGTTGTGTTCATCAACTTTTTGGCCCTAGTTAGACTGTACATATGTCCTACAGATATTTATTGGATAATTTGTGTTTCAAAAAAATTTATATTTTGGAAAATAAAGTTGACATTGGCCTTTCTTTCAAAATTTTGTATATATTTGAATGACATTGGCCGCAATAAAATCAATAAAAGTTATATATTTTATGACCTTTATTCAGAAAAAAATTAATAAACACAAAAACAAAGAACAATAAATTTAAGATCAGGATAATAATAGAACACTACTTATTCATTTTCATCAAATTCATCTTGCAAATAGTCAATAATGCTGTCATCTGATTTAATATTATTAATAAAAAGACTGTATTATTGCTGATTGCTTTTGCTAATAAAAGGCAAGAGTGTTTTTAAGTCGGCAAGTTTCTCTGAACTTAAAGGAAGTGGCGGTTCTTTATTCAGTGGCTGAAAATGTATAACACCCATATTTCGTGTTCGTCTTCTGGATATGTCGTAAGGTTTAAAATCTTCTTCAAATGAATGCTTGTACAATATCGTGTTGTTACTTGTCGAATACTGCATCCACTTAATTTGTAACAATTGAAGTGGCTCATGTAATGTAGTTTTTTACGATGTACAAAATGTACAATGTACAAAACTGAACAAAATGTATTAAATTAGCCCAATCGCGTGGTAACTCAATATCAGCTGCAGTATGCTTTTTTGTTTTTTCTATAGCAGCATGGATAGTATCTGCTTCCATATGAGTATGCCCAGATTCTAAGAATTTGTGATTAATGGTAGATGTAACAACTTACCCCGTCCTCACCTACATTTAAACTTGATCTGTATCTATAGTCACATTTTTCACAAAAAAACTGTTTTACACCTGTGTGAATTTGAAAATGTACTAGTACTATTAAATTTGATTTATATGCACATTTCTGTGGCTTGGAGCTGAAAATAAAGTTGACATTGGCCTTTCTTTCAAAATTTTGTATATATTTGAATGACATTGGCCGCAATAAAATCAATAAAAGTTATATATTTTATGACCTTTATTCAGAAAAAAATTAATAAACACAAAAACAAAGAACAATAAATTTAAGATCAGGATAATAATAGAACACTACTTATTCATTTTCATCAAATTCATCTTGCAAATAGTCAATAATGCTGTCATCTGATTTAATATTATTAATAAAAAGACTGTATTATTGCTGATTGCTTTTGCTAATAAAAGGCAAGAGTGTTTTTAAGTCGGCAAGTTTCTCTGAACTTAAAGGAAGTGGCGGTTCTTTATTCAGTGGCTGAAAATGTATAACACCCATATTTCGTGTTCGTCTTCTGGATATGTCGTAAGGTTTAAAATCTTCTTCAAATGAATGCTTGTACAATATCGTGTTGTTACTTGTCGAATACTGTATCCACTTAATTTGTAACAATTGAAGTGGCTCATGTAATGTAGTTTTTTACGATGTACAAAATGTACAATGTACAAAACTGAACAAAATGTATTAAATTAGCCCAATCGCGTGGTAACTCAATATCAGCTGCAGTATGCTTTTTTGTTTTATCTATAGCAGCATGGATAGTATCTGCTTCCATATGAGTATGCCCAGATTCTAAGAATTTGTGATTAATGGTAGATGTAACAACTTACCCCGTCCTCACCTACATTTAAACTTGATCTGTATCTATAGTCACATTTTTCACAAAAAAACTGTTTTACACCTGTGTGAATTTGAAAATGTACTAGTACTATTAAATTTGATTTATATGCACATTTCTGTCGCTTGGAGCTGAAAGGGCCAATGTCATAAAATGCACTCTCGAGATAAATGACATTAAAGGTTTTACTAAAAATTCTTTAATTTATAACTGCTTCAAAGTAAAAGTTGTGTTCATCAACTTTTTGGCCCTAGTTAGACTGTACATATGTCCTACAGATATTTATTGGATAATTTGTGTTTCAAAAAAATTTATATTTTGGAAAATAAAGTTGACATTGGCCTTTCTTTCATAAATTTTGTATATGTTTGAATGACATTGGCCGCAATAAAAGTTATATATTTTATGACCTTTATTCAGAAAAAAATTAATAAACACAAAAACAAAGAACAATAAATTTAAGATCAGGATAATAATAGAACACTACTTATTCATTTTCATCAAATTCATCTTGCCAATAGTCAATAATGCTGTCATCTGATTTAATATTATTAATAAAAAGACTGTATTATTGCTGATTGCTTTTGCTAATAAAAAGCAAGAGTGTTTTTAAGTCGGCAAGTTTCTCTGAACTTAAAGGAAGTGGCGGTTCTTTATTCAGTGGCTGAAAATGTATAACACCCATATTTCGTGTTCGTCTTCTGGATATGTCTTAAGGTTTAAAATCTTCTTCAAATGAATGCTTGTACAATATCGTGTTGTTACTTGTCGAATACTGCATCCACTTAATTTGTAACCATTGAAGTGGCTCATGTAATGTATTTTTTTACGATCTACAAAATACGTTTTTAGGGTAGATTTGACGTCTAAAAAATCGGTTTGCTCTAGTTCTATCATTTGTATAGGAGGTTTCTTTTGAACAAAATGTATTAAATTAGCCCAATCGCGTGGTAACTCAATATCAGCTGCAGTATGCTTTTTTGTTTTTTCTATAGCAGCATGGATAGTATCTGCTTCCATATGAGTATGCATATGAGTATCTACATTAATGGTAGATGTAACAACTTACCCCGTCCTCACCTACATTTAAACTTGATCTGTATCTATAGTCACATTTTTCACAAAAAAACTGTTTTACACCTGTGTGAATTTGAAAATGTACTAGTACTATTAAATTTGATTTATATGCACATTTCTGTCGCTTGGAGCTGAAAGGGCCAATGTCATAAAATGCACTCTCGAGATAAATGACATTAAAGGTTTTACTAAAAATTCTTTTATTTATAACTGCTTCAAAGTAAAAGTTGTGTTCATCAACTTTTTGGCCCTAGTTAGACTGTACATATGTCCTACAGATATTTATTGGATAATTTGTGTTTCAAAAAAATTTATATTTTGGAAAATAAAGTTGACATTGGCCTTTCTTTCATAAATTTTGTATATGTTTGAATGACATTGGCCGCAATAAAAGTTATATATTTTATGACCTTTATTCAGAAAAAAATTAATAAACACAAAAACAAAGAACAATAAATTTAAGATCAGGATAATAATAGAACACTACTTATTCATTTTCATCAAATTCATCTTGCCAATAGTCAATAATGCTGTCATCTGATTTAATATTATTAATAAAAAGACTGTATTATTGCTGATTGCTTTTGCTAATAAAAGGCAAGAGTGTTTTTAAGTCGGCAAGTTTCTCTGAACTTAAAGGAAGTGGCGGTTCTTTATTCAGTGGCTGAAAATGTATAACACCCATATTTCGTGTTCGTCTTCTGGATATGTCTTAAGGTTTAAAATCTTCTTCAAATGAATGCTTGTACAATATCGTGTTGTTACTTGTCGAATACTGCATCCACTTAATTTGTAACCATTGAAGTGGCTCATGTAATGTATTTTTTTACGATCTACAAAATACGTTTTTAGGGTAGATTTGACGTCTAAAAAATCGGTTTGCTCTAGTTCTATCATTTGTATAGGAGGTTTCTTTTGAACAAAATGTATTAAATTAGCCCAATCGCGTGGTAACTCAATATCAGCTGCAGTATGCTTTTTTGTTTTTTCTATAGCAGCATGGATAGTATCTGCTTCCATATGAGTATGCATATGAGTATCTACATTAATGGTAGATGTAACAACTTACCCCGTCCTCACCTACATTTAAACTTGATCTGTATCTATAGTCACATTTTTCACAAAAAAACTGTTTTACACCTGTGTGAATTTGAAAATGTACTAGTACTATTAAATTTGATTTATATGCACATTTCTGTCGCTTGGAGCTGAAAGGGCCAATGTCATAAAATGCACTCTCGAGATAAATGACATTAAAGGTTTTACTAAAAATTCTTTTATTTATAACTGCTTCAAAGTAAAAGTTGTGTTCATCAACTTTTTGGCCCTAGTTAGACTGTACATATGTCCTACAGATATTTATTGGATAATTTGTGTTTCAAAAAAATTATATTTTGGAAAATAAAGTTGACATTGGCCTTTCTTTCATAAATTTTGTATATATTTGAATGACATTGGCCGCAATAAAAGTTATATATTTTATGACCTTTATTCAGAAAAAAATTAATAAACACAAAAACAAAGAACAATAAATTTAAGATCAGGATAATAATAGAACACTATTTATTCATTTTCATCAAATTCATCTTGCCAATAGTCAATAATGCTGTCATCTGATTTAATATTATTAATAAAAAGACTGTATTATTGCTGATTGCTTTTGCTAATAAAAGGCAAGAGTGTTTTTAAGTCGGCAAGTTTCTCTGAACTTAAAGGAAGTGGCGGTTCTTTATTCAGTGGCTGAAAATGTATAACACCCATATTTCGTGTTCGTCTTCTGGATATGTCTTAAGGTTTAAAATCTTCTTCAAATGAATGCTTGTACAATATCGTGTTGTTACTTGTCGAATACTGCATCCACTTAATTTGTAACCATTGAAGTGGCTCATGTAATGTATTTTTTTACGATCTACAAAATACGTTTTTAGGGTAGATTTGACGTCTAAAAAATCGGTTTGCTCTATTTCTATCACTTGTATAGGAGGTTTCTTTTGAACAAAATGTATTAAATTAGCCCAATCGCGTGGTAACTCAATATCAGCTGCAGTATGCTTTTTTGTTTTTTCTATAGCAGCATGGATAGTATCTGCTTCCATATGAGTATGCCCAGATTCTAAGAATTTGTGATTAATGGTAGATGTAACAACTTACCCCGTCCTCACCTACATTTAAACTTGGTCTGTATCTATAGTCACATTTTTCACAAAAAAACTGTTTTACACCTGTGTGAATTTGAAAATGTACTAGTACTATTAAATTTGATTTATATGCACATTTCTGTGGCTTGGAGCTGAAAGGGCCAATGTCATAAAATGCACTCTCGAGATAAATGACATTAAAGTTTTTACTAAAAATTCTTTTATTTATAACTGCTTCAAAGTAAAAGTTGTGTTCATCAACTTTTTGGCCCTAGTTAAATTTATATTTTGGAAAATAAAGTTGACATTGGCCTTTCTTTCATAAATTTTGTATATATTTGAATGACATTGGCCGCAATAAAAGTTATATATTTTATGACCTTTATTCAGAAAAAAATTAATAAACACAAAAACAAAGAACAATAAATTTAAGATCAGGATAATAATAGAACACTACTTATTCATTTTCATCAAATTCATCTTGCAAATAGTCAATAATGCTGTCATCTGATTTAATATTATTAATAAAAAGACTGTATTATTTCTGATTGCTTTTGCTAATAAAAGGCAAGAGTGTTTTTAAACCGGCAAGTTTCTCTGAACTTAAAGGAAGTGGCGGTTCTTTATTCAGTGGCTGAAAATGTGTAACACCCATATTTCGTGTTCGTCTTCTGGATATGTCGTAAGGTTTAAAATCTTCTTCAAATGAATGCTTGTACAATATCGTGTTGTTACTTGTCGAATACTGCATCCACTTAATTTGTAACCATTGAAGTGGCTCATGTAATGTATTTTTTTACGATCTACAAAATACGTTTTTAGGGTAGATTTGACGTCTAAAAAATCGGTTTGCTCTAGTTCTATCACTTGTATGGTTTCTTTTGAACAAAATGTGTTAAATTAGCCCAATCGCGTGGTAACTCAATATCAGCTGCAGTATGCTTTTTTGTTTTTTCTATAGCAGCATGGATAGTATCTGCTTCCATATGAGTATGCCCAGATTCTAAGAATTTGTGATTAATGGTAGATGTAACAACTTACCCCGTCCTCACCTACATTTAAACTTGATCTGTATCTATAGTCACATTTTTCACAAAAAAACTGTTTTACACCTGTGTGAATTTGAAAATGTACTAGTACTATTAAATTTGATTTATATGCACATTTCTGTGGCTTGGAGCTGAAAGGGCCAATGTCATAAAATGCACTCTCGAGATAAATGACATTAAAGTTTTTACTAAAAATTCTTTTATTTATAACTGCTTCAAAGTAAAAGTTGTGTTCATCAACTTTTTGGCCCTAGTTAGACTGTACATATGTCCTACAGATATTTATTGGATAATTTGTGTTTCAAAAAAATTTATATTTTGGAAAATAAAGTTGACATTGGCCTTTCTTTCAAAATTTTGTATATATTTGAATGACATTGGCCGCAATAAAATCAATAAAAGTTATATATTTTATGACCTTTATTCAGAAAAAAATTAATAAACACAAAAACAAAGAACAATAAATTTAAGATCAGGATAATAATAGAACACTACTTATTCATTTTCATCAAATTCATCTTGCAAATAGTCAATAATGCTGTCATCTGATTTAATATTATTAATAAAAAGACTGTATTATTGCTGATTGCTTTTGCTAATAAAAGGCAAGAGTGTTTTTAAGTCGGCAAGTTTCTCTGAACTTAAAGGAAGTGGCGGTTCTTTATTCAGTGGCTGAAAATGTATAACACCCATATTTCGTGTTCGTCTTCTGGATATGTCTTAAGGTTTAAAATCTTCTTCAAATGAATGCTTGTACAATATCGTGTTGTTACTTGTCGAATACTGCATCCACTTAATTTGTAACCATTGAAGTGGCTCATGTAATGTATTTTTTTACGATCTACAAAATACGTTTTTAGGGTAGATTTGACGTCTAAAAAATCGGTTTGCTCTAGTTCTATCACTTGTATAGGAGGTTTCTTTTGAACAAAATGTATTAAATTAGCCCAATCGCGTGGTAACTCAATATCAGCTGCAGTATGCTTTTTTGTTTTTTCTATAGCAGCATGGATAGTATCTGCTTTCATATGAGTATGCCCAGATTCTAAGAATTTGTGATTAATGGTAGATGTAACAACTTACCCCGTCCTCACCTACATTTAAACTTGATCTGTATCTATAGTCACATTTTTCACAAAAAAACTGTTTTACACCTGTGTGAATTTGAAAATGTACTAGTACTATTAAATTTGATTTATATGCACATTTCTGTCGCTTGGAGCTGAAAGGGCCAATGTCATAAAATGCACTCTCGAGATAAATGACATTAAAGTTTTTACTAAAAATTCTTTTATTTATAACTGCTTCAAAGTAAAAGTTGTGTTCATCAACTTTTTGGCCCTAGTTAGACTGTACATATGTCCTACAGATATTTATTGGATAATTTGTGTTTCAAAAAAATTTATATTTTGGAAAATAAAGTTGACATTGGCCTTTCTTTCATAAATTTTGTATATATTTGAATGACATTGGCCGCAATAAAATCAATAAAAGTTATATATTTTATGACCTTTATTCAGAAAAAAATTAATAAACACAAAAACAAAGAACAATAAATTTAAGATCAGGATAATAATAGAACACTACTTATTCATTTTCATCAAATTCATCTTGCAAATAGTCAATAATGCTGTCATCTGATTTAATATTATTAATAAAAAGACTGTATTATTGCTGATTGCTTTTGCTAATAAAAGGCAAGAGTGTTTTTAAGTCGGCAAGTTTCTCTGAACTTAAAGGAAGTGGCGGTTCTTTATTCAGTGGCTGAAAATGTATAACACCCATATTTCGTGTTCGTCTTCTGGATATGTCGTAAGGTTTAAAATCTTCTTCAAATGAATGCTTGTACAATATCGTGTTGTTACTTGTCGAATACTGCATCCACTTAATTTGTAACCATTGAAGTGGCTCATGTAATGTAGTTTTTTACGATGTACAAAATACGTTGTTAGGGTAGATTTGACGTCTAAAAAATCGGTTTGCTCTAGTTCTATCACTTGTATAGGAGGTTTCTTTTGAACAAAATGTATTAAATTAGCCCAATCGCGTGGTAACTCAATATCAGCTGCAGTATGTTTTTTTGTTTTTTCTATAGCAGCACGGATAGTATCTGCTTCTATATGAGTATGCCCCGATTCTAAGAATTTGTGATTAATGGTGAAAACTCTACCTTGAGCATTCAGCTGGTAAATAATACTGAGTAAAATTGTCGAAAAATAAATATTCCTATTTTGCCCTCCGCATGAGTCGCTATACATATTCACTGTATGAATTTTTGTATTTTTAGCTAGACTATGTAAATAATGGTAAATGCAGGTAAAAGGATGAACTTTTAAACATACGAGTTAATGTGGCGACACAAATTATTGCTAGAAGGGTGGCCAGATGCTGTGCAGAGTCTCCAATTTTCTTAATTCTATACTATAAAATGAATAGTAAAATTTGTGATAAACGTATTTCCTTTTGTGTGTTACTTACCAACGCACGCTTAAATTGGTATTTACTCAAAGATCCCAAATTGCTGAAAATTGGAATAACGAACTCTAAATTGTTGATTTCAGACAGAGCCAATTTTTCTACATTATCACGATTTGCGGACAATTGCGCAAGTAATTCGTCGTGACAATTTTTATTTTCTTTGTTATTAATTTTATTGATATTTGTAGATAATTCTTTCAACTTAAATTTTACATAGAATGTTCGATTGGCGCCAAATGTATGAGTGGAGTGGGTGCATTCAATGGAAAATAGGGTTAGAGTGATTATACAGAATGTTACAAAAATATTAGCGGTATGGCAATTTTGTGGTTTAAATGTCTACAAAATTCATACCTGGATGACGGTTGATAATCCACTTATGGAATGGACGAGCTGCTTCCATGGGAGAAACCAGAATTATTAGAGCAACTTGTTCCAGGATGGCTCATAATTGTGGATTCTTCGTTTTATTGAGCCAATTCTTCATCTTCGATAATTAATTAAGCAACTTTATCGCTACTATCCGTGTTTCTAATTGGATTAACTCGAAATAAAAACTCCATCGCCAACGCAGGTTACTCATCACAACTTGTTTTAGAAATAATTTCATTATCTTTCGATATATGTATGATGTTGGCTAAAAGTCAATAGCAACCGATAAAATCATGAAAAACACATTTCAGTACCTTAGGATGATTCTTAAAAGTTAAGTGGCTAACCTAATACTGAGGACTTTTGAGCTATGACTTAAAACGCCAAAACATACGTGTAACACAAATTTCGGATTTCTTTTAATTAACTCAATGCAAAATTATCAAAATGTCGATAAAATTGTCATATCTTTTGTTGTTTTTTCATTTAAATGCAGCACACAGTGTTTCATCGCGATCGCACGGCCGAACGCGAACAAAAATAATGAATATCGCGTTGGTGTGCTAGGGTACATTAGATTATATATGTAGGTTGCATTTGATCGCAATTTTATCCTCGATTTTAATCAACGCTTCATTATACATGTCATCGGTGAAATTTAAATACGGATTTATTCGTTGATGACGACGCAGAATGTCTTCAAACATGAAATCTTTGCACTAAATGAAATAAGTGCAAAGTTAAATTTAACACAAAGTAAAAGGTCAAAACCCATTTCACCAGCAAATTAAAAAGCGTAGAATTTTCTTTGTTTCTTTTTTGCACTAGAAGATGATGTTGTTGACAAAAAATAATTTTCTTCATGTGGGTCTTCTTCGTCGGTCTCAGCTAGATCATCACACAATTGGTCACTAGGTAATATCTGCAAGTATTCATTTCTGTAATTACGTGGGATTACAGCTTTATCAACCAATGCTTTCAAGTCATTAAACTTTGTGTAATTGCTAATTTGGTGTTGTACAATAATGGCGGTAAAGGGTACGGCCTTTTTAAATATTTTAAACATTTATTGGTTAAAATACTATTAAATACCAATAATTATGATAATTACAAACACAAAACAATGTGACTTACTATCATTGGCTTCTCCCAGCTTAATTGTTATGAAGCTTACGTCTGATGGTTAAGCCATTTGACTTGACTCTAAAATTAAGCGTACACTTACAACCAAAGAGTGTTTACCAGTGATTTTAATGCTTTAAATTCACATTTCTGGTTACACCAATGTCAGAAAAATGCGGGTTACGACATTTGGAACCCAGATATATATGCATAACTCGATTTCCAAAATTTTGAGGAGTACGCCTATTGACCTATGAAGTGTCGGTTCTCAATATCTTGGTTAAAACGTAATAGAACAAATAGAAATTCGACATGGTATTATAAAAAATTAAAACAGTCTTTTTTAATAAAAACAAAAAAACACGAACAAAATGCTTGCAATCAAGTAATTTCAATTGAAACTTTTACTAAAATTTTTATCTTCTATTAACTTGATCAAAAATTAATTTACAATCAAAATCCTTTTAACCTTTAACTGCTCACGTTGGTGTACTCAGTACACCACTTGCATTTAAGAAGCTGCCATTTGTGTTAAATGCCCTAATCTGATCTAACCTATCCACCTAACCTATTATTGAGGTGTTCAGAACAACCCTAGTGAATTTCGTTGTTATAGCTATACAAATAAGTTGGATATTTGCTTTTAATTTCTATGTGGTTGCACGTGGTGTATAGAATACACCACGCGAGTACTTGTGTAATCGCATGAAACTATATCGCACTTTGCCACCCTCGTGGCGCAAGATAAAGAAATAAAAATCACCATTATTATCGCTGATTTCTATATCGCTATATATTTTAAAGTATTCAACGAAACAGCTTTAATTTTATTTACCGCCAAATGGTAACTATGTAGATTCTAGAAAATAAAAAAAAATCTGAAATTTTTTTATGGTTTACGAAATTTCTTTGCCACCAGCAAAGCTCGATATACAGCAAAGTGCGATATAGTTTCATGCGATCTCTATTAGGCCCCTCGTAATGATTGCGGCACTTAAATTAAAAAATTTCCAGAAATTTATCACTCAACTAATATAAAATCGTATAAATGCATTATAAGCATAATCAAACATTTGTGACATTTTGTTTGGTATTTTTTTAGATTTTAGTAAAAATATCTTATTATATTTTGTAAATATTATGTTTATTATTGTTTAATAAACATTTATTAAGCAAATATGTATCTAGAATTTATTGATTATAGCTTTTGGGAAACATTTTGATGTTGGTGTACACAGTACACCACGCGAGTACTTGTGTTATAAATCATAGCGCGAGTAGTTAAAGGTTAAAACAGAACACAACCAATTCATATACCAATATTAGTCAATAACAAATAAGATCTCTTTGATCAGTTCATTTTGACCTGGTTCCCTCAGCTCTTCCATTGCGACCAAGATATCATGATCGAGTGGTAGATGGGAGGGGGAGCAAACCTAAATGGGAAAAAAAATCGACAAAATAATAAAAAGAACTACGTACAAGTCAATTCTTTAGTGCACCTGTGCGAGATGCTTAATCATATTTATTTAATTGTTATATTTTATCTTTCCGTTACCATTTTTATATTATAGTTAATCTTATATCGTTATCAATAGCAAAATTCTCGTCCAATGTATTGTAGTAGAAAAAAGGAAATATTGGGTATGGCGGACACAATAAAACTACAAAAATGTTATTTTGCCGACGTTTCGAAAGATTTATTCTTTCATCTTCAGGGCTGGAAGAAAAACAACATAATATCGACGGCAATCGCAAAAAAACAACGTAATCCTACCTCCATAACAAAATCTAAAGTTGTAGCTATCATTGGAAATACAAATGTATGATGGCCCGGTAAATAATAACGGTACTCAAGCAAGTCAAAAATACTACATTTTATGGTTATTTTATGTAGTATTATTGACTTGCTTGAGTACCGTTATTATTTACCGGGCCATCATACATTTGTATTTCCAATGATAGCTACAACTTTAGATTTTGTTATGGAGGTAGGATTACGTTGTTTTTTTGCGATTGCCGTCGATATTATATGTTGTTTTTCTTCCAGCCCTGAAGATGAAAGAATAAATCTTTCGAAACGTCGGCAAAATAACATTTTTGTAGTTTTATTGTGTCCGCCATACCCAATATTTCCTTTTTTCTATTATAACGTTATGCCATTGTTTATTTGTTAAACTATTTTATTGTTGTCCTTTTCATTTTCACGTTAGCTATAGTTAATTTGAAAAATCAAAAAAGAAGGAAATTTTAGGCACAATAATACTTACACTTAATATTACAAATTATAAAAATAATACTGTCAAATGAATATAAATATCGTTTGCACCTCAAAACTTACATAACCTTTTCGTGTCTTGTATAAAATACATAATATATTTTATTTTTGATTTTCGACGTGAAATACTAAAGAATATAATATATTATTTTTTAAATAAACGAATACAGGTGTATCGGTTGTTTTAAAAAGTGACGACGATGATGTAGAAGCCGAAGAAATTAAATTTGACAGACCTTTTACGTGACTAAAAATATTATTTATTAAATGTGGATCATCGACATTCTGAAGATCAGCCAAAAATACGTTACATTGTTTTATAATATTTTGTTTTATTTCATTAGAATTTACTGGATTTTTTAACGTTTCCAAGTGCATTTCTATTTCAGCAAAATCGTTCTCATTCAATTTTGAATTACCTTCTGGTGCAACTGGATTATTAATTTCAATACAAACTTTGTGTATAGGTTTGCACACATTAGCTTGGATAAGAAAATCTGTACAATTGCACTGAAACGTATGTACACATGCACCACATAGTGAACAATTTATTTGGCAATTGTTGTGTTCCGACATAGTTTTAAAAACTAAATAATTATTTACACCCGATGATACTAGCCATTCATTCTCATCTTTTTGTGAAATTGACATTACACTATCTGATACCGCAGTGGTATGCCGTTTATTACATTCTTGTACCTTTCCGCTCGTCTTTCCTTTCAGAAGTTTCAGGACTCGGCCAAACTGTTTATCTCTTATAAACTTTTGAAGAAAAGTTTAATGGAAGACCAAGCGGAGTAATATTGTTCCGCATCATCACTATAAATACGTTGGCATGAATGTCCCCTATTTGATTTTTGACAGCGGCAATAAATACTTTTAAAGAAGTATAATCTTCTCGGTTCGAAAATAAAAATGCAGTAGAAAATCCATCACCGTATTCGTCCACAGTTAAAACTGTTATTAATTTAAAATCATATTGATTTGTACCGTGTGTGGCATCCATACAAATAATGTCATTTTGTCCAAATTTTTTTAAAATTTCCTCTTGGGATTTGGTCATAAATCCTAATAGAAAATCTTCTTGTTTAAATACATTTTTTGGATCACTTTCTCCTTGTTTTTTGTATACAAGAATATGTATGTTGGAGTTTTGAGAAACTTCGTTAACCCACAAATTAACACTAACAGCATCGTTCTTATCTTTCGTACATTTATCATTAACATAAGAGTGACCTATATTTGCAATGCCGGTTACTGTGCAGTTATTCTGACAGCTTGAAACAAATTTTCTTCAGCTACACACTAAAGAACAAGGTTTATAGAGTAGATTTATATATATATTATATATGAACCGGGTCCAAATTATTGAAATAATCGAATTTGAACTTAGCTAATTTTACATGTTTCACTGACGCGCGGGTGGAATCTCACTCATTTTGTTGACAGTCCGTGCGCTATGAATGACCTTAACACTTAGAATATTTCGCACCGCCAGATGCAGCTCGACGCTCGTACATGTAACATCGATTATTTTTTGTTTTTAGGCGTTTTTTTGGGAGTGAAACGTAATAGTTTTCTGCCCCATACCGCAACTATACTTTTTAATGCTATTTCGAGGGTCTCTCACAACCCGGTTTTTATTTATCCCGGTTTTCTTGATCGGTGGCGCTTCTCGTATGTTTAGCCTAGTAACCAGAGTCAAAACCGCCCTGGAGGGGTGCAACCCGGAGCGGAGCGGAGGGGCGCCCCGTAAGGGTAGGTTTTGACGATGGATTACCCTCCTTATCGAATGCACACCCCAAAATTAGAAGGCAAAAAAAAATTTAATTTTTTCACTTTTTCGGCATTACACGGGTTATTTTCCATTTTTTTGATTTTATTTATTACTAATATCCACTAATCACACCCCCCATCTATCCGAATTTCAAAGAAAAATTGAAATCGGAGCGAAAAAATTTTACGCATTTTCATCGGAGCACGGGCGACTGATGTGCATCGACCCGGGTCGGCCGCATGCTCGATTCGACTTTCCCGTACTTTTCAAAAGTCGATATTTTGGTTATTTTTACAGTATTCATACAAAATATTTTTTCTATAACCTAAAATAAGCCTGTTCTTTAGTGTGTAGCTGAAGAAATTTTTTTTCAGCTAGTCAGAGTAACTGCACAGTCGCCGCAATGCCTTTTAGGCCTCTATACAAAGTATAGCAAGAAACCTTATGATCTGGCTCCGTGTCCGTCTGTCTGTCCGTTCGCATAATTCAAAATCATACAGAGCGTTTCAAATCGTGTTGGAAATACTCTGTGTGTATAATAGAGGTCTAAGAACTGGGTAGCCAGTGCGCTACTTTTAGGCTTCTATACAAGGTATAGAAAGAAGCCTTATGGTCTGGCTTCGTGTCCGTCCGCATGTTTCAGAGCCAATCATAACGTTGTTCAACTGATACATTGTTATATTGTAAATACTTCGTCTATATAGTATTGCGTTAATCTGTTAATCCGTTGTTTCGATTCTCTAATGCAATTTATAAATACGCAAATGTTCGACAGAAATTTACTGCGTTAAAGATATTTTCAACGAGGTCTCCCTATATAAACTACTTGTTAGGCTACTATACAAAGTATAGCAAGAACCCTTATGATCTGGCTCCGCGTCTGTCCGTCCGTCTGTCCGCATAATTCAAATCTAATCAGAACCTTCGAAATTGTGATTGTAAACACATCGTGTACCTATATATAATTAAATAAAATTTGTTTTAAATTTAAAATCGACTTTCTAGCCAAGTTCTGTAAAAAAAATTTTTTTATGATTTAAGAAATGAAATGTTCTGGGATTTATATTGGAACTTAAAATGCTATTAGGCTTCTATACAAAGTATAGCAAGAAGCCTTATGATCTGGCTCCGTGTCCGTCTGTCCGTCCGCATAATTCAAACTCATACAGAGCGTTTCAAATCGTGTTGGAAATACTCTGTGTGTATAGAGGTCTAAGAACTGGGTAGCCAGTGCGCTACTTTTAGGCTTCTATACAAAGTATAACAAGAAGCCTTATTTATTATTTACATAATTTTTCACCGATATAGGAAATTTAAATACGTTGATCCGTTGATACGTTGTAACAACCCAACTGGCTGCTAAGGGTAGCTTACGAGAGAAATGTAACTTCTCTCTCACTTATTACTTATTAATAAATGCGGGTGCCACTCTTTTCTAATATAAGAGACCTTAAGAAACTTAAAACGATGTAACAAAAGAAAAATCAAAACTTTTAAAAATAATATTTATTCGGGTAATTTAAATTTGAACAAACTATATCATATTTACAAGATGAATTACTTAGACAAGATCATAAATACAAGATGAATTACTTATTTACAAACTATTTACTAATTTTAAAAAGGGGAATTAATTTTATACACAAGGGTCCTTACTACGGTCCTGGTCGTAGTAGGTCAACTGACTTGACGTTTCTTTAATAAATAATGAATCGCGCCAATGAACGGTTGAAGGTTATTTTGGCTTCTTGCTTTATTATCAACATCAAAACAAACAACTAACTGACTTCCCCTTAACACGGTATGTAATCTTTACGTTAATACTACTGACTTACCGAAGGGTGATAATTTACTTTAACCTTTACTTTTTGTAGACCATACAAAAAAAAGTATTTACTTTGAAAACTTCACACCTACCAATGAATAAAACTGGCCCCCTGAATTCTAACCTCGAATGAATGGGGCAGTGACCTCCCTTGTACATGGATATTTGGGTGAGTGCCTTGTAACATCGAAAACACTCGGACGGACCTACGTCTTGTTTATCCAAAACGTACAGGAGTGAGTTGCCTTGTTTACCGAAAGCATCTCGGAAATGGTAGGTGGACAAGGAAATGAAAGTGTCTTGCAGACCAAAGACACCTTAGGGAGAACGTATGCCTTGCGAAACCAAAGACATACGGTGGGGGGTGATCGTACGCCTTGCAGAACAAAAACGTACGAGGACGTGGGTGATCATACGTCTTGCGAACCGAAAACATATGATGGGGGACCGCATGCCTTGCAAAAGCAAAACACACGATGGGGGTGACCGCACGCCTTGCGAAACCAAAGACATGAGATGACGACACCAGAGAAATCGACAATCTTCCTGTGGTAGTGACTAAAACTTATAAAGTTGTGTCTTTCTCCGGCGTCATCTAAACAGGATGGGTAAAATTTAGGTTAATTTAATAATTGTTGGCATTAAAGTAACCGAATTTTATTTGCAGAGTCCTGCCATTAACCTATAATTCGTAAAAATATTTACATCGGCTGACATTTGTACACAAATTATATCAGCCGATTAACCAAAAATATTTATTTCGTTACAACGTTGATCTGTTTTTTCAATGCAGACCAAATTAATATAAGATATATTTTATTTACATAATTTTTCACCTATATAGGAAATTTAAATACGTTGATCCGTTGATCCGATGATACGATGATACGTTGATCCGATGATACTTTGATCCGATGATACGTTGATTCGATGATAAGTTGATACGATGATACGTTAATATATTGATATGTTGATCTCGTTATTCACTAATTTGTTATGCGTTAATCTCATTATCCATTTGAAACAGAGCGTTTCAAATCGTGTTGGAAATACTCTGTGTGTATAGAGGTCTAAGAACTGGGTAGCCAGTGCGCTACTTTTAGGCTTCTATACAAGGTATAGAAAGAAGCCTTATGGTCTGGCTTCGTGTCCGTCCGCATGTTTCAGAGCCAATCGTAACGTTGATCAACTGATACGTTGTTATATTTTAAATACTTCGTCTATATAGTATTGCGTTAATCTGTTAATCCGTTGTTTCGATTCGCTAATGCAATTTATAAATACGCAAATGTTCGAAAGAAATTTACTAAGTTTCTCCGATGTATACAGCATTGCAGTTCTTACAGGGTATTTTATATACCCCGCTGCGATTTAAGGTGTTTTCGGGTGTTTTTATGTTAGTCAGGAGATTCTTTAAGGTGTTATGGGTTCTTGTGGCGGTTACAATGTTGTGGTCTCTAAAGATGTTAGCGATTTGTCTATCTAGGTTACCATGATAATCTATTGATCGATATGTTCTGTTTTGTTTATTGTTTGTGGGAAATATGAATGTTCCATTTCAAGTTTTTTCTTCCTGTGTAATTTTCTTATGGTTTTTGTTGGGAAGCCGTTAGCTAGTGCCAATAGATAGATGATCTCCATCTCCATTTTTTGGTTTTCAGAACTCATGGGTATATTGTACATCCTATTAATTAGACTACGGAACGCCGCAATTTTATGTCCAAATGCATGTCCAGAGTTGTAAGGGATCAATGAATCGCACAAAGATGGCTTTCGGTATATGCTAAGCTTAAAAATGTCTTCCGCTTTGGTTATCGTGAGGTCCAGAAAGTTAATTGAGTCGCCATTGCTTGTCTCCAAAGTGAATTTTATATTTTGGTGGATGTTATTAATCTGATTGTGGAAGTGTGTCAGCTCATCGTCACTTCCCGTCCAAATACACAAAATGTCGTCCACATAGCGATGCCATGTGTAGCAATGTTTTGTCAGAGGTAAATTATGTATTCTGCTTTCTATATAGTCCATGAAAATGTCCGATAAGATTGGTGACAGTGGTGAGCCCATGGGCAGGCCATCTGGCAATTTGTAAATTCCCTTCTGAAACTTGAAGAAGTTCTGTTCAGTGGTTTTTATAATTAAACTCATTATTCCCATTATATTGGGTGGATCTAGGTTTTCATTCTTCAGATAATCCTTGACCAAAGGGAGCGTTTCGTCTATGGGAACACTTGTATACAGGTCTCTGACATCGAAAGAGATTAGCTTGGAATCGTGTGGTGGTTTTATTTTGTTCAGAGCAAGGGAGAGTTCGGTTGAGTTCTTTATTGAGTATTTGGCCTTATAACCCAGTTTGTGGGTCAAGCGATGCTATTCATTGATTGGGCTAACCGATAAGCTGGGGAATCATAGCATGTTGTGATCGGTCTCATAGGGTTACCTTCTTTATGTAATTTTGGCTGAAAATATAGTTGTGGTGTGATGGTGTTCATAGGAATCATTCTATTATAGTTGTACCCAAATTCGTTTAAGGTGTTTTCGTGAAGTTTTATTGTTTTTCTGAGTTTGGTGTTATAGTTTTCTATTGGGTTTGATCTTAATTCCACACATTTGTTCATCTTTAGATATTTTTCTGCCTTGTTGTTGTATTCAGATTGGTTCATGAAAACTAGTCCGGCTCCTTTATCTCCCAGTACCACCGCTATGTTGTTGTCTTTAATCTTTCTTTTGAGAGTTTTTATAATTGAGTTTTCTTTCATGTTAGCCCTTCTATTTTGTAAGTACTTGTGAGATTTTTCCTTCATATCAGAATTCTTCTTCAGTTTTCATGAACTAGTTTTCATGAACCAATCTGAATATAAAAATACTGACCAAATATTTAGTTGCCTAATATTAATATCTGATCCATAGCTTAGAAGAGCCCCAACGATGTTTCCAAACCCTAGAAAAGAAGCAATATGGAGCGCTGTTATACCATTTATATTTCTGGAATCAACGTCGGCACCGAATTTTAAGAGAAGCTTGACAATTTTTGACAAACCATGTCGAGCAGCTATGTGAAGTGGCGTTGTTAGGTGATTTTTCATTTTCAAATCAACTTTGGCGCCGCATCTTAGCAATACTTCCACAACTCCTTGATGACGATTACGAGTTGCAACATGAAGTGCAGTAAGTCCATCTATTTGGCTAACATTTAAATTGGCTCCTTTGTTCAAAAGCATTTTGGCTATTACTTCGTTGCCTGCTTCGGCCGCAATATGTAGTAGCGTTACATCATATGTACATGTGGAATTAACATCTGCATTATATTGTAAAAGAGTTTCAACAATTTCTACATATCCGTTTTCAACAGCAGTACGTAGCAACTTATGATTATGTACATCTTCAGGGTCAATAGTAAAACCATATTCAAGTAGATTTTCCACAACCATCCTATATATTCCTTCAGAGCTGTAGACTGCAGCGTGAAGAGCGCTCCTGTTGTTATGCACATCAGGACAATACTTTAAAATATCCTCTATAATTATTAAATGTCCTTTTTCAACTGCCAGGTGCAGTATAGTTTTATCATTATTGTCTTGAGCATCAACATTTGCTCCGTTTTTTAACAGTAGCATAACAATTATTGTATGTCTTTTTTCAACAGCCAGATACAGAGGAGTTTTACCATCTTTTCTTTGAGAGTCGATATTAGCACCTTTACTTAAAAGGAATTTAATCATTACTTCATTACCTTTTTCAGCAGCAAGGCACAGTGGTGTATAACCTTCACTAAATTTAGAGGTACATATGTAATACGGAATCAATACAAGCTCGAGTATTTAAAAGATATTCAACAAGCTGTAAATATCCAATCTCAACTGCTGTAAGAAGAATTGCCCCGTAGGTGTTTCTATCAGTAAAACTTGCTCCCTTATTTAATAATATTTCAACAATTTCCATTTTGTCACCATTAGCTGCAATGTCAAGTAGAGTACTACCACTTACATTTTCAGCATTAATGTTAGCGCTTCTATCTAGAAGCATCTCAATAATTTCTATATCACCATTTCTAACAGCAATATGAAGTGCAGTTTCGGAACGATTTTTGTTGTTACCATTAACTTTAAAATTATTTCTTAAAAGTAGTTTAGAAATATCCGTATGCTCATACTCTAAGGCAGAGGCGTCCAAACTTTTTGCTGCGAGGGCCAGTTTGGTATTTAAATTCATTAGCGGGGGCCAAGCATTGTAAATATGTGAATTAAAAAACCTTATTACAAGTAAAGCAGCATTGAATTTTATTTTTTATAGTAAATTACAGATATAACAATACTAAACAAACATGTCTAAATTATATTATTATAAAATTATTTCATGCAATTTTTAATGGGAATGGTGGAACTGGGTTTTTTCCTGGAGAATTTCTTCAAAGTTGGGATTCAAATCGGAAACACCAATTATTAGCAATGATTGCAAATGATCATCCGATAAATTTGCCCTATATTTAGATTTCAGATACTTCATCCTGGAAAAAGTTTGTTCGCACATATAGGTAGTGCCATACCTAGAAATAAATTTACCAGCCAATTGCTTTAAATTTGGAAACTCTTTTGCGTCCAAAAATTTGTAAAAATCGATCAAGTTTCCTTCCTTGTATTTGTTCTTGATTTGATCGCTAGCTTGAAGATCAATTATTTCCATTTGAAACTGATTTGAAACGTCGCCAACGTTGCAGTCATATGGATTTTGAAACAGCCGAATTTCCCTTGAATTTATGTCAAGATCAGAAAAACGCTTTTGAAATTCTAGTTTCAAATCCGCGATTACTTTTACTGCAAATATGGTGGGAAATCTTTCGTCAGTTTCTGTACTAAATTTTTCACAGCACGTGAAATGGGAAAAATTACATTCATTCATATGACTTTCGAGCAATATCAGCTTGGCTCTGAATGCTTTGATTTGCTCGAATAAATCACAAATTAAGTTGTTTTTACCTTGGAGCTTTAAATTCAAGTTATTTACGTGTGTCACGACATCTGCAAAAATTGCCAACTTCCAGAGCCACTCTGCATCCGATAAAAGCGGTTCAGGGTGATTTTTTTCCGCAAGAAAAATTTTAATTTCCTTTCTGAGCTTGAAGAACTGCAATAACACTTTTCCACAGCTAAGCCATCGAACTGCTGTATAATACGACAAGTCAACAGACTCAGATTCAATTTCTTCGAGGAAAGATCGAAATTGGCGATGATTGAGTGCACGTGATCGAATAAAGTTTACGACAGAAACAACTGGTTTCAAAACGCAGCTCATGTCGACATGTTTTACACATAGGGCTTGTTGGTGGATGATACAGTGCAGAAAAATTGGTACTGTTGCTCCTGCGCTTTCACAAGCTTTTCTTATTAGCCCAACCACCCCAATATTTGCACCAGACATGTTTCTTCCTCCGTCAATTGTCACACCTTGGAGTCGATTCCAGTCCAAGTTATATTTGGTCAACGTCTGTTGTACTTCCTTAAAAATATCTGCTCCAGTTGTAGTGCCATGCATGCTGTTAACCGATGCTAATTCTTGGGTGACATTAACCCATTAAGTCCCGAATTAATTTTTTTTTCGATTTTTAGTAAAAATTTGTTATTTCTTGCTTAATTAGACATAAGTAATTCAAAATTATCAAAAATAGTCACTTGCATGCATTGGTATGTGTTTTACAGCATGTTGCCATATGGCAACGCAGGGACTCTAGGGTACCGTGTTTTTGATTTTTTACCTGATATATATCATAAATGAAATTTACAACATTGAAATGTTTATTTATAAAAACCTTGTCATTACAAAAGGTTTTATGTTACAGATTATGAAAAATCACGTTGCAATCGATACAAAGTCCCACATTGCACTTCTTACACATTGTGCGCATAATGGAACTGCAACCCTCTCCTGCGCATCTTCTCTTTTTGTTGTCTGGTATTTTCACAAGCAAATGGTCTACTTTATCGTATCTCACAGCATCACTGACTCTGTTGAGAGTCATACTACTTTTGGAAGTTGATGGTCTTCCTGCTCCTTTAGAAGGGTTTCCATATCTAGTTAGATACGTGTGGACTATTTGTCGCCTAAACTCTAGTTGCGGCATTACTATTCCAGATTTTTTTTGCAGAATCCAAGCATTTACTATGGAAACATCGATTAGCCATGTAAACAAGCACCACCACCACTTCTTTGAGCGAATTCCAATCCGATATCTGCTTACATTTTCGTCCATCAAATCAGTGCCCCCCATTCCTCTGTTATATTGCCCAATAAGGAAAGGCCTCGGTATCTGTATGTATTTCTTTTCACTTTTAGAATATCTCTTCACTTGATTTAAAGGAGTAACACCGAAGCTAGTTGACGCAGTTGTGACAATATTGTTGTCCAACCATCTCACAAAAATTATTCCATTTTCTTTTTCAATAATTGAGTCATGATCGCCTTTTTTACCTGTTTTTAACATATTCTTTTTAGGTAAAAGTGAACATCCTTTTGGTAGTCTATTTTCCCTTATTGTACCCGTAGCAGTATATCCATTATCCCTCAAATACACTAATAAATTAATTCCCGTAAATAAGTTATCAAAATAAAAATTATATGGGCAATTCTTAACATCTGCTATTTCGGTAAGCATACTGACAAAGGGCGCCGTACATTTTCCAAAGATTTTTTCATCCTCTTCGGTGGTGTTGGGGTTCTTTCCTTGATACATATCAAAGTTTATAAGATATCCCGAAATGGCATTTATACACCACATTTTGAAACCAAATCGAATTGGCTTGCCACGGATAAATTGTTTGCATCCATGGCGACCATAATATTTAATCATTGATTCATCATAATCAAGTTCTTGCTCTGGTACAAAATGTTTTAGACAGTTGGCTTTAATTTTATTCATTAGTGGCCTGACTTTCCACACCTTATCATTTTTAACGACTACTTCATTGTCAGCACAATGAATAAATTGCATTATTGTGAAGAATCTGTTTCTTCGCATGGCTTCACTGACCACTTTACAATGCATGTCTTCCCGCGAATCCCAGTAAAAGCGTTTACCCGGCAAACAGTTATAACCGCTCAATATAAGAATTCCCAGAAAACATTTTATTTCCTCATAAGTAATATTATGATCTGGATAATTTTTGAATGCAGTGTACTTTTTAGTTTCTTGTACTAAAAACGTAATTATTTCGTGATCGATAAATAACTCGAAGAGTTCTACAGGAGACATATTTCTATATGTGCTGCCGTCGAAATTGGGAAAGTTTTTTGACAGGAGTTCAAAATCTCCATGAATCCAAGAGAATTCTTTGCTAGTCGAAACGCGTGCTGAAGTACTTGGGACATTTTGAATAGGTTCTTCCTCTCCTCCTATTCTTTCCTTATTTCCCAATACGATTTCCGCTGGTGCCGCCAATTGTCGTCCAGTTAGTCTGTTGATGTCACCATCATTATCGTCATCTCCAGATTCTTCATCGGTAGCAACATTGACGTCGGGGGGCTCGACATATATCGTATCAACATCCAAATCATCCGAACAAGCTAATTCAATAGCTTCGTCTAATGTAAAGTCACGTCTGAAAATTTTTACATATAGTAATTACTAGGTACTGGAACGTCCTAGCGTTGCCATACGGCAACAGTATAAAAGTAACGTCTGCTGTATTTCGTACAACAAAGACCATTTTACAATTTCTGAATAATGACTTAATTACATCAATTCTTAATCATAAAATATATAAAAATTAATCAAAAATTATAATATTTTAATATTTTAATTTTACTTACTGAAAACGAATATCCATTTTGAGCTGTCGATTAAAATACACACAATTTAACTTCTGTTTAGCACGAGCAACTATAACTTATCACTTTGAAAACGTAAATGATGACAAAACACATACTTAAGAAGGTGTATGCACTGACACCCACGTTATATTGTATTAAGTTTCTTTGCAATTGGCGATTTAAATTGTGATTGCAACTGTTGCCATATGGCAGCGCTGGGACTTAATGGGTTAAGATCGTCGTCAACTCCACGAACAAATACTAAAAGTTGTGAGGTGTCACTAACGTCGGTCGATTCATCCATCGCGATAGAATAGTGAGTGAAACGCTGTGCTTTCCCAGAAATCTGGTGGAGTATATTATTGCCAATATCGTCAATTCGACGAGCAACAGTATTGCGGGAAAGACTTATCGTTTTGAAAAGTTTCACCTTTTCCGGACATAATACCCCAACAGCTTCCATCATACACTCTTTAACGATGTTTCCATCCATAAAGGGTTTCCCTTTTTTCGCCAACAAATAAGCAACTTTCATGCTAACTAAAGTCAATGATTCATTTTCCGAGTTTGCCTTCCTAAATAAATTTTGCTGAGAAGACAAACTACGACTCATTTTTTCAAATTTTTCAGTACGCTGCTTGTCCTTAAATTGTGAGTAAGCTGAAGCATGTTTTGTTTCATAATGTCGACGTAAATTGTATTCCTTCATTACAGCAACAGTGTCATTGCAAATTACACATATAGCTTTGCCATTCTTTGACTGCGATTGCACAAAGAAATATTTGAATCCCCATTCTTCTTTAAAAACGCGGCACTCGTCATCTACTTTTCTTCTTTTTGTTTCCATGTTCAACTTTAAAAAATAATATTAACATATTAATTAAGTTATAATATATTAAATATAAATCTAAACATACCAATTTACAATATATCAACTGTAAAGAATGTAAATAAGCTCCGCGGCCGACGAATTTTTGGTTTGTCGTGGACAATCTCGTAGCTTTGAAGGCACTGCAGTTGAGTGCAGTCTGCCGCTCCGCGCTGCCTACGTACAGTCAGAGTACAAAATCATTCATGTAGTCGAGCGGCCGAGTCGTATCGCAGAATACAAAAAAAACCAGACTGTACTTTTTCGAGCGTGATACCGTGCTCATTCTAACCGAATGCGCTCTTCATCTGCGCGAGATCTAATACCGACGCGCCACGCTACATTTATATTTTATTATATTTTTCAATAAATTTTTCAAAATCCTTGGCGGGCCGGATAAAATCGCCTGCCGGGCCGGGTTTGGCCCGCGGGCCGTAGTTTGGACACCTCTGCTCTAAGGCATAACGAAGTAAAAAATATCCATCTGACCATGTCGCTAAGTAAGATAAACCAAATTCAGTAATTAATTCGCCTACTTTTTCCAATCTTCCATCCAGAACTGCGGAAATTAAACTGCTTGAATGGATTCTCATAGGTTGCCATAACTAGTTTATAGGTAAGCTTCAGACCAGTAATTAAAATAAAAAACGCTCCAGTTGTAGATTCTTCTGTTCAGGTGAATGACCATCACTTAAGTAATCGCAAGAGCAATTTTCCAAAAAATTGCCACAGACCTAAAAAAAATACATCAAATTTAATTCATCGAATACACTAATAGCCTATATACAGTAGCGGGCATGAAAATTGCATCTGCTTAAATTCTTTTAACAATTTTTATATTGGCTGTAGGTGTTTTAATATTTTAATAATATCCTACCTTTCGGGCCATTTAAATTTGGCCCATTTTCAAGGCTAAAAAATAACCTACACCCATAACAAAAATTTTATAATTAAGCACAAAAGGTCATTTAACCTACAAATATATTAATTTAAAAAATATATAGTGCACATTTTAAATGATACTTTGATTAGAAAAATATCTAAAAGAATGCAATATTCATGACTAGGGTCCGGATAAATAAGCACAACAAATCCTGAAAAAAGCGCTTTAAAAAGCACGAAATTTGCCCCTAAAAAGCATAAACTTCTGCAAAAAAAGCATAAAAATTTTTTTTAAAAACGTTAGAAAACAAACAAAAGTAACATTTATTTTTAAAAACAAAATACAAAAAATTAGATATAAATCTAAATCATATTAAAATTATGCGTGGTAGTAATTTACAATGAAATGTTGCTCGATATGCTCCATTGTTAAATTCAACCTTCTTTCACTTACAAGGTTTTTATATGCAGAGAAGCTTCTTTCTACCTCAACGCTAGTGATTGGGGCATGCTTGAACTTAGCAATTGTAGCTGGATCCATGTCTAGTGATGCAAAATTACCGGTAAAATATTTTTCGGTAAGAACGTTGGTAATATTACGTAATATTCCGTAATATTCGGTAACATAAAATTTTATTTGTGTATATATGAAAATAGTAACGGTACTGTATTATATGGTATTACAGCTATTTGATCTGCGAATAAAGTTAGTAAAAAAATACTTTACATATTATTTTACTTAAACGTAAATAAACAAATCTATTTTGATCTTGGTTATTATTTATTACTATAAATTAAGAACACAAAAACAAAACTTAACACAAACACAAACAGAAAATAATATTATAAACGGTAGACTTCAACCCAAACGATGTTACCCGTAATTTTACCCGTAATATTATGTAATTTTTAGTAATGTTACACGTAATATTTCTTTGTTACTTCGGTCCCTTCGTAATATTACCGTAATTACGGTAATTTTACCAGTAATTCTGATGGTAATATTCGCCCCTTGCATCACTATCCATGTCCAACTGCGAATCCTCGACAATTTCACCTTTTAGAATGCTTGAAATTTTCTGTAATTTTTGAAAACCCTCATTCTTTTTCAGTACGTCCCGTAATTTCACTTGAACTGCTTGTCCAATACTGGGTGAGAATATATATGTGTGAGAATATACCGGCTGACGGGCCGAAAACTGAACATAGGGAAATAACATGGGAAATTGATTTTTTCTAAATTCCTGCTTCCCATTATAACTGATATGAATTAAAAAAATACCAAATTAAAGAGATTTTTTTTCCGCGCCTAAAGATACCAAATATTTTGTTTTTTAATTATTGTTAAAAAGTCGATAGTAAAATTAAGAAATAGCGCTTCTTAAAAAAATATTAGCGGGCTGGGTCTTTGCATTACGTCTAATGTGCCGCATTGCTATTGTATGAAAGCCAAATATTACAAACAAAAGTTACTTTGACAGATTAAAATTAATTTTGTTAACAATGAAGTGGTCTGTTGAAGAAAAAGTTTTCATGGTAAAATATTATTACAGCGGTAATAGTTTACGCCAAATACGTGACTTATTTTCTGTTAAATTTAATAATAGCCAAATTCCATCAATATCGGCCATACAGAATATAATTAAGAAATTTGAAGACACTGGTAATACTTCGACAAATTTAAATAAAGGTATTAACCAAAATTATTAATTGAAGTTGTCTTATCATTATTTTTTAAATAGGATATCAGAGAAACAACCATGAATTGGAAGAAACTATATTAGGTTTAATTTCTGCGAATCCAAATGCAAGCATTAGATCCATTGCAGCTGAGTGTAATGTTGGTAGAGAAAATGTTCGAACAATTTTAAAAAAGCACAAGTACCATCCTTTTAAATATCAATGTCATCAAGAAATATTTTTGTTTGACGAAGAATCCAGGCTTGTATTTTGTGAGAAAATGCAAGAACGTGCTAACAGAAACCGAAACTTTCTGAAACAAATATGTTTTACAGACGAATGTACATTTACATTAAACAATGAGCCAAATGTACAAAACCATCGCTATTGGGCTATACAAAATCCGAGACTAAATTTAATGACCGGCTCACAATATCCTTAAAAAATTAATATTTGGGCTGGCATTTATAATAACCGTGTTCTTGGTCCATTTGAAATACTTGGAAATTTAAATTCAGATATGTATTTAGATCTTCTTATAAATAATATTGGTCCTGCGTTAGAAGAAATAGCTTCTGAACACCATGAGGTCTGGTTTCAGCAAGACGGTTGTCCAGCACATTTTGGGGTAAACGTTAGAGATTATTTAAACCAAGCATATCCAAATCGATGGATTGGTCGTGGTGGTGCTATAAACTGGCCAGCCCGATCTCCTGATCTGGCACCGTGTGACTTCTTTTTGTGGGGTCATATTAAAAGCAAAATTTGTAAAACTCGTCACCCAAATATTGATTCTTTGAGGAACGCGATCTTTGCAGAATGCAATCAAATTACTGCTAGACAGCTAGCAAATGTAAGAGAATCATTTTATAATAGATTGGGTTGCTGTTCAGTATAGAATGGAGGGTTATTCGAATACTTGTTATAATATTATTTGGTTACTTTCGTTCAGTATTTAATAATCCAATTGATATTTTTCTTATTCTTGGGTTTTGTTGACTAAATAAAACTACTTTTAACTTTTAATATTGGTCAACTTGTTATAATAAAATGATATTCAAATTGCGTTCTTATTATTTTTAAAATAAAAACAAATTTAAAAAGTTTAAAAACAATAGCAATGCGGCACATTAGACGTAATGCAACGACCCAGCCCGCTAATATTTTCTTAAGAAGCGCTATTTCTTAAGTTTACTATCGACTTTTTAACAATAATTAAAAAACAAAATATTAAGTGTTTGGTATCTTTAGGCGCGGAAAAAAATCTCTTTAATTTGGTATTTTTTTTATTCATATCAGTTATAATGGGAAGCAGGAATTTAGAAAAAATCAATTTCCCATGTTATTTCCCTATGTTCAGTTTTCGGCCCGTCACCCGGTATATACACACAATATATATGTTGAGAAGGAGAACATTAGTGACACTAAGGCCGGTCCTGACCAAGGAGGTGGACATGAGTGGCACCAAGTACGACCCTGGAAAGATCCAAGATCTACACGTATGGCTGCGATACCCTTGAGTGAGACCGAAGGCCGAACAACCACGGTCAACACGTATAGCTGCAATACCCTTGAGTGAGGTCGAGGGTCGAACAACCACGGTCAACACGTATAGCTGCGATACCCTTGAGTGAGGCCGAAGGCCGAACAACCACGGTCAACACGTATAGCTGCGATACCCTTGAGTGAGGCCGAAAGCCGAACAACCACGGTCTACACGTATGGTTGCGTTACCCTTGAGTAAGGCCGAACAACCACGATCTACACATATGGTTGCGATACCTTTGAGTGAGGCTGAAGGCCGAACAACCACGGTCTACACGTATCATTGCGATACCCTTGAATGAGGCCGAACAACCACGGTCTACACATATGGCTGCGATACCCTAAAGTGAGGCCGAAGGCGAGACGAAGTTCTTTTTTACTTTTTTAGGTTGTGTCAGAGGGGGGAGTAAATTTTCGTATTCTGCGTGATTTGCGTGATCAACTAAGTTGTTCACCGGTAGGTGGCGCCTTTTATTTTTAAATATAGTTAATCTCTTAATCCTTTTCATTTATAGTAAAAATACTATATAAACCAAATGACTTATTATGACTTAAATGTGTTGAACGTGAACTAAAAATGTCTTTACAAAAAATGGCTTTGCGAGAATTAAATAAAGTTGTGGAAGGGGCGCTAAACAGGGCTTTATCGTTCGCTAAATATGAAGATTGGGAAGTAAAAGAGGAATTCACTCAAGCTTCTTCACTTCTATCTAGAAGCAACTCAATAATTTCTATGCCACCAAAACTAACAGCAAAATGAAGTGGAGTTTCAGACAGTCCTGGGTTTTTACTATTAACTCCACAATTGTTTCGTAAAAGTAATTCAGCAATATCTTGATGCTCACACGCTATGGCATCACGCAGTAAATCGTATCCATTTGACCATGCTGCCGAGTAAGATAAACCAAATTCACTAATTAATTCTCTTACTCTTTCAAGTCTTCCATCCCGAACTGCATAAATTAAACTATCGCTTATATCACTCTGATAGCTTGCCATAACTAAATGTTTTTGAAAGTCACCACGATTTATTTAGTTATTTTTAATTAGTTGACGATAAGCTGCATGCCAGTGATTAAAATATAAAATTTAGGCTGCAGTTGTATATTATTGTGTACAGGTGAAAGATCAGCACTTACGGTAATCTCAACAAAGATTGGCCACCGACCTAAAAATACTTCAAATTTTAATCATAGAATACATTACTAGCCTATAATATATCTATACGTTTTGTTTTTTTTGCAGTTTTAAAATTTTTTTATACTCTGATAATTCACTATTTACATTACCGTGAGTCTTGAATCAGCAGCGGTACTGTTCGGACTAGAGCGCCAACGTATATCATTTATGAAAGCTAGTAGCCTCAAAAGTGCTAATATAAGTAAATTTAGTTTTTAGAGTGATTTTGATAACGATTTTCACTGTGATAAGAAATTCCCTGCGTATCTACGATACCGGTAATCTACAACGACGAGTGTTATTGAGTGATAACGACACTTCTAACGTTAAAACTTTTAGAATTTTATTTAAATTTTGATTTATTTTGGAAAGTGATTTTTACTTTAGTTATTTTATTTAGGACAAAAATTTTATTTTCAATTCATATTAAGAAAATTAAAAAACAACACAACCTATTGTAATAGCACATGTATAAACGAATGCAACAAACTTAAAAAATGCATTTGATTGTTTAATTTCTGTATTAAAATCGAATTTATAGCTGCTGTACGAATACGACTGTGATATTAATTTAAAAGTAGTTTTAGATAACGGCGCATAATATAAATCTAGGCATAGAAAAGAAGTAAAAAATAAACACATTGTGTAACTTAATAGATTTTATATTGAAAAGTAAAAAAAATCTGTAAAAAAATACTAAACTTGGGCGTTATTGAAATTTATTAAAAATTTACGCTGCTGTACGAATACGACTGGGAATCACTGTAAGTAAAACCTAAAAATTATTAATAGGCGCTTTTGCACATTTTGTAAGGAAATTTTGCTTTTTTTGATATAACTTTTAGCGTTAATATCACAAAACCGAATTAAAATCCCAAAATTCACCAAAAATTTGATTAAATTAAAGAAAAATTGAGAAACTCACTTTGATTCAATATGTTTCGATCCGTTGAGCATGCCGTACCATTGAAAATAAACACGAAATGTCAAAATACACGCGCTGTACATATATGACAAAGAGCTGCCATATAAAAACAAAGGATTTTTATATGATTGTATGGCACAAACTGTCAATTAAAAAACAAAAATGTTACCTTGAATTATTTTTCGAGATGTACTTGGAATTTTACGGCTGTAAGCCATTGAAGAAATTGTGGTATCTGCGGCCGATAAAGGGGTGCATTAAGATTCCAAATTTATGGTCACCTTCTTATCTCCGTTGAAGTAAACATTTTTGAAGAACCCATTAAATTGGTATATTCCAAAGAGTTCGATGTATTCCTTACAATTCGATAACTTAAAATTTTTCTTTTTATCCACAAAAAATTAATTTTCCTATGTACACGCTGTTGATTTCTGTGGTCACGCGCACCTTTTTATTCAAAAAAGAGATCACGTTTGAATATTGGTTGATTTCCTGAAAGTACATAATATTATCTATAGATACAATTATATAATATGATAAAAAAAAATTACCATTAGTCCAGATATTTGTTCTACTAATTAAATTACGCTTTATTCGCAGTGTGCTTTTTTAATGACAGGTTCACCTCAAAACAACGTATAGGTGTATTCAATTGTCAGTGTGTTATTGTTATGCAACCATAAAATCACTTAAGAGGGCGCCCCGTCGTGTTGAAACCGTTTTAAAATTAAGCACAAGTGCATGAGTTCTTGGAATAATTCGTTCAATTTCTTAAAAGCAAACCATATGGAATGGTGCATTAGCTGCTCTGTAAAGAGACATTAACAGTGTTGTGGTTTCAGGCTCCGAGGGATACAAATAAAAGTATTTATAATAATAATAATAATAGTTTATTAATGCTAATATAAAATATTTACAAGTTTAAAAGAAGAATATGTTGCATTAAAAGGTATATGTTCAGCAAAGCTGATTTTCAACATAACCTGGTTTCCTGGTTATTGAGTTTGTTGCAAGCCAAACAGTCGACTCGTCAGTGTGGTCTTGAAGGTGTAAGCAGAGCAATTCTGGTGATACAGGTCCATATGTTTGTTGTAGAAACGGCACGCCAAGTACTCAAATGATCCCTTAAACTTGGTAGTCCTATGTGACGGAATTGTAAGATCCTCAGTATTGCGAAAATTGAGACCATGGCAATCAGATCTTCGAACCAAGATGTTGGCTAGGTAACCAGGACGTCCTGACTTCAGAATCGAGAACAGCTGAGTTGCGAACCTGAGCTCAAACCTAGCCTCGAGCTTCAAGATATTCAACGAACGATAGAGGTGTTATGTGATCTCCATACTCCCAATTGTACGAGAAACGTAAAGCTGCATTCTGTAATACTTGTAGTTTTCTCCTCAAGTCCTCAGTGAGAAAGCCGTAGTAAACAGTTATGCAGTAGTCTACATGGCACAGGACAAGGCTTTGAACCAAGTACCATTTCGTACTTGAAGGCAAGAGTTCCTTGTATCTATAAAGAGACCTGAGCTTGAAGTAGCCAACGCTCACAGTCTTGTTGACATGGTCATTGAATGTAAGGTGGTTATCCCAAATCACACCTAGGTTCTTCGTCTTATTGCAAAAATCTATCTTGCAGTTATTGAGAACAATATCATAGGTCCTCATTTGCATAGCAATTTTATAGTTTCGTGGGCTTCCCATACACATCCCAACAGTTTTAACGGGGTTCAGAAACAATCCATTTTCAGTAGACTAACGTTGTACGAGATTGAGAGCACTATTCATTTTACCGATAACTTCATCAATCCGTTCAGGTGGGCCCGCGATGTGGAGCTGCGTGTCGTCTGCATAAAAATATAAGACGCACAAGGCCTGAAGGATCCGTGGAAGGTCAGAAGTAAAAACAATAAACAATAGAGGTCCGAGTATGCTGCACTGAGGAACACCTCGCCTGGGAATAAGTTCATCCGAACGAAAACCATGCAGCTGCGTTACTTGAGTTCGGTTGTCGAGGTAATTCTTCAGTAGTTTTAGCGCTGATGAACTACAACCATAATATGAGAGCTTCGCGATGAGCAATTCAGGATCAATCACATCAAATGCCTTGCTGTAGTCGAGTAGAACAAGAATGTTAATGAGCGAGTCATCCATATCCCTAATGATGTCACTTGCTACCTTGGATAACGCAGTTGCGGTGCTGAAATTAATGCGAAAACCAGACTGACATTGAGGAAGCACATGGTTAAGATCAAGGTGTTCCAGTAACTGCTGGTAAATAAAAGATTCGAGAACTTTTGAGAGCACTGGTAAGATGCTAATATGCCTTAATTCGTCAAACCTGGTAGCTTTCCTGACTTTAGGGAGAGGTATGATGATAGATTTCTTCCATAGATCAGGTACCACTGATTGCCCTAAGCAGTGATTGATTAGGTGAGTGATAGGGTCCAGACAGTAAGGCAGACTCAGCTTGAGCATTCTGGATGAGATGCCGTCGATGCCTATTGCGTTAGATTTCAGCCCAAGAACAGCTTTGGCAACATCGTCAGTGCTCACATTATGGAAGGTTAATTTGTTAGTAATCAAAGTATGGCTGTCACTAATAAAATATGATATAACTTTGTGGTCGATAACAGTGCTCGGAGCGGAATTGGCAAAGAAGTCATTCAAGAGATTTGAATCAGCATTTACCAAGTTCAATTCATGTTTGGACTTTGAATGAATATTATCACGATCAAAAAATTTCCATAGTTTCTTGGGTTCCTTGGAGTTCCGATTGACTTGGTGTAAATAATAAGCTTTTTTTTTCATTAATTATGGCTTGAGTTGCAAAATTACGTATACTCTTGTAAGAGTCGTAGTCTGTTGATTTCTTCGATTTGATGTACTTCTTATATGCCTTTTGACGAAGTTTCTTCAATAGGCGCACATTAGGAGTTAGCCAACCGGGTCTTTTCTTATCAATTCTAACTGTAGAAACAGGAGCGTGGAGGTCAAAAAGATAATTGATTGCAGTAGTGACATAATTAACTTTGTCATTGATCTCTTCAAATTCGATGTAACGTAACCAATCAATGTTGTTAGCGTCATATGCGAATTCATTAGCATCAATAAAGTTAAAGTTACGGTAGGTTAGATATTCGGGTTCCAAAGCTTTGTTGGGAAAATCCAAACTGCAACGAACCAGGCAGTGATCAGAAATATCAGTCATATCATACGGGTCTAGTCGTGAGAAAGTGATAGTATCACTTAAGCATATTAAATCGATTAACGAAGCCGTCCGATCGGTGACTCTCGTAGGTTGGTCAATAACCTGCACCAGATTGAAGGATACAAACAAAGATTTCATGGAGGCGGCCAGATTTGAGTTTGTGAGCATATCCACATTGAAGTCGCCCAATAGGATAACACCATCATATTCAACCGTGAATCTGGACAGTGTCCTTTCCAGTTCCTGGATGAAAGACACTGAGACATGGGGTGGCCGATAAATTGTTCCTACAGCATACGATTTGTCATTAATACTTATACGTACCCAAAGCTGTTCCAAAAGGTTAGTTACGTTGTAGTCAGAATTGATAACCCGACTCTTGACGCTATTCCGAATATAGCAGCAAATACCACCACCTCTGCTCTTGCGATCACATCTGTATAACGAGTAGCCACAGATCGAAATCAATGAGGATGTAAAATCAGGTGATAACCAGCTCTCCGAAACCGATAGGATATGAGGATTCACCTCGGTGATCACTGAAACAAAATCATCGAAACATTTAACCAACGATCGGATGTTGATATGACCAACCATGAAATCATTAGCTAGGGAGTCGTGATTTCTTACTTTTAACGGACTCTTAATTATTGGTGAACGAGGCACATTTGTTGTCTTGAAAAAAATGATGGCGAAATCGTCTAAAGCCTACGCCTTTAGGCCAGGAATCAGGTTTCATTAGTGATTCGTACATCGAAAGTTCAGCACCCACTTTGAAGGTTGCCGTGGTATCATAAACCTTTACTTTTTCACATGTAAATTGTTTACCTGGGAATTTTGTTGTTAGGTATGACACGATTGTGTTTTCTGTGGTGTTAGCTACTACTTTGCTAACGAATATCCAACACTTTTGTTCCACAGCACGAAATTCGGAGGACTCATCGTTAGAGCCTTACCGTGAGCGGTTTTTTAGTACCAAACTTCTTATATTTCACTGTGGTAAAGCCATCGTTGTTGTTGCTGTTCCCTTGAGTGTCAATGTCACTGTTGATAATATTCGTGATATTTTTGTTTCCAGGCTCGGTGATTTTACCCACTTTTTGATTTTTAGCGGCTTTTTCTAAGGCTTTACTTATACAGTTCGCCACATGTTCCTTTCCTACAACATTTTCATTATTTTTGTCATAGTTTTTCATCGATTTATGTTTGCCAATTTTGAGGTTACTTTGATTATTAGTGGGTAACACGGTTGGTAACGTGGATTGCTGAGATGTAATACGATGTTCACACTATTCGGTGTGTTCATACTTGATTGCGATGTCGATATAGTTTCGGCGTTCATCGCGATTTTTTCAAGAAGCAATTTATTAACGAGCGCTTTTTCGTTAATAAGCTCTTGCATCACTTCAATTTGCTTCTTTAGACTACAAGTTACCTCATGTTCATAGCTATCACTAGAACCACGTGCCTTGATTACTTTAGCAAAATCGGTTCAAGTTTTGTTGTCGTGCCACTTGTTCATTAGGTTGCCATTTAGTAGCAGATCTATGAGTTCGTCCTTCAAAAGCTTTTTAAGCTCGTTTGCAATTTTATCCATTTCAATTGAAATGTCGTTGGAAAAAAGTTAGGTTATTTTGGTATAACGATAACGGTACTACACGTCCGCTCACGTTGGCTCTGAAAAACATACGATTGGTGTGTACGATTGGTGTGTACGATTGGTGTGTACGATTGGTGTTCATGGATTGGTGAAAAATTACCCTTCTTAATTAACAAAATATTGTGTTGTTATCGTATAATAAAGCTGCCGATTGCACAAACCATTAACATCCCAAAATGGTGACGGATGCCATTTTATATGAAGTCTCTTCCAAGGTCCATTTCTTTGTGTAGGTTTTCTTATGCTGTTCCATTCCAACTTTAATTACACACAAAAGTTGGAAAACTATCAGCTTTGTTTAAAGTTTAAATCCATGTTCCGAGGTTTTTATTTGAGATTGCGAATTAAAATTTTTATATTGTAACCGGAAAACTATAAAATATTCAATTTGGTGAGTGTATGGAATGTAATTCTTTTTTTTCTGTGACCCTTATAAGCTGATCTAAGCTCATGTGAATAATGGATGCTGGTATTTACATCAGGAAAAGCCGGTCTGTTCAAATGTCCATGTATATAAAAAAAATATTATACAGGAGAACTATAACTAAGGGAGTGCTACATGCATTTTTATCGGTTTTTTAAAAATTTATTATGTAACTTTTACGGTCTCTAAAAGCTGACAAGATATTTTAATATGTGCGTCACATTCTCATTTCGAACATTTAAAATTAAAGGTAACAAAGGGCTTTTATGAGTTTGCTGTTTTATCTTGCAGACACCAGTTCACTCTTTCCTTAATTCCTTTAACCTCTACTTTAGTGGATGTTATTATCCCATTAGAGCAGACCTATCCGGACTTACTTGGTTTTTAGTATCGACTATTTTGTTTAAAATCTACACTTTACAAGTAAATAGATCCAGTTTTAGGGAGCTTTTCAAAATAAGTGATACTTTATATCAAGTGACACTGCATCAAGAACAGATCCGCGTTATAACTAACCTCATTTTTCTCATATCATCTTTTTTGTTGAATTAATTTTTTGTCTTGTCTCATTTTCTTTCTATTCATCAACTCTATCCATTATAACATATTTTTTTCGTATGTTTACTCTTTTATTGATGTTACCATTAGATTGAACTAAAAAAGTGTCCTATTGCGACGACAATTATTTGTACTTTGCATTTCTTAACATTTGCATTTTTTCTATAATCTCTTATTATAAAAGGCCAAGTCTTTCTTTCTTTCTTTCTGTCTGTCCCACGGAAATACCCGAAGCAAACCGAACCGAACGCACAACGTATCATCGGATCAACGTATCATCGTATCATTTTGTCTATTTAGGACAGCTATTTCCAAAAAAGCATTATGCGAACTTCCATAATGGATAATGAAAATTTTGAAAATCATGCGATACGTCGACAACGTGAAACTTTGGAACAAACTCAAGCGCGGCAAGCTGCTGACGCTCGGTCCCATGCGATACGTCAACAACGTGAAACTTTAGAAGAAACTCAAGCGCGGCAAGCTGCTGACGCTCGGTCCCATGCGATACATCGACAGAAAGAAAAGCGATACCAAAGTCAAGCAATTCAACTCCAAATAAGAGCATTGAGATTTGATGAATCTCACGTTACTCGACACGATTGTGGAGAAATGAATTCCATCTGTCAGTTCTGCGGCTCCAAGAATTTCGCCAAGGAGCGTCCAGTTGATAAACAATTTAACAACTGCTATAATAAAGGAAAAGTGAAGATTCCGCAACCGCTCGATCAACATGGGAATCTATTGTTATATCCCGAATTTCTTCGCTCTATGCTTTCAGATTCAGATAATCCTTACTACAAGAACTTTCGTCAGCACATCCGCTCTTACAATTCTTCGGTTTCTTTCGCTTCAATGGGAGCAGAGATTGTTTCGATGCCGGGTAATGGACCATACGTTTTCAAAATTCATGGACAGACGTACCACAGAACCACAAACCTGTATCCACCTGAAGGACAAACAAGAAAGTTTGCACAACTGTATGTAATGGACACAACAGAAGCGGTCAATGAACGAGTAAATCTGCCTGAGAATAGAGGTTGTCTACCTGAAGTGATTGAGAACATCGATCGTTTCTTCCGCGTCAATAATCGTATCGCAGCTTCATATTGCCTGATGAAAGAAATTGAGTAACAAGAGCGTGTACGAGCCGAAGAAGAAGGACAACCAGTTCCGGTCGTCAATATGGTGATGCGCCGCGATCGGCAGTCTGATCAAAGACGTTACAATGCTCCAACGTCCAATGAAATTGTAATGGTGTTCGTAAATGATGACGACGAACCTCCATTTGAACGTGATATCCGTATCTATCCTCGAAATCCCGTCGACAATGCACAACAATTCATTCGTATCAATATTCTCAGTCCAAATCTTCACCCTATGACTTATGGCATTCTTTATCCGTTTGGCGAACCGGGGTGGCAACCCAATTGGAGTTGCGAAGGATATCGGCAATCCCGTAATAAAATCAGCATGTTACAATTTAAAGTTGCGCAAACAGCAATTAGAAACGATTTCAATCCGATCATGAGTGCGGGAAAACTTACGCAACAGTGGATTGTCGACTCATATTTGCAAGTGGAAGCCAATAATTTGAACTACATACGATATCAACAAAGTAAATTGCGTACTGAATTGTATCAAGGTCTATCCGATCATATTCAAAACTAGATGATACCATCGTCCGAGGACGGGCAGCTAGAAGGACGGGCAGCTACCCAAGGTAACTTAAGTTGAATGAAGATTAAGGAAAGCTCTCAGTGCAATCCAAAAGCCATATGACCTTGGCTGCCTGCCCGTCCTTCTAGCTGCCCGCCCGTCCTTCTAGCTGCCCGTCCTCGGACGGGGTATCCTCTAGTTTTATATAGCGAGAGACAATGTTGTGTTTTCTTCGACTTAACCGGCTTGGTGCACCAATACTATGATGACTACCTAAAAGAAATAAAAATTGGTAGATCGTAGAACTGATTTTTTGTAATTTTTCAAAATTTACAAGCCACTTAAACACGATCAAATTCAAATTATTATTATTTCTTAAGCTTTCCGCAATCGTCAAGCTAATCAAACTAATTTTAATTTAGTTATGCAATTAAATTAATTTAAAAAGTTAAATGTGAGTACTTAAGAGTACGTGAAGTAGTTCAGAAACAGAGACGGTCATTGGTCTAGTAGTTACAGCAATGCACTACTAATGCTATAGACCCCGGTTCAAATCCGGAGAGAGTCAAAAATTTCTTTCTGACTTTATCTTCATCTATGGCCGTCTCCGACCACAGCAGTGGCCTACTGTGATTGCTGGTTGAGTTACGGAGCGAAAAATTTCTGGTTCGATATCGGAACTAGTGGAAGTTTCTTGGCTCTGCTCTCCAGTAAACAGAAAGGCTATGTGGTGAAACAGCCCGGCATCTTCTCTGTAGCTGTGATGCCTTAGCCCGATCCAGGCTAAAATATCTGGGACAAACCCAAGGAGGTACAACAAAGCCTCTCAGGAATATTCTGTGATTTGCTAGCACATTGCTAGCAAATTTGAAATTCCTGAATATCTAATTAGTAGGGTGAACAAAAGATCAATACTGGTCGCAGTTCTGAAAGGCCGTTGCGGCCTTTAATATAAAAAAATAACGGTTACTTGCCAATAACAATGTAATCCTTGTAAGAATTTATGAAAAAATGCGATTTTTCATTTTGACCAGCCTCGTGATAATCATCAAATTGGCATTTTCGTTTCCAAAAATAATCGCCGCTCATCACACTCCTCCAATATTTGCTACACTTCCAAGCATTAGTCACATCGTCCTTTGCTAAATGCAATAAGATTTTTTGTGCACATTCTGGCGGTAAATTGGCGATAATATCGGTCTTATTCTCATAAATGATTTTCTTCAATTTTTTATTTCTATTACTAGCTGACCCGGCAAACGTTGTTTTGCCTGAAAAAGAGAATATCAAAAATTTTAATTTTAATTGTCTGCAATCTAAAACGGGTAGAATGGATTATCAAATTATAATAATATTTATAAACTTTTTTATTAAAATTAAAATGGATATATGGAGGAAATGTATTAAAATGTAATATTTTTATTAAATTAGCAGCTCCGATAAGTATTCAACGCAACATTTGCAACAATTGTTTGCAATCTAAAATGGGTAGAATCGATTATGAAATAATATTTAAAACTTTTTATTGATGTAATATATAAAACATAGCAGATAAGTACATAAAAGTTTATTGAAGTGCTTTCGGATAAACAATGTTTTTGGTCTTTCCATCTTCAGCAAAAACAAATAAATTTTTTGGCTGTCCCACTCGTGAGCATGCAACATATAATTGACCATGCGAAAAGCATGGATTTTCTAGATTTAAACCACACACTTGAAGCGATTGACCTTGTGCCTTGTTGATGGTCATTGAAAATGCAAGGCGAACGGGGAACTGCAGTCGTTTAAAATCAAAAGGCATGTCGGTGGGAATAATGGGAATACGTGGAATTAACACATCTTCCCCTTTTGACTTGCCATTGAGAATTGTTGCTTCGATGACGTTGGGCATCAATTTTTTGACAGCGAGCCTGGTTCCATTGCACAATCGTGGCGGATTAATGTTGCGCAAAAGAATTATTGGTGCGCCAATTTTGAGTGATAATCTGTGCGGTGGTACACCAGAAATATCCAACGAATTTAAAAATTCAATTGGATAATTTAAAATGTCGCCATCATTCATGACGCTGTCAATTGATTTGTAGGTGACAGACTCGCCCGCAATTTGTTCGTGAATTGTGTGGTTGATCGCATTGACATCGGTGTTTTTTGCTGCCAAAATAGCACGTTCGCAAAGCCATTGATGATTTTTGTAATTAGTGGCAATTTGTGGGAAAACCTTCAGAATTAATTGTTCGATCGATGGAACAATGACACAAAAATTCAATGGAAATGAAATACATTTTGTGTCGGCATGAACTGGTATTTTTCCATCACCAATGTCCAATAGCTGCTATGAAAATATGGATGACGCATTGCGTTGCAAATGTACGCGCATATTAATCTTTAATGTGAGTTTCTGCATGTGTCTCTAAAGATGCGACGCTTTGAGGCAAGCGTGGAGTTCATCAGCTGGTGTTGATTTTGGTATGACTGGTAGAGTCTGTCGAAAGTCACCTGATAATAAAATGAGAGCTCCACCAAATGGGTTTGCATTTGCTCGTAAATCTTGAAGAGTTTGATCAAGCGCTTGAAGTGATTTTTTATGTGCCATGGTGCACTCATCCCAAACAATCAATTTGCAAGTTTGCAGCACTTTTGCCATGCCGGAACCTTCGGAAATATTACATGTTTGAACTTGGGAAAATTGTATATTCAATGGCAATTTTAGCGCCGAATGCGCTGTTCGACCACCATCCATTAATGTAGCTGCAATACCTGATGACGCAAGAGCCAAAGCAATTCCATTTTTTGAGCGAATTTGAGCTAATAGCAAACCGATTACGAATGTTTTTCCTGTGCCGCCGGGCGCATCAAGGAAAAAAAGACCTCCTCTACCATTGGCTACCGCATTTGTAATTGTGTCATAAACTAATTTTTGATCTGCAACTAAGAGTGGTTTATTTGCTTCGACAAATTCGCGCAAGTCATCAGCATTGAATTGTTGTTCTCTCAGTACATCGGCATCACAAAGGTCATACGTAGAACGTTGTGGTGCAACCATCCCAAGTCGAAGAAGCGGTTTGTTGTTAATGGTTAAACACATATCTTCGATTTTTATCAGAGCTTCATTGAAAATGTTGTTCGAAAATGGAATGGTATTATCGTTGCAAACGGTACGAATACGGTGCAAAATGTCTTCTCTCAAGTTCTCCCTGAATTTTTCCCACAGATCGTTAGGGTTGGATGGCGAACATGTAGTCAAAATAATAGCGAATAATGTTCGTAATTGTCGAGGATGACTGCCGACTGAGGCGTCCATCAATGTAATTTCCCAATGTTGGTCATTTTCGAGTAAATGCAGTTTTTGGCAAGCTTCTCTGTATGTTTGACATTCTACGTCATCGATCGTTCTCAAATTTGTAAATGAAGTTGGACCTTTGACATTAATCAGCAGCATTCTTAAATAATAGCATTCGGAATTATTTGGATGTACTGTGTAAATACGGCCCAATGCGTCAGACGAATACATATTTTGATAGCCTTCAACTCGCGCGCCTTGTTTACGTCGTTGAAATTTTTTCGATGTGGCATTCCAGGTATAGTATACTTCCGCGTACAATAATGTTTTGGCAAATACATCTTCTTCGCACAGCTCAAAAAATGCTGTCAGTGTTGTGTGCGCCGGTGCAGCGGCAACATTTCGTGCGTTCTCTTCCGTGAAATACACTCTTTGTCCATTTTCAAGGTGAACACTAAGATGAACAACAGTGGGATGCCGACAGTGAATCGGGAAACTCAAAATGCGCCACACAGCCTCATTGCTGCTGATATATCGACCTGTCTGAAATTGAATAACTTCGTCCGTGCGCGCATCGGAATTATCAACATGGAATACTGCCATATCGCTGCCCTTGTTGACGTATTTGCATATGTACTTGATTGATTTGACGGAATTGCAATATTCCATGTAGATATGCGCTTTAAATGTTTTTGATAACAAAGGCGAATATGGCACAATCCATCTGTTGTCGATTTCAATATCGGCATTTCTAGTTCTGATTGTAGCTGTCCGACCTCCATCATCTGGTGAACGGCGTCTGTATTGAGGATAACCGTTATCACCAGTGCGAGTTTCATTAATGAATTCCTTGGGATACTTTTTCGTGCATTTGTTATCAGCCATACATGGTGAATGTGGGTTCATAGCACCGCATGGCCCATGCACCATATTTTTAGTAACAATATCGTACAGTAATCGATCTTCTTGAGGATCTGGTATCTCTGCACAAATGACATCATCAATTTGAACTGAGTGTATTTTCGTTTTGAGCCATATGAGAATGTGCGCATGAGGAAGGCTTCTCTTTTGCCATTCAATGGAATACATCCAGCAGCGAGTTTCACCAAAAATGTGATGCTTCACAATCAAATCCATCAATTTAGTGAGTTTTTGCTTGAAAATTCTGGCAGTCAAATCGTGTCGGTCGGACGGAGCTTGACCGGGCAATAGAAGCTCTTTTATCTCATCCCATGCTGGATTGCATGTGAATGTGATGAATAAATCGGGACAACCGTACGAACGCACATATGTCATGGCGTCTTGCGCGTATTCATGCATATGTCGCGGACTGCCAGTAAAAGTTGCTGGAAGTATTACCTTTTTGCCGATGTCGCTGGTGTTTCCATCGTTCGCAATCGCATCTCGTAAATGAATGTATTCCTCTGAACGCAACGATTTTTGATTTAATCGAATGAAGAGGAGACGTTCAGATTCAATTTTCGCATACATGTCTACCACGTATTGATGAAAAAGTTGACGGCATTGCAGAATATAATTTGTTCCGTTTTGAGGTATCATTATGCGGTTTGAATAATAATTCATTGCTGATACTTTTTTAGTGAGTTGTTCACCTGTAGCAGGATTAGTTAGCATAATATTGAAGTGATATCCATCTTCACCCTCCCAAAAAAGTATGGGATACTGCAACGCATCGTAAGATCGATGCGTTTCAGCAACACGTACAATTGAGTCATTCCGTCGCTGAAGAATAATATCACGCGTATCACGTTCTTCTCCAACTATAACAATCGCTACTTCATTGGCGGTAGGTGCGTTGTAGCATCCGGCATGCTGTCCGACTGGTGTTTTATCTGCTCTTATACGGATTGCGTAATCATCCGCCGGCAAGTTATCAATTGATGTTCTGAACAACTTTATGAGGGCGTTGTGTTGGTGAAAAAATGTTTGCAAAGTTGATATAATATGACGTTTGACACCTGGAATCGCACGGCATCGCTGATTAGCTTGCACATCATCGTCGCCCATGAAGTAGATTTGTAAAAATTTATGTTCCGCGTTGGGAACTGGTAAAAGTGATCCTACGCGATGATATATTTGCCCTTGGATTTTGAAAGTTGGCATATAGTGGTCCTGGAATACTTTATCGGCTCCAAAAGATGTCATTTGAAACGCGGAATTGTATTTGCGAATGTTATGCAAAAAATGCTTCGAATCAGCTGAGTTGCCCGAAAGCAATGACAGCAGAGGTTCAAGCGGTGAACGCAAAGTAGGTAGTTTAACTTTGCCGTTTGCGCAGCACATTCCTGGTGTTTCATTGTTGAACTTTCGTGCACCGCAATGCCCACACACCTTATCCATTTTGCCGATGACTACATTTGGATGTAGACTGTAGTCGTAATTGACATTGTACTGGAATGCACCAAGATTCAAGTCAGTACATATGGTTCGTCGAGATTGAATATTTCGTAAACGTTGTGCTTCGACTCTTACAGTTCGTTGCTCTTCTGATTCAGACGCACGCGATTGAGCAAGTCGCAAACGATCTGCTTCGACTCTTAATGGCCTGGTTTACACCGTACACTTGGTACGCGAACTAAAGCCGTACCGAACTATATTTCCGAAGTATATTTTTAGTCCGCGTGGTGTAAACACATCGAACTAAGTTGGTCCTGCTTTAGTTCAGTCCTCTAAAATATGAGTACTGAACTAAAAACGACCAATGGTTCGACGTGTTCGACTACTTTCGACATCACTCGAGTATTTTTAATTCCGAATGACACACATTTTTAATTTTTATAGGTTATAAAATTTGACATATTTAATTTATAGTTTAAATTAAATTATTTAAAAATTATGTAAAGTGTCAAACAACTACTTGTTTTAGGTTATATGACACATTTTGGTCCTCGGTTCTAGTGTACGGTGTAAACACTTGCGAACCACTTGCGAATTATATTTTGTCGCATCGAACTATCCCCTCCCGCTTAGTCCGATCGGACCGAACCAAGCAGTTTACGGTGTAAACATAGCCACTGTTCGTTGCTCTTCCGATTCTGACGCACGCGATTGAGCAAGGCGATTGAGAAGCTCGGAATCGCCGAATGTTGCGTGCTCCGCTGGTAGATCTACCAAGTGATGCGCGTGCGCGTTTAGGCATAACAGTGTGTTGGATTCAAATTATAACAGTGAAGTAAATAATAATTACAAAAAGTAAATAAAATAAAATAAACAGATAAAACAAATAAAGGTAAAAACAAATAATACTTACACAAATAAAACCGTTCGTCACTTCATAATTAGAATAAGTTTCATTATATAGTAAAAAAAAAGGGATAATCTGATAATCTGGGTGGATTTATCTGATAATCCGTACTAACAGGGTGGGATAACTGATCGCTTTTTAAAAATACAACTACTTTCCGTACACTACAGGGTGGGATAACTGATGGATTTTAAAAAATATATTTAGATTTTTGGCCACCAATCAGTACACTTATATGATAGATTAGGAGCACTATCTAGCCATTCGTCACTTCAAAACTCACCGTACTTAAAAATAATTATAAAAATGTAAGAACGATTACCACTTTATTCAATTATCTTCAGTTATTTCTTCGTTCCGTGTTGTTCGATATTATATTTTTGTGATGTTTTAATGTTAATGTTGTTTTATATAGTATTCCATTATAAGTTGGTATTACTTTAATACTTTAATACCAACTTATCGACTTAATCTCTTCAGAGATAATCAGTGGTGATTATCTTTCATCCATGGTTAGTCAGGGCCGGCGTTTAGTGTTAATCATGTTCTCCTTCGGCACCTGTTGACGGTATTAGTTGAACGTTTTGCTGTTTTGTCCCGCATTCCTATACCGTTCGTTCGATCGCGATGAAACTTTACAAAAACTTTCGCCTCATGCTTTTGGCCGCGACTTTTCTCTTTGCTGATCGTAATGTAGTTTGATGGTTAAGGTCTCTGCCAAATTTCCGAAGTATCTCTTTTAAATCACTTTTGATTAAGGCATTGTATTCGGACTTTATTTTTATATTTGGCAAACGACAAAGCCCTCTGTAGCACCTGGTCCATGACCGTGTTTAAATCTTGGGAAGCTATTTTTAGCTCATTTTACTTATTTAAAAATAATTTCTAGATTTTCATAACTACTGGTGGAAACATAATTAGCGACATGTTTAGGCCGCGGCACCTGTTGATGATATATAACGCACTTTCAGTTTTTCAATTGTCGCGCCATCTATTGACGGCATTAGTTGAATGTTTCGCTGTTGGTCCCGCATTCCTATGCCGTTCGTCCGATCGCGATGAAACTTTACAGAAACCTTCGCGGGCGTACCCGCAACAACTCCCTAAAGTTTCGTCGCAATCGGTCACGCGGTCTAGGAGCCTATAACATACGAACAGACAAACATTCATTTTTATATAATAGATTATTTTTTTGTTTCTTTGCTGGTTTAGTCGATGTTCGATCGTCCTGCAAAAGATGAAAATAAAAAAACCCTTTGAGTCCACGTGGTATAGAGCTTGCGTTTTCAAGTAGGTTAATAGCCAGCTTCTTTAGATGGACACTAAGATTATATATGTACTTTTCACTGAACGAATGTATCTCACTTATCACCGTTTTTATTTATAAGTCTTTACAGATAACCTCATTTGGTACATACCATGGTGCATTTGCAATGGTGCGGATTAGTTTTGATTGATATCTTTGAAGGATTTCAAAAGAGAAAAAAAATACATATTTTGAATAAAAAGAAAAGTAAAACCAATTGTGGATTATTTTAAAACACTTTTGGTAATACACATTGCTGGTTGTTCATCACAGTGCTCACAAAATGTTAGAACTCGGGTTGCTTTAGCTCGGGCTTCTTTGCAACCCTTTTCTTGCTTAATTCTTTTGTAGCAACCAGTACAATTCTTCCTTGCAGGTCCTTCGTGTTTCCCTATTACATGGCTACTCTTCGACCGCTTTCTCTTGACATTCGGCGTATTTTCATTCACAACTGAAGGGTACAGAAATAAAACGAGGAATGTCACAAAAGAAGCATATATTAAGGTTCTTGAGCTTTGAAACTATCTCTACACAGCTACAATATCAAAATAATGGTAAACTGCACTCCAAGTTCGTGCAGTTTACCGTAGTGATTAGTCTTGACCTTTTTGCTCGGAGTGCAATTGACTACTTTTTTTTTCGGCTACCTGCAGTCGTTCGTGCAATTTACCGTCACCCCTTTCTTAGCTGGGTCTGGTTATGGTGATGTGAGAAAGTTAAAAAACTGGGAAAGAGCGGCAAATTTTTTTTTTCAAAAGTGGTCTATATCTGGAGTTCGCTGGGCCCCATGTGTATTCGCCAAACTTACCCCATGCTGCCCAAGACCAGGTAACCAAAGACCAAAAAGTCCCAAAAGTATTTGTTCAAGTCTGGTATACCTCGCTTTAAGAAAAACATATTCTTGAAGCTATAGTAAGGCCGACAATCTGAAAGCGAGTAACGAAAAATGCTAAGCATTCCTGTCGCTGATGGGCTAATCGAATTAAATTGAGAACATAGACTTATTTTGCAATCAGAGTCTTGTTTTTAAGTTAGTTTGATTTCTTAGCTTTGAAATTACAAACAGCGCCTACTACAGCACATGTATTAGATCAATTATTTAGTGAAAATCCCGTTTATTTACATCATTCATATTATACAAAACAACTTGTAGGTTCTGGTTTCTGGTGCGGCCTAAATCCCAAGGCAAAATGGTTACCCGATTTCCTACACAGAAACCCTAGATTACGGTAAATTGACGAAAAAATAGATTAAACAATTTATTTTAATGTTCAACATTTTATTATAAAATTTTACAAAACATATTTACAATTTATAAAAATATAAATAATATAGAGATTTTTGCTGTAATCGTTTTTACACCTCTTTATATTGAACTATATTTCTGTACCTTAGAATTGAAAGGGCGGAAATGTAATTTTAAGATAAATATCAAAATGGCCTAACCTTTCAGCGTAAATCTACTTGTGTTCATTGGAGGATGAAGCAAATAAAGTAAACGATGCTGTAAGAAATTGAACAAGAAAATCAAATCTACATCATGGCAAATAAACCAGGAAAAAAACATTTCAAAGGAGAGCAGTGGGCGATAAAACTAAAAATAAAAAGGGCATTGTTACATCGTGTTATAATAGCTTTAAAATGTTACGAAAAAATTGATAAAAACAATATAATAACATTGCTAGTACCAAATTTGTACGAAATTGGTATATTTAATAAAAAAATTACAATTTCGGTCAAGTAATATGCACTAAAACCAAAGCTTTATTACTGACGTTCGAACCGCACTAATGAAAACGCCCGTTTGCTCAAAATAAGTGATTTGGACATCCGCCCTTTCTATTCCAAGGTACAGATTTGGAATTTGGAAAATTTCAGGTGACCAAAGTCGTTGAAAATATTCAAAACGCTAATTTCTGTTGAAAAATTAATCATTTGATTTAAATGTACTAGGGGGATAGAATTCCAATGAGGTGTACCTACACGGGTTACCAAAAATACTTTGCTTGGTAACGATCTGTACTTCCTGAAAATTTTATTAAGAAGTATATTTTGAGAATTTGTAACCGGAAATATCAATCCGAAAAATATCAGTTGATCATTGGTTACAAAATATGTATCTACAATGTTCAAATGATCTACGTCTGAATTCATATTATCAAACTGCACGCAAATTCTGTTTAATTTGAGATTTTCATTTGTAACTAAGGTCTCACTCTCGCAAATTTATATCGCCTTGTACAATTATTAAATCTTTAAGATTGTTCATATATTTTAATGCATTACGCAGTACTGAATGTAAATGTCGAACTGATTTTAATTTCAAAGACATCAGTTTTGTACATTTCTGGACAATCTAAAGAAAACTTAATTAAGTGTATGTTCTACATATTGGATAGAACTTTTTTTTTTATTGCATGTCGGAAGGGGGAAATCTTATACAAGACACCACCAGCCCGTGCTGGGTGGTAGTGTGGGGTCAGCCCACTAAAAACCCCCTCCCGGATGTCAGCGGGTTTCACCTCACGGTATTTCCTCCGCTGCCATCAGCCGAACTTCCCTTCTGCCCTTTCGGGACTTTGCTCTTCTTTGACTGCTTCGGTTAAGTCGCAGTGTTTTGGCGTAGCAGCTCTTCCTCGAACTTTTCTTTCATAATGCGGGTTATCCCGCTCATGATAGTTGCCCATTCCGCTTCCCCCTGAAGCATCTCGCCTATGATCTGATCTCCTGCCACCTAGGGCATTTGAAGAGGGTATGCCGGGCGTCATCTTCTTCTTCACAATAGCTACAGGTGGGACTGGCTACCTTCTTGAATCTAAAAGATATTTGTTAAAGCAGCCATGGCCGGTTAGGACTTGCGTCAGCTGATGATTTAATTCACCGAAGGTTCTCTCGACCCATGGCTGAATAACTGGGATAAGTAGTCTCGTCCATTCCCCCTTTTCGCCGTCGGCCCACCTACATTGCCACTCGCGCATGAGGTTATCGCGCGCGACGCGTCTTTCGGCGGCTGTCTTTGGTTTAGTGTCAAAGTTTTGCATTCGCTCTACTACCAGCAGATCAATCGGAGGCACGCCCGCCACCACCGAAATGGCCTCGGTCGAGACCGTACGGTATACGCAGACGCTATTCGAAGATTCATTCTCCGCTGTATCGTCACCAAGTACTGGCGGTAGGTTGCCACCTTCATAGCGTCGCCCCACACCGGGGCTCCGTAGAGCATTACCGAGTGGGCCGCGGAACCCAGCACCCGTCGCTTAGTGTATGACGGACCACCAATATTGGGCATCAATCGTGACAGCGCGCCACTAGCCCGGCCGCCCTTTTTGCCGTTTCGCGCACTAAGACATCAAACTTGAGTCTTTTATCCAGGTGTACGCCCAGGACTTTAACCGATTTTTTCGGCACCACTGCGCAGCCATCCAGCACCACGTCAAGTTACCCGCACTTGCGCTTACCCTTCAGGAGCACGGCTTCTGTTTTCTCGGGTACTAACTTCAGCCCCCTACTTTGTACCCAGTCGTTTATCATCACCAATGCTTCCAAGTTGTTCTCCGTCCTGGAAGTTACCAGCAATGTGAGGTCGTCTGCAAAACCCACCAATGTTGCCCCCTCCGGGAGGTGCAGCTGCAGGACGCCGACGTACATTACATTCCACAGGGTGGGTCCCAGGACGGAACCCTGCGGAAGCCCGCTCGTGATGGTTATCTCTTCTCACGAGTACCTCTTCTATTAGTAGCGTTCTGTCACTGAGATAACTTTGAATGATATTGACTAAGTATGGCTCGATACCTCTATTCTCCAGCTTCCTGACGATTTCTCCCCATCTCGCAGAGTTAAACGCATTTCGAACGTCGAGAGTGATGAGGAGACAATGTTCCCGCGTCCGCCACGTGCCATCATTTGCTCTTCTGGCTCTGTCTACTACGGCTCTCAGGGCGTGGATAGTAGATCTGCCCTTCTTGAACCCGTATTGCGAGTCGGATAGGGCGCCTCTTAGATCGATTTTGGGGCTGTAGTCGCATTTGCACCAGCTTCTCGTACAGCTTGCCCAGGCCATCGTATCAGGCATATTGGGCGATATGACGAGGGACTTTCCAGGGGCTTGTTCCCCTTTCTCAGGAGTACTAATCTGGCCTTCTTCCAGATCGTCGGGAGGTACCAGTCGCTAGGATAGAACTAGATTGGATAAAACTTAGAGACTTGTTAGTTACCAGATGTCTTGTCTCACCTACTATGTAATAAAATAATTTAAATTTGTTTGGCACATTTTGATCAACAAAATCCAAACTCGGTCTTCTGCGATTTTTTGACGGATTTCGTTAGGTTCGAGTTCGTACTTTAACATACTAAATATCGTCGTATCGGAACCCTGAGCTTGTTACAAAATTCACTCCAGGAATTTTTTCTTTTTTTGTTACAAAATTCTTCGTGGAAAGTTGAAATTTTTTTAAACAAATTTCTATCTCGGCTATATTGTTATTATATAATTCATTAAAAATATTAATAACACTTAAAATATTTGAACATCTTCGAAATCATGAAAAGAAGAGTTTCCTATTAATGGTCAGGGAATTCTAATTTTTGGATATGTTTTAAGGTTTCCTAACCACTTTTAGAAAACTCTTCTTTTCATAATTTCGAAGATGTTGCTAAAATATTTTAAGTGTCATTAATATTTTAATGAGTTATATGATAACAATATAGCTAAAATAAAAATTTGTTTAAATATATTTTGCCAAAAAAAATTATTTTCACCGCTTCATAAAAAATTTCAATTTCCAACTAAGAATACGGTAAGAAGAAGCTCCGATTTTTACGGAAGACGATTTTTAGTATTTTCAAGTAAAATTTAAAGTATTTTAAAAAATCGGAGAAGACCAATTTTGGATTTTTTTTTCGCAATTTTCTTATTGATCGCACTCCACAACTGTGATCCACAACTTCTTCAAATATCGACCTCGAAACTTCCTGATTTGGTACTCCTACTCTCGGCTTCTTAAATAAAGGTTTATAATGCTTCCTCTTCGTAATAGATTCTAAAAGTAAGTTTAAACAAATTATATTTTAGTAACTATCAAATAATTTAGTAAAATAGTAATAAACACAATCAGAATCAATTATTTTATGTAGATTATGCAAACAAATTTGAGTTATTATTTTTTGTAATCAAGTTGTGGGCCACTAATCATTTTGTTGAAATTAAACAGTATTATAACTATGTTATTTCAAGAGTTATACAGAAAAATGTAAAAACATTAAATTAAATAAGAAGATAAATGTTTTGGTTGTGTGCTACCCAATTATAAAAATTGACTCACAAGGGGTTGTCACATGTAGGATATCGGGAATCTCATTTAATAACGTAATTGCTCTTCAAAACTGGCTCGCCGACTTCTTCACCTCCAAACCACCGGATTTCTTCAGGATTCATAACTCAAGAACCAAGGGACATTTGCAAAAACCCAAAGACTGTCACAAACTTTTCGGCGTTTAGAATCACCAAAAAAATTGGATCTTGATTGCCGATATCCAGAACCAGTAGATTAAAGAGTCAATTATAATAAACAATTGCTTTTTTTCCAACTTTTCTAGATTAATACCCCTACTACGGAGTTCAGGGTACTATTTTGTAAAAAAAAAGTAATTAACTATTATATCATTCTTATTGTAAATAATATAAACATTGGTAATGCCGATAAAGGTGGATAAAATATGACCTGCTGTCGGCATTTCGTAAGATAAAAAGATGACGGTACTCTCTAAATCTACTGGCTCTGCCGATATCCTACATGTGGCGACCCCTTGTCAGTATTATTTTTTACTATTCTACATACCATTTTTTCTAAGTTACAAATAACTGAACTTTAACCACCACGTACTTACGTTTGCACAAACAAAAATGAATAGCCAATTTTTTAACCAATTTTGTGTTATCCGATAATAACATATTCCTTAGGGCATCTACTAAATGTTAACATGCCTTGTGTTTCAGATTTACTCAGAAAGGTTTATATTTGATGGTGAAATAGATTTAAGCACAATTTCCTAGAATAAAAAAATAAGACTTTAATTGCTTCAATAATATGGCAGATAAAATTACCTCTGAATCTTTCCTACAAAATGGATAGCAATATGTTCCAACTATCTGGTCAAATAAATTATCATATTTTGCATTTCTAGTATAAATTTTCAATTGGGAATCGTTTCTTGAATGCTCTTAAATAAAGTGCGTCAGTTGCATGGTCCTTTAAATTTTACCAATTTACCAAAACTGAACTGATCTGATATGTTGTGGTATGTTATAATTATGTTATTTGCCCTATATGCCCTTAAAACTTCAAAGGGCGGATTGAGCGTATATTTTGCCACATGCTGTGGTAATTGGGTTACGTCAAACAGCATTGGTAATCTGATGGTACACATACACTAACAAGTTGGAACTTGCTTTAGCAGCGGTTCCTAGGCTTCTATACAGCTACCTTTCTGGTGTGAAAAGTTGTTGTTGCTAGTTATTTTTGGTCGACATAATATTTATAATGTAACATCAAATAATTCGATAATGTGCACCAATTAAATTTTTCGAGATAACTTCTTATTAGTGTATCAACGTCTTAAGGTATCAACGTCTTAACGGATCAACAGATCAACGTATCAACAGATCAACGTATCAACAGATCAACTTATCAACAGATCAACGTATCAACGTATTTAAATTTCCTATATAGGTGAAAAATTATGAAAATAAAATATAACTTATACTAGATGATACCCCGTCCGAGGACGGGCAGCTAGAAGGACGGGCAGCTACCCAAGGTAACTTAAGTTGAATGAAGATTAAGGAAAGCTCTCAGTGCAATCCAAAAGCCATATGACCTTGGTTGCCTGCCCGTCCTTCTAGCTGCCCGTCCTCGGACAGGGTATCATCTAGTATAACAATAGATTTCCATGTTGATCGAGCGGTTGCGGAATCTTCACTTTTCCTTTATGACAGCAGTTGTTAAATTGTTTATCAACTGGACGCTCCTTGGCGAAATTCTTGGAGCCGCAGAACTGACAGATGGAATTCATTTCTCCACAATCGTGTCGAGTAACGTGAGATTCATCAAATCGCAATGCTCTTATTTGGAGTTGAATTGCTTGACTTTGGGATCGATTTTCTTTCTGTCGATGTATCGCATGGGATCGAGCGTGAGCAGCTTGCCGCGCTTGAGTTTCTTCTAATGTTTCACGTTGTTGACGTGTCGCATGGGATAGAGCGTTAGTAGCTTGCCGCGCTTGAGTTTCTTCTAATGTTTCACGTTGTTGACGTATCGCATGGGACCGAGCGTCAGCAACTTGCCGCGCTTGAGTTTGTTCCAAAGTTTCACGTTGTCGACGTATCGCATGAGACCGAGCGTCAGCTTGTCGCTGTGATCGAAGCTGTTCTTCTGTGTTATTAGCTCTTGTACGTGCTTTTCTCTCACGATTCAATCGCCGTCGCTTTGCAGCAGGATTTTCAAAATTTTCATTATCCATTATGGAAGTTCACATAATGCTTTTTTGGAAATAGCTGTCATAATTTTTCACCGATATAGGAAATTTAAATACGTTGATACGTTGATCTGTTTTTTCAATGCAGACCAAATATAAGTTATATTTTATTTACATAATTTTTCACCTATATAGGAAATTTAAATACGTTGATCCCTTGATACGTTGATCCGATGATACGTTGATCCGATGATACGTTGATACGATGATACGTTGATACGATGATACGTTGATCCGATGATACGTTGATCCGATGATACGTTGTGCGTTCGGTTCGGTTCGGTTTGCTTCGGGTATTTCCGTGGGACAGACAGAAAGAAAGAAAGAAAGACTTGGCCTTTTATAATAAGAGATTTGGTGTGCATTGAAAATAGATAATCTGCACTAAATATATTTTTGCGGTTGGTATTGCTATGTTCCGGTCTGCTCTTTAACGGGCCACATGCATGTTTAATGAAATTTGAAATGTAAATTTTTAATTGTTCCCCTTGCTACCTCTGTTTTTAATATCACTAATAAGCATGAGTTCACCCTTACCTCAAGAGTCGGTTCCTTCGTGGCTTTTTCTGAAAGTGAAAATCTTACGGGAATGTAATGATTCCCCAATGATACGCCAATGGAAAACTTTTCATAACAATTTGATTTATTAATCATCAAATAAAAACAAATATACACAAATCTTATAATCCTAAAAATCGAACATAAATAACAAATGCTTAAATTATTACGCATAAACCCCAAAGTTATTACGTGGCGTACAATTCGCTTTAACGTTATTTTCAAACTCCCGCACTCGCGTCGCTATTCAATATTCAAGTTTATCGCTTACCACACGTGTGTCACTCCTTTGCGTTACCAACTTCGCAACTAATCGGTCGACCTGCTGTCCAACTGTTATCCAGAATTCTCTGCCTTTATTTTCTATTCCAATGGGTGCATCAATTCTCCAATAACCATTTATATTTGTGATTATTTCAAATCACCCACTATCACTTTATAAATTATCGAAGGTAAATATTTTCAATTTTTATTCAATCTAACCTGTCGAATGCTTGTGCAAACTTTTCTCAAATTAATGTAATACTTTTTCTTTTCTAGTTCTACACACATTGAGTTGGATTTTTAATCCAATTTGTAAATCTTTATTACGGAGACGTAACTAACACGTCCGTCTCTCGTCGCACCTGTGTGAGAAGCCCCGTTTATATTTTTTTTGTTTCCAAGGTTTTTGACGATTTTTCATTTTTTCATCACACTTGGATAATTTCATTATCAATGTAAGTTTCTCGCACCTCTGATAATGCTTATCATTTTATAAATGTCATTAAATTATGTCCAAATTTGATTTTAGCGTTGCCATACCAACCCGCTGCAGATCGTCCACACGTAACACGTTCCAGTCTCGGATGACCTTAAATTGCATTTCGTCGTCACACCGATTTAACAACAACCACGTAATCTCATAGTTTCTCTACCGCACTTACTTAAATTAACCTAATTTTAACAATTCTAAATTACTACTTTATAACATTAAACAAATTTTCTGTAATGTATTAATTTGTGGTACCCATCATTTTTGCTCATATCATTGGTGAATTCCTTCACTCCTCACCTGTGTTTTGAATTATATGACTTCATTAAGAGTCTTTTGATCTACCCGCAGAAACCTTTCTCCGTTGCTAAGGAGTTCTCATGCAAATTTGTGGTTCTTATAAGTAACGATTTAATGAATTTCCAATGTGTCAAAGGAAATATCATTGCAGTATTTATCATTTACTATATAATCAATAATAAGCAAACTTTTCCATTCCATCCGGAACTTTACTTCTCTGTAATGTACGATCCATTTCTTAAGGTCGATCAATCCTAATCTTTCTCTTTTATTTACAACTTAACTTCACCAATCACATCAAGCCACTCCTGTGGTTACAATAAAAACGGATCAACGTATCAACAGATCAACGGATCAACGTATTTAAATCTATATATATAAAAGAGCTTGTCTGTTTGTTTGTTCGCTATACGTTCCTAGACCCTTTGACCGATCTCAACCAAATTTTGCACAGTTATTCTGTAGGTCCAGGCGCAACTATTCGTGCATAAATGGAAAAAAAATTTGCGCGGGGAGCAAAGTTATTCGCGTTTTTCGATTTTTTATTGATTCACCCTATACTACGGTGAATCACCCTATACTACGCTTTCGCTAGATGGTGAACAAAACACGTGTTTGCCAATATTATAGTATAGTATAGGGTATACCCCTGGACCGATCTCAACCAAATTTTGCACAGTTATTTTTGTAGGTCCAGGCGCAACTATTCGTGCATAAATAGAGAAAAAATTCGAGCGGGGAAAAATGTTATCCGCTTTTTTCGATAAATCAAATCACAAGTCTTGCAAACAAAAAATGTAATTTGTCAAAAATCGAAATATTCTGACATACTGTCAGTGATTCAAAACACTGGCAACAGACATACTGTCAGTGATTCAAAACACTGTCAACAGATGGCGGGATGGCGGCCTTCACGGATCTATTATGGTCCGCCCTGTGAGGCCGATGGCCGAACAACTATGACCTTCACGGATCTATAATGGTCCGCCCTGTGAGGCCGAAGGCCGAACAACTATGGCCTTCACGGATCTATTATGGTCCGCCCTGTGAGGCCGAAGGCCGAACAACTATGGCCTTCACGGATCTATTATCGTCCGCCCTGTGAGGCCCATGGCCGAACAACTATGGCCTTCATGGATCTATTATGGTCCGCCCTGTGAGGCCAAGGCCGAACAACTATGGCCTTCACGGATCTATTATGGTCCGCCCTGTGAGGCCGAAGGCCGAACAACCATGGCCTTCACGGATCTATTATGGTCCGCCCTGTGAGGCCGAAAGCCGAACAACTATGGCCTTCACGGATCTATTATGGTCCGCCCTGTGAGGCCGAAGCCCCAACAACTATGGCCTTCACGGATCTATTATGGTTCGCTCTGTGAGGCCGAAGGCCGAACAACTATGGCCTTCACGGATCTATTATGGTCCGCCCTGTGAGGCTGACGGCCGAACAACTATGGCCTTCGCGGATCTATTATGGTCCGCCTTGTGAGGCCGAAGGCCGAACAACTATGGCCTTCACCGATCTATTATGGTCCGCCCTGTGAGGCCGAAGGCCGAACAACTATGGCCTTAACGGATCTATTATGGTCCGCCCTGTGAGGCCGAAGGCCGAACAACTATGGCCTTCACAGATCTATTATGGTCCGCCCTGTGAGGCCGAAGGCCGAACAACTATGGCCTTCGCGGATCTATTATGGTCCTCCCCCTGTGAGGCCGAAGGCCGAACAACTATGGCCTTCTCAGATCTATTCTGGGTCTAGATGGCTAAGGGCGGCGAATGCCGCCCGTGCCAGTTTCCTATATAGGTGAAAAATTATGTAAATAAAATATAACTTATATTTGGTCTGCATTGAAAAAAAAACATGTTCCATGTTAAAACATGCGGACGGACACGAAGCCAGACCATAATTCTTCTTTATATACCTTGTATAGAAGCCTAAACAAGGCTTCTTGTTATACTTTGTATAGAAGCCTAAAAGTAGCGCACTGGCTACCCAGTTCTTAGACCTCTATACACACAGAGTATTTCCAACACGATTTGAAACGCTCTGTATGATTTTGAATTATGCGGACAGACAGACGGACAGACACGGAGCCAGATCATAAGGCTTCTTGTTATACTTTGTATAGAAGCCTAATAAAAGTAATTTCATTTAAGAAAATAATGTAGATGGATTTTCATATTGGGGAAGTTAGTAAAGATATCATACCTTCAGAGCAAGAAAAATTATTTCTGACATGTTTTAAGTCTATAATGAAAACAGCAGTAGTAAAGATTTGTTATATTATTTATGTTATGAACAATAAAACAATTGGCCCTAACAATAATGTAATATCCGATCTAGAAGTACTTGGTATTCAATACCAAGACCAAAGAGAGATGGAATGAAATTGTGAAGTCAATTAAGACCCACCCGGGGTTGTAGCGCTACCAAAGAAGAAGTACCTTCATCCCTTAAGTTGTTTGTTGCATTTTTAAGGATAGTAATAAGAAACATAATATTGGTATACTTAATAACAAAATCAATATTTCTATAAAATGTTTTGCTCTGAAGATGAGTAATTGTTTGTTTAACGTCAAGACAAAAACCTCAAATCTAAACATGACATACTCACCCACAACTCCTTTAATTTTTTGAGGGAGCCACAGATAGCTCGAAATTCGTCGGAAGTTTAAGAAAGTTCCATGCAGACACAATTTCATAAGTTTATCTTGAAAAAAACTTATACACATCTTGGTTGCATATCTCTCTAGAAACGTAATTGCAAGTGTCTCTAGATAAAACACATACAAATGAAATATAAATTGAATGAACAGCAATTACGTCGTTACTTTGTGGAGATGCCTAAAAGCTTGCATGGATACATCGCCAAATTCCAGCGTTGTATCGATAGCATGAAGGCACTTCAAATTTGACTTTTTACTTATAAAAGGAATCCAAAAATTTCGTGAAATCCAGTACACAGAATTTATATTTAACGTGGTAATCCTTTTTCAAATCATATAATTCAGATAAATTAAAATACCTACAATTTTCGTACAGATAATAAAGGGTCATTCACATCCACGTAACGTACGTTCCGGACATACAATACGTAACGTAAGGAAAGTTGAAATGCATTGTTTCAAATGGCACCATTCACATTCGAAAAAACATGACAGACGTAACGTAACGTAACAAAAAGTTCGTTCAACTTCAACTTGTACGTTATGTTTGCTATGTTTGACCAATGGATTAGGCCAATTAGGCAACACCCCTTTTACTGTATTTTCAATTTTAAGGTTAAGTCACAAAAATGAATGCTGTCAAACTGTCAACCGATAGCCAATGCAAATACAGGTGCCCGTGCTTTTCGTTTCTATGGAAACATATTATAAACATAGTAAACTAAGTGAATGTGAATGACAAATGAAAAACTACGTTTTCTACGTTACGTATTATATGTCCGGAACGTACGTTACGTGGATGTGAATGACCCTTAAGAAGCAATCCAACAAAATTGATGATTTTTACTTACTCATTAATTCGTTTTTCCTTCATGCATTCTTATAGAACGTCTTAGAAATATTTACAATCTGTTTAAGAAACATTCAGTAAATGGGTTAACATTACAGTATCGTAAGAAAGGAAGTCCAGCGACTTCACTTCTCCAAAAATCGATTACATTCAGTATTAGATTAAAGTTGAAACAAATCTATTTGGGAGAACCCGAGGGTGATACCGTTTGAGTCCACGTGGTATAGTGCTTGCGTTTTCAAGTAGGTTCATAGCCAGTTTCTTTGGGTGGACACTAAGATTATATAATGTACTTTTCACTAAATGAATTTATCTCACTTTTTACCGTTTTTATTTGTAAGTCTTTACGGATAACCTCATTTGGTACATACCATAGTGCATTTGCAATGGTGCGGATTAGTTTTGATTGATATCGTTGAAAGATTTCAAAAAAGAAAAAAAATACATATTTGGAATAAAAAGAAAAGTAAAACCAATTGTTGATTATTTTAAAACACTTTTGGTAATACACATTGCCGGTTGTTCATCACAGTCCTCACAAAATGTTAGAACTCGGGTTGCTTTAGCTCGGGCTTCCTTGCTACTCTTTTCTTGCTTAATTCTTTTGTAGCAACCAGTACACCATTTTATATTCTTTCTTGCAGGTCCTTCGTGTTTCCCTATTACATGGCTACTCTTCGACCGCTTTCTCTTGACATTCCGCGTATTTTCATTCACAACTGAAGGGTACAGGAATAAAATGAGGAATGTCACAAAAGAAGCATATATTAGGGTTCTTGAGCTTTGAAACTATCTCTACACAGCTACATTATCAAAATTGTGGTAATAATACTATTTACAAATCCCACTTAAGATTGTTTAATTGAACATTAACAAACTGCAATATCCTTTGCTTCAATAATTGAAAGAAATTTTAATATAAGTTAGTAAACCTAATATAAGTAAAATTACAGGATGACGTTCACATTTCAGGTTTTGGTTTATAGATCCAGTCCATATATTCGGGATTGTTTTGCACTAGCTCGTACTTGCAATGAACGACGTCGTTCATCAATACCTCTTCAATACGCGTGTTGGGTTTTAAATGTTCCTTTGTAGTTTTTAAATCAGTGCATTTAATTTCGTTCTCTATAATAAACTCATTTCGAAGTTTTTTTATTGTAATACATAACTTTAAGTAAGAGCTATCCCAACCCTTTACCATGATATATTTATAAAATAATGCTGTACGTCGTTGAAATAAAATAATGGGACGTATTTTTCACCATTAATTGTAACATAAGATATTATGTACGTACTGTCGACAAGTAGAAAACCATACTTTCATTCGACTAAATTGGGGAAATGTAAAAATCCGAAAGCAGTTTTTATCAAGTCCAAAACCGGTTTCGCGTCATCTAATAAAGTCAAGGATTCGTAGTTTTTACTTGCAGCGGCGTAATTACATTTCCAGTTGCTATAGAAAATATCAATTTCCTTATACAAATTCCGTTCTGCTTTCGTAGTCTTGAAGCTGGTAATGTTAGTGCAATCACAGTAAACAATTGATCGCATACGCGATAAATACGTTTTCAGAAAAATGTTCTGAAACTGTAATAGATTGTAAATGGATGTGTCCAATAAAAGTAGAAAATACTTTAAAACTCAAATGTATTATAATGTAAAATTAACGCCATGTTACAACAACAACCTATCTATATTGTATTACGAACATATTTACAATAATACAAAATATTCAACATACAGGGTATTTGTTACACTATATTACAATACTCCCCTCTAAAAATAGAAAAAGAAAATATACAACATTTATAACCATATTATACAAAAATAATTTACAAACTAAAAAAGTAATTCATAATGTAATCGGTCTGGCTTAACAATGATTCGCCTTGGTCTATGCTTTGCAATACAATAAGGACTAATAGACCTTTCCGACTCCTGTACTACTTCACTACCACTATTCGATAAAACACAGTTATCTGTACTTTTGTCTTCAAACTTTTTATCCTTAGTACTAGAGTTATTTTTGAAATCATCGAAATCTACATTTAATTTCATCTTACTTGACTCGTCTATAATGTCAGAACCAGCGTTCAAAATTTGATCAACATGTCTTTTCCAAACCATGTCTAACGACGGAATATAACACATAAATTTTATCACCCAAAATATTGGTAATCCTCCCACGGATCCAGGGTCTATTGGCAGAACGATAATCTTTCATGTAAATATTCTGACCTAACTCAAATACAACCTTCCTTGTACCTTTAAAATTATCAGCCTGTCTTTCCCTATTTTCTTTATCTCCAATAGGCAAAAGTCTCAAATTTTTTTTATTTAATTCATGACCAAACATTAATTTAGCAGGGGTCTTCTGCGTAGTACTATGGGGCGTGGTCCTATAACTAAATAAATACCTATTAATAATGTTTCGGTAGGAATCATGTGCATTACGTGTATCTGCTAAAGCTTTCTTTAGCCCAATTTTAAAACTTTTTACTGCATTTTCTGCTGCACCATTAGATGCTGCGTGATATGGAGGACTAGTTTAATGTTGTTTTGTTTGCAAAATTTTTGAAATATTTCTGACGTAAAAACACTAGCGTTATCGCTTACTATCACTGCAGGCAAACCGAAACGCGCAAAAATTTCTCTTAAAATTTCGACTGTTTCCCTACTCGCGGCGTTTTTTACTTCAAAAACCTCTGGCCACTTAGTAAATGCCTCAGTAACTATAAAATACATTTTATTTTTGAAAGGCCCTAAAAAAGTAATATGAATCCTTTCTAATGGTTTCGTAGAATTGCTCCACTGTTTCAGAGGAGTTTTATTGTTAATGGCCTGCTCTCTAAACATATTGAACATGATTTACTTAAGGCTTCGATTTCTTTATCTAACCCTGGCCACCAAAAATATTACCATGCTTTGCTTTCATCTTCGATGAGCCAAAATGCGTGTCATGTAATTCATTTAAAATCTGTGACCTAAACTTAGAGGAATTATTACTCTGTAACCCCACATCAAAATTCCTTGCTCAACTGATAATTCGTTACATCGAACTTAAAAATTATTATCAGGTTTATTAACAAAATTTTTCAAACCATTATTAACATAAAAAATAATCTTTGAGATTTCAGGATCTCGTCTTGACTCAATTTGTAATTGTTTATAATTTATTAAAAAATTTGCTTGTACAAAATTTAAATAACTGTAATCATTCTTAATATCTAAACTGTCTTTCAACTGTAACGGTAAACGTGATAATGTGCCTGCACCAATATTTTCATTGCCTTTAATAAATTTAATATTTAATTGAAAACTACTTAAATAAACACACCATCTTTGCAATCTACTTGTAGCCATGGAAGGCATTCCTTTTCTATTTCCAAAAATTGCTAATAACGGCTTGTGATCCGTTAGCAATGCAATTTTTCTACCCATCAGATACTGTGATAACTTCGTAACACTATAATAAATGGCTAACGCTTCCCTATCTATAAGTGAATAATTTTTTTCAGCTTGTGTTAATACTCGAGAAACAAAAGCAATAGGTCTTTCATTACCATTCGGAAAATTGTGACTAATCATTGCGCCGATTCCCTTATTGGAGGTATCGCATTTTAAATTTACTGGTGAATTCTGATCAAAATGACATAATACTGAGTCTGATGATACAGCTGCCTTAACCTGTCTAAAAGAAATTTCACAGTCCTCAGTCCCATTAAAAACATTATCCTTCTTTAATAATTCGTAAAGAGGTTGCATCATACTAGCTAAATTTTTAAGAAATTTACCATAATAATTTATCATTTGTAACGATTTTTTGCAAAACATTACTGACTATTTATTTCGCAACATCCTATATACGGCATTTTTAATCGTCGGATATGTGTGCGCATGTCTGTCAATGGCCATATAGCATTTGCATTTTTCGTTTGTACGAGAGAAGTCAACTCGTGGAATTTTTGCAAATTCTTTGGGATAATTAATGTTTAATTATTGAATACATTATTATAACAACTGACACGTTCGCGGATTAGATAGATCAGTTTATGTAAGTGGCAAATTTTTTTAACAACTTAATTTTAACGCATATAATTTTTTACTAGATATGTGCGGAGCTGTCATTTTTATGCTGTCATATTATCTTTAGAGATTTCAATTATAAGTTTTGACATTTCACAACTCAAACTGTCAAAAATTACTTATGTCAACAAACATCAAGTTGATTGCTTTTTACTTGAAATCAATCACACTACCAGGACGACCAGAATATTGAATGATCAGGGTGACCTTTTGGCAAGATCCAGTTTATTTGTTTCCACTTCTAACCAGTCGGCGAAAGAATCTGTCAACATCGTATCCACTATTGGTGACTGCAGGAAGATTAAAGGAGATTCCCGCAATTGTATTGCGTTGTGTTTTGGGCATTGTAGAACCCGAGAGCGCTTTAAGGTTTGTGCCGTATTTTACTTTTTTTAATCTGTACTGCAGTGAATTTTGTACACCATATTTTTTTGCTATCACAATTGCCTTCTGCAATTGTATTGATTCTTGCCTTTGACTTGGTAGCATTCATTAATTAGTTAATTAACTGCTTGTACTGTGCATATGGTAACGATATTTTTATCTTCATTAAACGATTATTTGTTTGTCGTTAGCTTTATTTGCCTGTTCAGTGATCACCTGGAGATTCTAATTATCCACGACCTTTTGCCTCCGCAAAAGAGAAGAGTTAGCTTATACGACCATCAGGGTTTTACGTCTGTCACCGAATTTACTGTTAATATTTATATTGGCAGATGTAAAGTTTTGCTTCTTCGACTCCCCAGGTCTCATTAGCTTGTCGAGCTTAGAGGAGTAAAACATTTTACATTGGCGCCCGCTGTGACGGCCAAATTTTTGATTGAATCTTCAGGGGTTGCTGACGGAAATAAGATTCGTTTGATTGTGCAGTACAACGGTTATTTTTTTGAACTTGATTTTGCTACGAACACCTGTTTTTTATTGATATCTGGTATTGAACTGATTTAGTGTGGTTTGCATTTGTTTGAAATTGATTATTTCAATAATTTTATTATCAGAAGTTTGATAATTTGTTGTGTGACAGCTCTGAGCATATATTTTATTAATATTTTAAACTGCGTTTTTGCAAATTTAACATTTTGCCACGAATTTTTAATTTCAAAATTTAATTACCTGCATAATTATGTCAAATAAGAATCTTTATGTTGCCGCTTTAAATAACGAGGAAGTCCTTGTTGAGTTGACCTTCCGTGTTGAAGACCCAACGTTAATACCTGTTCATAAAAGTACTCGTCGTTCTAATTTAAGAAAATTTTTACTGGAGGAAGCTTTTACCTCACGTTTAGCCGTTCATAAATATACACCATCTGACGTAACCGCAGATTTAAAATTATGTCAAGAAGCTTTATCAGATATTGCTTCGCAAATCGATAAACTCGAAACTCAGCTTGACTTAACTGTGTTAGACAATATTACTAATAGGCTCTCGCATTACAGTAATAGGCTAGATATCATGGAGGGAGCTGGTTTTAAAGACACGGAAAGGGGTAATTTATTGGGCATTTCTAAATCTTTACAAGCACGGGTAGTTAAATTATTGCAAGTTACTGAGGATGATGACGACGAAGTTATCACTCCCAAAGTTAGTAATCCGTCAGGAGCAGAAAATACTGAATCACCTGGTTATGCGTCATTCAGAAAGTCATCTCTTTTACCAGCCGTTGAATTGGCTGAGGTTTTAAAATCAATTTTACCTGTACGAAATAATGATCACGTTGCAATTCACAAATGGAATCTTACATTTGATGGTACGGGAGGTTTTCAGGAAGTTTTTAATTTTATAGAGAGAGCTACAGAACTTTCGAGAACTCGAGGTGTTAGTCCTCAAGAACTTTTTGCTAAGGCAGTAGAATTTTTTTCAGGTGAAGCTTTAATTTGGTACAGAACTTTAGGTCACCATATTGATAACTGGGAGAAATTAATAGAAGCACTTAAATTACGTTTTCTGTCCGTCGATTTTAGTAGAGCTTATTTAGCCGAGATAAACAGTTGCAAACAGAATTCTGATGAATCTGTTAGTAGTTTCATTGAAGCGATGTTTGCGAAATTTGCTCGCGTTTCACCTATTCCTTCTGAAATTGATCAATTATGGACAATCAGAGAGAATATGCTTCCGTCGATTTCACTCGTTATGGGTACGACCTCTATAACCAATAGAGACGAATTTATTAAAATCGCTCAAATGGCTGAACGATTAGCAAAAAAGACTCTCCCGAATGTAGCCTCTACATCTGCTTTAACTTCCGTTACTACTCCTAATGTACCTTCAGCATCACCTTCAGTGAATCCTAGAGGGGCGATTACTTGCTGGAATTGTTTGACGCGTGGTCATTCGTACAGATTCTGTTCCAAACCTACAACGACTTTTTGCTATCTTTGTGGACGCAAGGGAGTTACTTCACTGGTTTGCAGTGGTAACCACTCAAAAAACGCAGTTGGGCTAAGCGGAGTACCTGCTCGCCGCTAGCCTTAAGTATTCGAGCAGATAGGTTGGGATGGAAAGATTGGTTGGTGCACGTAGGCGCTTTTTGCGGATCAACCGCCAATTCTTCCGCCTTATTTATTCACCCCACGTCTGATCAACGTCCACACCTGAATCTTTGTGTCGGCAAAGAGCAACTAACTGCTTTATTAGACTCCGGTGCTAGTGTATCCATATTAGGTACAGATGGGCACTATTTAATAAATTTATTAGATTTAAAATTAGTACGTGACCGAAGCGTATTTTTACGGTCGGCTGATGGCACTTCGCAAGACATTTTAGGCTCGGTTGTTTTGCCTGTTTCTATTTGCGATGTGATCCGTCCCCTCAACGTTTTGGTATGTAACAGCATACGTACATGTTTAACTTTGGGCATTGATTTTTGCAAATTGTTCGGAGTTAAAGCTGATTTTGCCCGGAATCAATTTTTTGTTAATGAAGTACAGTCAATTGAGTCAATCAGAACCGCTGATGACCTCAGTTTAGAACAACAAGTCGCTCTTGCCGCCATTAAAGAAAAATTTATGACACTCTCTCACGATGGGTTAACCAAAACCCACAAAGTTCAACATCATATCGACACTGGAGATGCTGCTCCGTTGAAGCAACGTTTCTATCCACTTTCCCCCGCGATGCGCGAAATTGCTTATAAAGAGCTTGACCAAATGCTTGCGTTGGATCTCGTACGTCCAAGTAAATCTGCGTGGTCTTCCCCTATGCTCTTGGTTAGGAAGAAAGATAATTCTTACCGTTTATGTTTTGATGGTCGCAAGCTTAACCAATTGACAAAGAAGGACGCCTATCCTTTACCTCGTTTAGACGATATACTAACTCGTCTACAGGACGCTCGATATTTAACGTCAATCGACCTCAAAAAAGCATTTTGGCAAATCCCTCTTACTCCTGAATCCTACGAAAAGACCGCCTTTACAGTGCCTGGTCGTGGTCTCTTTCATTATGTTGTAACCCCTTTCGGTATTTCTAATGCTCCAATTACGCAACAACGTCTTATGGATAACATTTTTGGACCCCTTTTGGGAGAAAAAATTTTTGTTTATTTAGACGACATCATCGTCGTTTCTAGCACTTTCAAAGAGCATTTAGAATTACTTGAACAAGTCTACGACAGGTTACTGGATGCCAACCTTACGATTAACATGGATAAGTGTGAGTTCTGTAGGTCCAGTTTGACGTATCTTGGACACGTTATTGATAAGAATGGACTGCACACTGATCCAAATAAAACCAAAGCCATAACTGAATTTGCCAAACCTACGAATACTACGGGGGTTAAGCGATTTTTAGGTATGATAGGGTGGTATAGACGATTTATACCCAATTTTTCAACCTTGTCTGCGCCTATCACCGAGTTACTTAAAGGTCTTGGTAAACGTCAACTTGTTAAATGGACATCTATTGCTACTGAATCGTTTGAGAATTTGAAGAAACAGTTAGTTTCTGCCCCAATCTTAGCTAGTCCTGATTTCAGTAAGCGTTTTTATATTCAATGCGACGCTTCAAATTATGGTTTGGGTTGTTTTTTAAGTCAGGGAGAAGGAGAGGAAGAGCGTGCTATCGCATACGCGTCTAGAACGTTGAATAAACAAGAGCGCAACTATTCTGTCACCGAACGCGAATGTTTAGCGGTCATTTTTGGCATTGAGAAGTTCAGACCTTATGTTGAGGGTACTGAATTTACTGTGATAACGGATCATTATAGTCTTTTATGGTTACTTAATATGAAAGATCCGGTAAACAGACTGGCCCGCTGGAGTGTTCGCTTATCTCAATATTCTTTTAACATCCAACATAGAAAAGGAAAACTGAATGTCGTACCTGACGCATTGTCTCGCGCACCTTTAGAAGTCTCTTCTTTGGAATTGTCCGAAGATGACTTAGATGTGTGGTATCGTCGTATGCTGACCCGAGTCACTGACGCTCCTGATAAGTATCCTGATTGGAGGATCGAATCTGGACGGTTGTACAAACTTATTCCGAATTCACATAATATTGTTTCCAATTTAGTTGAGTGGAAACAATTAGTTCCGAAGTCGCGTCGGATTGACATTTTTAAAGAATGTCATGATGATTCGACTTCCGCTCATTTAGGAACATTAAAAACATTCAATAAGATCGGTGAGTTGTACTACTGGCCCAGGATGCGTGCGGATGTGGCGAGGTATGTGCGGCGATGCGCCGTTTGCTTATCATCAAAAGCTTGCCAAGGTGGACGATATGGGTTGATGGGTCGAGAAAAGCGAGTACGGTTCCCTTTTCAATGTATTTCGGTAGACTTAATGGGACCATTCCCCAGATCTGCGAAGGGTAATACCATGTTATTAGTTGTCTGCGATTGGTTCACTAAATTTGTTTTGGTGCAACCACTACGTAGAGCCACTTCGAAAGCCATTTGTGATTTTCTAGAAAATCATGTTTTTCTTCTTTTTGGCACTCCGCAGATTTGTCATGTTGATAATGGACCACAGTTCACAAGCCACGAGTTTCGAAAGCTAATGAGCGATTATAACGTAAACCATCTCTTTTATAATGCTTTATACCACCCCCAAGTAAATTTTGTTGAGCGTGTTAATCGAGTTGTCGGTACCGCTATGCGATCATATGTTAAAGAGGATCACAAGACTTGGGATGTGGAAATTCACAAAATCGCTCATGCTATTCGATCTGCCACTCACGATGTAACCGGGTTTACTCCATCTTTTCTCAATCTAGGACGTACCGTACCCGCTAAGGGAGATTATTATGGTCGAATTATGGATTTGAGGGAGGAGGATTTAACTTTGGAAAGTCGCGAAAGGTTGGCTGGGGAGATGAATCGGTTAGATGAATTATTTAAAGATGTAAATAAAAGATTACACGAGGCTTACCAACGAAATGCCACACATTATAATTTTAGGAAGCGTAGTATCCGATTTAAAGCTGGAGACGTAGTTTGGCGTCGAAATTTTGCATTGTCTAATGCCAGCAAACATTTTAGTGGGAAATTAGCTCCTAAATATTTAAAAAGTCGTGTAAAAGAAGTAACCGGTCCATTGACTTACCGTCTAGTGAACGAACGAGGTCGAGAGGTTGGTGTCTACCATATAAAAGATTTAAAACCCCATCCTTCAGCTACTGATTTAGTAGTGGAACCTGATGATCAGGTTGAGAGACGACGTGGAGATTGATTAAATACCTAGTCCGTAAGTCATAACATCTGACTTACCATTTCCTTGGGGTCAATCAGTCCCGACCCACTTTCTTTTAGTCCGTATTGGCGATTATGGGGGCTGGCGGATTTCTTGTCTTGCGCAGGAATCAGGGGGGCTTTTCGGTTTTCTGTCTGCGGGGTTTGACTGTGCCTGTTCGTTTTGCTTCGGGAAAGCGTTCTTTACACTGTGCGCAGTGGGGTCGGTCAGCCTTTAGTTGGCAGGCGGTCGATTGGTCTCTCCCTGTGTGAGGCTGGAAAGGTCGTCGGTCGTATTTTCGTCGAAACGAAGTCAATTCATTGTCCCTAACAATGATCGCGAGTTTGAAGGCGACTCGCGTGAGTTCTTTACGGTCTTCAATGACATACTGTCATTCCCCGGGGTACCTTTATCTTCCCATCCTCAAAAATAGTCCAGTGTCCATGGCCTTCGCCATTCTTTGATATGGGTTTGTTGACTGGCGGTCCACGACGCGTTTTTATGATCCATACGCGAGGACGAGTCATCGCGTGTATCATTGAGTTGTCAACGCCTTGGCCACTTGGATCGTTTATCCTTTCCCATAACCCAATAACCCAATTACCTCATTACCTATTCCTATCTACCTTCCTTTCTTAAGTCACATTGGGTTCCTAAATAATTCCAAGGGGGGGGTTCAGGGGTTTATTTTTTTTCCTGGTTTTTAATTATAACAGCTGCGGACGTTAACATCCGAAGTTCACAGTTGTACCATCTGAGATTTTTTTCTTATACTTATTTTGAATTCGTTGCTGATGCAACTGTTGGAAACCCTTTGTTGGTCAAATTTTGATCAAATGCCAATTCGTTTGGAATTTTTATTTTTTTCAAATGTTTCTATGTCCAAAGGACAATGAGTGCCTTTGCCCGAAACACATTTCTACTGCTGGGTGAACATTTTTTCTATTCACTTTCGAGCCGTGTGAGATGGGTCCCATGAGGTCCATCTTGTTGTTACGTGCCAGTCGTTGGACCGCCGTACATTTATTTTTCATTCTGGATACAGGTCCTATGTGGTGCTGTACCGAACCAGTTGAGAATCCCAGGGCATGATGATAGCGAGGGATGGTCTCGATAATTTTTTGATTTTGGCTACACGAAGCGTTACGCGCTCAGTCATTTTGGGTTCACGCTTAGGCGGTTTTATTAATGACGTGTCGTCATTAGTGGACACCCACCTTTTTATTATTTTATTATTTAATTATTTGGGTCATTTTAGGAGTCTTTGTTTTTTTGTTTAATTCCAACATTTGTTTTAGTGCGTCTTCAACGCTTGAGTAGAACACAGTACATAGTAAGTCTTGCTGCGACTATTATTTTCACGGCATGAAATAATGTTAGGGAGGGGGCAATGTAACGATTTTTTGCAAAACATTACTGACTATTTATTTCGCAACATCCTATATACGGCATTTTTAATCGTCGGATATGTGTGCGCATGTCTGTCAATGGCCATATAGCATTTGCATTTTTCGTTTGTACGAGAGAAGTCAACTCGTGGAATTTTTGCAAATTCTTTGGGATAATTAATGTTTAATTATTGAATACATTATTATAACAACTGACACGTTCGCGGATTAGATAGATCAGTTTATGTAAGTGGCAAATTTTTTTAACAACTTAATTTTAACGCATATAATTTTTTACTAGATATGTGCGGAGCTGTCATTTTTATGCTGTCATATTATCTTTAGAGATTTCAATTATAAGTTTTGACATTTCACAACTCAAACTGTCAAAAATTACTTATGTCAACAAACATCAAGTTGATTGCTTTTTACTTGAAATCAATCACACTACCAGGACGACCAGAATATTGAATGATCAGGGTGACCTTTTGGCAAGATCCAGTTTATTTGTTTCCACTTCTAACCAGTCGGCGAAAGAATCTGTCAACATCGTATCCACTATTGGTGACTGCAGGAAGATTAAAGGAGATTCCCGCAATTGTATTGCGTTGTGTTTTGGGCATTGTAGAACCCGAGAGCGCTTTAAGGTTTGTGCCGTATTTTACTTTTTTTAATCTGTACTGCAGTGAATTTTGTACACCATATTTTTTTGCTATCACAATTGCCTTCTGCAATTGTATTGATTCTTGCCTTTGACTTGGTAGCATTCATTAATTAGTTAATTAACTGCTTGTACTGTGCATATGGTAACGATATTTTTATCTTCATTAAACGATTATTTGTTTGTCGTTAGCTTTATTTGCCTGTTCAGTGATCACCTGGAGATTCTAATTATCCACGACCTTTTGCCTCCGCAAAAGAGAAGAGTTAGCTTATACGACCATCAGGGTTTTACGTCTGTCACCGAATTTACTGTTAATATTTATATTGGCAGATGTAAAGTTTTGCTTCTTCGACTCCCCAGGTCTCATTAGCTTGTCGAGCTTAGAGGAGTAAAACATTTTACACATTCCTGCAAAGCTCTTAACTTCTGAAACATTTGACGGGCGCGGTACTTCTAAAATTGCCTTTATGTTCTTTATGTCTTTTTTTATACCTTCGGCTGTAATAATAAATCCCAAATAACTAATCTCTTTTCTAAAAAAATTCACACTTATTTTTACTAAGAGTAAAACCTGCATTTTGTAATTTACTAAATACAAGCTTTAAACGTTGAATATGCTCACTTTCATCTTGACCCGTTATCAAAATATCGTCTAAATAAGAAACTACAACATCAACACCTTGTATGGTCTTTTCAATAATTTTCTGAAATAAGGCACATGCCGGCTTTGTTCCAAAAGGAAGACGATTTACTGAATAAATTCCTTTATGAGTGCTCCATGCTAATAATTTACTCGCATCTTCATCCAATTGCAATTGATTATATGCTTGGCTTAAATCCAATCTAGAAAATAACTATCCACCTTGGAGTGCTACAAATAATTCCTCTACTCGTGGAATTGGGTATTGAACATTCTTTAAAAATCTATTAACTGTCACCCTATAATCTGCATAAATACGGATACTACCATCCTTTTTTAAAACAGGTACTAACGGCGTACCCCAACTACTATTTTCCAACTTGGTAATAAACCCTAAACCTTCTAAACGTTCTAACTCGAGTTCAACCTTCTTTTTAAAAGCATAAGGCAGGTTATGAGGTTTTAAAAATGTAGGAGTTACCTCCGCATCTACCTCTAATTTAATTTTTTGAAATTTGTAGCATCCGATACCACCTGCAAACAAACCCATGAACCCCCCAAGAAGATTGTCCAATGTTAAGCCCTACAATCTATATTAAACAACTAGCTGATAGCCCGTCCGAGGACGGGTAGCTAGAAGGACGGGCAGGCAGCCAAGGTCATATGGCTTTTGGATTGCACTGAGAGCTTTCCTTAATCTTCATTCAACTTAAGTTACCTTGGCTGCCTGCCCGTCCTTCTAGCTACCCGTCCTCGGACGGGCTATCAGCTAGTTTCGTTATAATGTAATTCTGCTTATATAGGAATTTTGAGTAGGATAATCGGATTAACTGATCCGATGATACGTTGATCCGATGATACGTTGATCCGATGATACGTTGATCCGATGATACGTTGATCCGATGATACGTTGATACGATGATACGTTGATACGATGATACGTTGATACGATGATACGTTCATCCGATTGGTTATGAAATTATCCGTTATGCGTTCGGTTCGGTTTGCTTCGGGTATTTGCATTGTCGACGGGATTTCGAGGATAGATACGGATATCACGTTCAAATGGAGGTTCGCCGTCATCATTTACGAACACCATTGCAATTTCATTGGACGTTGGAGCATTGTAACGTCTTTGATCAGACTGCCGATCGCGCCGCATCACCATATTGACGACCGGAACTGGTTGTCCTTCTTCTTCGGCTCGTACACGCTCTTGTTGCTCAATTTCTTTCATCAGGCAATATGAAGCTGCGATACGATTGTTGACACGGAATAAACGATCGATTTTCTCAATCACTTCAGGTAGACAACCTCTATTCTCAGGCAGATTTACTCCTTCATTGACCGCTTCTGTCGTGTCCATTACATACAGTTGTGCAAACTTTCTTGTTTGTCCTTCAGGTGGATACAGGTTTGTGGTTCTGTGGTACGTCTGTCCATGAATTTTGAAAACGTATGGTCCGTTACCCGGCATCGAAACAATCTCTGCTCCCATTGAAGCGAAAGAAACCGAGGAATTGTAAGAGCGGATGTGCTGACGAAAGTTCTTGTAGTAAGGATTATCTGAATCTGAAAGCATAGAGCGAAGAAATTCGGGATATAACAATAGATTCCCATGTTGATCGAGCGGTTGCGGAATCTTCACTTTTCCTTTATGACAGCAGTTGTTAAATTGTTTATCAACTGGACGCTCCTTGGCGAAATTCTTGGAGCCGCAGAACTGACAGATGGAATTCATTTCTCCACAATCGTGTCGAGTAACGTGAGATTCATCAAATCTCAATGCTCTTATTTGGAGTTGAATTGCTTGACTTTGGTATCGATTTTCTCTCTGTCGATGTATCGCATGGGACCGAGCGTCAGCAGCTTGCCGCGCTTGAGTTTTTTCTAAAGTTTCACGTTGTTGACGTATCGCATGGGACCGAGCGTCAGCAGCTTGCCGCGCTTGAGTTTGTTCCAAAGTTTCACGTTGTCGACGTATCGCATGAGACCGAGCGTCAGCTTGTCGCTGTGATCGAAGCTGTTCTTCTGTGTTATTAGCTCTTGTACGTGCTTTTCTCTCACGATTCAATCGCCGTCGCTTTGCAGCAGGACTTTCAAAATTTTCATTATCCATTATGGAAGTTCACATAATGCTTTTTTGGAAATAGCTGTCCTATATAGACAAAATGATACGATGATACGTTGATCCGATGATACGTTGATACGTTGATACGATGATACGTTGATCCGATGATACGTTTATACGTTGTGCGTTCGGTTCGGTTCGGTTTGCTTCGGGTATTTCCGTGGGACAGACAGAAAGAAAGAAAGAAAAACTTGGCCTTTTATAATAAGAGATTCACCTTGATTACTTATTGACAAATCAAATACTTAGTAGTAATCAAATACTACTACAAATCAATACAAATACAATGAAAATACTTCTATTAACAGCACTACTGGAAGACGAAAATAATGACGGAAGAGCCAGGTAGATAATCATTACAAAATATGCATGAAGATTTTCTACCGACATGTTACAGAAATGAGAGAACCATGTGGATTTATGATATTATAAACCTTAGAAGAACAGAAGAAGGCGAATTCCAAACATTATATCCCCAACTTCGGATAAATGTACATATATTCTTTATTTACTATTTAAAATGAATATGGAATGTTTTCATGAAATATTGAATGCAATCAAAGCTGATATAAGATCATACAAATTTTAGGGAAGCAATTGGAGCAGAAGAAAGATTGTTAGTAACTTTAAGATAAACTATTTTATTATTAAACATTTATTAAAAAAGTAATACATAATTTGTAACGAATTTTTTTCCCTTTAAATTCGTTCCCAATAATTATTTATTGGCACTTCTCGCTCCATCTAACGGTGGAACTGGGAAGAGGGACTGGAAAGGGAGATAAGAGGTAGGATACAGTAAATAACACGATACCTGAGAGAGGTTATACTGGGTTATACGCTCTTCTCCTATCCGTAGTTATGTCGTGGGTTGCATAACTCGGCCTCCCTCTCCTTTAAATTAAAAAATTTACCCGCTCTTTCTATTTCAAATGTTTTTGTACGTTACTTACTTAGTTTAATTTGGTTTTCATTTCGACATTTTTAGTCAAACAAACGCATTCGTAAGTTATTTAGGTATTAATTGGGTAGGTATATAACATTGCATTACAATGTTGTTTTTCGGTAGGTACGTATGAACATAACACGTTTAAATTGATCAAAATTTAAAAATTAATAACGAGATGTGTAATTTTCGAAAAATTAACAGTTGTACAATTCTCTAGTACAAATTTTATTTACTACTATATAATAGTTAATTATTTTGCTACTATTTTATTATACAATTTAAAATTATCTTATTATTAAACTTAAAATTAACAAATATTCTATAAAGTACTATCTAATAAATACGAGTATAAATAACAAGTTTTAAAAACATCAAAAAACAATTAACAAATCAGTACGATTACTCTAAAAATAAATAATTATCTACTTCAAAAAGGAATTCTGAAAAAAATTAGAATTATAGTTAAAGGAAAATTAAAATACTTGAAATATATACTTTACTCTCTTCTTTGCTTTTTACGTGGGAAATATGTCTGTGTCTCCATCTTTCTCTTTTCAGACCGAAATCGGGAAATACCATTTACAACCGAATTACAGTACACCTCGAATTTCTCGAACGATGCATCATCCAAATCATATGATTCTTCCAAACCTTTCAATATATTGTTTTTCCATGATTCTATAAGAATTTTTTTCCGTGTGTCCTTGTCTATGTTACCTTGGAGATTTTGATTCCCATCATTTAATGTTCCACATTTTTCTTCGATAAACTCAGCAATAGCTTCATTTGATTTTAACATATCTCCAGAAGGTTCCTCGATGCGTAATGAATTTTCTGTCTCTTCATTATTTTCACCTGAAACAGAAGCCGCCAGCAGCACTCCTCTTTCGTACAAAGAAACCATATGTGCATGCTTACATATGATTTTCTTCACAGCATGTCGATTTTTGGTAGAAATATCATAGAACTTTGTAAGGCAATGAGGGCATACACTACTAAAAAATAATTGTTATGTAATTTCGCATACCTAGCAGGTTATTGCTTCAATTCTTACGAATCCATGGCAGAGGTAAATAAAATCCAAAATTTAAAACACAAAACTACCGGTATCCTGCACAAAATTATGTATTACAGTTCTATTGTAGCAATGAATAATTGCTGTAAAAGCGCGGGTAAACTTTTTGATTTATAGGTGTGGAGGGCAGTTCTGGTTATGCAACCCACATTCCTCCTCATGGTGGTATTTACTGTATCCTATAAGAGGTTCCATCGGCGCAAAAGATAGTCTTGGGTGAACCATTGAACGAGCAACACGCTCTTGTGTCAATTTTTGAAGCAAGAAGGCGGGTGTGAATTTTTCACACACCAATGTCGATTTGTGTGGCTACTGTGGAATAATCATGGGCTTTTGGGTGACGTAATTAGCAGATATGGAACGAAGATATTCTTAATATCTTCGTTGTTGTGTTGAAAATGGTGGATTTTCCCCATATCGGACGTTTCTTGGTCGGATCTACTGCCCATGCTATCTTTGAAGGTTTTGGTTTCCGTTCGAATTGGTGAATAACCTTTTTTGTTACTTAATTGTTCCACAGTGGTATGCATTGATCGAGTAGGACAAATTTTGCTCCGTCCACCTGGAGTTCGCTTTTATTTAGTTCACCCTTGGCTGATATGTATTTTTTTTATGTTTTGTTATATAGGTTTTCTTTTGCCTTGCATTTTTTTATTGGAACGTTTTTGGCCGAAATAATCGTTAAGTCGCAAGTTTTGCTTTTCTGTTCGACGTGATTAAAGGTTATCTAATCTGGCGTCCGCAGACGTGGATTATAATGCTAATGTTTGAGTTTTATGTTTGAAAACTAATTAATCTTTATCAGGCTTACTTATAAAAATGTCTTATATCGGGGTTCAATCGCGATATAGTTATACCGAGCATAACGAAGATATAAGTTAAAATTATTTACGTTACCTATAAACGAGATATAACGTTGTTATAGTTATATCAGTGACGTCACGGCTTTCGTTGTCTATTGTATAGTAACGTCACAGTTTGTGACGTTTGACATTTAAATTTTGTCGGCTTCATTTGTCGAATCCATTTCTAAATTGCACTAACTTGCAATAAAAGTCAAATTTATATGTTATAGGTTAGAATTTTTATTAATATAATTTCGGCTAACATCCAGAAAATGAGATGTGTCGCGATCTGGCTTAAACTTGGCGGATAGATGCTTCTAAACATGCTTGTTGCGAAAACGTAAAAATTGTTTTACGGAAATGCATAATTTCGTCATAATTAATTATTTTATAGTGGTGTTACTTCGAGCGCGGTTGTGACAGCTCGCGATTATTTCTTTGCGTTATACCACTGCTATACTATCTCTGAGGTATGTATAAGGTGGCGTAGTTTTACCAGTTATAGTTATAACAGGGCTATACTACGGTTGGCTTATACACCGTTTATAGGTAGTGACGCTTGGTATACCTGTGTTATAACCGTGATATAAAGTTATACTACGTTTATAAGTAAGGCTGTAATAGTATTATTATGTTTTATTTAATTAAGTTTGTACTGTGCATTATTTTCTTTAGGTGACATCGAATTGAAATTCTATGTTGAACATTTTTTTTGAGTTTATTTTTGGATGTTTTTTTAAGAAGGCAGCGATGTGCGACCAACGTACAGGGTGTTGCATTTCATCGGGGTCGCTTCCACTTGATTTTATTGTTGGACGTTATTGTGGTTCTACCGTTTGTGGGATTTTTTATGACCACTCGAACGTTCCGTTGATTGATTTTGGGGAGTGGTTCTTGGTGGTAATGTCTTTGCCACTGTACTGGTTCAGGTCGGCTAATGCAATTTCCATCCGACATCGCTTATGTCATCGCCATCCAGCAACGAACATCTAATTGCTGATTTAATTTTTGTTGTGTTAGCAAAGCTGTTTCCTTGATTTTCTTCGGGGCGTTCATTTGACACGACCCACGGCCTTGCTGCCGCTATAACGAGCTGGCTTATACCTACCATCAGGGCCCCACGCAAATAAAAGTAGAATTCATTTTCTGCGTGGACATTATCTGTTCCGAGCTACCTTCTCATTAGAGATAGTGAGGACAAATATTGTTTCAAATTTAAAATATTTATTTTATAATATCTTTTAATCATCGACGTCGTATGCAAGGGCTTCATACCTGGATGACGGTTGATAATCCACTTATGGAATGTACGAGCTGCTTCCATGGGAGAAACCAGAATTATTAGAGCAACTTGTTCCAGGATGGCTCATAATTGTGGATTCTTCGTTTTATTGAGCCAATTCTTCATCTTCGATAATTAATTAAGCAACTTCATCGCTACTATCCGTGTTTCTAATTGGATCAACTCGAAATAAAAACGCCATCGCCAACGCAGATTACTCATCACAACTTGTTTTAGATATAATTTCATTATCTTTCGATATACCGGGTGACCGGCCGAAAACTGAACATAGGGAAATAACATAGGAAATTGATTTTTTCTAAATTCCTGCTTCCCATTATAACTGATATGAATAAAAGAAATACCAAATTAAAGAGATTTTTTTTCCGCGCCTAAAGATACCAAACACTTAATATTTTGTTTTTTAATTATTGTTAAAAAGTCGATAGTAGAATTAAGAAATAGCGCATCTTAAAAAAATATTAGCGGGCTGGGTCTTTGCATTGCGTCTAATGTGCCGCATTGCTATTGTATGAAAGCCAAATATTACAAACAAAAGTTACTTTGACAGATTAAAATTAATTTTGTTAACAATGAAGTGGTCTGTTGAAGAAAAAGTTTTCATGGTAAAATATTATTACAGCGGTAATAGTTTACGCCAAACACGTGACTTATTTTCTGTTAAATTTAATAATAACCAAATTCCATCAATATCGGCCATACAGAATATAATTAAGAAATTTGAAGACACTGATGGTAATACTTCGACAAATTTAAATAAAGGTATTAACCAAAATTATTAATTGAAGTTGTCTTATCATTATTTTTTAAATAGGATATCAGAGAAACAACCATGAATTGGAAGAAACTATATTAGGTTTAATTTCTGCGAATCCAAATGCAAGCATTAGATCCATTGCAGCTGAGTGTAATGTTGGTAGAGAAAATGTTCGAACAATTTTAAAAAGGCACAAGTACCATCCTTTTAAATATCAATGTCATCAAGAAATATTTTTGTTTGACGAAGAATCCAGGCTTGTATTTTGTGAGAAAATGCAAGAACGTGCTAACAGAAACCGAAACTTTCTGAAACAAATATGTTTTACAGACGAATGTACATTTACATTAAACAATGAGCCAAATGTACAAAACCATCGCTATTGGGCTATACAAAATCCGAGACTAAATTTAATGACCGGCTCACAATATCCTCAAAAATTTAATATTTGGACTGGCATTTATAATAACCGTGTTCTTGGTCAATTTGAAATACTTAGAAATTTAAATTCAGATATGTATTTAGATCTTCTTATAAATAATATTGGTCCTGCGTTAGACGAAATAGCTTCTGAACACCATGAGGTCTGGTTTCAGCAAGACGGTTGTCCAGCACATTTTGGGGTAAACGTTAGAGATTATTTAAACCAAGCATATCCAAATCGATGGATTGGTCGTGGTGGTGCTATAAACTGGCCAGCCCGATCTCCTGATCTGGCACCGTGTGACTTCTTTTTGTGGGGTCATATTAAAAGCAAAATTTATAAAACTCGTCACCCAAATATTGATTCTTTGAGGAACGCGATCTTTGCAGAATGCAATCAAATTACTGCTAGACAGCTAGCAAATGTAAGAGAATCATTTTATAATAGATTGGGTTACTGTTTAGTGCAGAATGGAGGGTTATTCGAATACTTGTTATAATATTATTATTATTTGGTTACTTTCGTTCAGTATTTAATAATCCAATTGATATTTTTCTTGGGGTTTGCTGACTAAATAAAACTACTTTTAACTTTTAATATTGGTCAACTTGTTATAATAAAATAATATTCAAATTGCGTTCTTATTATTTTTAAAATAAAAACAAATTTAAAAAGTTTAAAAAGAATAGCAATGCGGCACATTAGACGTAATGTAACGACCCAGCCCGCTAATATTTTTTTAAGATGCGCTATTTCTTAATTCTACTATCGACTTTTTAACAATAATTAAAAAACAAAATATTAAGTGTTTGATATCTTTAGGCGCGGAAAAAAAATCTCTTTAATTTGGTATTTTTTTTATTCATATCAGTTATAATGGGAAGCAGGAATTTTGAAAAAATCAATTTCCCATGTTATTTCCCTATGTTCAGTTTTCGGCCGGTCACCCGGTATGTATGATTCTAGTTGGCAAAAAGTCAATAGCAACCGATAAAATCATGAAAAGCACATTTGAGTACCTTGGGATGATTCTTAAAAGTTAAATGGCTAACCTAATACTGAGGACTTTTGAGCTATGACTTAAAACAACAAAACATACGTGTAACACAAATTTCGGATTTCTTTTAATTAACTCAATGCAAAATTATCAAAATGTCGGTAAAATTGTCATATCTTTCGTTGTTTTTTCATTTAAATGCAGCACACAGTGTTTCATCGCAATCGCACGGCCGAACGCGAACAAAAATAATGAATCATTGGTGTGCTAGGGTACATTAAATTAAATATTGTCACAATCTCGAGCCTCTAATTTGAATGAGCACTTTTAAAAAAAATAATCCCAACAATCTATCTGCTCCGGTCCTAGCCCAGCTCAGCAAATCAACAGAAGTGCAGAACCCAGAGAATGTTCCCACAAATAACTCACCAAATTGCTTAAAAGGTTGCTTATTAATAGCTGTGGATCTTTGTTAATCTCCTCACTTTTATGAGACAAATAAAATATTTGCTTTGAAAATTTTTATATTCAATTTATGAAATTTTAAAGTTACCCTGGTACCAGTTAAAAATACAAAATAATAATGTTGTACAAAATTTTATACTGGGAAAATTCCCTTACAAAATAATAGAATCGTTGAGTTTGTGGCCGTTTCTTCTTCTTAAATTCCATGGGCTGTGTTGATGTAATACCAATACAGATGTGAAATGTTTTTGTTATATTCGCGTAAATTACTTGACTAAATGTCTTTATTATTGAGTGAAATAATGAAATTTTATTTAAATGTTTAATGGTAGTCACTATCAGTACCCTTGAGTTAGATGCGACGCCGTAAAGTTCAAAATTTTGATTTCTAATAAAAATAAAATAAGAGTGTTTGGAATACCTTATCTCTTTTAAAACTCGTTCACCCAATGTTACACTATGACTCATGCACTGCATCTGCGCAGGATCAGGGATTGATAATCCAGTTAAAATTTCTTTCTTCAGTAAGTTGAGTGGTGTACCCGTTGGTTCCTTGCATCGATCAAAATTCTCAACATTTTCTGGTGTTATCACCTCCAATTTAACGAAGTGCTACTGTTTAAAATAGCCAAATGACAAAATTATTAGCGACGTGTCTTTAAAAATGGTTATTCCATCTACTTCACCAAAACAATGCGTTTAGAAAAAGGATATTAATTAAGGTAGCAAGGTATCTCAAACGTGAGCTTTGCTGTTGCATTCCATCCACGAAGTCTCATAAAAATTTTCGATCCAAAGTTTCATAACCTCCAAATGTAAGGATTCAAAATCAATATTGGTTAGATTTTATCATCACGGGATTTCATCGGTTGAGCGCACCAAGCAGACTAAACTTTTTAAGGATCCAAAATCAATAACCTCCAAACATAAGGATCCAATTTGTTTAAATTTTGTTTAAAAATGGTAGATTTTGCTTAATTGATTAAAGTACGAATTATTTGGCGTCGTATAAAGGCCAGCTTGACACGAAATCATGAAACATTTACACAAATTTCGTTTGGCAATTGATTTTTTTAAATTTATTTATTACAAAAACACGGAATCACAATTACATAAGTTACAGGCGGTAACCGACAATTGGGCGCGGTCGATTGGACGCGGTGACAATCGGGTACGATGACAATTCGGCGCGAGGGAAGATTTCTCCATTATTAATAACGAGAGGTTGGACCTCCTTCGTTATTTTGGGGAAGGGGTTTATCCCGGTTTCTACGAGAACAGGTTCGTCCTTGGAATAGAAGGATGGCTTGCCTCATCCGTTATTTCAGGGGGGGGATCTTTTCTATCTACTGATTGGCCCTCCGGCTCCTTTGGGTTAGTTGAATTCATGTTATGGGGGGGTCACCCTTATTAAAGACTGGCTCCCGGACGGTTGCCGTTACTTTGGGGGCTGCGTAAAATCTCTATTGGTGAGTTTGACTCACGATGAAGAGGGATAGTAAACTGTACTTCGATTTTGTGCAGTTTGAGAATCACTTCATTTTCCTTGAATTGGGAAGGCTTGTCCTAATTTAAAGAATGCGTCAATGATTGTGAGAAAGTCTGGTTATCAAATATTAATAAGTCGATATACGTAAGATCTGAAAAGGGTTTTTGATGGTTTGTTCAATTAGTACTAATGGTATGTACGTAGGGTTTTTTGCGTGAATATTTAATTGTTTGATAAATTTTGCAATTATCGATATAATTTATTATTTCGGTCTTCATTGAGGGTCAATAATATTTTCTTTTTAGTTGTTCGTGTACCTCATTAAATTTGCAATGATTACGTTTGTCTTGGTACTGGAACTTTATCTGCAAAATACGTGTATCTTTTCCTACTATTGATTTTACATTCAATTAGTTTGGTTTAATGTACATTAAAGAATTTCCTATAGATATTGGTAAATTCGGCATAAAGAATGTTATCAATAAAATACAAAATAAAGGTTTTATCTTCGATCGTATAAATTTGAATTGAAGACAAAAAAAATTATAATTTTGCAATAATTTAATTTCACCTCAACAGCTGGTGTCATGCGACTTTGTTAAAAACCCGGTGTGGCATTGGAGCCTGATATTGTTTGCAAGTTAATTGTTAGCCTTGCAGTCAGTGAACTGAGTTACAAGGCTAAGGTTACATACAAGCGATTGAAAAGAAACGAAAAGGAAAAAAAATTTATTCGAATTTCAGTAAATTCGGCAAAGCTTTTGCGACGTCCATCGGATTCTTTCTTATTGTAGGCCGACGTAATTTCCGACGTAAGAAAAGCGTTCATTAATTTAAAAATGTTATGAGTTTTTTGATTTATCACTTAAGTAATTTTCTTTAGCGTATATTTGAAGAAATCACCGATGGTTGTTATTTAGCGATTACAGAAATGTAGTTAGGTGGCTCTGGAATGATTGTTCGAGTTGGTTCTTGGATTGTCTCTTTATCTTCAATTTTGATAGGATTTCTTTCTATGTATATTTTTGTAGTTTTACCAAACACAATTTTCAATTTTGAGAATTTTTTTCTTAAAAGGTCCAATATGCACCGCCAACTTCAAAGTTAATATTGCAGCAACCACAACGCAGTTTATGCATGTCTTTACGCCGAATTGGGAAACACTTGGGTATGGATTGTATCCACCCCTTGTTCGTACTGTAGAAAAAAAGTTTTCTAAGGGATCTTGATTGAGATTCCCAGTCATTAGATATTTCACATCTCTGCTTTGCAAATCTTCCCATAGAGTAAGAATAGCGCGAATTGACCATTGAAAACCTTCCAGACAATAAATGTTGTTTCTTTTCTTTCCGGTTTTTGATAGTACCTCAATTTTATCAAAAAATGAAATCGCATTTTTTAAGCAAGACCAGGACGTAGTATTTTTTGACGAAAGTGGTTTTCTAAATAGATTAGGATCCCTTGTATGTCTGCTGTTCAATGAATCAAATATTTTGTTAATATTTTCGATTAAATTAGCCGTATGATTTGCACTTTCACTGTTTATTGTCTTCAATTTAACTGCTATGCGAATTGCACTTGCCATGGAGTGACTGAAGATTTGAGAGGTATACTTAACCCTCATCTTCTGAAAATTCGTGGGATTAATTATGGACTGCAGTTATTTTGGGAAGCGCTCGTGTTGTTTCACTTTTACAATCTGCTATGTAAGTTTGAATAACGTCATTCCAAAATACTTTTTTGCCATCAATTATGAACTGTAGGTCCATGTTCATAAAAGTGATTTCAGAAGAGAAGGTACATCAAAAACAGGCAATATTTGTTGCCCTCAACAAAAAAGAACGGTTGTACTGCGGTGCAACCAAGTGCTTTTAATGCCGATCTGTTATTGGATCAGTGATCGCATATCAATGCTCGAGGATTCAAAGATATTGTAATGAGTTTTTTTATAACTTCCACAATCAGTGACTTCAACTCGGTAGCTTTCACAGCACCATTTGAGGCATAGTAACAAAACGGCATTTCCAAGTTTTTAGTAAACCTCAAAGATAAAATACGAGCACCGTGCTTGCTGCTTTGTCTTCTCTACCTGGACTACCTAAATCTTTTATTCCTTCTACTCTATCCATGGTTTCATTATAAGTTTTTTTAACCCTTATTGACATTTCGTCTACGAGCACAACACATTCTTTTTCCCACGAATTAAAAGTTTTTATGAAGATAAATAGATAAAAATAAAGAGAAGCTTTCAGTATGCTTCCTAAAGATGTATTGCAGATCGCTGCAATAAATTTGAAACATTTCCCGAGGTGTGGCGGGACAATTCAGTTTGGTAAAGACAAATGTTTTATCGAAACGTGCGAGTTATCAAAAATGATATGTAGAGAGTTGGCTTTTGAACGTGGTAAGGTGTGAACGTAAATTTTGCTGGTTAGCTTGTGAAGTGTGGGTAGTGATTTTTGGAAAGAATTTTGGTTGCTTCCTTTCTCGAGCGATCCAGCGTTCGAATTAATATGGACCAGGGTTTTTCTGAACCCGATCCCGGGGATAAGAATTCGTTGCTGGTGGAGGGTGTTCCGTCTCTTTTTTATGTTGGATCCACCGTCCAGTCTTCTGTTGAAGGATTCTAGTCGTTCAGATGGGTAAGTCATTAGAACCATTCATTAATTCCACATATTGCATTTATCAGCCTGTTTGCAAATTATACTCTAACACCACCTGGAGTTTCTTATCGTTATCGGTTATAACAAAGGAGACTGGATTTTGACCGCTATGTACCGTGTCTTTTTTATGTTGGATCCATCGTTCATACTTCCAGAAGGATTATTAACCGTTCAATTCTTTTACGTCATTTAGAACCTATCGTTAATTGCACATTTTGCATTATCAGCCAACTCGCAATTTATACTCGGACACCACCTGGAGTTGTTTTCGTTATCAGTTGTAACAAACTTTATTCAAACTCGATTTTATGTTTTTCGTTTCAGGTTTGTGTCGATTATATTTTTACCCTTGAGTGAATAATATTTTGTTTGTGTTTTAATATTTCAGGTTTGTGTCTTGCCTTATGTATTTTTTTTGATTGGCAAGTTTCACCAAGAATATGATTTGTTTTATGCTTTCTGCATGAATTTGATTTTGGGGCACTTTTTTTATTGTACGCTCGCACGCGTGAATATATTTACTAACAACTGTATTGCTATATTTGTGGAAACATTATTTACGAAAAATAATGTTTTCTTTAACCAAATTAAACAACTTATTTTCGACATGGGTAGCGTAGAGCTGAGTTAGTCTAATGGATAGGCTAGCAGTCCACAAAGCGGGCTGCATAGTTTCGAATCCCGCATTCGAAATTAAAGGGTTGATAATTTTTTTTTGTGTGTATATTTTTATTATTTGTCTGTTTGTTTTATTTAAAAAAATTATATAGGAAGAAGGTCTCGCGATGCACGATAGAAGTACAGCGGTGGTTGCACTTGAATTATTATATTCTAAACCATTCATTTGAATTTAACAACCACCCGAACGTTTCCTTATTTAATTCGACAACAGGTTCTTGGTGGTATTATTTCGCTTCTGTACAACCTGGTCTGTTAAAAGCAATTGCCATCGGACATCGCAATTGTTATCACCTTTGAGCAACGACCATCTGGTTGCTCACCAACTATTGGTCATCATTCGTTTGTGTTGATCCAAGTTGGTCATAGATGAGTCGATACTCTTTTGGTTATCAATGGTAACTGTCTCCCATTGCTTTTGGTTATTACTACTGTGACCACAGTTTCGTTGTTTCCTCGATGGTTTCTGGTTTTATGGTGAGCAGGGTGGTAATGGTAACTACGTGGCGCTCACTCAACATCCACGCTACGCTCTTCCGAGCATATCTCTCCTTATCGCCCCCTGCATCAACCCGAAACATCTAGCCAGAAATAGTGGCGCAGTTATTTTATCGTCTGCCATGAAAGAGCTAGTCATAGGTCATAACCATCGTGGCCGTATTAGGAGAATTTCTCCCACGTTTCAACACAGCCCTTATATGTAATCGATCCTTTCTTTTTTATTATTAATTATTTTAAATCATGCAATTATCGATATAATGTATTATTTCGTCCTTCATTGAGGGCCAATAATATTTTCTTTTTAGTTGTTCGTGTACCTCATTAAATTTGCAATGATTACGTTTGTCTTCGTACTGGAACTTTATCTGCAAGATTCGGGTATCTTTTCCTACTATTGATTTTACATTCAATTAGTTTGGTTTTATTTACATTAAAGAATTTCCTATAGAGATCGGTAAATTCGGCATAAAGAATGTTATCAATAAAATACAAAATAAAGGTTTTATCTTCGATCGTATAAATTTGAATTGAAGACAAAAAAAGAATTATAATTTTGCAATAATTTAATTTCACCTCAACAGCTGGTGACATGCGACTTTGTTAAAAACCCAACATTGTATATACTAACCGAATTTTGGGTTTAACGCGCTTTGGGCTTCTTACGAAGGATAAGCGACCCGGTGTGGCATTGGAGAGCCTGATATCGTTTGCAAGTTAATTATTAGCCTTGCAGTCAGTGAACTGAGTTACAAGGCTAAGGTTACTTACAAGAGAGTGAAAAGAAAAGGAAAAAAAAATTATTCGAATTTTAGCAAATTCGGCAAAGCTTTTGCGACGTCCAGGAAGACGGCGCCAACGGATTCTTTTTTATTGTAGGCCGACGTAATTTCCGACGTAAGAAAAGCGTTCATTAATTTAAAAATGTTATGAGTTTTTTTAATTTAATGCACGGATTCTTGATTTATCACTTAAATAATTTTCTTTGAGTGTATATTTGAAGAAATCATCAATAGTTGTGATTTAACGATTACAGAAACGTGATTATGTGGTTCTGGAATTATTGTTCGAGTTGATTCTTGGATTTTCTTACTGTCATCGTACTGGAACTTTATCTACAAGATTCGGGTATCTTTTCCTACTATTGATTTTACATTCAATTAGTTTGGTTTTATTTACATTAAAGAATTTCCTATAGAGATTGGTAAATTCGGCATAAAGAATGTTATCAATAAAATAAAAATAAAGGTTTTATCTTCGATCGTATAAATTTGAATTGAACACAAAAAAAATTATAATTTTGCAATAATTTAATTTCACTTCAACAGCTGGTGACATGCGACTTTCTTAAAAACCCAACATTGTATATACAGTGAACTTAGTTACAAGGAGAAGGTTACTTACAAGAGATTGAAAATAAAAGAAAAGTAAAAATAAAGAAAACAAAAATTTATTCGAATTTGGGCAAATTCGGCAAAGCTCTTGCGACGTCCAGGAAGACGGCGCCAACAGATTCTTTCTTAATGTAGGCCGACGTAATTTCCTCCGTAACACGCAGGATTTGGTGGGCTGTTGAGTGCCCCGGACGGAAGCCAAACTACTCGTCTTGTACTATGATTTTGTCCGCACCTTCTCTTTTGATTCGTGCGAGGATTATCTTCTCCGAGATTTACCCGATGGTCGGAAGTAGGCTGTTTGGGCGGTAATTCTGCAGCTACACTTTGGATTTCCCAGGCTTGTGGAAAGCAACTACATCGGCTATTTTCCACCTGTCCGGAAAAGACCAGTCGAAGCGCAGCATTGACCAACCCCGTCAGTGCTGTGATAGCTTTGCCCGGTAGCACTTTCAGGGCGGTATTCTTGATGACGTCGGGCCCCGGGGCCATTTTGCCGTTGGTCGCTCCGATTTCCAACGCAACTTCTTCGAAGGTGGCGGGTTCGATCGATTCCGGATACGCGGTTACCATTTTCGGTTCGACTTCGCGATCTACTAGGTCGATGTACAGCGCGTCAGCTATATCGTAGTTCGGTGAGTATTGGTTTTCGATCGTTGTTTCAAAAACTTCAGCTTTATCCTCATTGGTTACTTCCAAACCTTGGGGGGGCCTTGAATTGCGGGAATCGGAGTCCGGGTGCCCCGAAGAGCTTTTACCATCTGTGCCAGGCTGAGTTATTTCGCAGTCCAGCGCATGACCTCACGAGACGATATTAAACGAGGAAACGCTTAAATACACTAATCTTCTCTAGCACCAATGACAATATTAGTTCTAACATACAATGGCAGTACGAAAACTGTCGATCATAAGCCACCACGAATCCCAGTTGGTCGGAAAGGTTGAGAAGATCTCTTCCGGATTTATGAGGTAGAGTTCTCGTCCAATATTTGTAATTAGGGAAAAGGATCTCGGGTCAGTGGACATAAATCAAACAATATGTTGTCGAGTCGACGTTTCGGGCCTTATATTGTACCCATCCTCAGGACTAAAACAGACTTCCGGATTTGTTACATTTTCGCGAGATCCACTGGGAGTGCTTTGCATTTAAGTTTCCCGCGATTATCTTTGGCACCTAATTTCCCTATACATCTTATACTATAGTATATATGGTAATTGTCAAAAAATAATTTTTGTTACAATATTTTATTTATAATTAGATGTGCTACCCAATAGCAATGTCCAGCGCATGACTGCACGAGACGATTTTAAACAAGGAAACGCTCAATTACACCAATATAGCACAAAACAATCTTCTCGCGCACCAATGATAATATTAGTTCTGACATACAATGGCAGTACGATAACTGTCTCTGTATTCTTTTTTTCCTTCGTAATAGTTTGATTGTTAATTATTGCAAAGTCGTTGACGGCTACTAGCTGCAGAATGATATTTATTTCTTTCTATGTTTATAAAGGTGTTAGTGGTATTTTGAAGGCACGATGGACCAATGAATGAAAGGCTGCCATTTTATGACTAAATCTATACCCCGAGGTGTAAGGGATCAAAGTTCGGACACGGACAAATGGTCGTCTTTTTTTACAGCAGCGGCCTCCCTAATCTTCTGAAGCCTGGCTTTTGTCTTGGACGTACTATGAACTTAAAAATATTTGGCTAAAATATTGAAATTTAAAAACATAAAATTTTTAATAATTATCTCCTGAAAAAATATAATTAATATTTAGTTACGTTTGTTTGGAAAGTTATGTTGATGGCCAAATCAGATTTTTTTTCAGTGTAATAACTTTAAAAAATTTGTCAAGTTACAATAAGTTATCCAGGAAAATAAAAACTTTATTAAGTAACTGCTCATCTATACAATATAATAAGGAACAATCTGATGAAATATTAAATTACAATAATAAAGAAAAAAGATTAGTTTTTCTGTTAGTTTGGAGCAGAAAAGCGACGACTTGCAACATCGCTTTTATAAGGATAGGTTCGGATCATAAATTTCCATCCAGAGGTTTTGGTTATCTCTATGGCATGAGTAGAAATGTACATTTTCGTTTTAAGCTTTAATTTACTGGTATTGTGCAAATCGGAAAGTATCAAAATGTCAAAAAGCCTTTAATTCATCCTTTCTTTATCAGAAAAGAAATGTAAAAACTATTCATCAATAGTCGTGCATTCTTTTGCTGTTCACTTTCACTTTCGTCTCCGTATTTTTATTATCTCTAATTCTTTTTCAGGCAAAACATTTTGAGAAGACATTTTACTAAAAATTATTATTATAAAATAAAAACATAAAAGGGCAATTCCAATACCTGGTCGGTTATAAAATAAAATAAATAAATTCCTAGGAACACAAAAATTTGTTGAGCCAATAAAAAAATATTACATACACGATTACTAGAGTGTCGTCAAATTTATGATTTCAACGCAAAATAACTACTACCACAATGTAATTGCACTTGTTTAATTGGAACAATGTCCTGCCAATTACTAGATTAAAAGGTACTGAGATCGGCAAGATGTTGTCTTCATCGGCAGTGAGCGAATTCTTACGAAATAAATTGAGCGTCGAAAAATTTACGAACGTCCCGTAATCTAGGGACAAAATGTATACCTAAAAAGTAAGTTGTAGTGGCTAAAACTTTTATCACGTATTGTATTAACCCTAATTACCCTAATTTTACCCTGTTTGTAATATGGGGATCCTTGGATCCACTGAAAAAATTAAAAACTAAAAAGGAAAAATACAATAGATTTTAATTATTTAATTATTATTCACACTAAATATAAAATTTTAATTAAAACAAAGCAGTACATAATTAAATTAGTATTTTGTATTGCCTCCACGGGCTTCAATAACGACAATAAATGCTTTCTTAAGGAATGCGGTCCCATTTTTCTGAAAGAGCATGTCTTAGCTCCCCTAACGATGTTGGCTGCACTTGACGGACTCGCATCTGTCTTCCCATTATGTCCCAGACATGTTCAATGGGATTCATGTCGGGACTGCAAGCTGGCCACTCCATGCAATTTATTCCAACATCACGGAGGAGGTACTTCATTGTGGTCGCTGCTACGCGCGGCCGTGCATTATAGGTATTGCATTAATAGGTATTGGTCTCCTATAAACGTTTTCACATGGTCTTCAAGAATCTCCGTTGCATATCTTGAAGCATTTACATACCTCTTCCTCCTCGCTCCTTTTGCCCTTATGAGGGCTTGGTGACGTATGATTTAGTCATGTGTCGATGTTGTTCAAGGTGTCTCTCCAGTGGCGGCTCGTGAGAAATTTGTTTGGCTGTTCTGCATTACAAAATGGGAAGGTATCAGTAAAATGCTAATCTCAAAAAATAAACTTACTTATTGCACGTTTTTAAGCATTAATGGCGTGCGCCGGTGCTTGCTTGTGGCAAACTTAACTTATCAATAATTTTTTCGTTGAAATTCAATATTCCCAAGATAAATTTTTTTTCTATTGACAATATCGAAAGACACAAACGGAAAACAAAACAAAGCGTTCTTACGATTACAGCCACAAATCCATTTGTTCCGTAAATAAAATATTCGTATTAAATTGTCTTTAAAATTTCTTACCACTAATTGTTCTTGATAACTAAATTTAAAAATTACATTCATTTTTAAAAACGACCTTCTTCGTAAGAGATTTTAAAAACGACTAAATAAAATGCCTTAGTTAGCTTATCACGTCATAATAATTCTGCATATTTGTTATTTTAAAAATAGAACTTATACTTTGTAATTTAAACAGCCCTTTGTGTTCGGTTTGAAATAAAACAAACGACGCAAACATTTTTGTAACAATAAGTTTTATTTGAGCGCACAAAAAGTTTTGTAATTATTGTTAACTAATTTTCGAAAAAATCCTATTTTTACGGGTTATTTATGAGAGAAGCTGAGTTAATAAATAATACGAGTAATGTTAGTAAAAACCTAAGTCCAAATTTCTTGATCTACATTTTATTACAGAAAATTATAGTTTGAGAATTGTTTTACAATGCACAAAAATCTCAAGTCCAAAATTATTATAAAATTTTATTAGGATTAGGAATTCATTTTATCTAGTAGGTATAAAGGACATTATATCCATAATTTCAATTAAAGTTTATAATACAAGATCTTTCTTTAAAATATAATTGCATGAAATGCTAGCACCGGTTATATAATACAACTCGTAAAAATATCTTACCGCAATTTGGCTGCGTTTGAGTGCAGAACGACAGTACATTCGATGCGTGTACGTATCACGAGCAATAAGAATTATTTATTGTATAAAAATACATAAATTTTAATTTTATGTATTCATAATTTTATTTAAAGTTGCAAAATCCGTCAAAAAATAATTTAACTACTGTTTTGCTATAAATATGTGCAAGAAACTTGGTGTAATTAAAAGTTTTTAAACAATTTGTTGCTTATGCCCTAATTTCACTGCAATTTGTTTAACAATTGATGAACTAATATTAAAATTAGTTTTTCTTTTCAAAATTCGAATTGTAAACTACCTCGGAACAAAATCATAAAAGATATTATACCACGTAAAACTATACCAATAAATTGCTATAGCATTGTAGTCTGCGTTTCATTACAGCTCGGCTGCGCACAAGTGTATAGCGTTCAACTTAGACAAACATTTTGATAGCGGACTGGACGTGTATTTATTATTACACTATTTATGTGACTAGCTGTTAAATTATAACTGATATGCTAGCGAAAATAAGAAACACGCTTTCAAAGCAAAGCTGATAAGGCACCATTCTTTATAATAATTTAAATCTGATTAAGGTTATAATTATATAATTAATTATGCAAGTATTGGTATTTTTATTGTTATTTTTGGTGGTTCTGCAGCTCCTATGGTAGAACCGCCACTGTGTCTCTCCATGCTTCTCGGTCCGAAGCCAGACGAGTTATCTCTCGCAGTCCGCAGTTTATCAATACCTTTGTTTGGTCGACCCATCTCTTTGGCGATCTTCCCCTAGGTCTCTTGCCCTTGATCTTTCCCTGCACGATAAGTTTTTCCATTGTTCCGTTTCTCCTGGATACATGTCCCAGGTATTGAAGATACATTCGATTAACATCTCGAAGCAGGTGTCGTCTGATGTTGAGTTGTTCTAATACTGAGTCGTTAGTGCAGTGCTCTGTCCAGGATATTCTGAGGATTCTTCGATAGACCCACATTTCGAATGCTTCGATTCTCTTCTGATCCGCCTTCTTCAATGTCCAGGTCTCAGCAGCATAAGTAGCCACTGGGAAAACAAGAGCGTTCACCAGTCGCAGTTTCGTAGCGTTGGTAATAGAGTTGTCTCTCCAGACATTTACTAGTTTAACTGTGGCAGTTTTGGCCAAGGTCAGTCTACGTCTTATTTCAGCTTCACTGTTTCCATTATTTGTGATAAGCGATCCTAGGTACACAATCTTCTCTACAACGTCAAAACCGGCTACATTATATATATGTGGAGAATTATAATCCGCTCTGTTTATTATCATAATTTTAGTCTTCTGCTGGTTAAGTTTAAGTCCGTATTCCTCGCTTATTTCCGCTAGTTTCTCCATTATAGTAGCGATCTGCTCGGCGTTTTCTGCAATTATCAGAGTGTCGTCTGCATATCTTAAGTTATTGATTTTTCTCCCTCCTATCGATATTCCGCCCTTCCACGCTTCTAGTACTTTGCGTATGATGTATTCGCTGTATATGTTAAATAGTATTGGGAACAGCGTGCATCCTTGTCGGACTCCGGCCTGCGTTTGAAATACGTCAGAGTATGTGTTGCCGACCTTGACCCTCGCAGTGTTGCCTCTATATAAGGACTCTATCAGGGCTACAAGATGCTCAGGCACGCCCATTTCCTGGAGTATTTCCCATAGTTGGTTCCATTTCACTTTGTCGAAGGCTTTAGAATAATTCACAAAGCAAAGGATCATGGGGACATTGGATTCCCTAGCCTTCTCAATTAGTTGTCTCACGTTTAAAATTTGCTCTCTCGTGCCTTTTCCTGGGATAAAGCCTGCCTGTTCTTCGGCCATTTGTGGCATTAAAAAGGGTTTCAGTCTGCCATGTATCACGTTCAATAGTACCTTGCTTGCATGCGAGATCATACTTAATGTTCTGTAATTGGCGCACTCTGTTGGAGAGCCTCTTTTTAATATTGGTGTGAATAGGGATTCCTTCCAGTCATCTGGCCATGTGCCCGATTTCCATACTTTAGTGCAGAGTTGATGTATTATGAGTACTCCTTCCTCTCCCGCGGCTTTCAGAACCTCTCCCGTGATTTCGTCAGCTCCTGGTGCCTTTCCATATTTTAGTGATTTTACCGCTTGTTCTATTTCTGATACAAGGATACCAGGTTCTCTTTCCATTGCAGGGATACAATTAGTCGTGTGGGTCTGAACATCTTTATATAAGTTTTCGCAGTAATCCTCCATACTTCGGCTATGCCTTGGGTGCTGTTCATTAGTTTTCCGTCTTTATCCTTTATTACTTGTGTTCGAGGTTTAAATTCTCTTGTCAAGTATCTAACTTTTTGGAATAGTTCTTGGGATTCATTGCGATTTGAGTGTTGTTCAAGTTCTTGACATATCTCAGTTATCTGATTGTTTTTGTCGACTCGGCACGACTTCTTGATCTCTTTGTCAAGCGCTTTGAGTCTCGTTTCTCTTTCTTCATGTTGTTCTAGTTTGGTCTTTCTTCGCAGTTCCACCAAGGTCAAGGTTCTTTCGCTGATCCAGTGATTCCTTCTTTGGGTGTTTGCAGTCTGGCATTTTTTTACTCCGTTCAGTATCCAGTGTTTGGTGTTCTTCCAGGCCTCATTTATCTCTCCATTTAGGTCTGGGTATTGTTCTTCTTTTAGCGCGCTCAGAAGGCTCTCGTTATCGGATATTTTCATTCTCTTTTTCATAAGCGGTTTTTTGGGGCAGCACAGCTTCATTCTATAGTGGGCCCATAACAGCCCTTGATCAGATCCGCATATTGCAGTAGGTTTCACCTTTACATTAATCAGCGACGTCTTCCATCTTTTCTTGATCAGGATGTAGTCGATCTGGTTTCTGTATTTTTCTCCTGGGCTTACCCATGTTGACAGTCGTCGCGGGTGGTGTTTGAATAATGTATTGGCTATCGCAAGATCATTGTCAATTGCAAACTGCAACAGCCGATGACCCCGGTCGTTCCGTTCTCCTAGTCCATATTTTCTTACGTTTTTGATAGTTTCGCAGGTTGTATTGTCACATATTGAAAATTCAAAACTCAAAATTCATAATTAATTAATATAAAACGTGGCAACGTTGGAAATTAGAAGAAATGTTAGATTTTATTAAAGCCGTTGACATAGGAAATGACAGAGGCAAAAAACGAGATGGTAATAATTATTATCACATACTGAGAAGTCTGGCTTTAACCGTGAGATTCACCAAGTCGACACAATTAAAACAAAGAGAGTTCAACGGAAGTGCAATCTTAACCAGAGGGATACGACGTTATAAATACGCCTTCAGGGCGACGCTAAAGGGAGTAACGGTAGTTTTGTTGAACGGGCACGTCGTGGGTGTCGTGAGTTAATAATCAAGGATTAGCAGTCCACAATGATCACCATCCCTCTCGTACTGCACAGGTTCAGGGTGACCAAAATCATATAGGTACTCGAAGGTTAGTTTAATTAATTGCTGTAAATATTCTCTCTGTAAATATGTTATTTTATTTTCAATATAATTAATTTGTTATGAACTTTGGATTTATTATTCGTTACGCCGCTCCAAACTTAAAGTGATCCCTAAGAGCTACACCACCCAAAAACTCCATGACTAAGGGAAACTACCCCTTAGCGTGACAGTATCGCCTATTTTGGCGTTGAAGTAGCCTAATAAAATTAGTGGCTCTTTTGAAGGTATTTTGTTTATTTTCCTTTCTATTATGTCGTATATCTCTTCGACTTCTTCATCTGGGGACTCTGATGTTGGCATGTATATTTGGGCGATATGTAGTTTGGTCGGTTTGGTGTTTAGTGTGATTATAATGAACCGGTCATTGATTGGCTCGTATTCTTCTACGTATTTCGCGAGCTCGTTTGTAACCATAATTGCTACACCATTTCTACCGGTTCTCTCTGCACCAGAAACGTATATTGTGTGCTCTGCAGTTTTGAAGTGCCCTGCGCCCTTCCAGTGAGTCTCCGATAGTCCGCATATGTCAACTCTTACTCTTCGTGTTTCTCTTTCGGTTATGTGGAGTTTTCCAGTTTGCAATAGTCCTCGCACATTCCAGGTCGCCAGCGCTAGCTTCTTCCTAAGTTGGTAGGATTCCCGTATTCCAGTCGCACATTTCCCACGCGTCGCCTGGTCGCCTGCATTCGCGTGCCCAGTAGCCAATTTGTCACTCGTCAGCCCGGACCCGATCGAGCGCCGGTTGCTAGCCGGATCGCCCGGCATAACACCAATATGATTTGCACTAGTCATCATCGTTCTCTTGGGAAGATAATCAGATGGTTTCCCCTTGCCTGCCTGATTCCATGCCGTTGATCAGCGCTCTGGCCAATTCTTCCGCCTTGGGGGAAAGTGAGTGCCCCTTATCGCCATATCTGCTTACCCTCATTTAGTTTAGCCTGCAGACCAATGCAGTTACCATGGTGTGGCACTAGGAGCCATAAATGAGAGTTGGGTGCCCTGCGAGGACCAGATGCGAGAAGCCATCTCCTGTCTATGACACTTGATGTGGTCGCTTTTCTCAAGAGGTGCTACCTCTGCAGCGCATCCCCATACACCCCATTTACATACATATTTCCAAAAATATGGAGCTCGGTACGAACCTCTAATGATATACCAGTCCACGCCATGACTGATCCTCCAAAGTAATTGGTTCTGAGAGCAAACATTCGTTGAGAATAACGTTCTCCAGCCCGTCTCCATACTCTTTGGCGACCATCTGGACCTTGGGTAACATGAAACGAGACTCATCAGTAAGTGAAACCGAGCCCCGGTCCTCTTCATTCCAATGTTCATGCGCTCTTGCAAAATTGGGTCTCGCTGTCTCTTTGTAAGAACAGGCCCAGTTGCTGGACGGCGTCAACGAAGACCGCTTTCAACAAGTCTTCTGCGGACGGTTCCGTTGCTGATGGGTAAATCACGTACTAAACTTACCGTGTTGGCAATGCGATTGCTTGTTAAGGTTGGCTCTTGTAGGACAGTTCTCTCGATTAGCCGATTTAAATTAATCGTTTTGGGAATGATCGCTTTGTTAATATTATCTACATGCTTGGTTGTAATTTTTTGTTTATTTGTTGCACTTTTACTTGACAATCTTAAATTTGCAACTTGATGGTAGAGGAAAGTGACCAAATATGAAATACCATTTTGTTTTTGTGGACTAAAAAAAAACACTATCATGAATTAAAGGCTTTTAATTATAACCACGGTGGTTCATACATTTTGGCCTATCTTAATCATAGTCGTGTGTTTTAATATAAATTAATATATTTTATTTTACTTAAAAATCTAAGTAATAAAATAATAGCTATGTATGGAATAGTTAGCCAAATATGGAATATGGAAATAAGACACAGTTTCTTAAAAACAAAATCAACAAAAACAGTAACGTCTTTTTATAAGAGAACTTGAGACTTTGGTCAAAAATAAAAGTAACTTATCCTGCCAATTACCGTGGTTGCATAGTTCACAAACAATTGCAAGTTTATACCCAGCCCTTAGACAAAAAGGTATGGTGCAGCCAACAAATCCTAACATATCTGATAATGAAAATAGTAGCATACCATTAACCCTTTCGAGACAAATGGATCATATATGTCCCAGATTAAAACTAACTTCAAAAAGACGGCTTTTTTAATTGTCTAGCAATTTCTGATGCCGCATGCACCGTAAACCAGTTGCAGTATGTACTACATATACTATCGAATGGTAAAAAATAGGGCTTTCCCACAAATATTGGTAAAAGAGTCATCCTGTCATCTTCATTTACTGGAGGCTCTCGGTATATGCAACACCGCAAGCAAGATGCCACGGTCTACGTTACAAATTTTGGTCGATCGGATTTGTTCATTACCATGAACTACAACCCAAAATGGACTGAAACTCGATCGTGTTTGTTTGAAATTCAACAATCGTATGATAGGAACGACATCATTGCACGTGTTTTCCATTTGAAGATTAAAAACCTGATGGAATTGATCGTCAAGGATAAAATTTTTGGCGAAACTAGATGCAACATGTACATATAATACCGAATGGAAAAAAATAGGGCTGCCCCACGTTCACATTTTAGTTTGGCTTATGAGAAAGCAGCCAATATTGACAACATCCCCGTGCAGAATTCTCAAATCGACAGGAAGATACAGCATTATTTGATATTGTCTAATTATTCCAAGGAATAAATAACGTTTTCACGGGGGCTCGTCAGGGATCGGGCTGTCTTGAGGGAAGGAGAGGAATTCCAACAACCAACGTTCCCACCAATCCTGGCACCAACCATGCCAGGATATCTGGGGCACCAATATCCAGCATGTGAAGATGCTTCCGAGTTACCATCAACTTCTGACTGTAGAGATCTAAGGTTAAGTGTATCCGAACCCAAAGGAGGAAGAAATACTCCACTTCCTGGACACTCTCCCATATTAGGACGGAGATTTCATTTAAATAAAAGAAGATACCCCGAAATATCTGCTACAAATTCAACCTGCGCAAACGTCCTTTAAAATTCATTATTGGTGATGTGGTCTGGAAACGGAACTATGTTTTATCGAATGCGTCTAAACATTTCGTTAGCAAGTTAGCTCCGAATACATTCGCTGCAAGGTCAAGGAAGTTACAGGTTCACTTACTTATCGACTGATTAATGAACGAGGTAAAAACATTGGTATTTGGCATATTAAAGATCTTAAGCCAAACCCTCCTTCTTCTCCAATAGTAGAAGAGGCTGCATCTCGTTAAATTGGTTTTTTTTTTTTCCTGTTTTTCTTTCAAGAGAGAGAGAGTATATTCATGCAATTCGATACAATCTTAACAATAAAAAAACTTAAAACTTAACAATAATTGATTAAACTAAAATGGTGGTGATGAATGTTGGTGAAATTAATGTTGATGAATTAAATATGATAATTAATAACTGGATAAATATTAAATTATAACTAGAAAGACAAACGAGCATTACAACGGCAGCGGGTAAAAGACAAAAATTAAAATTTAAGATAAATTTGAAGTTGTTTGAATTTTAATTTAAATTTAAATTTGAACTGGGTTTGGTTAGTTTAACAGTTTTTTTTTATTTATGTAACATCAGTGGGGCATAAATCCATTTTAGACAGACTAAGGGGGGGTGTTAAATTGTTTTAGAGTGTTGATAATTGATTTACAGAAAGTTATAAAAATTTGGGTGATGAATTTATTTGATATGATTTCAGAAATTGTAAAAGGTGAAATATTTAAAAAGGAACAATGTGAAGTGTAGGTATGGCGTTGTTGGACGTATTTCGGGCAGGAAGACAATAAATGATGCAGAGTCTGCCTACTTTTTGAATCGCAGGGGCACACGTCAACAGGACTGATCTTGAATCTGTATAGATACTCGCGCGCAAACGAGTGACCCGTCAATACCTGCGTCATTTCAAAGGAGGTATCAACGGCACTTCGGAACAAGCGAACATCATGTAGCGTAGGTAAATGCTGCCGGGTGGTCGAACCTTGGACGGCATTTCTGTACTCGGTATCCCAAATACATGCCGCCTCAAGACGAATCACCCTTCTTGCATAGCTAAGAGGGAACTGGTTGTATGCCATGCGACTGTGTGAAACAGCCGCATCTTTGGCACATTGGTCTGCAACCTCGTTCCCTTCAATGCCGCAATGAGCCTTTACCCATGCAAACCTGATGATCGTTTGGTCCTTCAGTTTGAGCAGTGAACGATGGATGGAGGTGACCAAAGGTACGGTGCTACTCCTATTAGCGATGGTAACAAGCGAAGAGAGGCTGTCGGAGAAAATACACACTGAGTGTAACCTCCTGGGGGAGATCCAAGTCAGGGCGGCGTCAATCGCATATAACTCGGCTTGAAACACGCTACAAGTACCGTTTAACCGGTACTTGTGGGTCTCTTGCCGAGCTTCACGGTATATGACGATTGCCGCGCCGACCTCCCCACCTTCCTGCTTGCTGCCATCGGTAAATATAGCAACATCGACCTGGTCGCATATTCGATCGACTTCCAGCGAGTCGTTTGCTTTTACGAAACTGATCGTTTGTCTATAGCGGGGATGTAACATCTCCGCTGGCGACGTACGATTTTGCAAGACGACGTCGTCCGGAAGTCGATCGAAAGTACCATCCATTTTCACTTGCTCTACCCTTGCCACCTCCTTTATCCTTAGCTCGATTGGAGTAAATCCAGCTAAGGCCAACGCAGATATTGCCGAGACCGTATGAAATGCGCGCGTAGCCCTGACGGCGAATGCCCGCTGAAAAGATCGCAACCAACCCAGCACGTACTTGTATCTTAGCACTCCACTCCAAATAAAAGAACCGTAAGTAATGGTCGGTTCGATGACCGCGTGGTATATTGTCTCCACATTTCGTGGATTAATACCCCACGTGGGCCGTACGAACCGACATAAAGATTTAAAAATTTTGTTGGCTTTGACTATGATGTGTCGAACGTGTTCATTGAATTTCAAGTGTTGATCTAAAATAATACCTAGAATTTTAATGTGAGGCTCATAAGTCAAAACAGTGTTGCCGAAGGAAATTCTACAAAATTTGGTTTTTGGAGTGAAGGCTATTGCTTGAGTTTTCGGAGCGCTAAATGTTAATTTAACACCTGCGCCCCACTCACTGATCGCAAGTAGAGCTGCGTTGGCACGACTTTCCATCTGCATTACACTGGGCGAACTCACGATTAGAAGGACGTCATCCGCGAATGCTTGCAGATGACATCCCTCCGGTAAACCTACATCGAGAAGTTCATCCAGTATAATGTTCCAAAAAGTAGGTCCGCAAACAGAGCCTTGGATGCATCCTTTGGTCATGGTCTTGCGCGACTTCCCGTCAGCGTAGGCCAGCTCAACAGACCGATCGGCGATATAACTTTTAATCAAGTTATATATGTTCCGCGGGCATGAAATGTTTCGCAGTCTGTTGAATAGCGCTGGCCACCAAGCGTTGTCGAACGCCGCTTTGATATCCAAGGATACACCAAGTACCAGACATTTACGACTTTTCTCACGGCGGATAATCGATATAGCATCATGCAGGGCGTTGATCGTAGAGGTCTGTTCCCTGAATCCATACTGTTTAGGACTCCATGTCTGACGCTGAACACCAAAATACGTTAAACGCTTGGTGAACAGCTTTTCCAGCAGCTTTCCGAAGACGGGCAATAGTCCTATGGGCCTAAAGGCCGATAGGTCCGTTGGATCGGACCTATTCGGCTTGGGCAAGATCTTCACATAGGCACTCTTCCACGGCTTCGGAAAGTGGCCGGTTGTCAGGCACGAGTTCATTAGTTTAGTAATGAATTCAGGGTAGGCCTCCGCGACCACGCCGCATATATCCGACGTGAGGTTGTCAATGCCCGGCGCCCTGTTTGGACTCATGGAATTTAATGCGTCCAATACCTCTCCCTCTGTGAACTCCTCTTCATCCGGTGTATCACACACGTAGGGCGAATTAAACATATGTCGCAGTTCTCTGTGTCTGAGTCTCGTATCGACGTCGTCGTCGGGGTAGAAATGACGAAGCAGTCTAGTGGCCGTTTCGTCGCTGGTATCAGTAAATCTGTTTTCGCACGTTAACGTAAACGGAGGGCGCTTAACGGGTGCGTCCTTAATCAGTCTGTTTGTCACTGACCACACACTTTCTTGGTGCTGCCCATTACAAAATATTCGAAAATTCGCGGTAGAAGTGGAGCGTATTAGATCACCATATTCTTGCCTTAGCTCCTTTTGGTCTTCTAAGAGCCATGAAATGTCAAGGCCCTGTCGAAGACCGGAGTGAATAAGGTGATGTACTCTGATACACTTCTTTTTTAATACTTCCAACTCCTCGGACCACCACGGGTTATACGGTTTAGCGTTACCACGTATTTTCATCGAGGAGAAGCATGATTTGCGTATGTCCTCGGTAAGAGTCTCAACCGTGTGGTCTAAGTCGTTGGAAGTAATATCCGCGAAATTGGTGTTTAGAATTTTGGATTTTTTAAAGTTTTGATCAAGGTTTGTTCTAAAAGTTTGCCAATTGGCGATTTTGTTTCTAAAAATATAAGTCGAGTTATTGATGACCGGATTTACGCGGTCATCAACTGAAATTTGGTATGTGAGGGCATTGTGGTCAGATGACTGGCAGACTGATTTATCTACACACCAAAGTGACAAGCAGGTGGTGATGCGCTCGGAAGCCATCGTGACATCTATGATTGATGCTATGAGGTTGCCATTTCTGACAACCTCGAATGTCGAAGTACTCCCTTCGTTGCATATGTTTAATTCATGTGAATATGCAACGCTCAGGACATCATCACCGCGCTTATCACTTCTTATCGAACCCCATGCGGGATTCGAACCGTTAACGTCCCCGCCAACAATAACGTGTGATCCTTTGATCTTATCTAGGAAGTGGTTCAGATTTACCAGAGTACTGTTGTCGTCATGGTCTGGCTCGATGTACACGCTTCCAACATACAAGAACCGTTGTCCAAAGCCGATCCTGATCACGCACAGGTTAGTGTCACAGTACTGAGACATGCCCAGTACTGCCCCCAACCTCTGCTTGACCAGAATACAGCTCTTGACTCTGGGTTTATTCAGGCGGTTCTTGTTGCTTTGGAAGATATGTACACCGTCCACACCTTGCATCTGGTTAATTCGGCCTACGTATGGCTCTGTGATAAGAGCGACATCTCTGTCGCTCTTCATAAAGTAAGAGAGGAATTCACGGTGAGAGGCATAGGAGCGCCTTAAATTGCATTGCACAAAATTTATTGCCTTACCAGCCGTACTCAGTTTTTTCCCTTAGTCTGCCTTCCATTGTCTTGTAAATATTACAACTAGTAGACGTTGCCGAATGGCAGGTGTTAAACTTTGACTTATATTTTTTATTGTTCATTGAACAGTTGCAGCAATTTGGAATGTCTTTAATTTTGTTGCATTCTTTATAGCAGTGGTCCCCACCGCAGTGGGAGCAAGATAGCGCCTTCTCGGTACAAAATTTGCGGAGATGCCCATACTTGAGGCAGCCGAAACACTGCCTCACGTTTACATACTCCGCAAAATGTACCCTGCTGTAGTCTACATTAATTTTGTCCAATTTCATTATAATACAAAAAATTTTAGGTGAAGTTTCTAGAATGACATTGTATAATGATTTATTTTTATTATTTTTTAAAAATTTAATTTTTAGATCTTCTGATATAAAGTTAGGTTTTATTGTATGGTTTTGAATGACGATTAAATCAATAAGTTCACCCGGGTCAACCTCCCGGGGAACGCCTTTTAATATTATGTTTGGTTTAAAATTTATAGGCTCTTCTATTTTTAATTTTGTATTCTTAGAGAGTATATTTTTAATTTCTTGCTTTTGGGTCGAATTTTCTACTGTAATTTTAATTTTATTATTATTTAATTTAGTGATGGAATTTGGCGCGAAATTTTTTGTTCTAAAACTGACCGACTCTTTGAACATTTTCACAATCTGCTCGTGCGAACTGGAGGATGTCGTTGACGAGATTATGATCGCTGGTAGTTTCCTATTGATTTTCGGTTTGACCGCATCGCTATAGGTGGTTTTAGCTGCGGCGGTCTCGCATGGTTTGTTTGCGGCACTCTCCAGTTCGCAACGAACAATTGATCTAATTTCTTCCGCCGTAACAGGACTAATATTTTCGTCTTGGCTCGGAGCTGCTGCTGATGCCAGCAGACAGATCTTCGTAGCCGCGTCGAAAATATTAGCCCTGAGAGTGGTTTTTAAATTCTTACTTAAAACTAGACTATCAAGAATTATCTTTCCTAGTTGTTCTATTTCGGCCAAAGACGCCATCTTACTGGTAGGTGGGCACCTGACACTCGGCTGAAATACTGTGGATCTATGCTCACCCTGTTTCCGAAATACTCTAATTTTTCTGATTCTAATTTTTCTAATACTCTAATTTTTAAGATAAATTGGTTAACGTAACTTTACCAGTGTACCCCAATTTGTGGTCGATTTTCATCATCACTCTTAACCTTCGGTTAACATATTTAAGAGGGGACTGTGTAACAATTTACCAATTTTACAAAATTAATAAAAAATCACGATACCAAATTTTTGATTCGTTACCTGAGAAACGAAAAATGTATAAACAAAATTAAATTGTCTGAACCGATGATATTAAAGACTGCTTACCAGAGAACACTGGAGTTTGAGTGAAAATTTCCTGGATAAGATGGTATTTTATTATTATCTTGTGATAATTAATTGTTATAATTAAGAGAATTATTCAGAATACGGTCCTGCAAGCTGTGTACAGATAGTTTTTTGATTAATTTTTAGCTATTAGAGAAGATAAAGAGACTTAATAAGTCAGAGGAACAGAAGGAAATAAGCGAAAGACATATTCCAAGCGGCGGACGTGTTGGTAAAACTCGAAACATAATAGAGAAACATCAGGAAAGACATAAACCAAAAAGTGTTTATAGGTTAGAATTGTGTGAAATTCAGAAATTGGTGATCAGTAGTGCGAATTCCTTCGAGGGGTTGACTCGGGCATTCGTACTGACGCTGAGAAAATCAGAAAAACCGATAAAAGTAGAGTAAGAGAAATAAATTGAAATCAGGGTAAATTTTGAAAGATAATAACAACGAAAGCAAGTTTGGCTGCCTAAGTCGAGTATTTTTGATTAAGTTGTTTAACAAAAGCAAATGAACGATAAATACGGGGGAAGAGAAAGATCAAACAGCCACCCATCCGTAAAGGATTATATAAAACGCAAAAGAGAAGAAGACGCAAAGAGTGAAATAGAAATTGAAACCGAACGAACAGCTTTTCAGAGAAGTAGAAAATCAACACAGTCACCAACCCCAACAAGCGTGAAAGAGCGTCCTGAAGAAAACATGGATGAACTAAAAGATATGCTTATGAAATTAACATCTGTAGTTAACAACGGGTTCAAGGAAAATAACCAAGAAATCAAGGAAAATATCCAAGAAATCAGGGAACTAAAGGAAAAGCTAAACGGGATGGAAACGCGTTGGGGTGAAGAAATACATCAAGTCAAGCAAGTGATTAAAGATTTACAAGATTAAACAGATAAACAGGAAGAGAGAATGACTCTGATGGAGAAACAATTGGAGAGATATGAAAAAGTAAGAAAGGTAACAAACATAATAATTAAAAACATACCAATAACGGGAAAAGTAACACAAGAGAAAGTCCAAGAATTTTTAAACAAAAAAAATGCAAATACATGTGAACGTTACACTTTCAAAATTGGAAAATCGGAGGAAAACCGAGTAATAGTGGCAAGGTCACTCAAAATTAGAATTATTAAGGTTCTACAAAAGTAACTTGTGTTTCAAAAGCAATTCATTGCCGGTATCTGTTGCTTCGTTCTCTTATATGATTGACGATCTGAAACTAGCATTATTTTCTCCCAAAAAAAGACAAATGCGACAAATGCGTAGCTCACAAAACTGGACATCTCAGCAAAGAGAAATATGAAGAACACCACTTAAAGAAAGAAGAGGCTCGCAAAGAAACGGATTAAGTTGCAGAAAATTGTTTCGTATTAGAAAATTAGAAGAATTTATAGAAGATTATGATGTTGCGGAGGATTAGTGTAATAATGGGGGGGGGGGGTGACTAAAATTACGTTTTTCACTTTTTAGTCAAGTGTCTTAAATATGTGCCACCATTTATAGGCCAAGCGGCGTAACTACCGTGACGCGAGCTGCATCAGATTAACAAAATGTTATTCATTATTCTAAATTACTATTCTGTTTTGGTAGAACGGTGCCTTGACGCCCTCTCCATACCAGCTGCCAGTGTTCGGGAGTCAGACCGTTCTCAAATATAATTTTATTGAACAGTCGGACCGTGCCGAAAAGTAACTATGCGGTCGGACCGTGCACCAGTCACTTCACGCATTTGCAAGTTTTGCACGCGAGCCGTTAGGCGAGTATGCAAAAGAATTGAGGGAATATCTTAAATTTGGGCAAGTATATTTACAGTTTCAATATGTACTAATTTTATATGAGTATGTAAAAATACATTCGTGTCATACAAATCGTGTATGTATGCACATAGATTTATCATTAGTCACAAAGTTGCTAATGAGTGTAATTTTACATACAATCTTTCTAATGGTGTGGTAAAATTGTTCAAAGATAAAAATTGAAATAACGGATAAACAGATACGACAAATGGATCAACGGATGAACGTATCAATGTATCAACGTATCAACAATTGTATATAGGTTACACTTTATATTTAAAATTTAGGTAATACTTTTGAAAAGGATTCGATATAGCAAGTACCACTAATTTATAAACATGAACAAGCGCCGACGCCGGATTCTGTACATTTAACGACCAATACCAATAATGCAGCCCCGGCTACCAGCTCAGAAACAGAGACGTTGAACGACTTCCGAGATCCAAATTCTGAAGTGGAACAACAAAATAAAGTAGACGTATTGGCCAATCACTAAAAGCCGTTTTCTTCTGCAGTTAGTGCACAACCACCTGATACTATCGGAGACGATGCCACGAACTTTTCAGGTGCCGTCAACTTAAGCAATGGACTTAGAATACGGGACCTACATATATACTTCGGGTTGCCCCAAACCCAAATGGGGGTCAACGACAGTATTTCTGCTATACACTCGAAGACGCAAAAATACCAGAGGTGCTACGCATTGTAAATTCTTCGAGTGCACCTGAAAATCAACAAGTTAACTCGGGTGGCACTAAATCGAATTCCAGATACAAGCCGTATGATAAAGCTTTGTCAAATACGAGTAAGATAAATGATAGATCATGCCGAAAATACCATTATACGGAGAATGACATAGCAATATTGGAGGATGCTTTCACAAACAACAAATATCTCGATAATGCAGCTGCAGTAAAACTTGAAAAAGCTCTTAACTTGCCTGTTAGTCAAATACAAATATGGTTTAAAAACAGAAGAGTTAAAAGGAGTTAAAAATAATATTTTATTAACTTAATAACAGTCTTGCTTATTGAAAATCTGAGAAGACCGTGTTTGGATTGTTTTGATCAAAATGTGCACAATTAAAATTATAACACGTATACAATCATATTCGATATCAATTTATGTATCATTTGCATGAATAAGCGATATCATTCTTTTGTGATTCATCATTATTTTTTCTTATAACTCATAGTTCGATAATGTTTAAATAAATAAAAAATATTTCCTGATTCATAGAACAACAACCCACACCTATGCACTTTGGATTTGCAACCAGGAGAGCATATCAAAATTTCTGCAACAGTGGTAAAAGAAGCCGAAAGGTAAAAATAACAACAATTTACAAAATACAGCACAAATATAAGCTTATTTTAGGGCAAATGTTTCTTTCAAATGTGGCAAAGGACCAACTGCTGATATTGGACTTTTTATTGCAATCGATTTTAAAATCGACGAAGTTGTTGTAACTTCAAAACTTTCTAGCGGATCGAGCAATGCAAAGAAATATTATGGTTTGTGTTGCAAGCAATTTCCAGATCTTGAAATTGTCATACAATGTACCCAAAATATTTACAAGGTTGTAATGTTTGCTTCAATTCATTTAAAAGTTAAGTTCTTGCTATACTTTTTTAGGTTTCCATCAATGGTGCCAAAATTGATAAGTATTTGCATGAAATTCCATGGTACAATATAACACAAATGGCAATAAGTGGAGATGTAATCATTAAAACATTCATGCGTCTTCCCGTGAAACAATTAATTCCGACAGGAGAAATTCCTCCTCCTGATTACGAAAGGGCTATTCGAAGCGATTATGAATCTGTAAACCCCTCAATTACCTCCAAAAGGGAAAATGAAAGTTTAACCATATTATATCCAACACGTGCACCATTGCTTCACGGTCATTCAGTAGTTCGTGGAGTTCCAGAAAATCCGATGCGTTCTACTGCTCGAGAAAATTTCTTTACTGGAATATTGATATTGATAATAACAGTTATCATGAGCGGCCTCTTCTATTTTATGTACTATATATAGATTAGCACAACGATTCTGATCACACATCTACTTAATAATGGGGCATAATTATGCATTTATTACATAAAATTAAAATGTTATTTAAAGATTAGTTGCAGCAGCTTGTACACTGCTATTTATGGTATTATAAATTAGTATTAGTAAATATTATAAAAATTGTAATATTTTCAACAAGTTTGATATGATTATGTTTCGACAATTTTTTTTGGATAATTAATGTCATGGTAGTGGGACTTGCTCCTGGTGATTTTGAACAGGCAGATTGCGCATTTTGTATAGAAAAATTAAAATTGATAGAATGTAAAATAACTGTTTTAATAAATAATAATAAGTTGTTTTCGCAAATTCAAATACGCGTACACGTGCTTTTACATTGTCGATCGGTTGACAGAATTCAATTTTGTGACTTAACTTTAAAATTGAAATTGAGTTTATTTGAACAGGTACAGTAAAAAGGGTGTTGTCTAATAAACAAGGTGGAACTCGCTTTAGCGGCAGTTCCTAGGCTTCTATACAGCTACCTTGTAACGGGTCAAATTGGTTCCGTAAACAAACTGTGGTCAAACAGGTGAATGTGTGGCACCTACCTGGATCAATACTGGATGCCGCTACCTCAATCGCGACGGTCGTGGGGCTTGAATCCTCCAATAATAATCCGGGACGTCAAGAACAGGGAAGTCACAATCGGTAATTAGGGCGCCACTGAATTCGTCATAAACTTACCCCAAAAGTAATTCAGAACTTACCTATATAGAAATAGGGGGGGAGTCGATAGTGAAATAAAATATATCCAACAACGAGTAACAATATTTTAATTAAAAGATTTAATTTTGGTGAAGCTAATAAACTTACTATGTGAATAATAATGACAGAGATTTTGACAATTTATGTAGATTAATAATAATGAACGTTGATAAGATTGTAAAATAATGAAATATGAATACGGTAAATAGTTGTCCGATTTAAATAACTTATGGCTAATAATACACAATAATAAAACAATGATATAAAGGATGATAATACTTATGATAAAGGTGAACATAAAATGTTCACAGTATATATAGAATCTAAACACATAAAAAGACATATAATAAAAACAAGGTTTCATAAAGTCGAATCGAGATGGAAATTGACTTGGGTAATGCCCCACTAAAGCAACACCTCGATTCCACGTTCGAGAACCAAATAAAAAGGTTAGTACTTATGATTATAATTAAAACTATGAACATTTGATAAACCAAATAACGTTGGAAAAATGTGACGTGAAGATAACTAGAATGTTGAATAGCAACTCCGAAGCACAAAACTAAAGGGATGAGCAAAACACTTCATTCCCTCTCCAACTCTGGAGGCTCGAGGCTTTCACGTTGTGCGCCAATTTGTAACAATTCTTGCTACTCCAAGGAACGACAAAAACTGCCCCGACGATCTTTGTTGATAACTCAGGATCGCCGGACAAAGATAGACAATGCCACGAAGTGCTAGCTCACGCACGGACCATGAAGAAAACGGAACCCCCCTACCCTCGGTTGATGTTCCACAATTATATGGGATGACGCTAAGAATACACAAACGTAGCGAAAAAAGGTGTTAGTCTGGGCGCCATGTAATTATATTCACCCCGTATAAAGAGAGAACTTAGAAACACAAAAATTACAATTTGTGCTTCCGACAATAGTTAACCAAAGGTTGGAGGATGCCCCCGTGACCGGAAAAATATATAACGGCTCGTCGAACGACATCACCTCATCTGTGTTAAAATAGCAAGATCGACCGCTACCAGAAAACACAAAGAAACCAACCACCAACAATCGACTAGAACTCCTGTTAGAAGCGAGCATGAAATGCGACGTCAAACGTGATTTGCTAATAGCAAATATAAAATCCACAATCATCACACTCATGCAAACCCCTAGATGGTAATCGTATTTAAATACACACAATATTAATAAAGCTAATATAAAAAAATACAATGCAAAAATATTTAAAATTACTTAAAATATTTAACGTGGAAAAGTAATCGAATTGTAAAAGCGAACGACAACGTTGCTATCTGGCAGGCCAAGCGGTCGTATCTTGTGCTATCAGCGTTTCCATTCAAATTAAGTTCGACTTAATCAAAATTGCAGTTTTAAAACAACACAAAAGAATTGCTCTAAACAAACCGTTTAGATCAAAAAAACATACAGTATGAGGCAACAATTACTACACAGAACAAACTTGTATTTACACGCACAATGAAGAATAATCTTAGGTACCAAGGAGTAAAAAAAATAACAATTACGCACAAATTGCGCAATTGCGGAAGCAATACAAGAAAGACAAAGCCATATGCCCAAATTTGCCCATTCGCCCACAAAAAAAATGCCCAAACACCAAATTCATCTTGCCTGCAGACTACGTGTTGGTGTCCTTAGACGTCACCTCTCTGTTCACCAGTATCTCCAAAGAGGCTGTTGTTGCCTCCATGACCAATAATTGGGACCCTATTTCCAGGTACATGTCCATCCCCAAAGATGTCTTTATGGAGATTATCAGAGCCATTTTTGAGAACAGCTATATTCAATACGATGGGAAATTCTACTCCCAACTGGTGGGATCCGCTATGGGTGATCCTTGTAGCCCGATTTTTGCTAACTTTGTAATGCACGATTTACTTATGAATTTCGTGGGCTCCATCGACTTCACGTTGCCATTCCTCATGCTATATGTGGACGACATGCTGGTAGCCGTACCATCCAACAAGGTACAAATAAGTTTGGAAATCTTAAGTAGCTACGACCCCTTGCTCAAGTTCACCCACGAACTGGAAAGCGACGGAGGGATCCCGGTTTTGGATTTATTGGTCTGTATTAGGGGACCGGATGGATCATTATACACTGATCTCTACAGCAAACCATCTTCTACTGACAGGCTACTGAATTACAACTGTCACACCCCTTAAACCAAAAAATGGGATTAATAAACACTCTCAAATTACGGATTACTACCTGCGTCAGCCCAGAACTTCAAGGATTGCGCCTTTCCGAATTACAAGAGCAACTCAGAAAGAATGATTACCCCCATAGACTGGTCCAGTTGGCCCTATTTGGTCGGAAGAGGAGAGCACCTAAATCACAGGTCCCAACCGATAACACGTCCTTGATTGGCTCACGTTACCATAAATTAACCCACCATCCAAGTTTATCCGGCAGAATAAAGGAAATTTTGAAGGAATTCATCCAAAAGGATCAGATTCGCCTTGCCTTCTACACGAACTTTAAACTAGGTAACTTGTTATTTTCCTATGTAAAGGATCAGGTACCGCTGAAATACAAGAGCGGAGTTGTTTACAAGATAAAATGCGAATGTCATAAAACTTACGTGGGTCAGACTGGCCAGTTACTATCTAAACGTCTAGCTGTAACAAAAATTTGCAATTACGCTACGAGAACTTTTGTTGTGCCTTGTATAGCGGTTTTATCGGCGATAATTGATTAGTTGGTCATATTGCGGCGCTATATAAAATTATCATTTTTGCTTTGAGTGTGACGATACACGGCCGACTTCTTTAAAGTCGGTTTATTTAACTAACATTGTTAATTGTTTATTGGTGTCGTTTTTCGCTTCTAGCGGATTATCTTCTGATTTAATCGTGAGTAGCATGAGTTCTTGTACCGTGTTGTATTTGATTTTTGTTGTATTTTCCCTTATCAGGAACTAAAAACACAAACGAAAATTTTTGCCAGAGCTGTCAGTTTTGACTATCAATTTTGATTTTGATTGTCATATTTTTGGACTCAGTTATTTGATGCTAAATTTGGTAACAACCGATAAGACCAACCTACATCAGTATAATTCCCGCAACGTTCTTTTTGGGAAGCAAGTCAGCCTGCAATATCATCTGTTCATGGTAGATCAAGCTACATTATCAGTATCAACATTCCTACATTAGCCGGTGAAGCCATCGTCTCCACCTACGTTCTCCTTCTACGGGGTCTTTACGCATCAATTGAGGAACGCGCTTGTAGCGCTTATCACAAGCATTTTTTGTAAACCTAAATAGCTAGGAGGGTGAGTGCTAATTTTTGTTCTTAGTTGATGCGAATTTGTTTGATAACACCCCAATATTTTTTGTTTCACAATTGCCATAAGTAATTGCTAGGGGTGACTAAGCTAAACTGGCCTATTGTTTTCATTTTTGTTGTTGTTTATGCCAGTTACTGTAGCGATTCTCAGCGAATATACTAGTTTTAATTATTTGTGCTTTTATTATTCTTCATAGCAGCAATTACCTCAAGTAAGCGACTCACGACTCGCCTCCGACGCCCTGCGAGTTAGTCTATCCGTCCACCAGGGTACTTTTTTTCCTTACGGCAAATCTTACTACCAATAATTTTTTATTGGTAGATGTGGTTCGATTGAACCGTTGGTTTCTAGGGCCAAACGGGGAAAAAGGTCAAATTGGCGCCCAGCTGTGAGGCTAAATATTTGTATGCTTGAGGAATCGCTGTTAAATTCGTTGAGATCGTGCAGTACTGATTGCATATTTTGTAGCTTGATTGCACCACGGAGCGCATTTTGTTGCAATTGCGAATTGTATTACTGCTGATATTGAGTTGGTCTGTTTTATTGGTTTATTTATCAAAATTTTATTTTATTATTATCAGACGTTTGATAGTTGTGTGACAGCTCTTAGTAAATTTTATATTTTAAAATTTTTAACGGCGTTTTAATCAATTTTGAATTAAATTTTTATTATTCGAGTTCAAATCATTCTCACCATGTCGAATAGTAATAGTTACGTTGCGGCTTTGACCCACGAAGAGGTTTTCGTAGAACTACTCTTTCGTGTAGAGAATTCTACAAACATTCCAGAACATAAATCGACTCTCAGAGCTACATTAAAAAAGTTCCTGCGCGACGAAGCTTTCACTTCCCGTCTAGCGGTCCATAAATACACTCCCTCAGATATAAATCTCGATTTAAATATATGCAAGCAGGCATTATCAGAAATTTCAGCCCAAATTGATAAACTAGAACAAAAGCCTGAGTCGACATTATTATATACCGTTACGAATAGATTGGCTCATTATAATAATCGATTAGATATCATGGAGGGAGCGGGTTTCAAAGACACGGAAAGGGAAAACTTATTACAAATCGCTAAAACTCTGCGATCTCGAGTCGAGAATTTGCTACAACTAGGTGAGGATGATGAAGACGATGTACTCTCTCGTCCTACATTTAACAATCCGTTAGGGGCAGGAGATAGTGACTCTCCTGGTTATTCATCATTTAGGAAGTCCTCTCTCATACCAGCCGATGAGTTGGCTGAGGTGTTAAAGACCATGTTGAACACCAAAAATAATGACCGTGTTGCAATTCACAAATGGAACCTTTCTTTTGATGGTTCCGGGGGCTTTCAAGAAGTTTTTAATTTTATCGAAAGAACTGCAGAACTCTCACGAACTCGAGGGGTTAGTTCGCAAGAACTTTTCGCAAAATCAGTTGAATTTTTCTCGGGGGAAGCACTAATTTGGTATCGTACCTTAGGTCCCAATATCACCACCTGGGAATCACTAATTGATGCGTTAAAAGTACGTTTCCTTTCTGTAGATTTCAGTAGGGTATATTTAGCTGAAATAAATAACTGCAAGCAGGATCCTACTGAATCTGTAAGCAGTTATATTGTATCTATGTTTGCCAAATTTGCTAGGGTTACGCCAATTCCCTCTGAAATCGATCAGCTTTGGACCATAAGAGAAAACATGCTACCGTCAATTTCTCTCGTAATGGGTACGACCGCCATAACAGATCGATCAGAATTTATTAAAGTATCTCAATTGGCTGAACGACTAGCAAAAAAGACTCTCCCGAGTGAAGCCTCTACGGCAGCGTTGACCTCTGCGGTTGCCCCCGCAGTTCCATTAGAATCACCTTCAGTGAATCGTCGTAGGGTGGTTACATGTTGGAATTGTTCAACGCGTGGTCATTCATATCGTTTTTGCCCGAATCCACCTACCACGTTTTGTTATATTTGCGGAGGCAAAGGAGTTACTACACTGACATGCAGTGGTAACCATGCAAAAAACGTTGTTCCGGTGCTAAAGAAGGGTGACCCCTCAGTTGTAGATAACTACCGACCTATCTCAATTCTATCCAATTTCTCAAAAATAGCAGAAATGATTTTATACTCCTGTGTATCCACTTCAGTTAAAAATATCATTTCCCCAATGCAACATGGCTTTATGAGTCATAGGTCGACCGTTACTAATCTGGCTTGCTTCACGCAGTTTGTTTCCGGGGAGCTTGATGCCGGTGGACAGGTTGACGCCATCTACCTGGACTTTCAAAAAGCGTTCGACCAAATAGATTTACAAATTCTACTACTCAAATTAGAACGGATCGGCTTTACCGATCCTATGCTGAGGCTAATGCAGTCCTACCTAATTAACAGGAGACATTGTGTTGAGTACATGGGTCACAGATCCGATACATTTATCCCCACGTCAGGAGTACCCCAGGGTTCAAACTTGGGTCCCCTATTGTTTCTGATATTTATCAATGATCTTATTGAGGTTGTTGATTGTCGGGTGCTGGTATATGCCGATGATGTCAAGCTTTTTGGCTCAGTGGCGAATGACCGTGATTGCTTGAGACTTCAACATTCGTTGGACATGATTGCGGGGTGGTGTATTGATAATAATCTGAGCTTAAATGTGGCTAAGTGTTTCTCTATGTCCTATGCGAGGACAAGAAATACAATATCTTTCTCGTATAGTGTAAACGGTAAAGTTCTTGGCCGCTGCGACGAATGTAGAGACCTGGGCGTATTTTTTGACGTCAAAATGAACTTCATCCAACATGTGGAGAATATAAGATCTAAGGCTATTAAGACATTGGGATTCATAACCCGCAATTGTCGTGATTTCTCTAGTATTGACGTAATAAAAATCTTGTACTACGCCTATGTTCGTAGCACGCTGGAATATGCTTCAATTATTTGGTGTCCTATATACCAATGCCACGTTAACAGCCTGGAAACAGTTCAGAGACGCTTCTTGAAATATCTATATTTAAAATCACATGGCACATACCCTGAGATCGGTTATAGTCATGGCTCGTTGTTGGGGATGTTTGGCATTCGTCCACTGAGTGTTCGCAGGATTGCGATATCGGTTGCTTTCCTTTTTGGACTACTTCATGGCAATGTAGACTGTTGTTGTATCTTAGAGAGCTTGAATTTCCATGTACCTAGAATTACTAGCCGCAGCAGATGGGTATTTTACGTTGATGGTCGTCGCACTAATGTGGCTGCTCGGAGTCCGATAAATTGTATGTGTGATAATTTCAATAAGATCTCGCACTTGTGTGATATTCATGCGGACAGTTTAAAAACTATATACAATGTCATTTTTGACTTTCACTCTCATGTAGCCGCATTGGAGTGAGTGTACCTCGAATATCAGCCTCATTTTTGAATTTGTGAGGCCAAGTTATGTAAACTTACATATTTATTTTGGTACCACATGGTATATTGTTGATATATGTATGACATATTGCTTTCTGTAATTGGATTCGTCCGTTGAAAGGTTTAAATAAATAAATAAAAAACGCCGTTCGGCTAAGCGGAGTGCCTGCTCGCCGCTAGCTTTAAGTATAAGAGCAGATAGGTTAGGTTGGGGAGATTGGTTGGTGCACGTAGGCGCTTTTTGCGGATCAACCGCCAATTCTTCCGCCTTATTCGCTCACCCCACGTCTGACCAACGTCCTCACGTGAATATTTGTGTCGGTAAGGAGCAGCTCACTGCCTTATTAGATTCCGGGGCAAGTGTGTCCATTTTAGGTACTGAAGGGCACTACCTGATAAATCTTTTAGACCTTAAGTTAGTACGTAACCAAAGCGTATTTTTACGATCGGCGGATGGTACGTCACAGGAAATTTTAGGTTCTGTGGTGTTACCTATTTCTATTTGCGATGTTGTTCGTCCCCTCAGCGTTTTGGTTTGTGGTAGTATACGAACGTGCCTAACTTTGGGTATTGACTTTTGTAAGTTATTTGGAATCAAGGCCGATTTTTCCCGGAATCAATTTTTCGTCAACGAGGTTCAGTCCATTGAGTCCATTAGGGCTGCTGATGACCTCAATTTAGAACAACAAGTTGCTCTTGCCGCCATTACGGAAAAATTCAAAACACTCTCTCACGATGGGTTAACTAAAACCCACAAAGTAAAACACCATATTGACACTGGAGACGCTGCTCCTTTAAAACAACGATTCTACCCGCTTTCCCCCGCGATGCGCAAAATTGCTCAACAAGAACTCGATCGGATGCTCGCGTTGGACATCGTGCGTCCAAGTAAATCTGCGTGGTCGTCTCCGATGCTCTTGGTTAAGAAGAAAGACGATTCGTACCGATTATGCTTTGACGGTCGTAAGCTTAATCAAGTAACACGGAAAGACGCGTATCCACTTCCACGATTAGACGATATCTTAACTCGCCTACATGACGCTCGATATCTAACGTCAATAGATCTCAAGAAAGCCTTCTGGCAAATCCCCTGACTCCCGAATCGTATGAGAAAACTGCATTTATAGTGCCGGGTCGTGGACTTTTCCATTACGTCGTAACTCCTTTTGGAATTTCAAATGCTCCAATCACTCAACAACGTCTGATGGACACTATTTTTGGACCTCTTCTGGGTGAAAAAATATTTGTTTATTTGGACGACATTATTGTCGTTTCAAGTACTTTTAAAGAGCATTTGGAGCTGCTTGGTCAAGTCTATGATCGGTTACTGGATGCCAACCTCACCATCAACCTCGATAAGTGTGAGTTTTGTCGGTCCAGTTTAACTTATCTTGGTCACGTCATAGATAAGAACGAGCTACATACTGATCCAGCCAAAACACAAGCCATAACGGCACTTGCCAGACCTACGAATACAACGGGTATTAAGCGATTTTTGGGAATGATAGGTTGGTATAGACGTTTTATACCAAATTTTTCCACCCTGTCCGCGCCTATTACCGAGCTACTCAAGGGTCGCGGTAAACGCCAAGTCGTTAATTAGAATCAAAGCGCTACTGCGTCATTTGAAAATTTGAAGAAACAGTTAGTTTCTGCCCCTATTTTAGCCAGTCCTGATTTCAGTAAACGTTTTTATATACAGTGTGACGCATCCAATTATGGTTTAGCTTGTATTTTAAATCAGGGAGAAGGCACGGAAGAACGCCCTATCGCCTATGCGTCTAGAACGTTAAACAAAGCTGAGCGAAACTATTCAGTCACCGAACGCGAATGCCTAGCGGTGATCTTGCATCCAGAAATTCAGGCCTTACGTCGAAGGTACTGAGTTTACCGTGATTACGGATCACTATAGCCTATTGTGGTTACTTTCGATGAAAGATCCGGTCAATAGATTAGCCCGCTGGAGTGTTCGTTTATCCCAATACACCTTTAACATCCAACATCGAAAAGGAAATTTGAATGTTGTTCCTGACGCGTTGTCTCGCGCACCCCTGGAAGTTTCGTCTCTGAAGTTGTCCGAGGATGACTTGGATGCGTGGTATCGTCGCATGCTGGCTAGAGTTACTGAAGCACCTGCTAATTATCCTGATTAGAGGATAGAATCTGGGCGATTGTACAAACTCATACCAAATTATCACAACATTGTTTCCAATTTAGTTGAGTGGAAGCAATTAGTTCCGAAGTCGCGCCGGATTGACATTTTCAGAGAATGTCATGATGATCCGACTTCCGCTCATTTAGGAACTCTTAAAACATTTAATAAAATTGGTGAATTGTACTATTGGCCCAGAATGCGTGCTGACGTGGCGAGGTATGTGCGGCGGTGCACCGTTTGTTTGTAGTCTAAGGCTTGCCAGGGCGGACGTTACGGTTTAATGGGTCGCGAAAAGAAGGTTCGGTTTCCTTTTCAGTGTATTTCGGTCGACTTGATGGGTCCGTTTCCCAAATCTTCAAAGGGTAATTCCATGTTATTAGTGGTTTGCGATTGGTTTACTAAATTTGTTTTAGTACAACCGCTGCGCAAAGCCACTTCTAAAGCCATTTGCGATTTTCTAGAAAACCATGTTTTCTTACTTTTTGGCACCCCACAGATTTGTCATGTTGATAATGGTCCCCAGTTTACAAACCACGAATTTCGGAAACTCATGAGCGATTATAATGTTAATCATCTATTTTATAATGCTTTGTATCATCCACAAGTCAATTTTGTTGAGCGAGTTAATCGAGTTGTCGGTACCGCTATGAGATCTTATGTCAAGGAAGATCACAAGACTTGGGATGTAGAAATCCACAAAATCGCTCATGCTATCCGATCTGCCACTCACGACGTTACCGGGTTAACACCTTCTTTTCTGAATCTAGGGCGTACCGTACCCGCTAAGGGAGATTATTATGGTCGAATTATGGATTTGAGGGGGGAGCATTTAACTTTGGAAAATCGTGAACGGGTGGCTGGGGAGATGAACCGGTTAAACGACTTGTTTGTTGATGTAAGCAAATGGTTACACAACACATATCAACGTAATGCTACCCATTACAATCTTAGGAAGCGCAGCATTAGATTCAAAGCGGGAGATGTTGTTTGGCGTCGGAATTTTGCCTTGTCTAATGCAGGTAAACATTTTAGCGGTAAACTCGCCCCTAAGTATTTGAAAAGTCGTGTTAAGGAGGTAACTGGTCCATATTGACCTATCGTCTTGTTAACGAACGCGGCAGAGAGGTTGGTGTTTACCACGTCAAAGATTTAAAACCCCATCCATCAGTTGCAGATTTAGTTGAACTTGAGGATCAGGTTGAAAGACGGCGTGGCGTGGTGGTTGAGCGAATTTACCTTCTAGCCCGTATGTCACAACATCCGACTTACCCTTTCCGTGGGTCCATCATTACCGACTCACTTTCTGTGTTTTAATTTTTTGTCTTTTGTGTTCTTTATTTTTTATTCACAACTTTGAACAATTCCATCTGTAGTTCGTCGTTGTTCCATCCGAGATAATATCTCTTAATTTTGAAGTCGTTGCTGAGACAATAGTTGGAAGCCCTTTGTTGGTCGATTATGATCAAACCCCAATTAGTTTGGAATTTTTTAATTTTTTATACGTTTCTATGTTCAAAGGACTATGAGTGCCTTTGTCTGAGACAACTTTTTTTACTGCTGGGTGAACATTATTTTATTCACTTTCGAGCCGTGTGATGGGTCTGATGTGATCCCATCAGAGTACTTGTTGGTAATGGACCACCGTACATATTTTTTTGTGGATACAGGTCCTATGTGGTGCTGTACCGAACCCATTGAGAATCCCCGGGCATGTTGATGCTAGGGATGGGCTCAATATTTTTTTATTTACTGACTCTACGAAGCGCTACGCGCTATGTCAATCGGGTAAAACGATTTAGGCAGATTTTTTAGTAACGTTGCGTTTACTATATAAATGACCCACTTTATTTTTTTGTTTTTATTGGTTAGTTTCGAATCATATTTTTGATTCCTTTATTTATTTTTTTTCCAACATTTGTTTAAGTCCGTCTTCAACGCTAATTTACACTTTAGAAAACCTCAGTAGTGGTACAAGCTGTAGCGACTATCATGTTCACGGCATGAAATGAGGTTAGGGGGGGGGCATAGCTCAACACGTACACGACACAAAGAGGGGTTCCAACAAAACCGGGTTATCCGAACACCTGAATAGATGTAACCACTTGTTTAGCGCAGATGATGTCACGATTCTAGCAGAGGAGCCCTACTTCCCAAAGAGAGCCTTCCTAGAGGCGGCCTACATTGCCGAGGTAGAAGATAATGTCAACAAAGTCACTGATTTCGAACCAATTAACAACTCTTATAAAGCACTCCTTAAAATTTACACCAAAATTGGAAGGAGTCTTTGACCTGTAACTTTTACTTACTTGAGGCTTGGGTGTCGTTCGAACTATTGCGCGTCAGGTTAACTACGATACATACAAACTAAAGATGGTTGGCGGGAAGTGTGGATGGAGACGATGAATTGTCTTTAAATTTATGACTCGTGTTTTTGTTTGTGGTGTTAGTGACTTTTGAATGCTTAAGTTTTATGTACTTTCCTGGTGGGTACCAGTTTGATTGCTTGTTTGACAGCTGTTTGTCCAATAATAATTGTTTGACTTTTAGTGACAGATTTTATCCGCTGCATGTTACTTTGTACTGCATTTTGCATCATTTATGTATTGAGGTCTCGCCCTCACACTCTACACTGTATGTTATACTATAAAGAAGAAAAAACTCCGAAATTTTACCAATAAATTCAAACAACGACGAAAATCATGAGCAGAATATGAATATTTTGGAAAACTTACCACCAGAGATAATGCAAGAAATGTGTATGTATTTGAAACCAGAAGATATATTTAATATTTGGACCCATTCTCCACAATTGCACTGGCTGATGAATGACGAATACTTTTGGCGAAAGAAATGTGAAAGAGATTGCTTTTGTCCCGTCGAGGAATCTTCCAAATCTCCATGTAATAAGAAATTTGCGGAAAAGTTTGGTCATTCGCAGGCGACTTATTTTTACAGAGAAACTATGGATTATAACTGGAAAAACGGTATTTCCGCTAGCAAATTGTGCGGGAAATGTCTAACCACGATATTTGGCTTTCTCATGTCTTCCTTGGTAAGGATTGCCCGGTTAGCCATTCGAAAATCGGTGCAAACTACCCTTAATTTACCCCTGAAGGGTGAAAACTTCAGTTCCCAATAACTCCCTTATTTATTAAGCTAGCGAATCAAACTTTTTTTTTGTTGGAAATATAAAATAATTACCTTTTATTTAGTGTAGGATAATATACACTTTAGATAATTGTTTATAGACATAAATTAATAAATAATTTGTTTTTTTTTCTACGTACAAGTTCATAACTTTGTTATTCACGCTATGGATTTCAAAATTACCCAAATAAAAAAGATGCACAATTTCATTACGAAGCTTTAGTGGTGTATAACATATATAGTGGTGTTTCAAAAATAAAACCAGGAGAGCAGAAAGATCGGCGCGCGGACAGCTGGTCGTAGAGTAGAATAGCTATAATAGCTGAAAAATCACCGCACGTGCTGTGGGTATAGACTATAGAGTCGCTGTACCAAGTCAAACGCAGTGATTTTTAGTGTAAGTGATAATGGAAAATAAAACAGCAATACTCAGTAACAAGTTGTGCATTTTATGCGGTTTTAAAAATAAAGAAAAACTTGTTCACACCAATAATTTTACCACAACTTTAGAGTGCATTAGGGATAGGCACAAATGGAATGATAATAGTTATATTGATGTATACAACATTCTAAAACATGAAACAAATGAATCTTTGCTTTTAAAGAAATGCGGTTATCATAAGTCATGTTAGGCAAAATGTACGATGAAAAAAACATTATTAAAGATAGAGGATGACTATAATATTGCAAAGATAAAGGAAAATACAGCATCTACCTCTACATCAACTGCAAAAATGACAAGATCGAAAATAACACCTTTGAATAAGAACATGTGCTTGTTTTGTAATAGGGGTGAATTACGAAACAATATGCTGTCCAGAGTATCCACACATTTATCAGCAACAAACTTGCTGTCAACGATATCGCAGACAACAAATTCTGAAATGAAAGTAAAACTTGCTGATTGCAATTCCGCTGAAAATATATTTGTCAAGGATATTTATTATCATAAAAAATGTTGGGGTAATAACGTATCAAATACCTTAAGGACAAATAGCAGTAGTAAAGCAGAAACTAATATTAATAAGGACGCAGAATTTGCAACAAATGTAGAGTTTTTGGAAACCATACAAACACTTCTTTTTAAAGGACATGTCTTACCTATGACAAAAGTGGAATCTATTTATTTCAATACAGCAAACTCGAACAATTATTGTACACCATACAATCGAAAATATCTTGAACGTTTTATAGGAAATCAATTAAAACACCTGGATATTGAATTTGTCAAACCTAAAAGAAAAAATGAGTCGTTACGATTAATTTTAAAAGCACCAAAAGATAGGGCAATTAATGATATGGCGCAAGTAGACAATGACGAAGATGATATGAAAGTGTTGTTCAAAGCTGCTAAGATTTTGAGAGGTGTTTGTAGTTTACAGAAGAAATGGGAATTTAATGGTTCATTTCAAGATCTCAAATGGGAGACGATTATTCCGAGACAATTACACTTTTTCTTTAAATGGAGTTTAACAGGTAAGTGCCAACATATTTACATAAAAAATAAAAATCTATTCCATTTATAATTAAAATTTGTTTGTTAGGTTGTAAAGATGATATTACGAACAATGAATGGGAACTAGAAAATCGTGTACTAAAAATGTCGCAATTATTTTTATATGAATATGCTTCTGATAGACAGATAAAAAATACAAATTCGACATCGTTGAAACCGGAATGGGACGCTTCGCCGTCGCCGTTTCGCCGTCGCCGTTTCGCCGTCGCCGTTTCGCCGTCGCCGTTTCGCCGTCGCCCGTTTCGCCGTCGCCCATTTCGCCGTCGCCCATTTCGCCGTCGTTAATTAAAAAATATAAATCAAAAGTTACAATTGAAGTTTTATTAAATTATTTTGATTATTTATAAAAGATTATTTTTTGTTTTTACGCGATTTTTGGGGGGTGAAACGTAATAGTTTACTGCCCCATACCGCAACTATACTTTTTAATGCTATTTCGAGGTTCTCTCACATCCCGGTTGCATTTATCCCGGTTTTCTTGATCTGTCGCGCTTCAAGTATGTTTAGCCTAGTAACCAGAGTCAAATCCGCCCTGGAGGGGTGCAGAGCGGAGCGGAGCGCAGCGGCGCCCCGTAAGGGTAGGATTTGACGATGGATTACCCTCCTTTTCGAATGCACACCCCTAAAATTGGAAACGTAATAGTTTACTGCCCCATACCGCAACTACACTTTTTAATGCTATTTCGAGGATCTCTCACATCCCGGTTGCATTTATCCCGGTTTTCTTGATCTGTCGCGCTTCAAGTATGTTTAGCCTAGTAACCAGAGTCAAATCCGCCCTGGAGGGGTGCAGAGCGGAGCGTAGCGCAGCGGCGCCCCGTAAGGGTAGGATTTGACGATGGATTACCCTGCTTTTCGAATGCACGCCCCTAAAATTGGAAACGTAATAGTTTACTGCCCCATACCGCAACTACACTTTTTAATGCTATTTCGAGGTTCTCTCACATCCCGGTTGCATTTATCCCGGTTTTCTTGATCTGTCGCGCTTCAAGTATGTTTAGCCTAGTAACCAGAGTCAAATCCGCCCTGGAGGGGTGCAGAGCGGAGCGGAGCGCAGCGGCGCCCCGTAAGGGTAGGATTTGACGATGGATTACCCTCCTTTTCGAATGCACACCCCTAAAATTGGAAACGTAATAGTTTACTGCCCCATACCGCAACTATACTTTTTAATGCTATTTCGAGGTTCTCTCACATCCCGGTTGCATTTATCCCGGTTTTCTTGATCTGTCGCGCTTCAAGTATGTTTAGCCTAGTAACCAGAGTCAAATCCGCCCTGGAGGGGTGCAGAGCGGAGCGGAGCGCAGCGGCGCCCCGTAAGGGTAGGATTTGACGATGGATGACCCTCCTTTTCGAATGCACACCCCTAAAATTGGAAGGCAAAAAAAATTTAATTTTTTCACTTTTTTGGCAATACACGAGTTATTTTCCATTTTTTGATTATATTTATTACTAATATCTACTAATCACACCCCCATCTATCCGAATTTCAAAGAAAAATTCAAATCGGAGAGAAAAAATTTCACTCCATTTGAAATTTTTTGGATTATCGCAACATTTTAAGTTGGTAATAAATTTTTACTATATAAATGAAATAGCCTCATATTGTGAGTGGGTTTGAAATCCCAAAAAAAATTCCCATAGGTTAGGTTACATTTTGTTCTTCTTCTAAAACTATTAATTTTATTATAAAATTTTATAATAAAATTTTAATTGTAACTTTTGATTTATATTTTTTAATTAACGACGGCGAAACGGGCGACGGCGAAACGGCGACGGCGAAACGGCGACGGCGAAACGACGACGGCGACGGCGAAACGGCGACGGCGAAACGTCCTAGACCGAATATTTACATACCCAGAACTATAATGAATGGTAGAAGAATTTTTTGCGCAGCTGATAATATTGACTTCAATGAAATAACACCGGATGGAAAGGGTACCCTTCATGGAACTATTATGACGCTATACCAAGAAGCGATAAATGAAGATTCGAATGTGATCAAGAAGTTTCAATTTGATGAGGCGCATTCTAATTTATCTCTCAGGTCTTTAAAAGAATTTTCAGAAGATTTGTGCAGTAACATAGATTGTCATATTCCTAAAGTTTTAACCAAAAAATAACGCTATTCAGTTACACGGCATGCAAACAGAATTTATCACTACTTTACAGAAGTTCCATCAAAATGACCTTGTTTGGAATTTATTACAATGCCAAGGAGTTGTTGCAGAAGTTTCAAATAATTCCACTGATAATGCATTAGTACCAAGTTGGGCAGCTTTTAATTCATTGTTGAAATCCAAAATGCCAACCGCCAATATTTGCGTTCTACCCTTAATAAACGCATCGCCCACCAAAAGAGAGACTCAATATACATTTCTTCATAAATTGCAGCAGATTGGAATGGCAGCTGGTGAATCTTGTGGTAAACTGGTTATAACATTAGATATGGGATTGTACCAACCTGTCATGCAACTAATTATGGCAAGTGATGATTTAAAAGATAAGTTTCTATTGAGGCCTGGAGAACTACATATTTTAATGGCTGAATTGAAAGCGATCGGACAATTCATACAAGGTTCAGGCTTGGCAGAGTCATGGATTGAATGTGGTATTTATGACGAAAGGACAGTGGGTCATATTTTAGAAGGTAAACAAGTCAGAAGAGCCATAAACACCCACCTTTTTACACTAAGTGCACTTTAATCATGTTATTTTGATTATATTGCTATGATACAGACTGATAAATTTATTAATTAATTTGAGGGAGATGAACTGCAGGTTTAGTTTGATAAGTTGGACGCATTCTCGGTTGCTTTCCGAAATTTTGTTATTGTTCGAATAAGAACAAATTTTAGTATTTCTAGTACATTTACTGTGGATCAATTGGGTGGCTTTGTTGTATTCAGTCAATTCAGATCAGTAGGATCACTAATCATCTCTAGTAGATAATTAAAAGATCCAATTTGTAATTCGGGGTCATTAACCTGAAAAATAATTATGGTTGAATTTTGATTTTGTAAATTTTATTTTTATGTAGATTCGTACCTACATTATTATGTTTTATCTTGTATTTTGTATTTTTGATGGTTTTGCGCTAATTACACAAAGTGAATTTAACAAATTTGAGATCAAGAAAGTGATAGCAAAATTATAAAAAAATTGTGCGCTAGTAAAACCTTTTGGCACCTCGTTTCAACTAAAAGAACATCTCAAGGATACAACAAGTCACTGGAGCTCAATCAAACTTGGAAATCTGCAAAGAAAAAATCAAACTAAAAATGAAAATCGACATTTATTTACAACTTACCCTGTATGAAGCAATTGATCAGAGAAGATAAGACCGAGCTTATAAAAGTCATGGCGAACAAAAGATAAACATCAGTCGAATTTAATAATTGACACAGTAAACGTCGAAGAATAATATTTTTGGGAATATTTCATTTTAGTAGTTGGTACGAGTACGAAAATTTGGATGTTGGTTAACCTTTTTTTATTGAGAAGAAATTTTTGCATAATTATTGTTCGATCGAGATTGTTAATACCAAATTTTAAAATTTGTTACTTCCACGACGATTAGCAGCATTTTTTTATAGCGATCGTGTGTATACCAAGTTTTATCCTGCTAGGTAATGTTTGAAATCTTAGTCATTGCCGATGTTGAAAATTGGAGGTTATTTAAAACAAGAAGTTTTGTTTATGCAATCAAGTCTAAAAAGATTCAAGAAAACTTGGAGATTTATAGTGGATCCGACATACCTGGGTTCATTAGATATTTGTATGGAAGTTTTCAGACAAGCGAAGAATTATTTGCTGGACACGGAAACATCTATGAAACTGAACTCGTAAACAAGGAAATAATTGGGTCATCATTTGTGAACGAAATTCGCGTAATCTCCAGTGCGGTACACTCACAAGGTAAAAACATTTATAATTTTTATATTGGAACTGTTTATTATATTTTTGATCATATTTCTGTGGTGTGTGTTAGCGCACAATATTTGTATTTAAAATTTTTGTTTTATAAATACATAAAATGTATTTTATGATTACATTGGTACGAATTTGCATTTTTTTGGAAACCATAATTATATTTCATTTGGTACTGTCAATAAAACCAACTTAACTGTGCACGAGAGATTGATTTATTTATTCATTTCCAAGGAAGCAGGGCATATTCACAGTTTTGTAGTAGAAATTGGTAACGAACAAAACGTGGTACAAATCGTAAATAGTCGTATTTTGCATTATAAATTTAATTTACATATTAAATAAATTAAGGTCTGCGTCTCATTTACAAGGGTTGACTCCTGCAGTTCATCACTATCTAGAGCTAGCCGAGGTTATCGTATTATTATTACAAGAGCTGTCTTATGCTGATCATCCCTATCTACTGAAAATAACACAGCAATATATTCGATAAATATCCGGATACGAAACAAAAACTTAAAGTTCCTTTTAAAGATTTAAAGTTTTCAATGAATGCAGATAGCAAACAAACGGTAGAAGAGGCTCTTACTAATGTTTTAGAAATTCTAGCTACGTTAGAATTTTCCAATATAATAAAGGACTGCGATAGAAATTTGTCATCAAATCGTCCTACATTTCAGTTTGTTAGACAATACATGAGTATGACTGAATAGATGCTGCAATTTTTGCGTGCAGTACGTTCTTCCAATTGGGATCTGCATCTAGCTGCACTAGATAATGACTTTAAAGGATATTTCTTTTCGCTCGATCAATTAAATTATGCACGCATGATACCATGGTGTATTCACGAAATGTCTAGAATAAAAGAAACACATCCAACGTTATGGAACGATTTTCAGCACGGAAATTGGGTGGTAAATAAATTCAACAAGTCTTTTTGTGCTCTTGGATCGGATGAAGCATTAGAGCATGAAAATAGAAGACTAAAAGTTACAGGGGGAATCACTGGGATAACACAAAACGAACGGACACTAGCACGATTTTTCCTAGCTGAACCAGAGCTATCAAGATTGTGCAAAGAATCTAGCGAATTTCTTGGGATAAGGACATACGAGAGTGAATTGCACCACGCTATGAAAGAATCTATCTCAATCAGACATCAGACTAATGTCAATAAATTGAAAACTTTTTATAATAATAATTGCAATCCATTTGAATATGAAGGAAATGAATTGATTAATTTAGTTACAAGTGTAATCTTTCCCGCTAAGATCAAAACTGATGTTTGTAATATGACAGATATAGGACGAAAAGCATGTGCATTATTTGAAAACGACAGAATCTCGGAAGTAACTATGTAGAAATTGCTGCCTTGTTGACTTTTTTCTTATTTGTAAAATGTTTTTCACAAATATTTGTAATAGTATATTGCATATACGTAAAGTTTTAATTGCACTGTAATTTGGTACTTTTAACTTGTAGATTGTTCAAAATATTGCTTTTTCACGATGTTGACGTGTGGCGAATGCGGAAATGTTACTACTAGGTACGAGGATTGCATCCAGTGTAAAATGAGATGCAAATCAAATTACCACATCAAGTGCATTAATATGTCGCTGAATTCGCTGAGTGAATTAAACAAAAGTGGAAAAATCGATCACCGGCAGTTGTTACAAATGTGGCGAGGAAAACCTAACCTCAAACAAAACTACCACAAATGCAGATAGTTTAAAAACAAATGCAGATAATATGAATAATGGTATTAATAATGTGATTTCGCAGATAGAACCAAACACAAAACAAATACAACTTGAATCTACGTCTAACACACTGTATCCTCAACAGATATGGCAAAACGCCACAAATCCAAGAAAGCGGTCAAGAAGCAGTCCAGAGCAGATGTACATAGCAAAACGTCAAACGTTTATTAAAGATTATTGGCTGAGTAACCCAGTGCCTACCTCAAATCGATTCAGCTCCTTGGACCAAGAAGATAAACACGACGAAAACAATGAAAACAATACAACTACAAACAATACCACAGAGCAAGTTAAAAAAGCACCGTGTTTAATTTGCATAATTAAACAGAGGTATTTACTATAAATACAGTAAATAAATAATTGGTTAATTAAATAAAAATAGGAAGGAAATGTATATGCGGAAATAAAATTATAAATAAAGAATTTACTTAGTCAACTAAAACTAAGTTGACATTACAATAATATCTATGTATGTAGGTTAAACAGCTAAACATAATTATAAATAGGAACTAGGTGTAGGAATTTGATGAATAAGCAAAAGACTGATTATATAAGACTAATTTAATTGATAATAAAGCGAGTATTAATTTGACCATTGTTGAATTAGCTGCTCCACCAACATTTGATAAGATTTATTCTTATCAAATTTTCAAGTTATCCTAACGGATTTCTTTATGGTCCTTCGAACCTTTAGAAGATAACCAGCACCGAAACAAAACCATCCAGGGTCCAAACAAAGGATCCACCTACATCAAACAACAACATCCAGGGTCCAAACAAGGGATCCACCTACATCAAACAAAACCAACAACGGTCCAAACAACGGAACCACCTACATCAAACAAAACCAACAACGGTCCAAACAAAGGAACCACCTACATCAAACAAAACCAACAACGGTCCAAACAACGGAACCACCTACATCAAACAAAACCAACAACGGTCCAAACAACGGAACCACCTACATCAAACAAAATCAACAACGGTCCAAACAACGGAACCACCTACATCAAACAAAACCAACAACGGTCCAAACAACGGAACCACCTATATCAAACAAAGGTCCAATACAAAGGTCCAAACAAGACGCCACAAGCAAACAAGGGTCCAAAAACAACGGATCGACATACTTCAAACACCATACATCCAACTACTAATCAACAAGTCCACAGCGACGTCAAACAAGGGTCAAGAAGACGCCACAAGCAAACAACGGTCCAATACAACGGTCCAAACAATCAACACACAGGTCCACAGCAACAAACAACAATAATCAACAACAATCAACAGCATCCAATCCCACAAGAGTACAGAAAAAAGAAGAAGAAATGGACCAACAAATCGTAGACGCATCCAACAAGATAACAATAGCACAACAGGAAATTGGGGAGAGAATTTCATCGATATTAACTAATGCCAAAAAAGATTCAGAGACTAGAAAAACAAAAGAATATATAAGAAAAAGGGAAGATGAATTACAACAACTAATGGAAAAAGCGACAACAAACGACGACAACTTCAAAAAATTAAAAGTGCCTGAACACCCATACATTACTGGAAATTATTTTAAAAGCATGGAAGATAAATATGAAGAAACTATGAAATATCTACAAACGTGCTCAAAAGCAAAAGAGAGAAAAGATCCAACAATAACAACATCAAAACAGATCATTACAGAAGAAATCAAAAAAGAGAATATTAAAGAAATGGATGCCCAATCTATTCGTCTGAAAAAACAAAAAGTCAAAATAGCATACCTACAAAAAACCATGGAAGACACAATGAAAATAATATTAGAAGGTGATGAAGACATAACGTATGGTAAAATAAAACAGAAACTTGAAGCCCAATGGTCTGAAATCAGGGAACTCAACGAAGAATTAATCGTGTACGAGGAAGAATATGAACACGAATATTTCAAAGATGACAAATTTCATGTCATGGAAAGAGAATATGAGGATATAATCACACAACTGGAAAAGAAAATGATCAAATCAACAAGTAAGCCCAATATTACATTGCCGAAAATACAATTACCGATCTTTAACGGAGGATACGAAGAGTGGTGCCAATTTTACGACATTTTCCAGAAAATAATAAATACGAACACATCTATTACCAAAACAGAGAAAATGCAATACTTAAAAACACACGTGCGAGGGGAAGCCAGCAAATTAATCCAACATTTACTTATAGTGGAAGAAAATTACGACACCGCATGGGAAATATTAGTGAAAAGGTATCAAAACAAGAGATTAATAATCAAAAAACTGATGGTTCAAATTACGAAGTTACCAGTGATACAGAAAGAAAATGTAACACAGCTAAGGCAAATGCATAATACCGTTCACGAATGCTTAAAAGCAATTGAAAATCAAGGAATCAATACGGAAAGTTGGGGGCCGATGATCGAACAATTTGTTTCCGAAAAATGGGATCAAGAAACCAATAAATTGTATGAACAAACATTATTAAATCCACATGAAGTTCAAGCATTGCCAAACTTAATGGAATTCTTAGAAAAAAGGTGCCAAACAATGGAATCAACATCCGAAAATAAATATGATCACAGGTCAATATATCAAATGAATAATTCCAATAATAATAAGCAATGTATGTGTTGTGGACAACAACATCTAATTTATCAATGTCAACAATTCGAAAAAATGAGTCCAGCACAAAGAAATCAATTAACAATGGAAAATAGGAAGTGCAGAAATTGTTTAACTCATGACATTAGCAAAAAATGTTATAGTAATAGAAGTTGCAAAATATGCGGAATGCAGCACAATACGTTACTACATGAAGAAAAACAACCAGCAGCAGTTTATTCAAGGCCATTCAACGCAAGGTCAGGAAAGCCAGTAAAAATTGAAACGCATTCAAGATGGTTCAATGGGAACAATGGAAAACCAGCAAACATGCAGAGAACTGGAAATTATCAAAGGCCATTTCAACCAACAGGAAGACAATTCAACCAAACCAATGAAGTGCATCAAAAAACATACAATCAAAACATAGAAAAAACATGTCACACAGCTGAGAACAAAGAAAAAATTGTGTTACTAGCAACCGCTTTAGTACGTACCACATCATACCAAGGAAATGTGGAATATTTAAGAATACTAATTGATTCTGGATCACAAGCAGCATTCATGACCGAAGAAGCTGCGCAATTATTAGGATATCCTCGTGAGAGAATTTCAGCAGAAATAACAGGAATGTCAGACGATAGCCCAAAATTATCAAAATACAAGATACAATGTGAAATCGTGCCAAGATTTCGAAGTGAATTTTCATTGAAGGTTAATTTCTATATATTACCAAAGTTAACAAAAGCTCATCCAAGCCAAGAAATAAAGATGGAACTAAGTAAAGAATGGGAAAACAAATTAATAGCCGACCCAACATTTAATCGACCTGGACCAATAGATGCTATATTAGGTGCAGAAGAAATAGGAAAAATCATGCAACAGGGGATACAAAAAGAAAATGAAGGAATAATAGGTCAAAATACGAAATTTGGGTGGATATTGTCAGGAAGCATCCCACAAACAGAACAAAAAAGAATACAAATAACAAGCATGATAAGTCGTTACGAAGATGATCTACAAATACAAAAATTTTGGGAATTAGAAGAAATCACGAATAAAAAACCAATGTCAAAGGAAAACGAAATATGTGAGGAACATTACGAAGAAAATACAAAAAGAAACCAGGATGGCAGTTATACAGTGAAAATACCATTCAAAGAAGAACCACCACAATTAGGAGAATCGAAACAGAGAGCGCTTGCACGGTTTCATCAATTAGAGAAGAAGTTAGACAAAGCAGGAAACAATGAGCTTCGCAATCAATACAACGCATTCATGCAAGAATATATAGACCTTGGACACATGCAACTAGTGCCAAAAAATAATCAAGGAAAATACTACATTCCTCACCAACCAGTAATTCGAGAAGAAAGTACAACAACAAAATTAAGAGTGGTATTTGATGCATCAGCAAAAACAACCAACGGAATAAGTTTAAATGAAAAAATGTACACAGGTCCAAGATTACAACAAGAACTCAGAGATATTCTATTACGATGGAGAAAATATCCAGTAGCGTTGTGTGCAGACATAGAAAAAATGTACCGGCAAATAAGAATCTCCGAAGAAGATAAACCGTATCAGCAGATATTATGGCGATTCAACAACAGTCAACCAATAAGGGAGTATTGGTTAACAACCGTAAGTTATGGAACCGCGTCAGCTCCGTATTTAGCTGTAAAAACCCTTGAAAAAGTAGCGCAAGATGAAGAACATAAATATCCGCAAGCAGCAAAAACAGTACTACGAGACATGTACGTAGACGATTTAATCTCAGGATCAGAAACAATAGAAGAGGCAATAAAACTACAATTAGAAATTTCCGAATTATTAAAATCGGGAGGATTCCATCTCAGAAAGTGGGCAAGTAATCAACAAGAAGTGTTAAATCAAATACCAGAAAGTCAACAAAACAAAAACATGACAGAAATAACTGAAGAAGAGATAAAAAAGACGCTGGGAATATACTGGGCACCATACAACGATAAATTTCAGTTCAAAACAAAAACAACAATATATAAAGAAATAACAAAACGGACAATATTATCAGAAGTCGCAAAAATATTTGACCCATTAGGATGGTTATCACCAGTTATAATTACAGCAAAGTTGATGATTCAAGAATTATGGGAACAGAATTTAGATTGGGACAAACCAGTGCCAGCAACAATTAAGAAAAAGTGGACAGAATACTATTCAACACTAAAAGAAGTAGAGAAGATTAAAATTCCAAGATGGATAAATACGTCAACAGATACAGAAGTCCAGCTACACGGATTCTGTGATTCGTCAGAAAAAGCGTATGGGGCAATAATATATGCAAGAACGAAGAAAAATGGAGAGATTAGAACTACAATACTTATTGCAAAATCGAAAGTAGCACCCATCAAAACAAAAACATCGATCCCAAGGTTAGAACTATGTGCGGCAGTTTTGCTAGCAAAATTAATGGCATATACAAAACAAGCATTAGAAATTCCAAATATTAAGCAGACAGCATGGACAGATTCCAAAATTACGCTAGCATGGATAATGGGCAGTCCAGAAAAATGGAACACATTTGTAGCAAACAGAGTTAGTGAAATTAATAAAAATTTACCTGCAGAAAATTGGAGACACGTAAGAACGAAAGAAAATCCTGCAGACATACTATCAAGAGGAATACAACCGTCAAAAATAAAAGACAATAATTTATGGTGGAATGGACCGACGTGGCTACAAGATGAGATAATACCAGAGCAAACAGAACAAATTGAAAAAACTAAAATTGAAGAAAAAAGGTGTTTTCAAATAATGATAGAAAGAAAATCAAATGAGACAATAGAAAGATTTTCATCTCTGACAAGAATGTTAAGAGTGTTAGCATATTGTAATCGATTTGGAAAAAGAACAATAAATGAGCCAGGACAAAGGATAAGCAATGAAGAAATTCAATACACGTTAAATCAAATCATCAAAAAGATACAACAAGAGACATTACAAGAAGACATATTGGCATTAACAAAAAATAATACACGGAAGAAAAGCAAATTAATCAACTTAAATCCATATATGGAAGATAATATATTAAGAGTAGGAGGAAGGTTAAAAAATTCAGCAATACCACATGATCAGAAGCATCCAATGATTCTACCATACAAGAGTCATCTAACAACATTAATAATAAGAGATGCACATCACCAAACATTGCATGGAGGAATCCAGCAAACATTGTCCTATACAAGAAGAAAATATTGGATAGTAAATGGGAAATCAGCCGTAACATCAGAAATACAAAAATGCACCACGTGCATCAGATACAAGGCAGAAACGGCACAGCAATTAATGGGAAATTTACCGGCGCCAAGAGTGACACCAGCACCTCCATTTTATCATACAGGAGTGGACTACGCTGGACCAATACAAATAAAAATGTCAAGAAGAAGAGGAGCCATATCACAAAAAGGGTACATTGCAAAATTTGTATGCCTAGCAACCAAAGCAATTCATCTGGAAGCAGTAACAGATCTAACCACAGATGCATTCCTGGCAGCATTAAGAAGATTTACTTCGCGCAGAGGACATTGTGGGCACATATACAGCGACAATGGAACGAATTTCGTAGGAGCCTATAACGTGTTAAGAAAGGAAGTTTGGAAAACATTACAAGACAAAGAATTTCAAAATCAAATAGAATCAATAGGAATAAAGTGGCACTTCATACCTCCAGCCACACCGCATTTTGGAGGACTCTGGGAATCAGCAGTCAAATCAATGAAGCATCACCTGAAAAGAACAATTGGAGAAAATAAACTAACATATGAAGAGATGTCAACACTACTATGCCAAATTGAGGCATGCTTAAATTCAAGGCCATTATGTGCCATAGATAATAGTATCGACGATCTGGAAGTGCTAACGCCGGGACATTTTCTAATCGGAAGAGAGATAATCTCGCCAATGCATCCAGCAAACACAACCATAACAGCAACACATAATTCCAGATGGAGATTAATACAAAAAATAAAAAATGACATGTGGAAAGCGTGGTCTTCAGACTACCTAACCAAATTACAACAAAGATATAAGTGGAAAAAAGTACAAAGGAACCCAGAAATAGGAGACATCGTTATACTAAAAGAAAAGGACGTTAATCCAAGTCGATGGCCTCTAGCGAAAATTTGTGAAAAACATCCAGATTCTGATGGAGTATTACGATTAGTAAGTGTGAAAAAAGCAAGAGGACCAATAACAAAGAAAAGTGTACATAACATGATACCCCTAATTGAAGAAGACAAACCAAAAGAAATTAAACGACCAACGTCAACAACGAAAACAAGTAACATTTTAATAGCATTGGTATTATTAATGAACATAGTGAACGTACGGGCAGAAAAATGCAATTATACAAATATCTTCAAAATCAAATTTGGGGGTGGCAGCTTACATGAATTGACGTCGCCAATCCATGTAAAGAAAATGCTACAAGAAGCGCAACTTAAGATTCCCACAACAGTACAAATCATAGAACAGCCAATAACCAAAACAACAATGAAAATAGATGAAATGGACATACATATATTCAGTTATTTCTTACTAGCTGACATTAACAAATATGACATGATCAAGGTTAATCCAGTTCCAACAAAGAAGGAAAACAATTCATATTGGATGGCAGAGATATCACGGAATTTCTTGGCAGTAAATTATAACAAACAGCTATATTTTGAAATGGACAAAGGAGAGTTCAAGAATTCCATAAGTATCTCAGAAACCACAAGAGTATTTTCACCAGCATCAATCAAAAATTTTGAGACCACTTCAAACTGCTTCATTGATCAAATATGTTATCATTGCTGGATAAGGTCAAGACCAGCAAAGAAGATGGTTCAACCGCCACAAGAGGAGAAGATTGAGATGCAGTCATTCGTGGAACCAAAACCACTAACCCCTCCAGCACCAGCACATTAGTTTTCCCGCGGTCGCCAGTATGTTTAATTTGCATAATTGAACAGAGGTATTTACTATAAATACAGTAAATAAATAATTGGTTAATTAAATAAAAATAGGAAGGAAATGTATATGCGGAAATAAAATTATAAATAAAGAATTTACTTAGTCAACTAAAACTATGTTGACATTACAATAATATCTATGTATGTAGGTTAAACAGCTAAACATAATTATAAATAGGAACTAGGTGTAGGAATTTGATGAATAAGCAAAAGACTGATTATATAAGACTAATTTAATTGATAATAAAGCGAGTATTAATTTGACCATTGTTGAATTAGCTGCTCCACCAACATTTGATAAGATTTATTCTTATCAAATTTTCAAGTTATCCTAACGGATTTCTTTACACCGCCAATCTTCGTAAGTGGAGTTGAAAACATAGATCCCTTGTGTAAAATGTTGAACGATATAGCAAAAGATGGATACACCCTAAAAGTTTTATATAACAATCAAGTTAGAATTCAAGTTAGTAGTACAGAGAAATACTTGCCTGTCATTGAAGCATTAAAAAAAAGAACACTGAATTTCATTCTTATCAAAAAAAAAACAAGATAGAAATTTTAAAGTAGTGCTGCGCAATATACATGCCAGTGCTGACACACAATATTTAAAAGAAGAAATTGAATCCAAGGGTCATAAAGTACTAAGAATCACAAATATGCAGAGTTCAGAAAAAGTCCCACTACCTCTCTCTCTAGTGGAGTTAGAAACAAAAGAAAATAATAAAGATATTTATAAAATAAATAAGCTCATGCAATCAATAATAAGTTTTGAACAACCACACAAAAAGCGAGACATTCCACAGTGCGCTAGGTGTCAATCATACGGACATACCAAAAACTATTACAACAGGACCCCTAACTGTGTTAAGTGTGTAGAAAAGCACTTAACTAAAGATTTCCCGAGGAAAGAGAGAAAACCAGACGTGAAGTGCTGCAATTGTGAAGGCAACCACCCGGCTTATTACAAAGGATGCTCAGTGCGTAAACAACTATTACAAAAAATGTTTCCACCACTTAGAATCAAACAACACTTTCACTCCAGTAATCTTCCAAATGTTACAGCAGGAACATCATATGCACAACATGTAAGGGTAAACCTCGAACAACACCAATCTATCCAACAACATCAAAAATCATCTACACAATTGCAGCAGTCTAATAGTAATTTAGAAAACATGTTAGCTAACTTAATGAGCAAAATGGACACAATACTAAATCTCCTCACAGCCCTCATTTCCAAGATGTCGTAATGACCCCTACGTTGAAAATTGCAGTCTGGAATGCCAACGGTCTGGTCCAAAGAGGACCAGAACTTAAAACCTTTTTAATTAATCAAAACATAGACGTAATGCTAATATCAGAAACTCATTTTACGGAAAAGAGCTATCTAAAAATTCCGAAATATACCATATATAGTACTCAGCGTCCAGATGGTACCGCTTATGGGGGTGCTGCAATCATAATCAAGTCATCGATTAAACATAATGAGCACCACTCATTCAGACAAGAATATATGCAAGCAACCAGTATTAGTGTGGAAGACTGGATTGGAACAATTATGCTCTCAGCTATTTACTGTCCACCAAAGTATGCAATTAAAGAAGAACAGTTTACTCAATTTTTTAAAACACTTGGAAGTAGATTTATAGCCGGAGGTGACTATAATGCTAAGCATTCCTGGTGGGGCTCAAGATCCTACAACCCCAATCCAAAGGGTAGGCAACTATATTTAGCTTTGCAAAAAGGAAACCTTCAAACCGTATCAACTGGAGAACCTACCTATTGGCCTACAGATCGAAGGAAAATTCCCGATTTAATCGACTTCTGCGTAACTAAAGGAATAATTGCAGACAACATAAAGGCTGAGTCTTGTTTGGATTTGTCTTCTGATCACTCCCCCATAATAGTTACCCTCAACTCACAAATTTTAGAAAAACAAAAACCTCCATCACTCCATAATAGAAAAACAAACTGGAATGAATTCAGAAATTTCTTGAACTATAGAAGCAGTTGCAACATATCATTAAAAACCAAAGAGGAACTTGAATCGGCACTTGATAAACTCAATATAACTATACAGGCAGCTGCATGGGAGGCCACACCGAAATGGGATATCTTAAGAACAAACCAGACCTGCTCAACAGATGTTAAAACTAAAATCGCAGAAAAACGTAAACTTCGAAGGATTTGGCAAACAACAAGATCACCTCATGACAAGGCTAAGTTAAATAAAGCAATAAAACATCTAAAAAATGTAATAAAAGATGAAAAAAATGTAGCCATTCAAAAATATTTAGAGAATTTAACTGCAACCGAAGCCACGGAATATTCGCTATGGAAAGCAACAAGAAAAATAAATCAGCCTCAAACTCACTTTCCCCCAATTAAACTTGAAAATGGTAAATGGGCCAAAACTGACGTAGAAAAAGCAAGAACTTTTGCCGAACACCTAGAAAATGTCTTCAAACCATTTCCTTCCGAAGCGAACAACGATGATGACAACAAAATCGGTGAATTTCTTGAAGCACCGCACCAAATGGATTTCCCAATGAAAAAATTCAAAACCAGAGAAGTACATAACATTATTATGAAAGAACTTAAATACAAAAAATCACCAGGTTACGATTTAATAACTGGTAAAATATTACAAGAACTACCTATGGACACAATCAAACTTATTACGATGCTGTTCAATGCTGTATTAAGACTTGGCTACTTTCCACTGCAATGGAAGGTGGCAGAAATTATTTTGATACCTAAGCCGGGAAAGAACCCAGAAGAAGTAACATCTTACAGACCCATAAGCCTACTCCCTGTAATATCAAAGGTTTTTGAGAAAGCAATAATGAAACGTCTAAAAACAATGCTGCAAACAAAAAAACTTATACCTGACCATCAATTTGGATTTAGAGAACAACACTCAACTATAGAGCAGGTTCATCGAATAGTTAAAAAAATCCACAACGTTTTTGAAGAAAAAAGATATTGTTCGGCAGTATTCATAGATATATCGCAAGCATTTGATCAAGTATGGCACATGGGTCTGTTGTACAAAATCAAGAAGATGCTCCCACATGACGTATATCAAGTAATTAAATCTTATCTTAGTAACAGACATTTTCTTATCAGATTTCGAGAAGAATCTACGGGTATATACCCAATTGAGGCTGGAGTACCGCAGGGTAGTGTTCTGGGGCCAATGTTGTATCTCCTCTATACATCGGATCTACCAACAATGGAACAAAATGTTACGGCAACTTTTGCAGATGACACGGCTTACATGGCATCTCACAGCAATCCAAGGACTGCCTCGGAACTCCTACAAATAAACCTGAACAGTTTGGAAAAGTGGCTGAAAAAGTGGAAAATGCAAGCAAATGAAACAAAATCGACACACGTAACATTTATACTGCGCAATGAAACATGTCCCCCAGTGGTCCTGAATGGCAAGCAAATTCCACAAAAAGACACCGTAAAATATTTAGGTATGCACCTCGATCGTCGTCTGACATGGAAGACTCACATTTGGACCAAAAGAAAACAACTAAACCTACGGTTTCAGAAAATGTACTGGCTTTTGGGTGCAGAATCCAAACTCTCACTAGAAAATAAAGTGCTCATTTACAAAGCTATCCTAAAGCCTGTCTGGGCCTATGGAATACAATTATGGGGTTCAGCATCCAACTCAAACCTGGAGATACTGGAGAGATTTCAGGCAAAAGTGTTACGAAAAATCGTGAATGCTCCCTGGTTTGTCCCAAATGAAGTCATTCGAAACGACCTTGCCATCCCATTGGTGAAAGAAGAAATCGGTGCTTATAGTATTAAGTATAGCGACAGGATTAGTATACATCCAAACCAATTGACAGCGAATTTGCAAAATAATCAGCCTAACAAGTACCGGCTGAAGAGGTTAGTCACGAGATCTAACGAGAAGATTTACGAACTAATTTGCTTAAATATGATTTAAGTTTATTGTTATTCCCCGTTTCATAAATAATTCACACTAAATTGAATTAAAGTTGTACAGGTATAAGCCAATGGGTTTATATCTAAATATGTTATCTTTTTTGGAAACTGACAAAACATTTACTTAACATTAAACTTGATGAAATAAAATAACGCTCAAGACATGACTTGAGGCGTGCTTGTACTACAATGAATCTTGACTTATATTTTCTGCTAAAGCGCAAACGCGTGCATACAAAAGATACACACTAAAATGCATTTATAATACACTGCAAAATAAAAATACATTTATATAAAACATAAAACGTCTAAATATAAAATAGCACAAAAAACGTCTAAACAAACTACTAGTATATGGTCGCCAGTGAAGAAAGTTAAGTTAAATTTATGTGGATCTGCAGCAAAGAATATTCAAGTTAAAACAAAAAATGACATAATTGAACTGAAATAGACGGGTTCCTTTTTCACTCGATTATTATTAGCATCTAGAACGGTACCAGACTTTGATCTGAAAGAAATTATTTCTAAATATGAATTATCAGCAGTGCCGAGGTCGTTGTTTTCTATAGATGGTACGATGTTATTATGCTCATCTAAAAGTAAACTCATGCATTTGTTGGAAAAATATGAAAATCCCAAAATCGTATCAACAACCTCTAAGCTAAAAATCGCAATAGTTGATATTATGGCAGAAATCCAATCATTTGAAAAAACAGGAGCTATAATTTCGTGTGCGGATTTGGGGCAGCACTTTGTTTCGAAGGTGTTAAAGAAGTCCAAATGTATGAAGAACTGCACGTCATTTTCGACAGTTATATTGATAATTCACTAAAACTAGCAACAAGAGCGAAACGAAATGCGATAAATGCAATGCAAATAGAAATTTCTCCGCACACAAAAATCGAAAACATTTCTATGAAAAGGCTTCTATCCAATGAAAAAACGAAAAATCAGTTAACAGATTTTTTGGCCAAAATGTTTATTGATGTAGGGAAAATAAACAATGCAAATATAATAGTATCATGGAGACAAAATGCATTAGCTACAACGAATATCAATGTCGATGAATTGTGTAGTGACCAGGAAGAAGCTGATACAAAAATAATTTTACATGCATTATATGTATCTAAATATCGTGATAATGGATCTATTCATATTTTCTCTCCTGATACAGATGTTTTTATTTTGGCATTAGGCAAAAGTTCTGAACTTTTGAATACTTTTTTTCACACTGGCACTGGAACAAACAAGAGAAAAATCTGTTTACAATCAATATGTAATAATTTAGGAACGTTGAAAGTTAGTTGTCTCATTGGTTTACATAGCATTTCAGGCGCAGATGTAACTGGCTCATTTAATAAAAAAGGCAAAATTGCTTTTTGGAAAGCGTTACTGGTGGCGGATAATATTGAACTAACGGAGTTAAGAGATTTAGAATTGTATGAAGCTCTATCCGATATAACTATTTCTGGAATTGAAAGATTTATCTGCAAAGTGTATGCCCCAAAAACAATAATAGAAACCGTTACAGATTTACGTTGGTTTTTATTCTCTAAACGGCAATACACACAGGAGAAATTACCGCCCGCAAAAGCAGCTTTAATACCCGCAATAAAAAGAGCGCAATTACAGTCGCTTTATTATATGGAATAAGTGCAATATGCAGTTTCCAGGATTGCCATCGCCCACACTTTACGGTTGGGAAATTGTAACTGATAAATATAACCCAATTATGTCAGATGATCTGTGTATTCCGGAGAACCTGATTGATTTCACTAGATGTCGCTGTAAAAAGAAGTGCAATGCACGTTGTAAATGTGCATCCAAGAACATGTCTTGCTCAGAATTGTGCGAATGTGAGGGAGGAGAAAACTGTACTAATCCTGTAAATACTGTACGAGATGAATCAGATTCTGAGTAACGTTATACATTATATTTAATGAGTAAAATTTTCGAATTACAAATTAATGTGTTTAATTTAATCATGTTTATACCAATATGAAAAATGTAGCATATTAAAATGACTTATTTAAATTATTTAATCCCGATATGATATGAGTAGTATTATAATAATGCAATTCTTATATAAAAATTAACTAGATCAGTTAAATGCCCACCGTCCGCGCGCCGATCTTTCTGCTCTCCTGGTTTTATTTTTGAAACACCACTATATGTTATACACCACTAAAGCTTCGTAATGAAATTGTGCATCTTTTTTATTTGGGTAATTTTGAAATCCATAGCGTGCATGGGCGTACCCAGGTAGGGGCAGGGGGGGGGCTGCTGCCCCCCCCCCTAGAAGATAAAATAAACGTCAATTTTCCTGGCAAGTGGGAATTAAAAACGTGTTACCTACTCTGCGCAAAATGAAGTGTTGGAAACAAAATATCTTTTCAGTCAGATATTTTGATTTAATATTTTTTTATCTATAATTAAATATTCTACAACATTCGATATAGTATACTGTTAGCGACGCAATATAATTTAAATCTCCCGCGAAACCGTCGCATCTCGTAGTTTCCGCTCCCGACGAGATAATCAGAGCCAGGATTAAAGCCGAATATAATTTGGAGAAAACAACATCTAGCGCTATCTAGTTACGGACGACAGTACTTTTTCCAGTAAAGAGAAATAGCATCAAGCATCAATTTATACGGTCAATAGATAGCGACATCTTGTATTGAATAGCAATACCACGAAGAACGTTCTAGCATGGACTATTCTGGAAAGGAAAGACAGTGATAGCACGTATGAGACAAGGATGGAAATAGAGTCGAGTATTTTCTACGTATTTCGGGAGCGAGAATATTTGAATATATAAGCGGGATCGTGAGGCAGAGCAAGGCAATTCAGTTCGAATACAATTCAATTCAGTTCGGTGCGCCATAGTGTCTTATAGTTTAGTTGCGGCGACACGAGATTTACGTTTACTGCGCAACAACTGGAAATATTACTCCGTCAAATGGATATCAGGAAATTCTTTGAAAGAGGTGAGTCAAAACAAAACACATACATATGTACCTAATATGATTATTTGATTTGTTTAAGGAGGTCTCTCTTGTAAGTGTATATCTTTAGCATATTAATTACTTACAATATTAAAATTTATTAATTACAAGACGTGGTTTTGTTATAATTCATGCTTGTTATAATTGTATATTATGTTTTGATTATTTTGCGTTTAAACCACAAAGTTAACGAATTTTGAATATCGCAATTTTACTTTTACTGATAGGAAGTAAATGATATTTGAATGTGATGTTTTATAGGTATCTTGATCTTTATTTTCGTCCTATGCCTAAACACCGTAAGAGTAATTTTGTGTATCCATTTTTTAGGGACAACACGCGAAAAAAGAAAAAAAGGTCGGGAAAGTAGCAGTGGAAGCGATGAAAATGACAACCATGATAAAACTACTCATGTAATGCCAAGATCATTGCATGCTAACATTGGACAAGCGTCACATTCTCCAGCAGAACCTGTAAATATATCTGTTGCCGACTATTCTTCTCCATCGACATCCCAACAAACTTATGACGTCAACGTCGATCCTGAAATTATATTGGACGATGGCTATCATGAAAATGATCTGGGTCGTTATGTTGGGTTGGCTACCCAGCTATCGACGGAAAAGAAGAGGGAGTTGTTACAAAATCCTTGGATCCCGCCCAGAAATTACGATTTTGAAAGTGATGCAAGCCATTTGAAAAGAAAATTTAATCATGCTTGGTTGGATCAATATGCACCATGGCTAGTATATTCCAAGCGACTAAAATGCGCTCTTTGTAAGCATTGTGTTTTGTTCCTTCCGCCCATCAGCACTGTGAGAGGAATTTTGGGATCATTTATGGTCAGGCCATATATAAAGTTCAAAAATATGCATGAAGACTGCCGAAAGCATGCAACGACCAACCTTCATCTAACAGCGACAAATGCTGCGAAAAATTTTCTTGAAAATGTTCCTGTAGACATTCACCAAAAAGCAATAGAAGAAAACAGACAAATATTGTCATCAATTATTTCTTGTATAGTATTTTGCGGTACACATGATATGCCTCTTAGGGGAAAACAAGCAGATGAGGGTGTTTTATTAGATTTATTGAAGTTGAGAATCAATTCAGGGGACGACAAATTAAAGAGTCACCTGGAAAAGTGCCGTCGCAATGCAGTTTACACATCGCCAAAAATACAAAACGAATTGATAAATTTATGTGGCGAAGTTATTAAGGAGAATATAATAAGTGAGGTTCAGAAGACCATGGCTTACGCAGTCTTAGCTGATGAAACAGCAGACGTAGCTGGGAAAGAACAGCTGTCAATAGGCGTGCGGTTCTACGACGAAAGCAAAAGGAAAATCAGAGAAGAATTTGTAGGGTTCGTTGAACTAAAAGCACAAAATGCTTTAGCAATTGCCGAAGCAATTGACAATTTCTTGATTAGTTCTAACCTCCCAACCGAAGATTGCGTAGGGTTTGGATTCGATGGCTGTTCTACAATGGCAGGGAAAGAGGGTGGCGTACAAGCCATTTTGAGAAAAAAATATCCTCGTGCTTTATATTTTCATTGCTCAAGTCACAAACTCAACCTTGTTGTGAATGATGCGAACGCAGTGCCAGAAATTAGAAATACTATCGCCACTGTAAAGGATGTTATAACGTTTTTCAGAGAATCGACTACACGTCGAAACTACGCTCCAAACCTATCACGATTGTGTGAGACGAGATGGTCCGAAAAATATAAATCAATCAGAAAGTTTTCTCAACATTTCCCAGAGCTTGTGAAATCTCTAGAAACTTTATCCGTACAGGGAAATTATGCCACCAGAAAATCTGCATATCAGTTGCATTCAGCCGTTACAAAACCAGTGTTTATTGTTGCTCTACAAACAATAGCCAAATATTCAGCAGTTTTAGAACCAGTAGTTAACGCACTCCAAGCTAAATCGATCGACATGATCTCGGTGGGGGAACACATCAAAAATAGCAAGGACATTCTCAGAAATGACCGCGAGTTTCCTGATAGAATAAGTAATGAAATGCTTCAAAAAGCGCGAGCTGTTGCAATGGATTTGAACATAGAAATTTCGGTTCCACGTCTTGCTCACAAGCAAACACATAGAAGTAATCCGCCATCAGACAATGATAACGAATATTGGCGGCGTTCCCTGATAATACCATACATTGATTCACTCATTTCATCGTTGAATAGTCGATTCTCCCAAGAAAACACTCCGGCGTTTGCTTTAAGTAAGCTACATCCCTTGTATATGACCAAAACTAGCATTACAGACTTACACAAGAACGCAGAATCATTCCAAGAATTTTATAACCTGGATATCACCGGAGAACTGAACCTTTGGCATAATTTATGGGTGAAGAAGGCTTTATCAGGTGATCAATTAAGGGACATAGAAGTAGTTGATCTGTTCAATGAAGCCAACGTTTTTTACCCTGCTGTCAGAAAGGCATTGATTATTTTAAGCACTATCCCATGCACCACGGCGACCGTAGAACGGTCATTCAGTACGCTGCGAAGAGTTAAAACGTGGCTTAGAAGCACCATGGGTGAAGAAAGGCTTACGGGTTTATGTCTGATGAGCGTACATCTCAATTATTTAAAGGAAAACAGTGATTTTATTGAAAAGACTGTCATAGACAAATTTTCGGCAAACCCGAGAAGATTACTGTTAAATTAATATATATATATATTGCGGTGTACCAAAACCACGTCAATAGAAATGATCACGTTTTGAGTCAATGTTTTTAATTTATTAACAAAGGTAGCACGAGACTTATTTGTTCAAACGAAAGGGTTTTATCCGACACCAAAGGTTTGTTTTAACGTCATAAATTTAATGAAGATAAGGTCACGGAATGAGAAAACAATGTAAATCCAAATGCAACGTTTTAATTCAGTCTTTAAAATAAAGGTTTGTTAAAATTGTAAATTAATTTAAGTAGGGATATATAAAAATGTAATTTGAAATCAAAAACAATTTGTTAAAAGTATTAGTTATAAAAATGTGTTGAAACGTAGAACTTTTAATATAACAAAATTTACGTGTCAAAGTGCGCCGTAAACTCAATGTACCACGAATGCGAAAAACATATTCTTCAAAAGGTTTACTGGAAGACCACAGGAGATGTTACTACTTCAAAATAAATCTGAAACATAAAAATTTCATTAAAAATTTTACAAATCATTTTGAGCTAAGTACGGACCTGGAAATTTTACGTCAAAATAAATCGATTTCATTTTCGATAAATGGAAAATCAGAAGTGCCTTGAAAAAAAAACAATGGATTGTTGATAAATGGTGGTTGATTGCTTAATAAAGGTAAATGTGTAAAAATTTTGGTGTCCAGCTAAAAAGTGGAAAAATATAACAAAATTTGATTTAGAAAGTGATTAAAAAGTTAGTAATTGAGAGAATATTATACTTACGTATTTCAAAAAGTGAAAATCTGTGCAAAATTGAAAAGATTCACAATTATTTCGAACGAAAACTTTGGTCACGATACAAAAACTACCACGAGGGAATTCAATCCAGTTAGATCACGCACCCTTGAAGGCCATCGAACGAATACCACCGTATAACTTCATGGTATATGAACCCAACGAAAAGTTTAAATATCTACATTTGGAAATTAATAATAATAATAATAAAAAACGATTTGCTATAAAAAGGAGCATCATTTATGTATGATCATTCCAAAAGCCACTAGATTGCATTTCAGATTTAAGATTTGGCTAAGGAAGGAACTCAGCCTGGGAAAAGGTAAGTCTGTGCTATCCGAAATAGTCAAGCCGAGGTATCAATTTATTTTATTTATATTTGTCGAGAATAATTTGCTTATATTTCTATTGACGAGGTACTTTTACGTACACTCGTACAAGTCATTAAGAATTCAGAGTGCAAGCCTAATAAAGCTCCGAGGCTACACAGCAATATATATTGAACTGGAAATTTAAGTTTTTGTAGATCTGACTCATTCTCGGTATCATTTCGTTTGAGTTCATGTTTGTTCGCAATAGAGCAAAAATTTAGTATTTTCCTGGTGCATCCTTGTGAACATTAGGTAGCTTAGTTTTCTTCTGTCAATCCAGATCAATGGTATCTGTGGAAAACAAATCTCATGGTTGATTCAGGACCTCATCTGTAATCCGGGGTCATTGACCTGAAATATTTGCTTTGATTATTTTTCAATAAATTTTAAGTTTTTAATGATGTAAACTTGAACTCACCTTTTTACATTGTTATTATGTTATGTAATGTTGCTTTTGCTGTGGTTTTGCGCTAATTTTGTTAAAATTTTAATAAGGGTGATATTTGATATTATGTTTTATGATTACGGTTTTGAATCTGAAAATTGTTTTAAAAATTAGTGTTTTGATTAAAATTATGAGTGCAGTGTACGTTAGAAATCAAAAGAATATTTACCGAATATCTACCAAGTCCAGATCACTGGGATTTCCGTCAACAATTTTGAATTTTTTCCAATTTGGATCCAACCATTTCCGGTCCACGCACGAAGTCTATAAAAGGACTTGGAACAATTTAATCATCCTCAGTTGTATTTGTGATGTGCTCGAGTAAACATCGTCAAGTTGAGAATATTTTAGTGACTTTTGAAATTAGCAGTTGGCAGCAGATAGAATTTTTATGGTTGGCAGAATTTTTTTGTGCGATTTTGAGATTGATTGAGAAATTTTTGGTTTATTCGATCGATGTTGGTTTTATGCTGGTTTTGAGAGCCATTTGTACAGCAATTGGGAAAATTTTACTGCTTTTCATTATATCAAGCACGGCCTGGTTATGCTTGAGTCATAACCAGAATCAGAAAAGAATTAAAACAAATTCAACTGACTTTTGGAGCTCTATGACAAAATTGAAATTGAAAATATTTAAAACCTCAAACAAAGTTATCAAAGTGACAGTGAGAGATCAAATACTGTGGTTAAAAGAGGACATGGCTTTGTTTATTTGTTTACTAATCGCGTCACGTTCTCAAAGCAATGTAGCTTTACAGAATATAATCGGCACCTACGAGTTGTCTCTTTGCAAAGTAGTTCAAAGGAAAACTAACGAGTTGTATTTAGTTAAGGTTTAGTTTAATTTTTGAAATTTGTTTCCGAATTTTTACAGTAATTTAATTTTAAAGTTTTTATTTAACTTGGTCGCATTATTCCGAATTAAGAATGACAGAAACACCTAGGAATCTTAGAAAGTCTGGTGACCGACATTGAAATACAAGAAAATACAACTTTATCGGATGTCCGCTAGATGTTTGATTGTCCGTAAAGGACATAATATGGACGTCCGGCGACTACTTTGTGCTATTTGGGATATTTATCAACTTGAGCCGGCCTGCATAGTTCAGATGTACCGCTTACCAGCAGTTAGGTTACCTCAGCATGAATATAAATTGAAATGCACAAACAATTTGAAAGTAACGATTGAAAAGCCGGCCAATAGTTAATACTTTACCTGAAGAAATAGGATTAAAAACTGACCACTGGAGGTAGTTCACAAGCGTGATATTTACATATACTCAGGGCGGCAACTAGCAATAAGTAACATTTATTTATGAATTTATGGCACTCAAAGCAAAAAGTTATGGCACTCGATACAAAAATTTATGGCAAATTTATGGCACTCGATACAAAAATGTATGGCAAATTTATGGCCGCACCCCGAGGGGGAACTCCCTTTATACCTCGCCCCATCCAGACAATTTACAAAAAAAGTGTGCATATTTCAAGCTAAAAAGAAACCAGTTTCGTGATCGATCGATCGAAAGTGTTTGTAAATACACACATAACATACTACATAAAAGAATTAATTTTAAGTAGCAGGTCATTTTGAGGTTAGGTTATGTTTTTTGAATTGAATATACGAATTGAATGGTCGATAATTTTCGAATATGTTTAGTGATTACAAATTGAAAAAAATTGATATTTTTACAATATAAAGATGAACAAAAGTGAACTTTCGATGTCCGCAATAGCGACCGAACTAAATTCACTTACAAAAACGGAACTGGTGAAGTTTATTACAAACAGTAAACTTCCATCGGGAAAATTGAAGGAAGACAGCCTGTTACTTACGCATGGACTTACAGTGAAACTAATAAGCGAAAAAGGAACGGAGGTCAACAACGATGCACGTGGTCTCGAAAATGAACTACTTGATAGCCTGCGACGTCAAATCGCTATTTTGGAAGAAATGGTAAACGACAAGAACAGAATTATAAACCTGCTGAACGATAAGGTAGATACTAGTACATACTCACTTGTAAGTAAGAACGCAGCTAAGAATAGTGGAGCGCAAGCCTTACCTGCTGTCAAACAGAATTCACCTAACCTCAAAATTAACGAGGTCAATGATATAAATGCAAAATCCAGTGATAATGCGAATGTAATCAGCAAAGAATCTGTAGCAAAGGGCTTAGAAAATGCTAAGAACCAGGTATTAATGAATGTCGTACAACAACTTCACAGCGATGAGAGTGGCTACACATTAGTTACTAGCAAAAAACATTCGAAAGCAAGGTCAGTACAAGCAAGGGTTAATCTTATTGACCGTGCCAAAGTAACTACTACAAATGATAGATTTAAAAGTCGTCGAAGCGAACCTAACATCGCTATTGGTTCAGCCGAAGGAACTTCCGAATTTGGTGGAGTTGTTAAAAAATGTTGGCTTCGTATTGGAAGAGTTGCGGCTACAACAACCGAAAGCACTACTTTAGCACATATGAAAAATGGATTTCCGCATGGTAACTTTACATGTATTAAGTTAAATACTTACAACGATGTGGCTTCTTTTAGAATCAGCGCGGATTTCTCATTATATGAATCCTTAGTTCAACCTGATTTCTGGCCTAAAGGTGTTACGGTACGTCGTTTTCACTTTTTTCGTGGTCCAAAAGGAGGTCACCTTGGCGAGAGGGATCAAGAATGGAATAGTGAGCAAAAAAATTAGTGTTTCTAATTCACCGCAATGTGACGAGAAAGCATTCAAAGCACTTCAGCCTATCATTAAAACTAATGCTCATAATGATGCGACAGCAAACAATGACTTTATAATTGCACACATAAATATAAGATCGCTTGTGCAAAGTTTCGATGACTTCGTCAATGTAGTAACTGATTTAAAATTGCAAATTATTTCTGTCTCAGAGAGTTGGTTGCCACCTTCATTTCCTTCATCATTGATCGCAATTCCTGGCTATTCTCTACATCGTTGTGATCGCCCGAGCAGAGGTGGTGGGGTGTGCTGCTATGTTCGGAAAGGCATCAAGAACAGAATTATTAACCTTACGGATAATGGGACTAATCTCCTCGAGCAACTATGGGTTCGTATTTGCATAAATAATAAGAAATACGCCGTTGGTACGATTTATCGTCCACCTCATGTTTCAGCTTCCTTTATCCATGAACTAGAACTAACACTATCTACGCTTGTGGTCGAATATGATGGTATTATTCTTCTGGGCGACCTTAATGTGGATTTACTCACGGATTCAAATCTTGGTGCATCCGTGAAGTCGCTGTTTGCCTCTTTTAACCTGGTACAGGTTATCAACGAGCCTACACGGGTAACTGCCAACTCAGAAACCCTTATCGATGTTATCTGTTTAAGTAGCGACATTAAATTTTCCAACACCTGTACATATGACATGTCACACATGTCTGATCATTGCTTAGTGAGTTGCAATTTAGATGTGAACTGCAAAGGTTCGGTGCCTCAATACTCAACTTTCAGAAATCTGAATAATATCAACATTGAAGAGTTTGCTTCCGATGCTAGTAATATTGACTGGTCACATGTTGTGAACTGTGATAATATCAATGATAAGCTCAACTATGTCAACTCTGCCATTGTATACCTTTTCGATATGCACGCTCCTGTCTCTACGGTTAGAATTAACACAAATAGGCCGGCTTGGCTAACCTATAATGTACGGTGCATGATTAAGCTTCGTCAAAAAGCTCTTAGGAAGTATCTCAAAACTAAGAAGTCTGCTGACTTTAAGTCATACCAAGATATCCGAAACTATGTCACTCTAGCCATATCAAATGAAAAGAAGGCCTTCTTCAAACATCAAATTAAAATACGCTCCAATAACTCTAAGAAACTGTGGAAGTTTTTTGACCATGTCAATATACACTCTAGGTCCAAAAATGAATTGAACTTGGAAAACGCTGATCCTGACCTGCTGAATAAGTTCTTTGCCAATTCAGCACCTAGGACCTCTATTGATCCGAAAAGTATTGACGAATTCAGAAATAGTTGCCATCCCCGGATCACCGACAAATTGACATTTCGCTTGGTCAGTCCGAATGATGTTGCCAGATCTATATCTAAACTCAAGTCGAATGCTGTGGGTGTTGATGGTATCTCATCTAGAATGCTCAAACTTGTTCTACCTTTTTGCGTGGACACCCTTAAAATCTGATCAACTACTGCCTGGAGACATCGACTTTTCCTGACTTGTGGAAAAAATCGATCGTTGTACCCCTTCCGAAGATCAGCATTGCTAGTAGCTTTGGGGATCTACGTCCTATTAGCATCTTACCTGCTCTCTTGAAGGTACTTGAGTCTTTCATCCACCTTCAACTGCTTGAGCATATTGAAAAGTTTAACATACTCCCTAGCATTCAATCTGGATTTCGCCCTGGATACAGCACTTCTACCGCTCTGTCTAAGGTATTAAACGATGTGATTAGTAACATGGATAACTCCAAAGTAACCATTATGGCACTTCTTGACTTTAGCAAGGCGTTCGATGTAATCGACCATGATCTGTTAATCGCTAAGTTGGTGCATTATGGATGTGATGAATCGGCACTGAAGTTACTCATCGATTACCTGAAAGGAAGATCTCAATGTGTGAAACTGAACTCGAGCTCATCAGAGTACCTTCATATCGCACGAGGTGTCCCTCAAGGTAGTGTACTGGGTCCACTTCTTTTCGTGATTTTTACAGCTGACCTTCCCAATGTGTTACCTGATGGCACCAATGTTCATAAGTTTGTTGATGACACCCAGCTGAATATTTCAGGCAATCCGGCGTTAATTAATGGCATGGTTCGTGACATAAATGTTTGTCTTGATTTAGTGCTTCGCTGGTCTTCTTCAAACGGCTTATTTCTTAACCCTAGCAAAACTGTCTGTCTGTGCATTGGTAGCCCTCATTTTCGAGCAGTGGCTAATAACGCAAGGTGTACTGATATTTTACTGGACAACAACGTCATCGACCTCAGTGAAAAGACAAAAAATCTTGGAGTCATTTGGGACTGTGGCTTAACTTTTGAAAACCACGTAAATAAAATTTGCAGCACGGGCTATTACAAGCTCAAGTCCCTGTATAGGTACAAGCACCTTCTGTCTTCTCAAGTCAAGTGGAATCTGGTCCAAAGCCTGGTACTATGCCATCTAGACTATTGTTCTGTAGTCTACTATGGATGCTTAACTAGTTATTCAAAGACTAAACTACAAGTACTCCAGAATGCATGCCTACGTTATGCATTCAATATCGATCGATGGGATCACGTCACCCCGACGTACAATTCAGAGAAAATATTGAAAATAGAGGCTCGATGTGAACTACAGTTTGCTCTTCTCCTCTATAGCGTTTATAAATCTGGTCGTCCAAGTTACTTGTACGAACTTATCAAACAAAGATCGTCTTGCCATGGATTGAACCTACGCAACAATGGAACTCTGTCGGTGCCTACACATAGGACTTCGAAATTTGAGGGATCCTTCCAATATAGAACCTTCTGCACTTTCAACAAGTTTGCGGCTCTCTATCTGAACGCCAGTACAAAGCTAACGTTTAAAACACACGCTAAGGAAATATTAATGACGAATCAAATTCGAGATTACTTATTATAGGCATTGGTTGAAAATCAGCTCTGCTGAACTAATGCCTTTTAAGCAATATATTATATTTAAACTTTTGTAAATTTTATTTTATGGAGTGGAATTCATATATTGATTAATAAACTACTTTATTATTTAATTACCCTGACTATTGTAGTAATAGTTCAGGGACGTGCTCAACCAACTTTTTTCAGGAGGGAGCAATCCTCAATTTGCCAACTGAATCAATTAAAACTTGCCTAGGTATAAATTGGGACATAACAAATAGATCATTTCATAAATAATAAAAATATAATTTTCCTTATTAATCAATCAATCAATCAAAATCAAAACCTCATGTATACCCGAAGGTGTTGAGGTGTTCCGTTTTAGTTTCATATATTGTTACTTCCATACACAAATTTACGCCACTCTCTTCTATCTAGCGCCATCTGTCTTGCCTCTCTCCATGTTTTTCCCATCTCTCCCAGTATCTGTCCAATATTGTCATCCCATGTTTTTGTTGGTCTTCCTCTCGTTCTTCTTCCCGCTGTCCTTGCCTGCCACACGTTTCTCACTGGCATATCACTTTCCATCCGGTTCAGGTGACCAAACCATCTCAGTTGGTTTTCTTTTACTTTTTCCATTGCTGATTTTACCGTAAGTCTATTTCTAATCTCTTCGTTTCTAATTCTATCCATTTTCATTACTCCCTCCACTCTTCTCAAATATTTCATTTCCGTTGCCTGTATCTTGCTTTCCATTCTCTGTGTCAGATTCCATGATTCGCAGCCAAAGGTTAGTGTCGGCAGGTATATAGTTTTGTACACTGTCATTTTGGTCTTTTTAGAAATTTCCTTTTTGTTTATTATAGTTTTACCTATTGCATGGTAGATATTCGCTGCTGAACTCACTCTACTATTTATTTCGGCCTCATAGCTTCCATTTTCATCAATGATTACACCCAGGTATTTGAATTGCTTCACCTGCTCGATTTGTCTTCCACCGATGTTAATTTTCATTTTCTCTTCAATTTTTCCTATTTTCATTACCTTCGTTTTTGTTGCATTAATTTTCATATTTTTGTGCTCTAAGGCCAGATTCCATATATTTACGTTGTTCTGCAGGTTTTGTTCGCTACTTGCAAATAGCACCAGATCATCGGGAAATGCACATTCCGCTACTTCTATTGTTTGCATATTTCTGTATCCTATTTCTAGTTTTTTGGTCTTTGTTTCTTTTATCACCTCGTCCATTAGTATTACAAACAATATAGGGCTCAGCCCACCTCCTTGTCTCAACCCTTCTATTAATACCTATTTATACCTATTAAAAATTCTTAAACTTAAAAAAAATAAAAACATTTTATTTTAAAAAATATTCAATATTTTCAGGCCGGCCCGGCCCTGCAAACACGTGTTTTGTTGTTTAAAAATTTATATTTATAGCAAAACCGTGTTGTAGTAAATCTTTTGAAACATCTCTACAAAACCGGTTAAAAATAAAGTGAGCAAATTTGTGATGAAGTAAAATTAGTTTTTTCGTAATAACAAAAAATATATATTAACATATAACAATTTGATCCCCCTCGAATGTACCTGAACCTTGCCGTGGTGAGGGGGCTTGTATGTTTTGAGGAAGCGCCGGGCGTGTACCTGGAAGGGCTAGAGCCAGGACGTAAAACTTCTTGTGCTCGGTCTGCTTGGCATGCCGGGTCCAGGCCAGGGCCTAAAAACCTTTGTGCCTGGCCTCCAGGTCTGTCATACACCGGGATGACGGTCGACGTGGAGAAATCGGACTAATATAGGTACCCGCGTGTTTGTGCCGTGCGTGGAGACCCGTACGGAGGGATGAAAGGATCCTGGTGGCTGAGTCGGCCTGGGGGCGGTGTTAGTTCTCCTAGGTCCGACAACACTCCACTTTGGCCTCGATTTCTTCCTAAACGGGCGGCCTAGAATAGTCCACCTAGGTCAATCGGCTATGCTGGATCCGTAAGAGGACCGGTAGGACGAGCTCTTTGGAAAGGTCGTGGTGTGAAAACACTAGGCCTTTCTGGGAACTATATCTCTCGGGTAGCCCTGGTGCCGAAGTTCGGCGTCCCCCTGGTTGGACTCTGTGGCGGGTGGGGAGCTCTGGGAGATGAAAATGTTGAATTACCCCGGATGGATAATATAGACAAAACTAAAAAACCCCAGGCGATCGTGTCTTCAGACACATCGTCAAAAAATACAATGGGAGCTTCCTTTAAGGAGGCCCCAGTCGTTAGTGCTGCGATGGGCACATCCTTTGCGGATGTACCATCCAACAGAGCCGGGGTGGGTGTATCCTTACAGGATGTCCCACAAGAACAACACCCGGAAAACACAGTCGATTCTTCGAGTGTGGGTGCGTCCCCTGAGGATGCCCCACACATAACCGACCCGGAGATACGCCATAAAAAGCGTAACCTCTTCGGGGCGGAGAAGAAAAGAAGAAGGAAAGCCAAAGCGGTGAGGCGCATGGCAACAGAAAACCCCAGCAGCCAAACTGTGTAACGTGGAAATCGCGCTCGCAGCGCATTAAAATTTTTGGTAAAATATCGTTACAATCAAACTACAATATTTCTCGTCTTTTTAAATTTTTAAAATCAAACTTTTAAAAGTTACATATTTCTTGGTCAATTAAAATTAGAATCAAGGAAATAATAAAATTCCGTCTTTGTAAATTGTCGAATGAAAATATTTCAAAAGTATGTATTTTGTTAATATGGATAATACAGTCTAATAGTTTCAAGTTAAATCTAGACGGAACGATATTTTTAAATCGTGTAATATTTTTCCAATGTCTGAAGTTACAAATTTATTGCGATAGTTTTTAATTACATCCATCCCAAATCTATTCGATTGGAATGATATTTCAAGACTAACGTAGCATACATCACCAAATTAAGAATTTTATCGGTCAACGAAAAAGTCTTTATCCCAGTACAATTTTGAATTCACGCCCACCCGCCTAGATGCATAGTTAACGAATTAGTTTGTACATGTAGAAACTTTAAATCGGGATAGCGATGCTAGATGCAATTTTATTCAAAATACACATATGGACCTGTCAGATTGCGAGTGATTGATGTATTTTATTTCGTTATCTCGTGCACGTGTATGTTTGTTTCAACAAATATAAAAGGTTTTACATTGGGCTTATGAGAAATGCAACTTTGTAACAGACCTCGCAGACGGTAAAAAACTGTGAAATGTACCTTTTTGAATTAGAAAAAGTAACAAAAACTTGGATATTGCCCAGCTGTATTCCCACGGTTTGAACACAAAATTGCATTGATAGAGATCGATGTATCGCGTTTTCACTTATTATTTTGGCCAATCGAAGATCGAGGTCGAATTTAAGAACCAATTAGGGACTTTTCTGGAAATAATTGTGGAAGGATTTTATCCCCACGACGGTCGAAAACCACATATAAGGAGCTGCAGAGCTCATTAAATTTAAGATTCCTTTGGGATCTTCACACCCTGAAACTCTGTCAGTTTGGGTGGGAGATCATGTGAAATCCAAAAACTCGGCCGGAGGCTATCTCCGACCGTCGAGATAACGCTTAGTATAAGCGGATTTCTAGTGTAATTGAATGTCAAGTCAATTATATAGATCTTACTGACGTAAGATCTCAAATCATTTAACAATCAATTTGTGTAACATATGTGAACAGTGCAATAATAGGTAACAGATTTTTTATCGATAATACGAACTTTCATCAATATGGTGCGGCATTGTTTGAATTATTTAACATTCATTCGAGCAGCTATTTTTAAATCTTTTCGGACATGTTTATTTAAATATTTTAAACATTTTATCGAATATTAAAACCAGTTTTGGATTGAACAATTAACGCTTTTGTTATTTAAATTTATGGATTAGCACCAATTTCGGATTGAACTATTCACGCTTTTATTAATACAGTCTTTATGTAAAATCATTTTGGCATAATAAACCGGCCCGCCGATATGCAAGCACCGCTCGGTATGGATAACTTTGTCGAACATTCGTTAAGTGTAACTCGTAGCCCAGATGTTTACAAATCTTTCATCACGTGTGGATATTTATCCGAGATAACTTTTTATCAACATATGGAAGTTCAGTACCGGACTTCAATTATTTGTTTCGTGTCAATTAAATAAGTGAAATTTAAATTTGTTGTTAATATTTAACAAACCCGTTCGTGTCATTTCCAACGAAACTCATCCGGCCGCGCGAAAACTGACTAACCAGTCAGATCCGGAGTGAGTTGATTTTACCGAAAGTGGAAAACCCTGTTTTTCGTATTCATTACCAACCACCTTCTACCGAATCATTCTCGGCATTGCAACTTATTTATGGTCATCTCGATTATGGAAGAACAATATTATCGTATCTAACACCGGCAAATCTATCTGGAAAATTCCGATTGGAACACATCTGTACCTTATATGTAAGCATTATTTTGATATTTTTAAGCATTATTGTATTCTTGGTCAGTTTTGACCATTACATTTTACAAACCTTAAGTTTACCGTGAAGACGATCGCAACCTCTTTGTATGACCTTTTTGTGTGTTAATATTCTAAATTATTTAATGAAATAACGTCACATTTTTGAATTATGTTTTACGTCACATTTAAGTTTAATGAATTAAACCATTCATATTTTAGATTGAATTTTGTATCATATTTAATATTAAATTAATTAAATTAACTTCAAGTCAATATTTTTAAAGATAACGTTTTATTATTATTCAAGTCAAGTTTTTCACATTTGAGTTTTGTAGCATTATGTAGATGTAAATATGATTAAACATGTGTTATAAAATGCCAAATGCCCTTGTATATTTCGTTATTATATCTCTTTATTATTTATATTTGTGTTTTTATTATTGTTTATGTGTTTGTTTATTTAGCGATTATGTAAGGTAAGGTTTAATAACAGCAAGATGTACTATGTAATCCAAAGAGAGGCCACCAGTGTGAGATGCTCGCGATCAATTAGTCAACAGCTGTCGTGTATTCAGCTGGAAAGGGTGATTTTGCATCCCTTTCAAATGGACCTTGGTTCAAAATTCACGTGGCGCCCTTATTACTCCTTGTGTAAATATATTCCCCCCCCCCCATTTTGAGATAACATCCTAACTCGCGATCGAGGATTGCCCGGTGGCAAAGAAGGTGGAAACAGTAACTGGGCACATACCCAAAACAAAGGCGGCTGATTCGTCAAGCTACAAGGAGGCTGTTACCAGCCACCTCAGAGTAGCAGTGATCGACCGCCAAAATCCCCTGGGCAAACTCACAGAGGCCCAGAGGGAGATTGTTCAAGCACAGCTCAACATAGCTTTACGCAGAGCCGTCTTGGATGCTCTGCAGACAACAACAGGGGCGCCAATTTTTGAGGGCTTCCGTTACTCGGGACAGATCCTACGGATCACCTGCGGTGACGAGAGGTCCCAAAAATGGCTCCAAAGCACAATTGGGCTTCTCCCGCCTCTATGGGAGAACGCAAAATTAGACGTTGTTCAGGTGAGCAATCTGCCTAGGCTGACTAAGGCTACCCTCTGGATTCTGGGGAAACCCGAGCCCACTGGGGAGGTCATAGAATGGTTAACGGCACAGAACACCTGGATAAAAACCAGCGAGTGGTGCATCTTCCATGATGCTGACAGAAGTGACCCCTTGGGGAAGCTTATTGTCTTTGGCATTAATGAAGAAGACAAAGCCGCTCTTATAGCCAAAAAAGGAAGGGTGAACTACAAATTCTCCATCCTAAAAATAAAGGTGCAGCGAGTCGTTACTGACGACGACGTGCCAGCACCAACAGCAGAGGAATTGGCTGCAGAGATATTGAGCCTCATGGAAACCGATGAGGACAATCAAGAAGCGGCAAATCCTCAAAGCAATAAAGAGGCTCTATAACAGGATGGTCTGATGGCCAACCTAATGGAATGGAGCTTCTTACGCTAACCTGCACCATGGGCGGGCGGCTACAGCAACTCTGTGTCGCCGTCTGTCCAGATGCAAGGACACGATAGCTCTTATACAAGAGCCATATATAACAAAGGCTAGAATTTCTGGCCTTTCAACACTCAGAGGAAATATCTTCACAGGTAATCTCTCAAACAAAACTAGAACATGTATTTACATACCTAGTAACTTTCAGGCTCATCCCCTTCCGCAGTTTGGTGACTGCGACCTAACAGTGGTAGGGCTAGGCTGTGATTTCGGTGATGGCCTGGAGAATGTTATTCTAGCATCTGCATATCTCCCAATCGACTCCCAGGATCTGCCACCTTCTCAGAAGCTGGTGGACCTAGTGAGCTATTGCGCGAAAAATAGAAGACATCTCGTTATAGGATGCGACTCCAATTCCCATCACACTGTATGGGGAAGTGAAGATTGCAACAAACGAGGGAAGTCACTTTTTGAGTATCTTATTAGTACAAATTTAGAGATTATTAATCGAGGTGACACGCCAACTCTATGTGTCACCAACACGTTATTCTGTAATTGATATCACATTAGCGTCGATAAATATATCAAATAAAATATATGATTGGCATGTGTCGAAAGAACTGACAATGTCCGACCATAGATGGATTGACTTTAAAATTAAAGCCAAAAAAATAGAACCCAGGCGGTTCAGAAATCCCAGGAAGCTTGACAGGCGGATCTTTCTGGATCTGCTTTCGAGTGCACTGGAAACCGACATGCCTGAGGAAACCACAAATGAGCTACATACCATTGAGGAGATTGAGATATGCGCTAACTCGATACAAAAATCCCTCACAACATCGTACGAGCTCTCGTGCCCTCTAAAGGCAGCTGGATCTGGAGATCGCACCACCCCTTGGTGGTGTTGCGAGCTAGAACGGATGAGGAAGGAGGTCACGAGACTGTGCAATAAGGCGAAAGCCTCCAAAGTTACTTCAGACTGGGACGCTTTTAGGGAGCGTCGGTCTGAGTACAAAAAGATGATTCGCCAAAAGCAACGGAAGTCCTGGAGGGACTTCTGCAGTGGGGTAGCGTCCACAACGGATGCTGCCAAACTTAAGAAGATTCTCTCTAGGAATTCTCTCTAGCTATCTTGGATTCTATTTTGTTTCTGTTACAATAATAATAAATATCCTAAATCATTAATTTAAATACTGAGATTAATAACAAAAATAATTATTTACGCTAAAGACTACGCTAAATATATAATATATTATATATAAAAAAAATTATCATTAAAAAGTATTGCATTCATTTTCAATTATGTGTAAAATTGTGCATAATTAACCTATTTCTTATACGTCTACCCTCAGCTAACCAATCGTCACCTGCCAAATTATCTTCAATGCCAAGAAGCACATTATTATTATCTTGTACTTCTACTTCCTCTTCTTCTTCTGGAATTGCTATTTTTTGTGCAATTGTCATGTTGTGTAAGACTACACATGCATAAATAATTTTGCCTGCTTTTACTGGATTATAATGTAGAACTCTATGTTGTAATAAACAACGAAATCTTTGTTTTAACACACCATTGCATCTTTTAATGCAATTTCTTGCCGATATATGAGAATTCGTATATCTTTCTTCAGGAGTCTGTTCAGAAGCATCGATTATTTATGGGAGTTAACAACCATGGCTGTAGAGGATATCCTGAGTCACCAATAAGCCACGATGAGTTCAAATTTCCTTCCTCATACACTTGTTGAAGGTGACGGTTAACAGATGATAAGGACCGTATAGCTGAATCATATGAGGAACCAGGTAATTTTGGATTGCAGTTCAAAATCTTTAAATCGGCATAGCAAATTAGTTGTACATTGCCCAAGTAACATTTTAAGCCTGTAAAACGCCTGCCAGGTGCTTGCCAAGTAAAATCTCACAGGTTGCTGTTGCTGTAACAAGCTTGTCACAAGCTTGTAACAGCTGCTGTCTGAGTAAAATGGCGCTTGTGAAATTGCTGTCACAAGCTTGTGGCAAACTTGCGCCAGGGCTGCCAGTATCTTGTCAAGTTGCTGGCAAGAACCTGTCACAGGTTCCTGACAGGAAACTGTCACATGTTCCTGGTAAAAAACTGTCACAAGTTTCTGGCAGACACCTGTGACAGCTTTTTGCCAGGAACTTTTTTTCTGAGAAAGTTTTCATGCAGGCTTTTTTTTATAAAATAAAAAAATTTCACGTTTGCCATCATGTGCACAAAAATTAATTTAAGGTACCGTTATTAATTTGAAATTTAAAAAAATTTAATTTTTGAAACTAGTATTTTTTTCTTGTATAGTCACACACTCATTGTGACTATTGAATTGAAAAACATTGATAATGAAAATTTTGAGGGGTCAAAACGAGCAGACGGAGCACGCTTTAGATATTGTTCGAAAAAAGTATTTAGGGTCATCTGGGGTAAATATGAAATACACAAAAATTAGGGTAAAAGTGAAACAAGCATGTAATTAATTAACAAATCAATTTATCGAAAAATTGTGAATGTCATTATTTCATTGATAGCTTAATTAAATAGATACAAAAATCTGAAATATTAGTTTTCAAATTTGCACTGTCTACGAAGTGTTTTCACAAACGGTGAAAAAATGTGCAAAATAAATTTCAGTTATATTAGTATAACTTTGTCTATATCTACAAAATAAATTGCAGCATCAGTTTAATATTAATTTTTCACATAACAAATAGACAGCAGATGATGATGTCCTTTTAGTTAAAGTTTTTTGTTAATTAGTTTTTTTTATTATATTTGTAAATTTTGGGAAAACGTGAAACATGAATAAGGGAAACTGTGAAACAGCGTCTGGGAAAATATAGTTATGTGCAAGCACATCCTGCTAGGATATTAACCTCGGAAATAATGTATCAATTATTTTATTATATTCGAAGCGTCGACAATATTTATGTAATGCAAGTTAGCTTTTACGATTAATTAATAATTTTAAGTTAGTCTTCATATTGGTGTTTACTAGTGAGGTATTTATTGCTTATTGCAATTACGCAATTACGATAACTATCGACAACAAGTAGATTTTTTAAATTTCATGAGAAACAAAAATCCCGGAGAACAAAATGCGAACAAATCAATTCAAAAATTACCATCATTCCAACAATCATTTAATACACCTACCAGGCTCTTTGCTAATTCTAATTTTTATCCAAATTTCAATTCGAATTTTAATTCAAACTTCAATCAGAAGTTTAATCAAAATTTAAATCAAAATCCACGAAATTACAACCAAAATTTTAATTCGAGATTTAATAATCAATCCTCGCGTGGTCCTTTTCAAACTGTACGTAATCAAAATAATTCCCAAGTAACAAAAAATGGTTCTCGTCAAGAACCTACCCCAATGTCAATATCAACCAGAAATACTTTTAGACAACCGCAAAATCGATCGAATAACCACTTCCAAAGTTACGGTCCACGTAATTTTATTTCGGAAGAACTTAACAACGTTCAAGAAACCAATGAGCAATACGATTGCTATTATCCCGAATTTCAACAACCCGAAGATTTTTAAACAGGAGACGAAGCTGAAAATTTCTCTTCAAACTTTTCCCAAACGGAAAATTTCGAAAACCAAGAGAATGAAAATTTTCGTATACCGGCCTCGGAAATTAATCGATTTGAATTCAATAAACCTTCAACCTAAATTACCATTTATTTCGATTCCAAGCTTAAATATAAAAATTTTAATAGATAGTGGGGCTTCAAATTCAATAATGAACCCGATGATCGCCCACAAATATTTTAAAAATTTTATTTTTAAAAAACGCTTCTCAGTTAAAGGTTTTAATAGAATTGAATGTAATGATGAGAATGTTTCTTATCCTATTTTGTCAGAATTTGGAATAAATAAAAAAATCAATTTTCATGTAATTAAATGGCACGGTAGGTTTGATGCTTTAATAGGTAGCGAAGATTTCGAAAAATTAGGTGTGAAAATAAATTATGAAATCTACGTTTTAGAAATTAAAAATTTGAAAATCCCATTTTTCATGGAACTAAATCCAAAAAATTTTGTACCCTGCAATCAAATCGCGAAAACACACGTCGCTATTCCGGTTAATATAGATAACGGACAAGTCATTATACCCGAAGTAATTATTAATTATTATTGCATTCCCGAATCTATAGCAATTGCAAAAGACGGCTTTCGTACAGTTCCTATAGAAGAAGATCGAGAGATACACATTAATTTCCAACAAGTGGATGTAGATCCAATTATTAATTTCGAATTGAATTAAAAACCAAATTCGAATCTTGTAGGCTCAAATAATTCAAACATTATTCGCATACAACATTTAAATTCGGAAGAAAATTTGGTAGCAGACGCGTTATCGCGTGTAGAAATTAATGAATAAAGAATTAAACAACGGACGATGATATGCTAGACCTTTTGTCAATACTTCCAAATGTTGACGATGAACCCGACTTAACACTTGAAAATCTTGATGACCTATTAATCAACGAGAGCAACCAGAATGATGACCCAGAAAATACATAACACACGGCACACGAAGATCCTATTTTTACAATGCCCATTACGGATAAACCAATTATTAATCACTTTAGTTATCGAATTATTCTAAAATTAGGAGATCAATTTAACGTAAAATTAGAGAGACCTTTTTCAAAATTTCATTATATTGTTATAATTAGGAGAGGAAATGAAATACAAAATCTATCAGAAGCTCTAAAAGAAATTGTAAACCCAACAAACATGTACTGTATTTATTTCCAAGATGAACATTTGGAACCAAAATTCTTAACTTTAACAAAAAACATATTTGACAATAAAGTAAAAATCATTAAAAGCAATATTCTTGCCAAAGATTTAATCAAACCAGATGAACAAAATAGCGCAATTAACGAATATCATTCCAGTAACCATAACGGTATTAAAGAAACGTATAATAATTTAAAATTACGATACAATTGGCCCGACATGAAATCAAAAATTAACAAAATAATAAACGAGTGCGAAACATGTTTAATAATTAAATATGACAGAAATCCATATAAAGTAAAATTTTCAGGACCACTACTTTCCAAAAGACCTTTTGACATTATTCACATAGATACGTTTAGTTTTGATGGAAACAAATTTTTGACAATAATTGACCATTTTTACGGTACGCTCAAGTTTATTATGTTACTGACGGTTCAGGAATATCCAAGCTAAACAAATTACGGCACTATTTCTCTCACCACTCTTATCCAAAGAAAATAGTTTGTGATGAAGATAAAGAGTTCAAAAATAACATTTTTGAAGAATATTGTTCCTTATTTAAAATCGAGCTACACTTCACAACTAATTACAATAGTTTTTCTAATTCCCCCTTGAAAAGCTACGCATTCTCAAAATTCAAAATAAAACCGAAACCCCACAAAATTTTAGTTTTGATTTATAATCAGTCTATTCATTCTGCCACCGGTCACATACCCTTTACGCTGCTTTATGGACCTTTCGAAAATTAAAACGCGCACGAAATAGACAAAACAGTTTACGAAATTTTTAACGAAAAGCGCAAAAACGAAATTTTACATTTTTACGAACAACTTTATCAGAAACAGCTTAAAAACGGGACGCGGATTTTAGAAAATCGAAATTAATAACAACCTAGACTCGTATAAAAATCAAAATAAAATAATTGAACAAATGAATCGTTAAACCACTTTTGCTAATCATATTACAGCGAGATACTCCAAAGATCTCCAAATCATTCGAAATGACATCAACTCATCTCTGTCCGCGATAATTGACGCAAACAATCTTCTGTACAACCTATTGTAAGTTCAATATTACGATTTCATAAGTTTAAAATTACTAAACATCCTCCAGAGTATTGAAAGAACCATATCATTAGCTTTTTCTGAAATAACCAATTTAGAAATTATTTCCGACACCGAATTAGGTGAAATTATCAATCATTTAAAATTAGTTTATAAAAGAAGAGAACTATTTGAATTGGATACCATACTCTTCAACACAAGATATTATTACATGTATTTTAAAGATACCTATCCTTGATTCCTCCCCATTCCAATATACCAGAATTTACCCAATTCCTGACATACAAAACAATGTGCTGATACCACCCAACAAATATCATCTACAAGGTACAAGAAGAGAGTTCTGGACCGACGAGAAGTGCAAAGTGATTGAAAATCAAATTGTGTGCTTCGAAAAACCGCGAGTTAGTGAGTGCTCATTTACAAATATCAAAAACTGCATGATTGCAATGGCTAACAACGACTACAAACTTTTTACCCAACTTCAAAACGGAAAGATTTTAGTTTCATGCAAGATTCATTTACATCTTGCAGAAGAATGCAGAAATAACGTTAATAATTATGAAATTATTGACAATGTCTTGATTTCATCAAAAAATTATTGTAAAGTAATAATTGGTGACGACTTTTTTGTGAATACATTTAATAATTTTACTTTTAAGAATTCTTTAGCTATAAGTGGTAATAATTATTATAAAACTAATTTAGGTATAGAACTGCAACATAAACATTTGGATAATTTTAAAGATTTAAAGGACGATTTGGAAAATTTAAGTAACAATAATTTTAATTTAGATCCAATATTGCATGGCACACATTTTTCTTTAACTTTATTTATAATCATAATATCTTGTATTTCTATCGTATTATCGTATGTGTTTAAAACTACACACGGCACACGAAGATCCTATTTTTACAATGCCCATTACGGATAAACCAATGCTTGTTTTACATTTTCCCATGTCTGTTTCACTTTTGCCCAAAATCAAACTTAAAAGTGAAACAGTTTTTATTTTTTTTTCTTCAATTGATATGTAATTATACAAATATTTATGCATAATTGTCAAGATCACGAAAATCTGCATGGGATAGTAAAATTAGAATATTTAATTTGTATTTCTAAGTGCCCTAAAAATTGAAAGTTTTATATTTTGTCTCATATTTACTTACTCAAGATGACCCTACTAAACAACTGCTGAACGGAGAAAAGGTTGATAGAACTTACTTAGTTTATTCGAGAAGTTTAGGATGTATATTTTGTGTACCATGTCGTCTATTTGGAGGGTATTCTTTGTTTGCAAATGAAGGTTTTCACGATTGGAAACATGCAAATAAACGCATAATTGAACACGAGAATTTGCATTCTCACAAAACTTGTACAATGGAAATGAAATTAAGAAGCCAATCTCTGGGTCGAGTTGATACAAGTATTTCACTTGCAGTGGAAAAAGAAATTACATATTGGACTAATATTCTTCGTCGTGTTGTGGCAGTAGTAAGGAGTTTGTCTTCAAGGGATCTTCCATTTAGGGGCTCGAGTGAAATTTTCGGGCAACCTAATAACGGAAATTTTATGATGGCATTGGCACTAATTGCCGAATTTGACCCTTTCTTATCAGAACATATATCGAAATATGGCAATCCTGGCAGCGACAGGACATCATACTTATCATCTCCTACTTGCAATGAGTTTTTAAAGATCTTGTCTCAAAGCGTGATGGATATAATTTCAAAAGAAGTCTCGACTGCAAAATATTATTCGATAATCGTGGATTCCACGCCAGATATGTCACACATTGATCAGCTTTCTTTTATTATCAGATATGTTACTGAAGATGGAACACCTGTCGAACGGTTTGTAGGATTCATTCTTAATTGTGGACATAAGGCAGTAGATTTAACAAAAGTCGTATTAGAAAAATTAAAGGACCTAAATTTGGATATTGCAAACATGAGGGAATTATGCCCTTATGGCACCTATATACCCTGTTCCGCCCATTCCTTAAATTTGGTGGGTGAAGCTGCTGCGGAATGTTGCGAGGGCTCTTCTCAATTTTTTTATTTTCTGCAACATTTGTATAATTTTTTTTCTGCTTCAACAAATCGCTGGAAAATACTTCAAGACAATCTCACCAAATTTAGAAAATTTAACAGTCAAACAACTTAGTGCTACGCGATGGTCAGCACGTGCTGATGCATGTAAGAGCCTGGGACGTAATTGGACCGAAATATTGACTACTTTGAATTTAATTGAAGCAGATTCAAAACAAAAGCAAAGCACTCAAGCTGAAGCTCGCGGATTATTGCAATACTTTCAAAAACTCGAAATTGCAATAATGTCAAAATTTTGGGGATCAATTTTGGAACGATTTAACGCAGTTAATAAAAAAATACAATCAGTGAATATCAGCATTGACACGGTAACGAACCTCTATGATACATTGATTGAATTTGTAAAAGAAAACAGGGAAATGTTCCATATCAATGAGCAGCAGACAATAAAGTCTACTGATTTAAAAGAGTATGTAACGACAAAGAAACGCATTAAAATTAGAAAACTTGCTTGTGACGAAAGTAGAAGTAGCGAAGTGGTTCTTCAAGGTAGGGAAGACTTTCTTATCAAGACTTACCTTGCAATTGTTGATAATTTAACAACGGCGCTTCAATCTAGAAAAATTGCTTATTCTGAATTTTCCAATAAATTTAAGTTTCTAAATTCGCTTTCAGAAAATTCCATAGAAGAATTAATAGAAGCCACGGAGGCATTGCAACGTGCTATTCGATCGATTTAGATAATACCTTTCAAAACGAATGTGCCCATTATCTTGGCTACGCTATTTCACAACAAAATTTTCCAAAAGATATTTTAAACCCGTTAAAATATATATTGCTATGATTTAAAATATCAATAATTTTGAATATAAATAAGCACTTGAAAATCACAAATTGCATGAGGTTTCTTGAAAACAAAAGTAAAGTTCCAACAGGTAATTTGAAAGCTCTGATGAAGTCAGGTCATTACGATAAGTAAGAGGCAGGATTTGTTCATCAATGATACGCAATAATAATAAAAATTTATGCATTCCAAATTTAGTATTTAATAATTCACAGAAAATTTGTTTAATTAAGGTTTAGATTTGTAAAAAGTAGGATAGATTATAAGAAGTGAGGTAGATAAACAATAATTTTACGTTATTCGTGGTGAACATTAACGAAGGATGCAGCAAATCGTCATCCGAGACTGGAACACGTAAAGCGTAACCAGACGGCAAGGTTACTAATGACAACGCTGAAAAAGAGAGAAAAATTAATTAAATGACATTTTAATAAAATAAAGCCATTATCAAGAAAGCAGAATACTTACAAAATAAAAATATATCAAAGGGTGATAAAATTTAAATATCAAGAATAACCCGGGATACGAATATAAACAGGCTTCTCACATAAGTGCGACGACGGGACGGACGTGTAGTTTTCGTCTCCGTAGAAAATTGTATTAATTGGATTACAAATCCAACATAAATGTGTGTAGAACTAAAAATAAAAGTATATAATAAATTTGCAAAATTTGCACAGATCATTAGTAAGGTTAGAGTAAATCAAAAAATTAAAGATACTTGCCTTCGATACTTAGTGAAGTGATTGTAAGTGAATTACAACGAGAATTGCAATAAATGGTTATTGGAGCACAACAAATTTCAAAAGGTGATTCAATAAGAAAAATCTGGAATTATTACCAAGCGTGGATCATTTGATGCACACAAGAAAGCCAAGGCAAACAACACCGACATCTATGGTTGGTAAGCCAAAATTTATTAACTATTACGCACTAAAAGTGAACGTTTTGAAACATAATTCGCGTGAAGTTCGAGTTTATTTGCGCATAATTAGATTTAATTTGATTGTTAAAATTTGTTATTTTTAGTTTAAGTTTTGGGGATTCAATATTTATTTTTCAATTTTGTTTATGTGTTTATTTGTTGAGAAAATTAAATGGTTTATATTTTTGATCCAATTGCGTATTATTGAGGAACAAATTTTCCTCAACAAATTTTTATTTCAGAATAAGCAAAGAGCTAATCCTCGAGGAATCGACTACTGAGTTTAAGTGTGTTTCATGCAAAAAGTCTTAATTATAAATAGAGCTAGCTAAAAGAATTTTTACTCATACAAAAAGATTAAATTTTTACATGCGATCCTTCTATAAGCGGAAGGAAATCATGCAATTGTTGCAATTGTTGATAATTTAACAACGGCGCTTTAATCTAGAAAAATTGCTTATTCTGAATTTTCCAATAAATTTAAGTTTCTAAATTCGCTTTCAGAAAATTCCATATAAGAATTAATAGAAGCCACGGAGGCATTGCAACGTGCTATTCGATCGATTTAGATAATACCTTTCAAAACGAATGTGCCCATTATCTTGGCTACGCTATTTCACAACAAAATTTTCCAACAGATATTTTAAACCAGTTAAAATATATATGTACGCAAAAATGAAATGCAGATAATTTATTCATATGTGTATATTTGTTTGCGTATATTTTTAAGCACTCCAGCTTCAAATTGTTCTGCCGAAAGATCGTTTTCTGCATTGAAGAGAATAAAGAATTACCTACGTACTTCAATGACTCGAGAGCATTTATTCAACTTAAAGCGCAAAAGTAATCCCAACTATACGCAAGACTCCACCTACCTATATCCTCTAGTTTTTCCGGCGACACTGCGGCTCTAGCTCAACAGAGAGCAATTTAGGTGTGGGTGTGAGATCCGGAGTGAATACCTGATCCCACTCTAAAGACAAAAAAATAAGGCGCCACACACTTAAAGTCGCACGACGAGATCTTAAGCCTGAAAGTGTGAAAGATTTGGTTAAATAAAACTAGGTGATACAGTAGTACGTATAATGGAACACTAATAAAATTAAATGCAAGTCGCAGTGAATATATTATATCTAAAACCGACGTCAGATCTGATATCGTTTCCTTTACAAAGGTCTTACAAAGATCTTTAAAAGACCTTTAACGCAAACAAAAAAAAGGTTACGATGGTGATAATGTTTCTTAACCGCCCCGGTACACTCGCGTACAATAATCGAAACAATGTTTCCAAAAAAAAGCAAGATAAATTATAGTGGTAATTGCTTACCCCAAACTCTAATCGGTGATACGCCACTGGGTTTAATCGGACGTCGCTGTTGATGTCAATTAGATGTTTGAATTTGAACTTCAGTGGACTCAGCTACCAAGTTAGACGGTATAAATATTCTTAGCAACAAATTAAAAGGCTTATATTTAGTGGTTTTGGCTGGGTCCAAAACGGTTGTTAATTGGATACGAAGTATTACGAGAAATCGACAAGTCCCATAAAATCTATTGTGCAGATGGTTATAAACAGGTAGAATATCTGGTACCATAAAAATATTATCGCAATTTTAATCCGGCAAAACGCAGCAATCTACTCCCGGTCGTCTAACCAAAAAACTAATACGACGAGTAATTAAATCATTTTCGGCTCCAATCAATCCCATAAAACGGTAGAGGAAATCAAGTATAAAAAATCACTATATTCCAAATAATCAGAAGCCGAAAATGCGTTACTTTAAGGCACTCAAAAATTTGCTGTCTACTTATCAACAAGGCTGGGCATTTTGTATTTCAAATGTATTTGAAATACAAAATACAAAATACATTTATGAGATGTATTTGAAATACAAAATACAGTATTTCAAATACAAGATACAGTATTTGAAATACAAAATACATTTATTCATGCCCTGTATTTCATGTTATATTGTTTATATACAGTAGTGTAAAAAAATTGGTAACATTGTGTATTTTGTATTTTAAATTTTAAAAGAAACCCTGTATTTTGTATTTTAAAAATGTATTTTGTATTTTAAATTTTAAAAGAAACCCTGTATTTTGTATTTTAAAAATGTATTTTGTATTTTAAAAATGTATTTTGTATTTTAAAAATGTATTTTGTATTTGAAATACATTATCAAAATACAAAATACAAATAAAAATGTATTTGAAATACAAAATACATTTGCAATTTGTATTTGAAATACAAAATACAAAATGTATTTCAAATACTGCCCAACCCTGCTTATCAAACACAAAAATTCGTTATCAATTTTCTTTTCAAAAATATGTTCTCTATGTATAAACCTTATAAAATTTGAAAATTAAAACCATGTACATGGCGTTATAAAATGCATGGTAAGATTTATTTCCTGTCAAATAATACCGAATTACCTAACATGGTCTCAACGACAAGAATCGAAGGCTACATATTATTTGTTGAAAATAATATTTTGAAATTTTTAGATTACGAAGAAGTCATTAAAGATTTCATTCATTTGAAAATGCGTAGAAAATTTATTAAAGTCTAGTGTTGTTATCTATGTATGTAGTAATTATTTTATTATTTAACTTATTTCAGTATTTTTTAATTTTGTTACGATATGCATCATTTTTTTAATATTTCAATATATCATTAAATCAAAAGTACATTTTAAATTTTAATCAAAATTGGGGCGGCATTTAATTTTTGGCCCAGGGCGCACTTGTTCATAAATCCGGCCCTGTTGATTCAAAATGTTTCAGTTTTGTTTTACAACGAATCGTATTGATTCAAAATAATTCGTTTTGAATCAATACCTTTCTTTTTATCAGTGTTCCCGTTCGAGATTATAATATGTAAAGTGTTAAATAACTAAATATTTTTAAAAGTTGGGTAGGCAATGTTAGAAATTATAATTTTCTTTTTAAATTTGTTTTTTGTTAGAATTCATTAGTAGACCATACTGAAGGTATAAAAATTCATAATAAACCCGATTTATTGCCGCCATCGAAGTCACAAATTGAAATATATGAAGAAATTAAGAATCTTTCACCACCGGATGCGATACCTGTAAGTTCAAGTTTTGTAAACTTTATGATAAGCTACTTCAAATTCCTTATTTGTTTTTAAAATTAAGAATTATCAACAACATACCAAAAAGGCGAGAGAGAGACCGACCATATGTCCAATTTGTTATAACGATGTGGTTACACATTTTAGTCGACATTTGATCAGGCACCATAAAGATCACAGAGAAGTGATTTTATTGCAAAGCTTGAAACCACGCAGCAAAGAATGTCCGGATTTAGTAACTGCTCTACGGAAGCAAGAATATTTTTATTTAAATACTGAAAGAAATATTTTAAATTCAGTAAGGCGGTCCAAGAATTCGGAAACAATTTATTTCGTTTGTACCTATTGTTTAGGACATTACAGAAAAAAGTCGCTATATAAGAATGTCAAAATATGTAAAAACAAACCCGTAGACAATTTGAAACCTGGAAAGAACTGTTTGACATCATCGCAAACATATATTCCAACGGTATTATCTAAAAATCATGACTTTTTAAAGGCATCACGAATAAAACAAAAAGTTTTCGGAATAATGCGTCCAGATGATACAAGTTCTATCGCTAAAATTGATCCTTTGATTTGTATGTATGGAGAAGCCCTTTTAAATAAACACAAAAGGCAACAAATGGCAACTGTAGTTTCGAACAAAATTAGAGAAATGGGTCGACTTTTGAAAGTAGTAAAAGAAATGCATGTTGATCTTCGCGGTTTGTTCGATGCTTTAGAACCAGAACTGTTTGCATCGCTCTTATCGGCAACGAAAGTAATTTATTAGTGGTTATGATTCAAATACTAATGCCCGTATTCACAAACGTTCGTAACTGAATTTAACGGTGCGTAAAACGTTACGGACGGTTAAATTGTTATGTTTGGTATTCACAAACGATCGTAATGTAAAATCGCCTGTAAAATCAACCGTAATGATTACGACCGGTTTTCGGGTCGTAACACACATTACCGTCCGTTAAAATAAATTTTGTGGGGTTAAAGCATGTGAAAGTATCCACTTGTAAAAGTTTAATTTGTGTAGTAATAAACGAAAAGTCAAACTATCTACCATCAATTGAAATGGATAATTTCAATTTCGTAAATAATTACGAATTTAAAATGACATATCGGTTCAATAAAAATACTGTTCGTGAATTAATTGTTATAATTGGTCCACAACTAGAAAAGCAAACAGAAAGGAATAAAGCAATTTCTGTTACAAACCAAGTTTTAATTGCATTAAGGTTTTATGCATCCGGAACATTTCAACAAATTTTGGGTGACCATATTAATGTTAGTCAGCCAACGGTAAGCAGAATTTTGTGAATTTTCAACCACAATATATATTTATGCCACAAACACAAGAAGATGTGCGGAAGATTCAACATGGATTTTATAAAATTATGCAATTTTATAAACTGCTATTTTACACAATATAGCTATAGATTTAAAGGACGATGCACCAAACGAAGACCCTAAAATACCAATTCCTTCGGAAGCTTTCGAAAAAATTCCCATCAATAACGATAACACAAATAATAGTGTACAAAATTTAATAAATAATGTATTTTATTAAAATGAGTTGTAATAATAAAATGTTAATGTATAATAATAAAATGTTAAAATTTGTTAAATGAACGATAAGTAGCATCATATTTTTGTTTTATCGGTAACAATTTTATTCAGGTTACGATATACAACACTTGCAGAAACTGCATTCTTTGACTTCTTCTTTTTGGTAATTGAGTTGGGTACATCGTCGCACTTTCGCTTATCAATTGCATCCACCCGTTAGAAACGTTTGCAACTAAAAAATCATTTACATTATTATAATTCAAATTAAAGTGATAGATAATAATATTTACCTTATCTTGAGCATTGTCTTTTCTAGTTTGAAGCTATTAAAATGAGAAGTGATCTGATCTCATCCATGCATGAGTTTTTTGTTTCGACGTTACACCATCGGTTTGTTACACGGTTACACGATTGTGGACACGAATCAATAAAGCAATTTCCCTGTCGGTGAAATTCTTTTCCTTTTCACGTTTAGTCGACATAGTCACAGAATATACAGTAATTTCAACTAAATTACAAACAAAAGTCAAGACAAACAATACGTAATAAGCGTATGACAAAACCACAATGACAGCTAAAGGTGATTGAACTGTTTGATAGAACTAAGAATAATACCAACTTAGTTCAATAAATCCCTACATAGAGGTATTACAGGCGATTACAAAACACACTGTTAAATTTCTATCGTAACGTTTATGAATAGTTAATTTGATTTTACGGTCGTAAAAATTAAACGACGGATTTCATAATCCTCCGTTATAAAATTGTTTGTGAATACGGGCATAAGGGTTTTAAGGCTCCATCCTTAGCATTACATATGGGAACAAATTTAAAAATAAGATGTGACGCCATTAAAATAGTAATTGAAAAAAAAATTCCAAATATAATATGGAATAATTGAGACCAAAAAAAATCTGAAATAAAAGATTTAAAAAAACTGATCGAGGGACATTAGAGTAACGAAATATCTAGCTTAGCATTAAAAACTTTAAAAGAAAATCATTGACAAAACCCTGTAGCGTTACCTTTAACGAATGATATAGGTACAATGCTTTCAAAAATATGTTAATGAACTAGCAGATGATGCATACGCCAAATTAATTATTAATGTTAATATTAAAACAAACTATAAAATTTTAACTGAATGTGTATTAGCACTGACAACTATGTTTAATCGTAAACGCATAGGCGATGTTAAATATTTGAAAATTGAGACACATTACGGTGTTTCAATTGTCAATGAAAGAAATAAGATTAAATAAGCACTTAATTTATCAATAATTGCATGAGAACTCGTTTACAACGGAGAAGGTTTCTGTAGGTATATTAAAAGACTCAAAGGAAGTCGTATAATTTAAAACACAGGTGAGGAATGGAAGGGTTCACCAATGATATGACAAAAATGATCAATTTCACAAATTAATACATTTCCAGAAAAGTTGTTTAAGATTAGTAATTTAAATTTATAATTAGGATTATTTAAGTAAGTGCGGTAAAGAAACTGTAAGTTTACGTGGTTGTTGTTAAATCGGTGTGACGACAAAATGCGACTAAAAGTCATCCGAGGCTTCAACGTGTTGCGAGTGGACAATCGGCGGCAAGTCGGTACGGCAACGATAAATGCAAAGTTTGAACGTTTGAACGCTGAAATCAAAGGTGGAAATAATTTCACGACATTTAAAAGATGATAAGAATTATCAAAGGTGCGGTAAACTTACGTTGATAATGAAATTATCCAAGTGGGATAGAAAAATGAAAAATCGTCAAAACCCTGGAAACAGAAAAAATAAACAAGGCTTCTCACACAAGTGCGACGACGGGACGGACGTGTAGGTTTCGTCTCCGTAGAAAAATGTATTAATTGGATTACAAATCCAACATAAATGTGTGTAGAACTAAAAAGAAAAGTATAAAATTAATTTGCAAAATTTGCACAGATCATTAGTAAGGTTAGATTAAATTAAAAAAATTAAAGATACTTACCTTCGATACTTAGTGAAGTGATTGTAAGTGAATTAAAACGAGAATTGCAGTAAATGGTTATTGGAGCACCAACATAAATTTCAAAAGGCGATTGATAAGAAAAAATCTGGAATTATTACCAAGCGTGGGTCACTTGATGAACACAGAAGATTTAAGACAGGCAACAACAGCATCTGTGGTCGGTAAGCCAAACTTTATTAACTATTTCGCGGCGGGAGTGTACGATTTGAAAAACATAATAACGCCACGTAAAGAGAAATAAAACTTTGAGTCGCGCGTAATTTTAAGGATGTTTATTGTTAATATTGAGTTCATTAGTAGTATAAGTTTGCGTTCTTGATTTGTTTAATGTTTAATAAATTTGATTCAATTACCAATTTCATATGCGTATCATTGGGGAATTTTTGCATTCCCACAAAACCTTTTATTTCAGAAAAAGTTAAAGCTAAAAGGAACCGACTTCTGAGGTAAGGGTTACTCATGCTTATTAAAGATAAAAAAAAGAGAGCTAGCACGGGAATAATTAAAATTTCAATACATTTCAATTTAAAGTAATTAAAACATGCATGTGACCCGTCAAATGGTCAGACCGGCACATAGCAATATGTATAACATCGACTATACTAGGACGGAAATAACCAAGAAGCCTTTATGGATTCCTTGACTGACATTGAAAAAATTATTAGCCAAAAATTTAAAAGAGTTGTAACAGGTGATAAAGGTTCTAGACCTGTTCCAATACTATTTTCTAAAAGAATGCAAAAATTTATTACTATGCTATTAAACATCAGAGAATCTAACAATCTAGTACCCAAACAAATCATACATGTTTGCAAATCCGGGTTCTGAAAATAAATGGATGTCTGGAGTTAATATTATACTAAAAATTGCAAAAAAATGCGGGGCTAAAAATCCAACACTACTAACATCTACAAAATTCTGTAAACACATTGCAACTACTCTTCAGTTAATGAGTATGGAAGACAATGAAATGGAACAAATAGCGACCTTCACGGGACATACGAAAAAAACACATACAGAATTTTATAAGTAAATATTCTTATTCTTATTAATTTGCAAAAAAAGGATTTTGTAAGGCCTGAACGGGCCAGCTAAATTCAGAAATGAATGTAAAGCTATTTAATAATAAATTCTTTTGGCAATTTTTAGACAAAAGCCGAACTTAAACATGAAATTGTTTCATATTAATTAAAACAAGATGTAAGTATGTAGATAATTCTGGAAATTCAAAATTGCGCACGGGTATTATGGATGAATTTGAGCAACATTTGCCCAAAATCTTTTTTTTTTTGTAAAATCGCACCTTTGGAATCAAAGCTAGGGGCGCGGCAAGCAGTGCCACCACGATTTCCAGTGCTCCTAGCTGGATCAAGAATCAAGAAGATAGAATCAAGGAGGGTAGAAGGATTCGTGACGTAATATATGGAATGTTCCTTCAATCTAACTTGGAATGATCTTGCCGTCCTCTCCAACTTACTTGTTGGTTTAAAAACAGTAAGCAATAGATATTCGCTAACCATCTTCTCGATACAGGACACAATTATATCATGGAGACTGGATTTCGGATCTTGAAGACAGCTAGGGGAGGGACGGTACTTAATAATCTAGAAGAGATTTCAATTTTAAAGGCGGGGAAAGTGTTCCCCTAACAATGTTTAAATTTCCAAACTAACTTCAATATTTTATATTGCCAATTGTGTTATGGTGATGAGACTGTTGCTAAGCACCAGTTGATAACGTAATTGTTTTTTATTTTAATTTTTATTTTGATATACTGACCGACTTATTAATTTGATGTTTGACAATTTGACAACTCTTACGTTTGTGTAAGTAAAAAATGTTGTTTGTTGATGTTTACATTGACTAATTTCTATATTTGTACAGCCTCTATTATCGACCGATGATGAGAATATTGTAAATTCTCGAAACGCGTCTCGGAATTTAATTAAAAATTGGCCTTGGCCGATGCTATCTACTAAAAGTTGAAATAAATAAAATAGTTTTTATAGAAGTTGTCATTGTAATTTCACATAAATCTGTTAATTAGCATCGCAAGCGTTCTGCTTAGTATTTTAAAGTTTGAAACTCAGTTCTATCACAAACTTCTCAAATAAATATTACTTCACCTAACTTTCCAGATCAAAAGAAAATAACTCGTTACGGGGAATTCCCAAACCAAATATCTATTATTTTACTGGTTTCTAATGTAAATAGCAACAATTTAAAATTTTATAATATCATTTCAAATTGCACAAAACAAAATGTTGTCAATACGAATAAAATCAGTCTTGTATTACTTTTGCATCACAAAACTTTTCAATAATTCATCTTCAGCTTATCTTAACTTGAAGTAACGAAGCAATTCGATTTGATGCACTTCAAATTGTCAAATAATTTATATGCGAGATTGGTCACTAAAGATAAGTCCACCGTATAAAAATTAATTTAGATGATAAAGTATCCAGAAGCAGCCACTATCAAAACGCAATATTACCTACCTTAGGTGACTAATCTCACCCCAATTAAAAGTTCCATTGTGTGCTTATTATTTTTAATAAAGTGCCTTAAGCTATTCTTCAACAAGAGAAAACTATCCTGTAATAATGCTTGTAAATTATGTAACACAAAATTTCTGAATAAAATTATTTATTGAAATCAAAATGGAAAATGCTCACTTTGTGAGCGTGCACTACCATCACTTTTAACGGCTGATTGCCGTGTCGCGACGTATATTTCTCTATTTCGGTTCTCAAGTCGTTGTAATCCCTAAACGATGAACACTTAACTACGGCTCGACCTTCTCGATCGCTATTGGTCACATAGTCGATGGCATTCCTGTGACTACACTACTTAATAACGCGATTCAATGTACTAATAACTTGTTCAAAAGTGTGAACTGCATAATTGTATAAAACCATACAATACGTATCCAGGTTAAACAGTTCGCTATCTAAATTTTGAAGACTCAAATCGGCACTGCCTTCTGAAGTTGGCTTATTGTAGGTGTTGAAAAATAAGCTATTTGCAGAACACGTGACTAAGCATTAACTTCATTGCAACGTGCAGTTGCTCTTGTACTATTACGCAGAGTAGTTGTGCACTACTTGACTGTGTATGAATTCAATCTTATTACAACTTATTAAACTTTTACTTTCTTTTCAATGGTGTTTATTTTACAATCCACACAAAACAAAACAGTAGGCGTACTGCAAAACCGCTTCGTATACAATTCGAGTTCTCTCCGCTAAATCGGATGGCAAAGAATTACTAACTTCGTCTTGATTTTCAATTGTGGGCAAATGCATTGAATAATAAGGCGCCTTCTTCCATGCTTCTTTATCACCACAATCGCAGCATTCTCCACCACCCGAAGTGGTTCTTATTTTATATTTGTGCAAACGATGCTCGGATATTTTAAAACAATCCACACACAATACGCACGTGTTGTCCATTCCACACTCGCGACAACTGTAGGTCGGTTCGCCCATTTTTAAAACTCGACCACATGTTGAATCTTGCTTCTCGAACGTTCTCGGCTGATTATAAGCACAACCACTGGATCGCCGTTAAAATGGATTAAAAAGAATTCTAACGGCTTCGTCTTCATTGAAGGCCCAATTAAGAAAACTTTCGTTAATTGATGGATTGTACATTCTTGGTACCCACGTGCGCCAGTATTCTCTAAAATGTGTAGGGCCGTTAGCGCATCCTCCATGTTATTTCACAACAGAAACTAATTTCAATTGGATAATATATGTATAGAACTTAAAGTACAAATATTGGAGATCTGACATAACCTCTGGGGGGAATTCTTAAGATCGTAGGTTGGGGGGCAGATTCAAATAAATGAAAAAATGACGACGAAATGTAGGAAAATAATGGATATATACTTATGAAATTTTGGGGATTCAGTTTTATGATAATTGTATAGGAAATACATCTTTCGCCGATTTTTACAAGAAACATGGTTAGAAATAATTTTACAAAATTACGTGATGTTAAATAATTCTGAAAACAAGCGACAGAAAGGTTGTGCTTTTGAAAGTTGTATTTAAAACCCTCAATTTTGAAATCTATTAACATACAAATATTTCAATATATCCAACATAATTGGAAGTAATTCCACCGAGCACCACATACAAATTCATATTTTGATGACAATAGATTCAACATAAGCACGGACAAAAATAAATTAAGAATGACGGATTCTTCAACAGGCAATATAATCAAAACCAAACTAGGGGGGCACATACACAACTCGAATTGATAATGTGATTCGTCGTTTCAACTTTTTTCTTGGACCCAAGGAGGGTTACAGATCCTAATGCCACTAATGTAATCTGTAACACAAGGGAATCTCCAGATTCCTCTAAGCATCGCAATTTCATATCTGCTTTAAATATTTACATGCATAATTGTGGTGGCATTAAAACCAAGTTAAATGATATTAGCAACAATGTTAATTGCTGTCTATACGACATAATAATTCTCATTGAAACCTTGCTAGATGACACCATTGCCTCTAGTGAAATGAAGTTCTTTGACTTTAATGTCTTTCGGTGTGATAGATCCGTTTACTCAAGCCAGAAAACTAATGGGGGTGGTGTTTTAGTAGCCGTTCGAAAGAGCTTAAAATGTATTCAAATTGACACGGCAATATCAGTAGAAACCCTTTTCCTGCAATGGCATAGGTTCGAATCTGGGTATGGTAAGAAAAAATTATAAAATTTAATCTTATTTTCAGATAGGCAGGGAGGTGCAGCATCAACAATATATTGAGGAAAATTTAAATCTTATTTTCAGATAAGTAACGGTCTTGATAGAATGGAATTTAGCAAATAAATAAATCAAATTAATAAAAATTACATATTGCGGTGAACTTTATTTTTAATTATTTAATTTGTGTTGCAACAAATTATGCAACACCTTACTACTTTTTTGCTCTTCCGCTATATTTCTTTTTTTATGAATTATTGATAATATAGAATCTTCCGTGCTAGCTCTGGGTAAACTTCTTTTGTAAAGCATGAGATCTCTTTTCCAGGAGCAAGTTCCTCGACGGCTTACCTTTTACTGACACTTTTAATCTGTGAATAAATTTAATAAGGTCGTCGACTTCAAAGAAATGTCAGATGAAACGTTAATTAGCAAGTGAATAACTTTTATTAATAATAATAATATGAAAACAATTAATTCTATTAACATGAAATATTTTTATGTTAAAGTTCATCAATACAAAAACTTAAAATTACCCAAAATGTTTATTTCCGTTCGCGAAATAGTTTTTATTCAAATTCGTAATTTTACGCGGCACGTTATAGTTTAATTTTTAATATGTAGGGTGCTCACCTATTGCCGTCAATACGCCTAGTTTTATCACTGTTTATTAGTTCTTCGGTTTCCGTTCCAAGATAACCTTCAAAAATACTCTTGAATAGTTTTCCCTGCTTCAATCCACCAACAACCAAACTATCATCCAATTGTGCTTTCAATCGTAAACCAATCGTCCATAACACATAACTTCTAATATTTGTGACCATTCAAAAAGGTAAGTCCAGATTTTTAATTTTATCTCCAAATTAATTGCTTCTATTGTCACGCACGTGGTTGAATACCACTTATAATCTTTATTTATTTCTTTTTAGTTACTTCCGAATAGAATTAACTTGGTTAATTCTTCTCGTTACACGGCACACGAAATTTAAACGCGTTGACCGTTTCCCACTTTTTTGGAAGAACCTGGTTTATTTATTTGTAACCTGGGATATTGGAAAAACTCCCGTTTTTACATTCCTGATTTTTGAGTTTTATTGGATCCATTTTTCCTATTGGTAAGTTATTTATGCCTTGTTGATAAAATTTATTCTTTATTCATTTTTTTTATAAGTTGGTTGAAACCCTTTTGATTATTTCAGTTACGTCCCGATCTACAAACCCGTTCGATCAGTGACGCACCACTTGTCCAACCCGGCTGTCTCGGATGAACCGTATTGCTGCACTATGTTATCCCGATTTTATAAACACGTAAAATATCCTTTTGATTATTATTCGGCACTTCTTAAAATTAACAAATTTATTTTATATTACAAAATTCTTACAACTAACATTTTTATTTATTAATTAAATTGTGAACATGTTTTTTTAAAAAGAAGATAATTTGTTTCATCTGGGATTTTCATTATGTTACCCGTTTGTTTACCTTTAAATTGTTTTACTTGCATTTTTGTGATGCTTTTGTCACCTCGAGAAATTTTCTCCTCAAGAAAGAACTCTCATGTGATTTTAACTTATCGTGTGAGCATACTTTAATTATTGATTCTTTATTATCAATTTGTGTCACAACAGATTACCCCCTTTAATTAATCTTTTAAAATTGATTTTAAACTTGTTTTTATAAGAAAATTTTAAATATTAATTTTTAATCGTTTTCACGTCTTCATGCATCTTCCTGTTGATGAACAAACTTAAATTATTTTTTTAACAAACCTGTTTCAAATTGAAAACAAACTAATCTATTTGTAACTCAAAACAACTAACCTATTTTTTATTTAATTATTCAAGCGAAACTAAACTATTTTCTATCAAATTATTTAACAATGTTAAATTACTCAAATTAATTATCATCTTTAATTATCTCCTCCTTCTGATCCAAGATTCCTTTTTCTACTTATCGTCTTCTACCTATTCCCTTCTAACTGACTTCTTGCTTTCCCCTTGCATTCAATAACTTTTGCTGTCTTTTAAATATTGTTCCCAAATTAAATGTTTCCTATGTTAGGTGGCTTATTCTCTTTTAAATTAATTTCTTTTTCCCGTTAACCCATGACAAATGGTTTTATTTATATTTCCTTCTTATTTCGGTATCCCATATTGTTTTATTTACTTAATAATCTCCTCAACTATATTTTCCCCATAATTAATTCTTTAATTTGACCTACTTAATTACGGTCATCAACATCTATTACTTCCATCATATCTCTATTTCACCCTCAACATTCTACGTAATATTGGGCCACCTTATCTACCACTACATCATCATAATTCATTATTCCGAAGCGCTTTACCTAAGTCACTTCCTCCTTTAACTTCTATTTAACCCCCTTTTATTTCGTAATAATTAATATCTTTATACACCTGTCATCAGAAACCTCTTTGTCTTTGAAATTAACTCGCCCTTGTATTATTAATCTTTTGTTCAACCTCGCGCCTAACATTTAACCTTCATTCGCATTGTTTTTACTCAATTAAATCAAATTCTATCTTAACCCTTTTATCTTGCTTCTTCATTTCTACTATTTTTATACCGCGGTTCTTTTGAAATAGTTATTCGTCTTCTCTTTCTTATTATGTTTCGCGCGGTAAATTCTTCTTCACCGTTTCCATTAATACTTAACAATTATTTACAAATTCAAATTTCAACTTGCAGTAGAACCTTCCTTTTATTGCTCATCTTGATCACTTCAACTCTCTTTTAATATTTAACATTTTTCAAATTCAAATCTTATTCTTCTTGGTCATTAATTCTTCTTTGTATTAACATAACTTCTTCGGCTTCTTCGTATTGTTTAACTTCATCATTTTTACAATTCTTCTTTCGGCTTTATAATCCATAACATCTTAATTAAATATTTACAAAACTTACGTTAACTTTCTTATTGCATGTCCATTTATCGTTAGCATCTAATCATATTTACATTTTAGTCATCATATTTTAATTTTCAGATTCCGATTGTTCCAGTGAACCTACACGTGGCTACCTTCCACCTGACGTGTTTAAATTGCTCCATTAACTTTTTGTTATTATCAATTTGTGTCACAACAATATACATAGATAATTAAAACTGTAACCCCCAGAATTAAATTAGTTCAATACGAAATAATAATACACCCAAGTGGATTCAAAGAAGTAAAAAATAAATATATTTAATATTTTTTACACGTGGTACCTATGATAAAAGTTAACTCTGTTACAGAGTCCTGGCAGGTCTGTAACAGGTTTGCTACAAATTTGCCACAGAGGGTTTACAGTGGCCACTTTCTCTGTCTCATATTATGTGGCAGAGCCCTGCTACAATCCGATAACAGAGACAGGGGCCCTGTGAGATTTCTCTGCCAGATACCTAGCAGATATCTGCCAGGTTACAAATGTTACTTGGGCAAATGCTGCTCACTGAGACTATCAGTAAAAATAAACCACAAATTCCTAATGCAATAAGAATTGCATTATAGGAAGTACCTGCTTCGAAATTTTGCAATACTGCGGACGTCACTTTAGTAAGTTACACTCCTAAAAAGCGTAAAATTTACTTTTGGTTAGTCATAAAATTGAAAGTACAAATATTGGAGAAAAAGCTACACCCGAAATTATTTTATACTACAACAAAACAAAAGGTGGTACTGGCGTTTTTGTTAAGCTGTGCTATGAATATACCACTGCGCGTGCAACAAAGCATTGGCCGATGCGCTTCTTTTACGGCATACGTGAACAAGCACAAGCCAATGCAGAAATTTTGTACACTTGTAAGTATGAAGCAGAAAACTATTTATCTGCTACTTGCTGCCATAAAACAACTCGTCTTGCATCGCCTTACACCATACTTGCAAGAAAAACTGAAAAATGCCACTCTGCGTACTAAAATACGTAGAGGCAATTTTAAAAAGTTCCCAAATGTTGGGATTATAACAATTTCAGGTAGTCTGCCCGCGCCCCGGAAACTATTGAACGAATTTCAATACTTACAATTGTTTCCTAATTTTTTTTTAAATTTTATGGTAGTAATAAACCAAAACATTGGATATACTAAACATTGAAAACAACCACAGAAAATTGTCTCCATTTAATCAACACCGATTTGCCATATTTGATTAACCTTCATCCGCTCGCGTGGGCGGCAGACTGCCGCTCTTTGCGAAAAATGATCTGCATCTCTTATTTCACGCTTGCTTTTGGGTGCAGATACAGTGGTATTCTCTAATTACACGATTTTGCGATAAATGGCAGCTTATACCATCATTTTGCGTTATCTTACATTCGTCAGTTTGGTTCTAAAGTTGACAGTGTATAAATCTACGGCAGACTGCCGCCTTGCGATCGCTCTTGTGTTTTTTTTTCTCTACAAATTAACAAAAAATGTAAGTAAATATTTCACTGTTTTCTGCTATTCTTTTAAATTTTCAGATGCTTGTTATTTATTTCTTTTATTTAGGGCTCGATACGGCAACGATGAAGATATTGCTCGAATTTTAGAACAATTACAATAACTTGAGGAGGAAGAGGAACAGCACGAATTATTTGATGATGCTGACGATATAGATTATGAACCTGAATCTATTGTGGATGACGATCACAACAGCGACTCAGAAGTTGATCTAGATGTAGAAGAAGATCTGTAGGAGCCAGAATTGAATGACTTGAGTTTTTACATCGGAAAAGATGACGAGACTTTATGGGCGAATAAAACTGTTGCCACAGTTGGACAAGCTCGACTATGTAAAACACATCTTGAATGTTTTTCTCAAATAATCTCTAATGAGATGGTTGACGACATTGTGAAATACACAAATATTTTTATAAATAATAAAAGATCGATTCTAGAAGCCACTTCAATAACTGAAGTACGCGCAAGAGATTATAGGCAAACAAAAAGGGGAGAAATTTTTGCCCTTTTTGGCGCTCTGTTCTTGATAGCCATAAAAAGGGGAAATCGAGCTGATTTAAAAGAATTTTTCAATAAAAACGGAACGGGACTAACAATATTACGTGCTAATTTTAGCGAGAACACTAGAGAACAGGCTTATATCTGTCTAGTAAAACAATAAAAAATGTGAACATGGTCAAAATAAGCCCAATATCGATTTTTGAAAAGTACCTAAAATTGCATTAAAATTAGCATTGAATCGAGGAAATAAGCCACGCCCCTACCGAGTTTATAAATATAAGTGGGAAATTTCACTCCCCATGCACCAGTACGTAGCATACTTTGGCCTGGTAAAGATGGTTGACGAATTACGAGGTGATGAAGATCTTGCGAGGGTTTTTGGGGGTATCAGCGACCGTGAAACAGTTTTTCGGCTGCAAATGTTTAAATTAATTCCGACAAAATTTCGTTGTAAAAATAGAACTTGTCGACGCTTATGTCGAATTAATTCTAGTCCGTGGTATTGGCTGAACCACTGCTTCAGATGTCCTGGATGTAGAAGATCATACTCTATCGACGCCGGGACATTTTTTGAGCACCGCCGACTCCACCCTCGACTTGTATTGAAGATTTTGTGGGCATGGGCGACATTCATGCGCATAGGGGTTGCAAGAGAATACACTGGGTTATCCAACCGAGTTGTTAACAACTTGTACGCGGAATTCCGAGCTGTATGCTCTTGGAAGCTTGAGAATAACCCTGATGATCTGGTAATTGGTGGTCCGGGAATGGTGGTGCAAATTGATGAGAGCGTTATCACCAAGCGGAAGTATGGTGTCGGCAGAATTCCCGCACGCTCCCAGAAATGGGTGCTAGGGATGTACTGCACCACCGAAAAGCGTGGCATCGTTAAATATGTGGAATCTAGGGATGCCACCACGCTTACAACGCTCATACGACAATATGTATTACCAGGAACGGAAATATGGACGGATTGCTGGAAGGGTTATTCACGGCTTAACTACCTAGGGCGTGTTTCTCCCTATACCCACAAAACTGTCAACCACAGTCGAAATTTTGTCAACCCCGAAACCGGGGTGTGCACAAACCAGGTGGAGGGTTATTGGAGTGCTCTTAAAACGTTTTGCCGTCGGCTGGGTGTGATGGGCTCCACACTACTACCAGAACACCTGGAGCATTTTATGTGGGCTCAGAAATACGGGAGAACAAAGCAGGATCGCTTCCGCAACATGTTACGGCAAATACGAGCCGGCTTCCCGCAGCCTTAAAACTGTTTCACGATCGTTGCATCGAAGGTGCAAATCGGTTCTTTTTAGAACCTTAACCTTAACCACCCAAATATTGTTTAAAAACAAAAATAAAGGAAAATAACAGTAACCTTAACCACCTAAATATTGCTTAAAAATAATAAAAATAAATGAAATAACAGTAACCTTTCAACCGAGCAACTACTACTAGAGAAAACCCTGTCACGCTTAATCACCCAAATATTGCATTAACAATAAAAATAGAGAAAATAACAATAACCTTAACCACCTAAATATTGCTTAAAAATAATAAGAATAAAGGAAATAAAAGTAACCTTTCAACCGAGCAACTACTACTAGAAAAAACCCTGTCACGCTTAATCACCCAAATATTGCATTAACAATAAAAATAGAGAAAATAACAATAACCTTAACCACCTAAATATTGCTTAAAAATAATAAGAATAAAGGAAATAAAAGTAACCTTTCAACCGAGCAACTACTACTAGAGAAAACCCTGTCACGCTTAATCACCCAAATATTGCATTAATATAAAAATAAGGGAAATAACATTAACCTTGCATCGATGCTACTACTACGAGAGTCGAGATGCAACTGCCGGTGAAATGCGCTAAGTGTGAAAGTCATTGTCAGCGCACGTACTGAGCACAGAATGAAATCTCACTAAAATTTTGCCAAATTTTACATGAAAATTAGCCAAGTTCAAATTCGATTATTTAAATAATTATGACCATGTTCACATTTTTTATTGTTTTCATAGACAGATATAAGCCTGTTATTTAGTGTGTAGCAGTAGAAATTTAGTTTCGAATGGCTGAGTTAGTGGGAGAGTAACCCGCTTCCGTTTCTTATTGAGGTCCCTCAGGTTTGATAACATTCTCACTAGGACCGAACGTAGTAAAACCGACAAATTAGCCCCTATTCGAGATTTTCTCACAAAGTTTATTTCCAACTGTCAAAAGTCATACAACCTCGGAGAGTGTACTACTATTGATGAAATGTTGGTAGCATTTCGAGGTCGTTGCTCCTTCATTCAATACATGGCTAAAAAGCCAGCTAAATATGTATTGAAAATATATGCACTTTGTGATGCACAAACTTTTTATACTACTAATTTAGAAATTTATTGTAGTGTACAAAATCCTGGACCTTACGTTTGTTCAAACAAGCCCTTCGACGTCGTAAAAAGATTAGTTGAACCCATAAAAAAATCAAACCGAAATTTAACCACTGACAACTACTTTAGTAGCATTCCGTTGGCAGATTACTTACTCAGCGTTGGTTTAACGTTTATAGTCGCGGTTTCCAACCTGGGAGGCTAGCCTCCCAGGGGAGGCGCGGACTATTGCCAGGGGAGGCGCCAAAATTGTTGAATACATTAATTTTTATACCATAATATCTACAAATAAATAAAACTTCATATCTTAACGTAACAGTGAAAATTCTGTGCATGAATGTTTATTTTTATTTTTTTTACATTTACATATTATATTTAATTACTAAAAAAAAAATTATCTGGAGCGAAGAAATTTAAAAATGGCGCGTTTGCAAACGCTCTGTTTCGGTAATGCACAAAACGACCGCTAGTTGCATGAAAACAAGAACCTCAAATTTAAATGTCACTCTTCATTATTTTATGTATGGTCACTCGTAGCTAAAGTGTCAACTGAAGCGTGTCTGCAGGGTGTGATATTGTTTCTTTAAATTGTTTTTGACGTAATTTCTTTCTGAAAATAATCGTTAGTAACGTAGATTTTAAACTTTATTATTTTTATTTAAACTATTATTTATTTTAATTTATATCAATAAAATATTTCTTAGACGAATGGATAAATTTTTGAGTGGTTACAAGAGAAAAGTCAACAATAATGAAGATACTGATGCTGATACTAGTGGGAATAAAAGCAAAAAAGAACAAGGAAGTAAAGCTCCCAATAAAAGACAATACAGTTAATCCTATTTATCATTAGGATTCACTAGTGTTATTATAGATAGCTTGGAAAAACCAATGTGTTTGTTGTGTTCGAAAGTTTTGGCTTCAGATAATATGAGACCAGTCAAATTAAAACGGCACCATCAAACTCTACATTCTGAATACGTTGATAAGACCACAGAATTTTTTCAAAGAAAATTGAATGAGCTTAATAATCAAAAGCAAACGTTCAAAAAAATACTTTCTGTAACACCAAATGCATTATTAGCTTCGTACCATGTCTCTTAACGAATCGCAAAATGTAAGAAACCACATACAATAGGAGAAACTCTAATTTTACCAGCAGCTATTGATATGGTTCGAATAAAGTTCGGCGAATCATATGCAAAACAGTTGCGACAAATTCCGCTTGCTGATAACACAGTCGGAAGAAGAATCAATGATATATCTGAAGATATTTGCGATCAATTAGTTTCTCGGCTGCGTACTTCGAAATTCGCCATACCTTTAGATGAGGCAACTGATATAGCTAAAGATGCCCATTTAATTGCATATGTTGGATATGTTGCGGAAAAAAATATATTAGAAGATATATTATTTTGCAAACCCATTCCTGGAAAGACCACACCCATTGAAATTTTTAATATAATGGACAGTTTTTTTTAAGAAAACGACATAACGTGGAATAATTGCATTGGACTGTGTACTGACGGAGCTCCCTCAATGTCCGGACACAAAGCAGGTCTTCAAGAATTAGTTAAAAAGAAAGCACCACATGCTATCTGGACGCACTGTATGCTTCACAGAGCAGCTCTAGTGTCAAAAAATATGAGCGAGGAACTTAACAACATTTTTACAAATATTATAAAAATTATAAACTACATTAAGAACAGTCCTTTGAGATCTAGGCTGTTTGCAAAGTTGTGTGTAGATATGGAAGCTAATTATACCTCACTTCTGTATTATTGTGAAGTTCGCTGGCTATCTCGTGCAAAAGTGATCAAAAGGGTATTTGAACTCAAAGAAGAAATAGCAACCTTTCTCGAAGAAAATCACCATGAAGAGGCACGGCACATTTGTGGACGAACGATAATAATTTCCTTGTTGAACTTGCCTATTTGGTTGAAATTTTTTGAAAATTGAGCATTTTGAATAAATCAATGCAGGGATCACAAATGCATCCACTTGTTCAAAAAGACAAAGTAAAAGCTTTCATTAAAAAGTTGAAGTTATGGAAGTGAAATTTACAAAAGAATGAGTTGGACATGTTTTCACTGTCAAAAGATTTCTGGGCCACAGCCAATATTGAAACAAGCAAGAATCTTTTTATTGAACACTTGGATGGTTTAGTGCTGCATTTTTCAAATTATTTTAAAGACCTTGATTTCTCAAAGTTTTTGTGGGTACAGAATCCATTTATCGACAATGAAGATGACGAATTTGAGCTGACAACAATTGAAAAGGAAAAACTGATAGAATTATCATGCGATAGCCTACTAAAACAAAAGTTTCAAAATGAAACCTTAATTCAATTTTGGATGAATCTTAGCGGAGAGTATGAATCTTTGTATTGCAAAGCAATGCAAGTGCTTCTACCGTTTATAACGTCGTATTTATGCGAAACGGGCTTTTCGGCACTGGCTGCAATGAAAACCAAATATCGAGCCAGGTTAGTAGTCGAAAAAGAGATACGAGTGGCACTCTCCACATTGCCCCCAAGATTTGATAAACTTTGTGCCAATAAACAACAACAACTTTCGCATTAAATTTTTATGCGATAGATGTAGTTGGTTTAAATGTTTAAAAATAATTTTATATAAAAATAAATATACACGTATGTGTATGTTAAAGCTAAACCTTGTTATTATTCTGTTAATTGTAGATTTCAGTTTTTTTTGTAATACAGTTTTTATTATTTAAAACGTGTCTATATTATTTAATCTATTAAAACAATAAAAGGTATGGGAGGCGCGGAAAAAAAATTAGGTTAGATTATCTTGTGATCGTTAATTTGTTTGGTTTTTGTTGTTTATATCGATAAACGTTAAATATGGCTTTTGAGAATTCGAAATTAATCGCGGAATTACGCAGATTAAAGAAAGATGAGTTGATTGATTTGTTAATCACCAAGAAATTATCGGAGGAACATAACGTCGGCTTAATCGGAAAATGTCGTGTCCATTAAATTCGAAAAATAAGATTTTTGCGCCATCTCTTAGAAAATAACCAAAGCAACCTGTGAAGAAAATGTCGTTTGTCCAGTTTAATTATAAAAACACAGAATTCTGTTTTAAAAATTTGACGTAAGTCCACCCTGCGCAAATATGGTTAGAAATTGTCGGAAGTCCGTTACTTTATATGGCGTAATCGTGGTGATTATCAGTAGTCTGAGTTTTTAAGTGATTTTAGTGTTTGATAACGTGTTAAGTATACCGGAGCAGTAATATTATTTATAAGGTAAGTTATGTTAAGTTTGTATTTACATTTTCGTGTGAATATGATCGTTTTTATTTAAAAAAACTAGTGTTTCCTTTCTACTGCCATGTGAAGTGGACTTACAACATTTTCTCTTTTCATGTGATTTCTTTACTATACAAAAGTTCGGACTTACGACTTAGTACTTAGACTTAGTACAACAATGGACAAGTTTAAATCAAGTCCAAAGTTAAAAATTCCACCTGTTTCCTCTCGCACCACGGCAATAATGCAAAAAGTTAGTTTTCTGACAGAAATTGTTTCTTGCTCTTCAGTAGCGCCAAGAACACAAAATGATGAAAATCCTAGCAGCTCTGTCGAAAATTATCTGATTCTGCACATACCAGAAGTAACTGATGGTATTTTTGAGAGTAGTACACAGGCTGATCATACAATATTAGATCGTGAATCTCATGTTATTGATAATTTTCAAGTTGATGAATCTGCATGTTTGCAAGATTGTGGTCTGGAATATTTATATTATCCAGAGACAAGTAACACAAATAATGGTAATCTTTTTTTCTTCCTGTACAATTTTCTACGTACCTAATTCTATTTTTTTACTGATTATAAAATGGGATGTAATAATATCTTGGAAATAAACCAAGAAAACCAAGAAAACTTAAAACCTACATCATGTGAAAATAATGTTATAGAACCAGACTGAGTGACATTCATGGTAGGATTGGTAGGTACCATTTTCTTTTCTGTTCGTATCACTCTCTTGAAACCAATCATGCTAATTTTACGTATCTTGTATGTAGGTATACTTTTATAAATGTTCTTACTGTTTTTTTTTGGTACAGATATGAATGGAATAGAATATGTCCGGTAAGTCCTAGAGTCGGAAGTCGAGCCAGAGGCTTCAAAGTCTGATGAAAATCTTGGTATCTTGGCAAGAAAGAGAAGGCACAATGAATCTGATTACATTGAAGAAAGCGACGCAGAAGATCCTGCTGTCAGTAATAAAAGAAAGAGGCGAAGAAGACATGATGTAAAAGAGTCTACGTGGAAAGAAAATATCGACAAAAAAAGAGAGAAGAGGGGAAAGAGTACATGGGTAAAAAGAAAACAGAACAAGGTTGGAATTGTAATATCAAAAGAAAGGAAAGAGTTTTAGGACCAAGATGTGACTGCAAAATTTCATCAAATAATACTGCCATACAGTGCTTTAAATTAACCGAAGAAGACAGAAACGGAATTTTCAACTATTTTTGGAATACTTTAGATTGCAATCAAAGGAAAATTTATATTGATATGCTGGTAAAAGTAACAGCAACAAAACGCCAAAGAAATAGAAAATCTGAAAATGTGTCAAGGCGGAGCATGACATGGCAATATTATTTGAAAAAATCAGATAATGAAATAAGAGTGTGTAAAAAAATGCTATTAAATACTTTGTGCATCAGGGAGAGATCTGTTAGAATCTGGAAACAAAGCTACTCTGAAAATAAGAATGGAGATGAAGAAAAAGAGAACAGTAGAGCAAATGGCAATAATAGTTTAGTGCGAAATGGTGAAAAAACCCGAATTTTAAAAGAATTTTTTGAAGCTATTCCAAATATGGATTCACATTATTGTAGAGCCAGTTCATCAAAACTGTATCTAGAGCCACAGTGGCTTTCAAAGTCTGCCTTATACAAATTCTATAAAACAAATTGGTGCAACGAAAAGAAGTGTACTCCAGTGTCTATAGCTACTTTTCACCATATATTTAACTCCATGAACTTGAGCCTTTTCAGACCAAAAAAGGACCAGTGCGCCGTATGTGTTGCACATGAGGCTGGAAACTTGAGCGGAGAAATTTATGCAACAGACCAACAAAAAAAGAAAGAAGCAAGAGCAGCAAAAGAATATGATAAAACGTCTGACCATAAAGTGTTTTGCATGGACTTACAATCAGTTCTATTAAGCCCAAGATCAAATGTGTCCTCTTCATATTTTAAAACAAAATTAATTGTCCATAATTTTACCCTATTCGACATGAAAACCAAAGATGGATATTGTTTCATCTGGCACGAGTCAGCTGGAGGTGCTGGTTCAAATGATTATTCTTCCACAATATGCCGTTTTTTAGAAAATTCGGTTATTCCATCTTTGAATCCAGAACAGCAAATTATTTTATATAGTGATAGCTGCACATCACAAAACCGAAATGTGGTTTTAGCAAATTCTTTACTTAATCTATGCATGACCCACAACATCATTATCGAACAAAAATACCTCGAAAAAGGGCATACTCAGATGGAAGCTGACTCAATGCATGCAACCATCGATAGAAAGCTTCACAATAGAGTAATCCATGTGCCTGCAGATTACGTAGCAATATGCCTACATGCTTGAGAAAAACCAAGGCCATATGTAGTGAAATATTTAGATTACAGTTTCTTCTTAAAATTTGAAAGTATCAAATTTATCACTTCTTTAAGGCCCGGAAGAAAACAAGGCGATGCAGTAGTTACCGACTTGCGAGCCATAAAATATTCAAAAAATGGGGAGATCCATTATAAATTACGTCACACTGAAGAATACAAGAAGTTCGACTTTCGGCAAGTTCAAAAGCAAATAATGCCTATTCCCTTAACTAAATTGCCATCTCTTTATACAAAACCCATACCTATAAAGAAACAAAAATGGGATCACCTACAGCAATTAAAAAGTAGTATTGCCAAAGACTATCTATCATTTATTTTATGATAATTTACCATTTCAGTAGTTGTAAAATACTGAATCTGAATCAGTAAATAGTCACTGATTTTGATTAAGATAGTAGTAGAACTGTGTTGTGTTTTATGTTGTTTTTTGTATTAATAAAAATTTATAATTAAATTTCTCAATATTGTAGTTTTAATATAGGATAATGTCGTATGTCCGTATTGGTTAAAAAAAATAGTATGGAAAATGTCGTAGGTCCGTTCAAAAATAATTAAGATGTAATTCTCAAAGTTTTTATCTTTACAATAATGCATCTAAATATTTTATTACTTAATACCAAATTATAAAACGTTACATAAAGAATTTAAGTTTCTATTAAGAAATTAGAGGCTACGTAGATGCAGACTGGGCGAATTGCAACATCGCCAGACGCTCTTACACTGGATACGCATTTATCATATCCGGTGGTCCAATCTCGTGGGAATTGAAGAAGCAGAGAACGGTGGCCCTCTCATCTCGGAAGCCGAATACATGGCTATGACAGAAGTTGCAAAGGAATGCATTTATGTGAGCAAATTAATAAAAGATCTTGGATTTAAAATTTCCTCATACATTAAAGTGTTCACGGATAGCATGAGCGCTTTGAAGCTGGCTGAAAACCCAGCATTCCATGCTCGCAGCAAGCATATAGATATATGTACGTTATCATTTTATACGTGAATCAGTCAAGAATGAAGTGTTAAAGCTGCATCACATTAATACGGAACGAATGGTCGCGGACGTATTAACCAAACCTCTAAATCGACCAAAGCATAACTCCTGTATCGAGCTAATGGGACTCGAATCTTCGTGTAAGGTTGATCCGTTACACCTCGAGGTGAAGTGTTAGAAAGTGTATGGCTACGCCATCTATGTTAGTAGCGGTGTGAAACGGAAGATGGTCGACACCACTAACAAGTTGATGAAGTACAACGACTAACAATGGCGACTTGAGTTTTAACCGTTACGTATGATTACACTAACATTACCAGGTGTAAAATTCACACAGGTGTAAAACCGTTTTTTGTAAAAAATGTGACTATAGATGTACACAGAAATCGACTTTGAAGATGCATTTAAAAACACACAGTAGGGGAGAGGCTGCACCTTTGGTACACGGGGACCTTTGGTACAAGTTCAAATTTCCCTCCATTTTTAAACCTGTGGTTCTTTTACTTACACCAGTAGATGGCTGTAGTGAGTTCTACAGGTGGTGAAAATTTCTTTCAATTTGGTTAAGAATTTCTCGAGTTATGCTGTAATTGCTGTTTTGGAGACCCAAAAGTAAGTATTCCAGTTCAACTTTGTAAGCTTCTTATTAGTGTTTAAAATAGATTAAGTAATATAATTTAGTTGTGACTGTTAAGTGATTATATCATACTGTAAATGATTCACATGGGATTTGTCAAAACCTAACCTCCAAAATAAGATAAAACAAATTAGGTAAACTTGTAGGGTGGGGACCTTTGGTACATATATTTTGGGGACCTTTGGTACAGTGGTAATTTGTACTTCTTGTGAAAGTATTATTCACTACAACTATATTTTAAAGTTGACACTGTTCATAAATTAGTTTATGAAATCTAGTACGTACAAGGTTGTTTTTACTTCCAAATATAATAAATAATCTTTTCCTAGGCTAACCATGGTACGAACAAAGACGCGTAAATTTGAGACGAGCTTCACCGAAGAAGATGTCGCACACGCCATGGGCGACGTCATAAACCAAAAAATCTCAGTTCGGCGAGCCGCAATGAAACATGGTTTAAAGACCATATGACTCTTCAAAATCGATTGAAGAAGTTTCGGAGATTAATTCAAACTACCGGCACTCTAGTGGAAACTGAGTTGGAAATTTTACCAGAAGTTTACAAATTTAACTCAAAACACACTTCAAAACAAGTATTTGATGTTCAGCAAGAAGAGATGCTCACAAAATACCTTCTCAAAAGTTCTGCAATTCAGTATGGGCTAACATACAAGCAGGTGCGAGAATTTGCATATTCATATGCTTCTAAGTTGGATTTGAAGTATCCGGCATCCTGGGATGTAAAGCAAGAGGCTGGCAAAGAATGGATGAAATCCTTTATGAAGAGACACCCGGCACTGAGTTTACGCAAACCAGAAAACACAAGTCTCTCGAGAGCTACTAGCTTCAACGTTACAAACATTAATGAATTTTTCGAAAATTACGAAAATGTGATTGCCAAGTATAAGTTCACCCCTGAGCGAATTTATAATATCGATGAGACGGGCATAACAACCGTGATGCAAGCTCCGAAAGTGGTTGCCAAATGTGGCGCCAAACAAGTGGGACAGGCTGTCTCGGCAGAACGAGGTCAACTCGTGACGTTTTGCGCAATAGTCAATGCTATAGGGAATACAATTCCTCCTGTTTTTGTGTTTCCCCGCAAACGGTATAAAGATGCATTTATACGCGGTTCACCACCAGGTACTCTCGGTCTCGCCAACCCAACGGGATGGATGAATGGGGCTAGGTTTTCCAGACGATGATTCATGTTCAGAATCATACCAACTGCACTCGTGACTCGCCTATATTACCATTACTCGACAATCAGGAGTCACATGCATCACTCGATGTAATACTTTATTGCAGGGACAACGGTATTGTGTTCCTCACTTTCCCGCCACACTGCACGCACAAACTCCAGCCATTGGATGTTGGAATGTATGGCCCATTTAAAGTCTACTGCAAGAGTGCCTACAATGGCTGGCTGGCGGCGCATCCAGGTCGGACAATCACCATTTATGACCTGCCAGAATTGGCATGCACTGCTTATAATGCTGCATTTACCCTGAAAAATATTATAAGCTCATTCAAGAAGCCCGGTATTTGGGCAATAAACCGAGATGCGTTTACCAGTGAGGATTTTTTCTCTTCTTACGTAACTGACCGTCCAGAACCAAATGCTGCTGCACATAATGATAATGAGTTACCGCAGCTGAACACAACGACAAACATGCCGTCAACGTCTGGTTCAACAGCTGTAAATCCAGAATCCGTACGACCGTTTCCAAAAGTACTTGAGCCGAGACAGTAAGAAGAAATCGAGGAAGGGGAAGTCTCGGGTATTGACTGACACACCCGAAAAGAACCGCATTGTCCATGAAACACAACTGAGGGAAGAGAAGAAACGAAAATCAGAAGAGTTCAAGAGTCGGCAACGAGCAAAGCAGCTCTTCAAGCGGAAGAAGGCAGAAACGATACGTCGCGACAACTCTTCTTCGGAAGATGACGTTGCAGTGCTAGTGTCTGATTCCGAAGACGAATTGCCATGAATACAACTTGTTACTAAATCTAATGTCTGATGTACCAAAGGACCCCACCTTGGGGACGTTTGGTACAGAATACATCACTTTACTATTTCCTACTTTTACTATATTAAATTGAGTTTATATAGCACTTAACTTTTTTTCTATGTTGGCAACTTAACACAACGTGTAAATAAACAAAAACATCAGTAAAAAGAGTTGTTTTCTTCAAAATATAGACAAAAGTACTAAAAGTGTACCAAAGGTGCAGCCTCTCCCCTACTAGGGAGAAATTGTTTTCTTGTAAAACGTGTCACCGTAAATTTGCACATAAAACAACGTATTTGCAACAATGTATTTAAAAGCAAAAGTGATTAAAACGGTATTTGAACTCAAAGAAGAAATAGCAACCTTTCTCGAAGAAAATCGCCATGAAGAGGCACATTTGTGGACGAACGATAATTTCCTTGTTAAACTTGCCTATTTGGTTGAAATTTTTGGAAAATTGAGCATTTTGAATAAATCAATGCAGGGATCACAAATGCATCCACTTGTTCAAAAAGACAAAGTAAAAGCTTTCATTAAAAAGTTGAAGTTATGGAAGTCAAATTTACAAAAGAATAGTTGGACATGTTTTCACTGTCAAAAGATTTCTGGGCCACAGCCAATATTGAAACAAGCAAAAATCTTTTTATTGAACACTTGGATGGTTTGGTGCTGCATTTTTCAAATTATTTTAAAGACCTTGATTTCTCAAAGTTTTTGTGGGTACAGAATCCATTTATCGACAATGAAGATGACGAATTTGAGCTGACAACAATTGAAAAGGAAAAACTGATAGAATTATCATGCGATAGCCTACTAAAACAAAAGTTTCAAAATGAAACCTTAATTCAATTTTGGATGAATCTTAGCGGAGAGTATGAATCTTTGTATTGCAAAGCAATGCAAGTGCTTCTACCGTTTATAACGTCGTATTTATGCGAAACGGGCTTATCGGCACTGGCTGCAATGAAAACCAAATATCGAGCCAGGTTAGTAGTCGAAAAAGAGATACGAGTGGCACTCTCCACATTGCCCCCAAGATTTGATAAACTTTGTGCCAATAAACAACAACAACTTGATAGGTAATTATCCCCAAATTTTGTTTGGTAATAAAATCTTTTCTAAGAATTTGATTAAATCATCACATTTCTGTTCAGGTAAATCTGGCAACATGGTTGGAGTCCATAAAGTGCGTCATTTTATGCGGGAAAATGTATACGGAGTTTATAATATTCACCATATAAAAGGAGGCAGTAATATATTAATCATGAATATATGAACCAAAACTACCGCTATCTGACAAATATTATGATAAGTAATATATTTGGATAAGTAGGGAACTGCGTTACTTATTACTGGTGGACGCAAAAAAGTTGTGCAATAAAAGGATGCAATAATGTTAGCTGTTTTTATAATAATATATTTGTAGATTAAATGACCTCTTGTCCTTAATTATAAAATTTTAGTTATAGGTAAAGGTTATTTTTTAGCCTTGAAAATGGGCTAAAATTAAATGGCCCGAAAGGTTGAGATATTATTAAAATATTAAAACACATACAGCCAATATAAAAATTGTTAAAAAAATTTAAACAGATGCAATTTTCATGCCCGCTACTGTATATAGGCTATTAGTGTATTCGATGAATTAAATTTGATGTATTTTTTTAGGTCTGTGGCAATTTTTTGGAAAATTGCTCTTGCGATTACCTTAAGTGATGGTCATTCACCTGAACAGAAGAATCTACAACTGGAGCGCAAATTTTTTATTTTAATCACTGGTCTGGAGCTTACCTATAAACTAGTTATGGCAACCTACGAGAATCCATTAAAGCACAGTTTAATTTCTGCAGTTCTGGATGGAAGATTGGAAAAAGTAGGCGAATTAATTACTGAATTTGGTTCATCTTACTTAGCGACATGGTCAGATGGATATTTTTTACTTCGTTATGCCTTAGAGTATGGGCATACTCACAAAACAGGGCATACGGATATTGTTCATGTATTACGATGATTTTGAGACGGGAAATCCTCTAGGTACCCAAGCTGGAGTTCACAAGTTAGGCGCAATATATTTCTTTTGCAGCTGTAGAACAAAAATACGCTTCACGACTAGAAAATGTTTTTTTACGGGGATTATTTTATTCTTCTGGTAGGGTAAATTTTTGTAATGAAAATGTATTTAGACCTTTTGTAGATGAACTAAAATTTTTAGAATCCGTAGGAATTACAATTAATAACCAACAAATTTATTTTGTAGTGCCACTGTTGTCAGGAGATAATTTAGGTATAAATGCAATGATCGGTATGACCGAGAGCTTTTCTTCAAATCATTTTTGTCGGGCTTGTCTTTCTCACAGAAATATCACACAAAATATTACAGCAGAAGATTTATAGATAATAGGATTAATAGAAAATATAATGCACAATCAAGAACAAAAAATTCACCTAATTTATAAAATGATCGTTTGTTATGGAATTGATAAACATTATGAAGCATACCGTGTAGAACAGGGGTCGGCAACGCTGTGACCGCGGGCGCGCGCGCGCCCGCGACAGCTTTTTGATGCGCCCTTCTTGAAAATGCTGCAAAACAAAACACATAAGCGCTCGCAAACAGAGGACGAGCCCCCCCGCGGGGTGCAGTGCGCGGGCGGCGACGCTACACGTGCAGGCTAGCGAGCGCCCCCGCCCGCCCGCGGGAGTGAGTGAGCCAGTCAGTTCTCTGCGATACTCAGAGTCAAGTAGTTGCATTTTGTTTCGTTTCTACATATTTGTGGACTTAAATAATATTGTTTTTTAACATGAGTAAAAGACCGAGAACTTATTACTTTAATAAAGAGTGGGAAGAACAGTTCTTTTTTACTGAGTTTAACGGAAAAAGTATTTGTTTATTATGCAACGCCAGTGTAGCAGTGCCTAAAAAAAGTAACATTGAAAGACACTTTAATACTCAACATGCGTCATGTAACAGTAGTTTTCCGCCAAATACTGAAATCCGGAAGAAACGTGTCGGCGAATTGAAGACAAATCTAACAAAACAACAAAATGTTTTCACCAGGCCAATTCAACTTTCGAAAAGTGCTACAATTGCATCTTTGAAGGTTTCTCATTTGTTGGCTAAGAAGAAAAAGCCTTTTGTAGACGGAGAAATGATAAAGGAAGCCTTCTTAACAGCTGCTGATTCTGTCTTTCAGAATTTTAAAAACAAAACTGAAATTATTGCGGCTATTGAAGCGATACCATTGTCAGCCAGAACAGTGTCGAGAAGAATAGAAGTTATCGCCACCTGTATGAAATCGGAGTTGGAAAGTGATATTAATAAGTGCAAGTTTTTTTCTCTTCTACTCGACGAGTCCACTGACATTTCTGATACTGCACAGCTGTGTGTTATTATAAAAATTTTTGATTTTTGTTTATTTTATTGATTATTTAATGATTTTACCACAAAAGAAGAATTTTTGAAGTTGTTGCCGCTGAAGGGTCGCACACAAGGCAAAGATATTTACGATGCATTTATAAACTTTGCAGAAAAAAGTCAGTTACCATTAAACAAGTTAGCTGCCATAGTTACTGATGGTGCGCCTGCAATGATAGGCAATATAAATGGCTTCGTTGCGCTGTGCATGGCAAATGATGTGTTTCCTCAATTCGCTCATTATCACTGAAACATCCACCAGGAGGCGTTGTGTTCCAAAATTCTTCGTTTTGAGCACGTTATGAAGATTGTCGTAAAGATAATTAAGGGGGTACAACACTGTAAAATTTTCGAATATTAAAAAAAAATTTTTTACTTATAGCTGTATTCTTTTTACCTATTTTAAGTGAGATGTACTGAGATACTCAGTTGACTCAGTTAAAAGTGTGTTCTTTTTACCGTTGTACATTCGTCAAACGAATGTGCCGTGCCGTGCCGAATTGAGTTTAAACTGAGAAAATTACCTCCCACCCTATACCAACTGATCTTGCTATTTCGAAGTGTTACAACTGAGATAAAGTTGGAAATAGCTCGGATTGGTCGATTTAAAAAGGTTAACGTAATCTCTTTCGTCATATTTCGTCTTTTTGGAGGTTATGTAATTTGTGAGCTAATTTGTAATAAACTCGTAAATAGACTCGTAATAAACATTTGGTAATTTATTTAATTAAATTAAAGATTAAAGAGATTATCTTTGATTGGTAACAAGCTTATTCTATATAAGCGTAACATTTTATTTCAATAAATACAACTTCCAAAAACCTAAATTTGTAATCCCAACATATGTATTTATTTTGTTACGTATAACTTTTTGTAGAAATAAATGGAAACCGGGAAACGAGTCATGTGGACTCATGAGGAAACGCTAGCTCTAATTGCTAGCGTCGAGGTATACAAGGATCACTTAAACCACGTTACCAATCGACGCCAAGTTTGGAGTAACGTGAGTAACGACTTGATTAGTCAACAATTTGTTTTCTCCGAAGAAAATTGTAGAAAAAAATGGTTAAATTTGGTCAGGACGTACAAATCTTGTAAATATGCCAAGGGTAAAACGGGTAGGGGACCTACTGGTTTTGTGTTCTTCGATAAAATGGAGGACATACTTGGTATGGAACCAAATTTCTCTTCGCCACATTCTATAAATGTTGGCGAAGCCTTTGAACCACTACCAAGTATTGCCTCAATGGCAATGTTACCATTGCACAATGAAGAAATGATCGAAGTTGAAAATTTTCTAGAAGAAGTACCGCCAGAAAGTAGCACCCCGGTTGTCGCTCCAAAAAAACCAGCAAAGAAGTTAAGCAATGCTAAACTTCGACAAGAAGTGAACGAACTAAAAGAAAAATTAAAAGAAAAAAATGAGTTGCAAAGTAAAAAATTACAATTGTTAGAACGCAAACTACAATTGGATGAGAGAAGAGTTATAGCCCTTGAAAAGATTGCAGGGATAACTAACAAATCAAACGAACACTAAAATTTATTAAATTAATCTTGTATATATTTGAATAAAAAATAAAATTATAATAATAAACAACAGAACGGAAGAACAATTTTTAAATCTAGTTACATGTTAAATTTCTAAATACTTCCTCTCTTCGTGTCATTCCCTCTTCCCACAAAATACATCGATAAATATTTTATTGTTATCGACAATACCCCAATTATATCATATGTAATAAATATTTCACGTTTCTAGTTTACTAGTAGGTAGTTATTATAATTTTTAATTACAAAAATTTAATTAAACTTGTCACTTACTGCAATCGTTTTAGCATCTACTGAAGGTACTTCTTCGTACATCTTGGTTTTAATTATTGTACTTATTTTACTTCTTTAATTTTAATTGCCGGTTGCAATAAATTTCTATTTTGTATTTTTAGAGGTTATGTAATTTGTTTTATGTATTTTGTAATATGTAAGTTGTTCTTTTTACCTTATGTTTTTCTCACTTTGACTCAGTTAATCTCTCTTCAGCTCAGCTCACTTCGTCTCAGTTGCGTAACTGAGATGGAAATAAAACTTGTAAAAAGAATACGCCTTATATCGAAAGATATATGTTTTAAGAATGTTCTCTCAAAATTTCAAAAAGAAATTCGTCAATTTAGCCGAGTTGTAACGTTGTCTTACGGCTAGATTGTATTAAGCTGGAAGTATAACCATATGTTGGTACGTATCTAATAATCCTAACTGAACATTTCGCACATTTTAGAAGCTCGCTTTCTTTTTAATTGTACAGACCCTCGATTCTATAATATATTTTATGGTTTTTAAAATAAGAAATGCATCCACGACGACAGTTTATTATTTATTGTTAGGGTAAACTAGTAACCACTGCATGAAACTAATAAACCCGTCATTTTTAGATGTAAACATTTGGAGCTATAAAAGTACTTAGTTTAACCTAAATCAACACTATTTTGAAATATGTAAAAAAAATTTACCGACATCTAAGTAATCATAAATTTACTTCGTATATTTTTTCAAAAATATGGTACAAAAATGTAGTCGCATAGTTCGCATTGTATTGATCACATCGTTCTTCGCATCACATTGTTTAAATTTTGTTTTAATTTTTTTTTTCCTAATTATCATGGATAGAAAAGGTAAAAGACATGTAGTCGGAACAAAAACAAGTAGGGCTAACAGAAAACGACGTAGGCTAAATTCGCTAAATCAATATGATTTAGAAAATTCGAATATCAGCACTTCTTGGAGAAAGCTAATGAGGGGTGGTTTGAACGACACAACAATGATAGATTCGAATATTAGTTACCGAATTTTAAATTTCGTTACCGTTTTCACAAGAATAAGCCAATTTATCAATTGTAAAGTGTGTGGAAGTGAAGTGAAATTTGTTGAGAAAAGTGTACGAGGTCTTGGATTTAAAATAGTTATACAGTGCCAATCATATGTATGTGCACCAAAAGAAATTTCTTCCTGTCCAACAATACAAAATGCATACGAAATTAATCGTAGATTTATTTTTGCTATGAGATTATTGGGAATCTCATTAGTTGGAGCAGAAAAGTTTTGTGCTTTCATGGACTTGCCACGTCCGATTTTTCAATCGTTTTACGACCGCATTGTACAACAAATTCACAGTGTCTCTGAAAGTATTAAAAGTGCATCAATAAGAAAAGCTGGCGAAGAAGAAAAAAAATTAACTGCCGAAAATGACGAAAATAGCAATGGATTAACTGTTTCCGGGGATGGTTCTTGGCGCAAACGAGGTTTTAGCTCCCTTCACGGTGTAGCAAGTGTCATCGGCTACTATTCTAAAAAAGTTTTAGATATATGCGTTAAATCGGCGTACTGCAAGGCATGTTCAGTATGGGAAAATAAAAATAATACAGAAGAATATGAAGTTTGGAAAGAGAAGCATGTTGAAAAGTGCACTGCAAATCACACCGGCTCCGCAGGCAAAATGGAACCTGATGCTATAGTCGAAATGTTTCAAAGGGCTCCACAATTACACGAATCGGAATATGTCAATTATATAGGGGACGGTGATTCTAAAACATACAAAAAAATTGTAGAAATGATTTCGGAAGATGTGAAAAAAACGGAATGCGTAAATCATGTACAAAAACGTATGGGAACCAGATTGCGTAATTGCAAAAGAGGAAAAAAAGGTCTCGGTGGAAAAGGAAAATTGACGGGTAAGCTAATTGGAGAATTGACTACGTATTATGGCCTCGCAATACGTCGTCATAATGATTCATTAGAGGATATGAAGAAAGCTGTCTGGGCAACATTTTTTCATAAAATATCTACAGATGAAGTTCCACAACATGAAAATTGCCCTGACGGCGAAGATTCTTGGTGCTCGTGGCAGCAAGCAAAAGCCAAAGAAACATTAGCTACATATAAGCATAAACGGGAATTACCACAAATTGTAATTGAAGCAATAAGACCCATCTACGAGGACCTCAGTAGAAATGATCTTCTTGAGCGATGTTTAGGTGCTTACAATCAAAATAATAACAAAAGTTTCAACGCAGTTATTTGGAAATTCGCACCGAAAACATCATTTAGTGGCACTAATACGGTTGAAATTGCTGCAAATATTGCCACTATTCTTTTTAACGAGGGTCATACAGGATTGCTGCATGTATTAGAAGAATTAGGAGTTCGTATTGGCGAAAATTTATATCAATATTGTACCACAATTGATACAAATCGTATAGACAAGGCTGAACGCAGATCGCGAGCAAGCACACATGAGGGTCGTTTACATGCTCTACGAGGGTATAAAAGCGACGATGACGATTCTTCTGCTTCTGAGGAATTATTATATGGTCCAGGGATAGCTGATTAGGGGTGAGTTAATTATTTTTAATTTTTAATAACGATTAATCTGCAATCAAAACTTTGAACGCGAATATCTCGCAACCACAAATTTTAACCTGGTTGACAGCAAATCAGAAAAACTGTACATGCAATTAATATGAATAAAAAGTAATTTTGTTCACAAAATACGTCTTTATCGTCTGACGGGAGGTTTTTTTAATTGGTGGTTTCTCTTAGCTTGTATCCGCAATAAAAGTGCTTAGAAACACTCGATTTTGAAAAAAAAAATTTTCGAGGTTTGCCATTTCGTTATTTTTTTAGATATCAAATTTCACCCCCGTCAGACTATAGTAATAGGTTATAACGGATTTTTGACTTTACATCCGTTATGTTCAACCTTGTACATCAATTTGGTTGGCCACTGGCATTTCATTTAAATTGAATGGGATGGCGGTGTAGACTCTGCGATATTTTATTATCTGTTTTCCGGAACGCGAGTCGAGCTGCGCGCTGCAAGGGACTTGGGAAAAATGGCGGACGAGAAGGTCACGTCTTTTGTGCTGTGAAGTGATTATCGGGGTTGGTTTTCGATTTTGCGGGGTATGGTTACGTTTTGGGGGAGTTGCAGTCCGACAATCCGGATATTATATGGAATATGTTGTTTTTCCATCCCAGTAGGGGATTTGATTCGCGATTGGAGGATTGTGGTTTTTTTTTGGCCGTGCCATGTGTCCTTGTCCGACCACCCTGGCCCATAATTTCTGGGAAGGAGGTTTATCCGGTAGCATCGGTGAGTAACATGTTTTATTTGCTATTACTTCACAGTACCTGTCGATCGATTGGCCAATATTTTAACATCTGAAGCTCGATGGCGTATTTTTTCCCTTGGCCTTTTTAATGTGTTTTATTTTTTTATTTATGTGTAACATTCTGGTTTTTCTATTCGTCGTTCATTTTTTATTAAAGAATGTTATACGAGATTATGATTGCGGTTCATTTTTGCATACCTGTATCGTAGTGATTGGAATATCTAATCTCTTTTACGTTCGCTAAACGTGGAAATGAATTTAAGTTTGAATATTGATTTTTGGTATAATTATTTAATTAATAATTATTTGATTTAATAAATTGTTTTATAATGTGTACTTCGACTGGGTTTTATTTCCACGTTACAACATCAAGCGGCGTTAGTATAATGCATCGGCGATCGGAGTCCAGGATGATCGTTCTAAGTTCAAGCCTCGACTTGAAATTTTATGTTCGACGTATTTTTGTTTAATTTTTGGTTTAATATTATTTTTATAAAGGCTGCGATGTGCGACCTACATATATACAGGGTGCGACATTGCACCGGGGTTCGCTGCCGCTTGGTTTGGTCGTCGGAAGCTCGATGTGGTTACCATTATGGGATTGTTATATGACCATTCGAGTGTTCCGTCGATTGTTTGTGTGGGTGGTGATTCTTGGTGTCAATGAGGCTGCTACTGTTTAGTTTCACTGGTCGGCTCCTGTAGTGGGCTACTGTTGTTACGTTCCACTGGCGCAATACTAACACCATAAGCATCGACTTTATCATTAAGCCTTTAAGCAATGACCATCATATTGTTTATTTTTATGTTTATTTTTATTTTATTGTTAAGTTTATTTTGTGTGTGTTTGCAAAGCTGCTTCCTTGAGTTTATCCGAGGCGTTTTTACACGACCCATGGCCCTCGCATACCGACGTTTCCATCAAAGAACTAGTTGACCTAACACCAGGGCTCCACGCATTTAAAAGCAGAAGGTTCTTACCTTCTGCGTGGACTTTATCTTCTCCAAACTGCTTCTCATTAGAGCAGTAAGGAAAGATTTTGTATATACTTTGTAAATATTTTTGAAATTTTTATTTCAGATTAACCATATGGCCGAATCGCTGTCAACGAGGCAGTCACCTTTTTTTTGGAGTGCTATCTTCCGGGTCCTAAAGACCAGTTATATAAGCTACAATGAGCCTAAAAATTTGTATTCTATTGTAACATATAATCAATTAAATGTCTTGAAAATTTGAAAAAGATTCGTTGTGTACTTTTCCTATAAAAAATTCCTTACAATACCACTACTTTTCGAGCTGTTACAGTGTTGTACCCCCTTAACTCTATTAGGGCTGCGGCAATGCAACACCGTTTGTTTCGACAGCTTTTGCAAGATGAAGATGCCGAGTACGCAGACTTGATATTGCACACGGAAGTTCGATGGCTGAGCAGAGGCAAAGTGCTTGTACGCTTTCTCAGTTTGATAAACGAAATCAAACTGTTCTTAGCAGCGAGAAAGGAAGATTATCCACAGTTGAGTGATCACTCGTGGCTTGCGGACTTGGGATTTCTCACTGATATAACGATGAAACTAAATGAACTGAACCTGGAAATGCAAGGTAAAAATCGTCATGTTACGAAAATGGTTGAATCAGTGAATACATTCAAAGCCAAACTGACTCTATGGAAATCCCATTTACTGAGAAAATCAATTTCACACTTCCCAAATTTGAAGAAAATTTTCGATCACATGAATGTCTGTGAAAAAGATATTGATACCATTTCGTTTGCCCCACATTTAGACACACTTTTGGACCAATTTAATTGTCGTTTCCAACAATTTAAGAATCTCGAGCCTGTCTTGGAGTTCATGATTAATCCATTCGCAGAAGGCGATGTTTCAGAAAAGCTCAAAAACTATTTTGGCATAGAAAATTACGATGAATTAGAGCTGGAAATAATAACCATGAAGAACGACTTGAGCTTGAAATCATACATGAGGGACACAACCTTTTGGAATATGGTGGATGAAAATAAATATCCCATTTTAAGAGCATTATCTCTTAAAATACACGCTTATAGTGCATCAACATACGCATGCGAATCCATATTTTCGACAATGAAGCACTTAAAATCAAAATATAGAAGCAGAATGACCGATGTAAATTTGGACCATTGTATGAGGACAGGTACTTCCAATTATGAGCCAGATTTCATGAAGTTGTCGGAAGAAATGCAGGAGCAAGGATCACACTAATAAATTAGTAACTGTATGTACCGCCTCATGTAATGAACATTTTGTTTTGACCTTATGTAATATTTTATTTGTGTGAACAATGCGCCCTTCAGGAGTAAATTATTTGAGAATGAGCCCTTAGGCTTGATAAGGTTGCCGACCCCTGGTGTAGAAAGTATTTTACCTGAAACATATTGCAATGAGCCGGTCCTCTTTTTCTACGACGGGTCTCATTCACTTTAAAAATAAATCTTTAATTCTTATAAATGAAAATTTGTGCTAGCTCTTTTCGGAAAATCAAAATTAATTCGCATGAAAACACTCTTACCACAGTAGCAGATTCTTCGAGGTTGTATCTAAGCTTACATCTGAAATTTTAAAAAGTGCGGGAGATTCCTTCCCAAAGACACGCCACTGAAGCTTGGTAGAAATAAACAATTTATTTATAAGCATCAAACATAAATTTATAAACGCAATTTTAAAATAACCCCAGAACTTAAACTAAAAAACAATTTAACAAATGACAAAATGAAAAATTTTATAACTAATGCAAAAATTGACTTCTTTAATTGGTTTTTTATTATCACGTAGCGTTTTCAACTCTTGTTTAATTTTACGCGCGAACACGGCACTGTTAAGTTAAATTTAAATGTTTTCTTTTTGCTTACCACCAAAAGATGTCGCCTTGCCTTCTTTTACTTCTTCAGTGAAGCTACTCTTGTCGGATGAATCATCAATTTCGTTAATTGTTACTTCGCTGCTCATTAACCAATATTTCTGGTTCCAAATATTTACCACTTTCCAGGGAAAACTTAAGGTACGTAATTTTGTTTCTAACACTGAATTAATTTTCACTTAATTCAAATACTATTTTTCTCAATTTATCTTAACCTTTCTTTTTCTTTCAGGTTGAATTCACTTTTTCTTATTGGAATTTTCCAATTAACACTAATTATTGGACGTGAGGACTTTTTAACACCTCCGTCTCTTACGCCTTGCGTATCAACAACTCTTTTATTTAACTAAGGAGCACTTCAATAACGTGCCTCCCTTTCGCAGTGGATATAAACAACTTTTCTCAGGAGCACCTTTAATACGTGCCTTCCTCTTTCTCGGTGAGTATTCAACTCACTCACTTTATTTATTTTTCGTTTCCCCGGTTTTGGGTCCTTTTGGATATTTTATCAGACTTGATTTTATTTCCAAAAAGTAAGTAGCTTACTATCTTGATTACTTTCGTTTTATTATGAAATGTCATTAAATTAAATTCACTCTTTATTTCCAGGGTTGCCGCTAACAACAAATCGTCTGATCCGGCTACTCGTAAACTCGTTGCCTCGGATAACGCAATAGTTACATTTGTCTTTCCGTTCACCCCCGTTTCGAGCACAACTACGTAATATTGTTTATTTATATTCCACTTCTTAAAATTAACCTACTCTTTTATAATTCTAAATTAAATTATTTCTGAAACAAATTTTTTTTATGTGAAAAACAAATTAATCTGTAGTATCCTTCTTCAGTACGTATCGTTAGTAAAGGAACTTCCTTTGGTCACATAATCTTTATTAAAAACTTGACTATTAGGAATTTTAACTACCTTCGGAACCCCCTACTGCTATAAGAGTTCATGTAATTTTTACCTTTACGAGTGTTTTATTTGAGCTTCAAATTCTTAATTAATTACTGGTATTTTGGTCCATAGCAATATGTTATTGATTTAAACGATATTTATTGGCCTTTTCTGACACATATCCATACAAGTGGCAACGGAAATAAATACATTTCCTGTATAAATCAAGAATTCTAAGTTTTTTTTAAAGACATTTTTCTTAATAAATTTTACTTTTCGTTATGCTATAATGATGATATTATGTATATAAGAATATATTTGATTTATATTATTTAATGATTAAGGAATGTAATATGTAAATAATAATGTAGTCTGTGGCAATTTTTTGGAAAATTGCTCTTGCGATTACCTTAAGTGATGGTCATTCACCTGAACAGAAGAATATACAACTGGAGCGCAAATTTTTTATTTTAATCACTGGTCTGGAGCTTAACTATGTAATATGTAAATAATAATGTAGTAATGCTAAATGTTACTGCTATTTTTTTTATTATCTATTATATTATATATATATATAGATTATTTTTATCGATTATTCTGTTTCATTATTATTTTGTTTACTATCATAGCTTTAATAAATTTTTGTCAAAAAAAGTATTTTTATATTTTGCTTATCTACATATAATACCCTTTCCTTCCTCCACGAACAAATTACAATAAATATAATTTTTTTTTACTTAATGAGTAGTATATTAATTATTTAATAATTTAATTTTGTGCCTTTATTTGAGACCAATAAAGACAAATTAAAATAAAATAAGGTTATTAATTATTATTGTACCGTTCACGTTTAACTACAATATTCATTATTTATATAGAATAAACGTAGAAATATTATATACAAACCTTTATTTACTGTAAGTAAAATAGTATTTACTATTAACAAATTTTTTTAATAGTTGATAAAGTATTTGAGTTTAATTAATATTCTTTACCATTAGTGAATAAATACAGAGGTTATTACAAGTTATGCTTCATTTATGCTTAATAATATTATTAACTATTAATAAATCTTGATTTAGTGCAAATAAAAGTAATATGTATTATCAATTCTCTATTACTTGCTACTAATAAGGTATATTAAAATAATTTTGATAAATTATTTATTTCTACCAAATAAATATTTATTCCGCCATTATCGAATAAAGCCTTTATTAAATGTTAATTAATTTAGTTAATTGTAAATAAATTGTTCTTTCAGTGTACACACATCTCAAAGTGGATATTTGAGAAATTTCTTTTATAAGTCCACAAACCATTGAATAAATACGGTAGAAATGTTATCGCGTTTGGTTGAAGAGGGTTAAATCGAAATAAATCGAGTAGAAGACTTTCAGGATTTTTTTATTTACTTTAATTTATTTATTTTTATTTACATTTACCGTTCGGGTGACCATATTGCGAGACTCTGGAGCGGAGTTTACGAGTGTTTATACCCACACATTTATACTCGCAAATATCACAACTAAACGGTTTTTCGCCAGTATGAGTTCTTAAATGAGTTTTTAGTGTATTAAAAAACAGCAGGTTTTTGAAAATTTTATCCTGCATGTCACTTACAATATTTTCACTAAACTTTTACATTTCTCTAATTAAATATTGAAGAGGGGTAACCAGCCCTAATATCTATAATACACTAGAGGAAAAAATTATAGCCTCGCATGATATACTGTATGCAACTGTGCATACACCAACACCCGAAATTGCGTTGGTCCACATTCCATTGCCGGTAGCTCCTTTTAACAACTACCTGTTTGTTATTAGTCAGCCGTAGTGTATTTTTGGTTTCAGTCGTGTTTTTTTTTGTTATAGCCTCGCCGCTTTATTATTTAAATAAAAAAAATTTTATAATTTTTTAATTCATTAAACGTTAAAAGTCATTACGATTATTAAAAAACTATTTCTGTATAATAATGCGAATTTTAACCCTTGCAGTCAATATGAGTCGAGCAAAACGTTTCAAATTTTTAAAACTGTTAAATAAACTTGAAATAAAAATATAATAATTCCTTATTTGCTTTCCAAAATCTTTTAGGTATAATTAATACCTAAAAGTTTAAAAAAAGCTATTGCTCTTTATGGGGCGTGTGCTTAATTGGATAAAACATGGCGGCGGAAATTTAGAATGCGGTACTCTCTAAATCGCGAATAGTCACATGACTTCAAAAACAGAACCGCATCGACACGAAGTGAAACGATAAAATTAATGTCTATTTAATTTTGTAAAGTAAATGTAAAATTAATCAAATTAACATTTGACTGTTAGTTGCTATTTGTTTGTTAAAACTAATTTCATTATGGTAGGAGAAAAGAAAAGGAGAAAATATACCGCTACGGAAGATTCATCGTTGTCTAGTCTTGACGATCTCGACTACTATTTTGATTTAGATGCGGACAATGAAGGTGCCGTTTCGGCTAAAATTCCAACAACAAAAGCAGAAAACGTGTCCGGAAGTAAGAATACGCCACTGTCAACGAACCATTGCCATCGACTAGTGCGGGTGCAGCGATGTGCAGATCTGATGCATCGACATCGACTGCACCTCATCCTGCACACTTTATCGGGTGACCATCTTCAGAGGACCTCCGAAGCTGATGTGCCACCAATAAATAATTAGTGTTGACGATTCCGCAAGAAACCTATTCCTAGAGAATGAGACTACCGGCAGTAATGCGTCATTAATAATAAGGGGACAAGCTGCTCAAGCTGAGTTTGAGAGTGGTAATATTAATAGGTTACAGCATCCTGGTTCTCAGTGAGTATTGTTATAGTTATTAGATTAGTGTTAGGATTAATAATCTAATTTTCAATTACAGGTGTACCAAGTGTTGAAATACTTCATCAAATTAGAGAAACCGTCGATTATAAATTCAAAAGAAATCATTTGATTACCAAAAAAGGCATTGCAAATATAGGTCACTCTTATGTTAATGATAAATGTACAAAAGATAAGAACAATGCTGTTAGTGTTAATTTGTGGGTTAACGAAGTTTCTCAAAACTCCAACATACATATTCTTGTATACAAAAAACAAGGAGAAAGTGATCCAAAAAATGTATTTAAACAAGAAGATTTTCTATTAGGATTTATGACCAAATCCCAAGAGGAAATTTTAAAAAAATTTGGACAAAATGGCATTATTTGTATGGATCCACACACGGTACAAATCAATATGATTTTAAATTAATAACAGTTTTAACTGTGGACGAATACGGTGATGGATTTTCTACTGCATTTTTATTTTCGAACCGAGAAGATTATACTTCTTTAAAAGTATTTATTGCCGCTGTCAAAAAGCAAATAGGGGACATTCATGCCAACGTATTTATGAGTGATGATGCGGAACAATATTACTCCGCTTGGTCTTCCATTATTTCTTCCATTAAACTTTTCTTCCAAAGTTTATAAGAGATAAACAGTTTGGCCGAGTCCTTAAACTTCTGAAAGGAAAGACGAGCGGAAAGGTACAAGAATGTAATAAACGGCATACCACTGCGGTATCAGATAGTGTAATGTCAATTTCACAAAAAGACGAGAATGAATGGCTAGTATCATCGGGTGTCGGACCACAACAATTGCCAAATAAATTGTTCACTATGTGGTGCATGTGTACATACGTTTCAGTGCAATTGTACAGATTTTCTTATCCAAGCTAATGTGTGCAAACATATACACAAAGTTTGTATTGAAATTAATAATCCAGTTGCACCAGAAGGTAATACAAAATTGGGTTACTGTGCAGTTATTCTAACCACTCGAAACTAAATTTCTTCTGCTACACACTAAAGAACACAGTTAATATAACAAATTCTCAAAATATGAACCGAGAATTTGTTATCAAAATTTTGAAATAATCGATTTTGAAAAGTACGGAAAAGTAGCAAGAGCATGGTGCAGAACCGGTCGATGCCACTACTTCGCTCGGCCGGCGCGCATTTTGTTGACGGTACGTGCACTGGGATATACCCTACCACTTAGAAAATTTCGGAGCGGCAGATGCAGCACGACGCTCCTACATTTAACATCGATTATTTTTGTTTTTAGGCGAATTTTAGGGGGTTTAGCATCCCGGTTGCATGCATCCCGATTTCCTTGATGCGTGGCGCCACTCGTATGTTTAGCTCCTGCCGCGTTAGCGGCTCAGAGCATGAAAAACCGGCCGGAGATGCGGAGCATCGGAGGCTAGGTTTTTTGATGCTCGCAGTTCTGGCCAAATCAATTATTTACCCCAAAATTAGAAGGAAAAAAAATTTTTTTTTTTCACTTTTTCGGCAATACAGGGGTTATTTTTCATTTTTTTGATTATATTTATTACCAATATCCACTAATCACACCCCCCTCTATCCGAATTTCAAAGAAAAATTCAAATCGGACCGAAAAAATTTTACGCATTTTCAACGAAGCACGGCCGACTGATGCACCGATGCCCCGGTCGACCGCGTAATGGTGCAAATTTACCGTACTTTTCAAAAGTCGAAATTTTGTGTTTTTTTTATCAGATTCACTCAAAATATTATTTCTATAGACTAAAATAAGCCTGTTCTTTAGTGTGTAGCTGAAGAAATTTTGTTTCAGCCGGTTAGATTAACTGCACAGTCGCCCAAAATTGAATGAGAACGATTTTGCTGAAATAGAAATGCACTTGGAAACGTTAAAAAATCCAGTAAATTCTAATGAAATAAAACAAAATATTATAAAACAATGTAACGTATTTTTGGCTGATCTTCAGAATGTCGATGATCCACATTTATTTAATAATATTTTTAGTCAAGTAAAAGGTCTATCAAATTTAATTTTTTCGGCTTCTACATCATCGTCGTCACTTTTTAAAACAACCGATACACCTGTATTCGTTTATTTAAAAAATAATATATTATATTCTTTAGTATTTCACGTCGAAAATCAAAAATAAAATATATTATGTATTTTATACAAGACACGAAAAGGTTATGTAAGTTTTGAGGTGCAAACGATATTTATATTCATTTGACAGTATTTTGAAATTAAAGTAACTAGCGCCCGTTACTGCTATTGGTGCTCATGTAGCATAGTTCTAATTGGTCACATAATTCCTGCAGATACCGCTCGTCAATTATTGTCACCTGTCAGTGTCACCTAACATAAAATTATCGTAGTAGCCATTTGTAAAGAAAAACCTTTTTTGCAGTGCAAATTACACTATGAATAACCGAAAAATTATTCACAGCCAAGGTCGAGAAATAATTTATAACGTTGCTCAATATTTTATTAAGCAGCGTCAATGTAAAGGCAGACCGCTGTATGTAAAGGTATCAATGGCAACTGGGGTTTCTATTCGAAGTGTGGAAACCATTATGAAAGAAGGACATGAAAAACCTCCGGGAACTACATTTTCTACTCCAAAGAAAAATATTAAAATGCCATCTGCGAAGACTAAAATAACTGAATTTGAGCTCATTAGGCGTGTATACGTACTTTAGTGTACACAAATGCAAGCAAGCTGTGTATGAAACGCTGAAAAAGGATCATGGATTTCCTGGAAAACTTGAATCGTTTCGACGTGTGTTGCGTAAAATTCATTTTGAATACAAAACGCTCCATGTAATCGACAAATACTTTTGAAAAAGGGCGATATTCGAGGTATATTATGAGCTACATTTTTGAGAATCTATAAAATATAAAAGACGAAATATGGTTTATACAGACGAAACTTATATAGATAATTCTCATACCGTTCTCAAATGTTGGGATGATGGAACTAGTAAGAATCTGAAGTCCTCGATGATTAAAGAGCAACGATTAATAATTATTCATACTGGAGGTGCAAACGGTTTTGTTTCAAACTCCCTCGTTATCAGCCTTTACTAATTCAGTGTTAGACATAGGCCTCGTCCTCATTGTAAGGGCTTTACACGATAAATCGTAAAGACACGAATGTCACGTTACGACACGGGCAAGTCTGACAAATTTGTTTGATCGTTTGAGCTATTGTTTCATGAAAACGTGAAGTTTGACCATCAACATTGTCGAACAAATTGATTTCTCAAAAAACCATGTGTAATAGTCCCCGTAACACAATCTTTCATGTCGGATGTAATTTTTTTGTTTCATAAGTAAATTGTGTAAATGACGACACGCCATAACTACTTTTTATATTTTTCTCTTAATTTTAACCATTCTCTAAACCAACGCCTACTTTATTTTTCTTAATACACAGTGCTTAGAGTCAAAGCCAAAATTGGTTTATCTGCATTATAAGTTGCAGTATTGCACGTAAATGTATTGCACGATAAGTCGTAAAGACGCGAATGTCACGTTACGACACGGGCAAGTTTGACAAATTTGTTTGTTCATTTGAGCTATTGTTTGATGAAAATGTGAAGTTTGACCACCAAAATTTTAAAACAAATTTGAACATTTATTAGACCCTTTACTCCTGGTGCTTAAAGCTGCATTCACATAGGGTATTGTATGTGGATGGTAGAATTTTCCACCAGATTTTTACACCGGTCGACATACCATTCACATAAACTTAAAAGTTGGTGTAAAATTATTCGAATGTTTACATTCCTAGTAACATTTCGTTCTGTGAGTTGTTGAACTTTCGCGTGCTTTCGCTTTTATAACCACATAACCACAATTTATACGATCGTCATTTTACAAGTTTAAGCATATATTGTTTAAGCAGTATAATGTTTAAGCTGTTAATGGGTTAAAAAGATTCTAATAGCTGAAAACTTTTTTAGTTATTTTTTATATAATTAGCATTATTATAAAGGTAAGAAATTAATTTCGGTTACTCTATCACTAACTCAGCCACTCGAAACAAAATTTCTTCTGCTACACACTAAAGAACACACTTGTTTTAGCAAATTGTAATAATAAAAAATGTGAATGGGGCTCAAACTTTTTAAAAAATCGAATTTGAACTTACCAAATTTAACGAGATGCAGTGGTAAAATTAACGAGATTTCCGCGCGTTGCTCATTCTGTTGACAGTCCGTTCAATTATAATGACCCTAACACTTAGAGTATTTCGCACCGGCAGATACAGCTCGTCTCTCGTACGTGTAACATCGATTATTTTTTGTTTTTACGCGATTTTTTGGGGGTGAAACGTAATAGTTTACTGCCCCATACCGCAACTATACTTTTTAATGCTATTTCAAGGGTCTCTAAGCTCCCGGTTTCATTTATGCCGGTTTTTTTTGGATGGGAGGCGCCTTCTCGTATGTTTAGCATAGTACCCTTTCGGGGCGCCGCTCCGCTCTGCACCCCTCCAGGGCGGTTTTGACGATGGATAACCCTCCTTATCGAATGCACACCCCAAAATTCGAAGAAAAAATTTTTTTATTTTTTCACTTTTTCGGCAATACACGGGCTATTTTTCATTTTTTTGATTATATTTATTACTAACATCCACTAATCACACCCCCCATCTATCCGAATTTCAAAGAAAAATTCAAATCGGAGCGAAAAAATTTTGCGCATTTTCAAGGGACCGTCTTTCAATTGTATAGCGTCTGCCAGGGGTCTGCCGCATACTCGATGCTAATTTCCCGTACTTTTCAAAAGTCGATATTGGGGTTGTTTTTATTCAATGTACACTTTTTTTTGTTTTAATAGACAAATATAAGCATGTTCTTTAGTGTGTAGCACTCGAAATTTTTTTTCGAGTGGCTGAGCTAGTGTAATAGTCCCCAGAATTTTAAACACAACAGGTATGTTTAATCAAACTTATTTAGTAGACAACACATTTCTTATCATTATTCTCAGTTGAACACGTTCAAGATAGGTACCGATCTGTTAGGGAAAAATACCGGAAGGAGAAGTTAAAGGAGGATGCGAGGACCAGATCTGGTGTCGGGGCTGGCGAATCGAGTGAGGGCTGGGAGTTGATGGAGGGATTGAGATTCCTGGACGAAGTGATGCTGTCTAGGAAGTAAGTTTTGTGTTAAGAAAATTGTTTTATACATCTACATATTTTTGTATTATTAGAAGTACAATGTACAACTAATGTCAAATATAGCGAAACACGGCAACCAAGAGAACATGACCCGTTATTAGAAGTAACGATTGGTAAATATGATTTAACGTTATCTTAAATTCATACTAAACTTGGTTAATTTTCAGATGAACAGAGTCAAACGCAGGAAACTGAAAAAGTGGTCACATTCGACAACTCTGCATGTCTTGCAGTGGTTTCGTCATCGACTTCTTCGTTAGGCAGTTACAGAAACATCTCCCCATGCATTCCGTTGGCTTCGCCATCGACTTCCACGATAGACAGTTCGTCAGGTGAGAATTATGTTGTTACAAGTCCACTTTTTAAAAATTTTGAGTTATTGTGCTACAAAGTTTCCTGGTAAATAATAGTACCATCTCGGCCTATAAAACAATATAATATTGAACTATGAAGCACATTAAAGCCAATATTTGTTTATATCAAGTCCTCGAAATTAATATTCGTTCAAATTATCTTGTACCAAGTCCACATCAAATCGTCGAGTTGGAAATAAACACGTGATATATAATAGTACTTGGTACAAAATAATTACTATAACCATAACTAAAAAATCAACGTGTGATAATGTAACAAAACGACTTGTTTTGTTATGTATTATATTATTTTGCTAGTTTTAATCAGTTTTGACCCGAAATAGAATGTAGTTCACCTGAAAGGTAAAGTAACAAAAAGTACCAAAAAGTACAAAAGTACTTATATAAATCTATTATTAAATTATGGAAGTTTGCTATCGAATCGAAGATACGAGACATATAAAATAAATGAGTTTTGCAAAAAATATTTATATAAACTAGAAAAATATTTCTTGTGTATTAGTTGTTTTCATATTTTGTTTTGTCTAAATTCAGTGCAATCTTGAACTAATAAGAATTGCATAGCTCTAACAATGCATTATTATAAAACCTTATCAAATTAATGTCTGTTTTATTAGCTTAACTTTTGCATTTTTTTCATAGCTAGGTAGTACAAGGTAGTACTACATCCACGTAGTCTAAAATAAAATCTTATTATTATTTTATGCATAGCTTTGGCGATTGCGAGCCCAGTTGCATTTCATAAGTTAGTTTTATCAGAGTGATTAATTTGTGTGTGAATTAAGTGCAATAAAATGTTTAATAGAGGTGCTCGTGTTAATTTGACAAACAATGATTTATTCAACGAAAATCGTCCTGGTCCATCTGGTTTAAATGCCATCAAAATACCAGAAGCACAAATTATTTCTGGTTTGAATGAATCTGATATAAGCGATATCGATGATCCAACTTATTACCCTAGTTCTGAAACAATAAACAATGATTTATTCAAAGAAAATTGTCCTGGACCATCTGGTATAAATACCGTTAAACTACCAGAAGCACATATTTCTGATTTATGTGATTCAAATAAGGAAATCGAAAATATACCGCCCCCTGACAACACGTAAGTAGAAATTAGAATTTAATTCAGAAACATACAATTAAATTTCTTTCTTTTCAAGATAATATTATTATTTAAAATTTGCAATTTACAGAATTATTCAGAAAAAACTGACCAGAAAACGCACAGCACATCCTGAGAACTGGAAGCAGAATGTACGAAAAATGCGTAGACAAGGTGGTTTGGATTATGAAGATAGCAAAGGTAATACCCATTTAAAAAGAATTGTCAAGGGGCAGTGTAAGTGCAAACGTAGATGCTCATTAAAAATGAGTAGTGAACATCAGCAATTAATCCACGAAAAGTTCTGGACCTTAAATGATCAAGAAAAGAATTACTTTTACAGTAAATTTGTTAAAAGAATTAAGAAAGAACGGTCTAGACCAAGAGTTCAACCACAACCGGAAAATAGTTTCAAACAATATTCATTAAAATATTTCTTCGAACTTGAAGATGATACAATTCAAGTTTGTAAAATTTATTTTTTAAATACCCTTGATATAAGCTGTCGAAGGATCTCATACTTCTTTACTGAAGTATATCAAAATATAGGTACTCCGAGACATGCTCTTCATGGGAAACATGTTAAAAAAGTAACTCCAATGACCGAAATCGGTCAAATAAAAGATCATATAAACTCCTTTTCTCGCATGGAAAGTCATTACTCTAGGGCCAATACTAATAAAGAATATTTGGAGCAAAATATTTCGGTAAATGAAATGTACAGGCTGTTCAAAGAAATCTACCCAAATTCAGAGATAAAAAAAATATGTATAGAAAAGTTTTTAACACAAATTTTAACATATCATTCTTCAAACCTAAAAAAAACAGGTGCGATTTTTGTGAAGATATAAAAAATAATATCGATTATAGGTTTGTTTCATCGACGAGTTCTCGTTAGTTCTAGAGCTATATAATCTTAACAGATTTTAGTTAAAGAGCATGCGCATAATTCTAGAACTAACGAGAACTCGTCGATGAAACAAGCCTAATATTACAGCCGAAAGAACTACAGAATATGACAGGCATTTAAAAGGAAAAGAAGAGAGTAAACGCGAAAAAGATGCAGATCGAATGAAAACAGCAGATGAAAGTACGGCAATCATCTCATTTGATTTGCAAAATGTATATTCTTTACCGAAAGCTAATGTTTCAAACTTTTTTTATAAACGAAAGTTCAACGTACACTACCGTCCAAAAGTTTGGAAACACTTGAATTTTTTTGGAAAATACCACTTAAATTGAAATAATTTTCACACATCATTTTTTTTTATGAATGTAGAAATTTAAGAAGGAAGTCGCCTAAAGGGCTTCATAAATTTGTATAGAAAGAATTACACAGATGTTGGGATTACTAAAACATAACACGTGCCGAACGGAACCGACAAATTTTAAACCTATTGTGCGTGGCTATTGTGTACTAAAACTTGTTTGTTTACCTTTTTTGTAATTTTACGGTGGGAATAACCACGGAATAACCCAAAACACTGGATTTATTTATTTTGCTACCCTTCGCAACCCTTTGTAAGTTGCAAATATAAAATAAGCTGCATTCAAAAATTTTAACCATTCGTTAATTTGGTTAGAGTGAAATTGTGTGTCGTAATGGCAAGAAAAAATCAACTGAGTGTAGAAAAACGTAGTGCAGTTATTGCGCTTTACAATGAAAATAAAACTTTGCGTTATATTGCAAATAAATTAAAAATTTCACTTAAGGGCGTACACTATACAATTACGCGGTTTAAAGCTACTGGCAGTTTAAGTGATCAAAAACGAAGTGGACGACCAAAAGTAACTTCTAATCAAGAAGATTTATTTATTGCTACTACCAGCAAGCGGAATAGAAGGTTAACTGCACCCGAAATAAGGGCAGAGTTAAATAGTACGAGGGTTAATTCAGTGTCAACAACTAAGGTTAAAAGAAGACTAATAGCCTCAAAATAAAAAAAGCGTCTTCAATGGGCAAAGGAACATAAAGATTGGACGTTGGACCAATGGAGAAAGCTCCTTTGGACCGATAAATCCAAGTTCGAAATATTTGGTAGCAAACGAAGAGTTTTGTTCGCAGATAAGCATCTGAAAAGATGTTACCTCAATGTGTGGTTCCAACTGTTAAACATGGGGGGGGGGGTCAGTGCTTGTTTGGGGATGTTTTTGTGCCTCTGGGGTAGGTGACCTAGTGGAAATCAAAGGAATCTTTTGCAAAGAGGATTATTTGAAGATTTTACAAGAGCACACATTACCATCGGGGTTAAGACTGATCGGCTCTCCCTTTACAATGCAGCAGGACAATGATCCAAAACATGCTTCTCGCTTGTGTAGGGGGTATTTAGAGGACCAGGATCAAGAAGGTACCCTAAAAAATATGATATGGCCGGCACAGTCAACCGATTTGAACCCTATTGAGTTGCTGTGGGATGAACTTGATAGGGAAATCAAAAAAACACCAATGACATCAAAGGAGAACCTTTTGATGAAATTGCAAGAGTCCTGGAATGCTATAACAGCACAAAAATTAGAAAAACTTGTTGCAAGAATGCCCAGGATTGTGCTGCAAGTTATTAAAAGTAATGGATCCTACTTCGATGAACGAAAAGTGAAATAATTAGTGTTTTGTTATCAATTTTATGTTTCTTTTGTCTTTAAATCTTAGTTAGTAATATATTCTTTCAAAACTTTATAGAAATAAAATCAAATATGTAAAAATATTTAAAAAAACTAAACGTATTTTATTATTATTCTTTTGTTTCCAAACTTTTGGACGGTAGTGTATACAATTTAACAGCTTATTGTAATATCAATAAGAAGACTTATTGTGCTTTTTGGCACGAAATGTTATCTGGTAGAGCAGGCAATCATATATGCAGTAGTTTAATAATTATCTTGGAAAGAATTATAACAGATTTTCCTAAACTTGAAAAATTAGTAATTTGGTCCGATTCCTGCATCCCCCAAAATAGAAATAGTGTCATGTCTTTTGGGCTGTGCTATTTCATAAAAATGCACCCACAGATAAAAACCATAGAACAAAAATTTTCAGAACCGGGTCATAATAGTAATGTACAAGAGATTGATGCAGTACACAGCATGATTGAAAAAAGGCTACGTCATACAGAAATACATAGTCCTATATCTTTATTACGAAATCTCGTCTGGATCTCTAACAAAACAAAAAAATTAATTATTATACAAACGAATACATTAAATTTCTATGATTATCAGAAATATGCAAAAAGATTTGGATACAATAATAATATACCATATTCGAAGGTAAAATACCTACTGATAACGAACTCCGCGTATGTGTCATATAAAACAACATTTTCTGGAGAACTTATTACAGTACGGTTAAATCGTAATACCCGTAAACATAAAGAAACGGAGCAAATTTTGGACATTAATGCAGTTTCTGCAATTACCGCCCGCCATTCCAGTAATGCAGTGTTTTTCAACCTTTTTTATCACACGACCTCTTTAGTATGAAGAAATATTTCACGACCCCCCTTCCCGTTGTTTTTTTTTTCATGTATTTTATTTTGCGACGAATATTCAATCCAACATTTTCATAATTAGGGTTCGAATGAATACATAATTACTATAATTATTAAGTACATAAAACACATTTTTTTACATCGAATTTTCGCCAATAGATAACGCAATTTACGCGCATACATACGACCACGGCCGATGTCGGCCGCCCCGCCACCGCGAATGAGCGAGCGAGACGCAACGAGCGTTACGGGGGCGACGCGGGCTATACAACGGCGGCACGCGTGATCGCGTTGAGACTAGTTGCGACTTGCGAGAGTCAGTCGGCTACTGTTTGTCGAGCGCAAGCCATTGTTTTTACATATTCAACTGAAGTGATTTACAATTAGTAAAAATGGATAAATTTCTAAAAAGATCAACAGAACCGTCAACTTCTAGCGGTAGTGATGAAACTAAAATAAAGAAAAAACGTCTTTATGACGACAGTTATTTGAAATTCGGATTTACTGTGATTGGGAATAAACCAGTGTGTTATTTGCTTCGAAACTTTATCAAGAGAGAGCATGAAGCCATCGAAGTTATTACGCCACCTCAATACAAAGCATCCAAATGAAAAAAATAAACCCGTGGAATTTTTTGAAAGAAAATTAAAAGCTCTTCAACATCAAAAAACTGCTATAGAACAAATGTCCAACGTAAATGAGAAAGCGTTGCTGGCTAGTTATCGAGTAGCTCGTCGTGTGGCTAAAGCAGGAAAACCTCATACTATTGCCGAAAATTTGATTTTACCAGCGGCTTTAGATATGGCAGAGATTATGTTTGGCAAACAAGAGGCCGAAAAACTCAAAAGTATACCTCTCTCTGACAATACCAATTTAACGCAGGATAAGCGATATGGCGACGGATGTTCGTGATCAAGTCATAGAAAAAATAAAAGAAAGTACTTTTGTGTCCTTGCAATTTGATGAATCTACGGATATTGCGGATTGTGCGCAGTTTGTAGCTTTCGTGCGTTTCGAATCCAATGAAAAATTAATGGAAGAAATACTATTTTGTAAAGCGCTTCCCACGAATACTACAGGCCAGTGCTTGCATAACATGTTCCTTGAAGCTACGCAAAATATGAATATCCATTGGGAAAATAAATGTATTGCTATTTGTAGTGACGGAGCAAAAGCCATGACTGGTGCGAACAGTGGATTTATTGCTAGACTGAAAGAACAGATGCCAAACGCTTATTGGACGCATTGCTTCATCCATCGCCAAGCTCTTGCGGCCAAAACCTTGCCACTATAATACAGTCAAATTCTAAATATTATTATAAAAATTGTTAATTCTATCAAAGGAAAAGCGTTGCAGACACGACTGTTTCGAAAAATTTCTGAAAATATGGGAGCACTCCACCAAAATTTACTTTATCATACAGAGGTTAGGTGGTTGTCAAGAGGCAAAGTACTAGCCAGAGTTTTTGGAACTTCGCGCTGAACTTTTAATGTATTTGCAGCAGGCCAAGTCAGAATACTCCAAATTCATTTGTGACCCGAAATTCCTTTTGAGATTGGCTTTTCTGTCTGACTTATTTGAGCATCTAAATATCTTGAATAAAAGTCTTCAAGGGCGGGATGAAAATGTCATCACTGCTAAAGACAAATTCCATGGCTTCACAAAGAAAATTGACTTGTGGTCATCGTCTCTAAGTCAAAACCAATTCGATTCATTTTCTTCGACACAGTCTTTTATTGAAGAAGTCGGATGTGAAATAAACATTGACGATTTTATACCTGGTATGATAATGGTGTTAAAAAAATTGTATGAAGAACTGTGTAAGTACTTCTCAATGTAAGAGATATCGAAGAATACGGGGCAAAGATGGATCTTAAATCCGTTTTTAAGTGCAGCAATAAATGAGGCAAATTTGGCAACCAAGCTCAAAGAAAATCTGCTGGATTTATCTGCCGATGGGATGCTGCAACTGGAATTCAAGTCTGTCGATTTGGATACCTTTTGGTTGAAAAGGAAATCAGAATACCCAGAATTGACAATGGAGGCATTGAAGTGCTTGATTCCATTTGCAACTTCGTACTTGTGCGAGTTGACATTCTCATCGATGGCCCAAATAAAAAGTAAAGAAAGAAATCGCTTGAATTTGGAAAACGATTTAATTCTCAAGGTAGCAAAAACGGATCCACGATGGGAGAAACTGATTCATGAAAAACAAGCGCAACCTTCGCATTAAGAGTTCTCATGAGTTTTTTTTATTTTTTGTTAATTTTATACAAATCTTTCTGCCCTTTGGTTAACATTTTTCTTAATAAATCTTTTCAAACTTTATTGTTTTTTTACTGCAGTAGCTTTCCCAACTTTTTGCAATTTCCCTATAGAAGCTTCGCGACCCCCCTGAAGAGGCTTCGCGACACCCCAGGGGGTCGCGACCCACAGGTTGAAAAACACTGCAGTACTGGATAGAAAAAAGAAATCAGATATCAGGTCCATGTTAAAATATATGCCTGAAATAGATCGTAACTTTTATAATAACTATATTATGTAAATAACCTAACAAAATGTATTTTTAAATAATAAAATAACTAATTGGTATAAAACGTAAAGGAGTTGCATTATTTTTTCTCAAAATCTTAATAATGGACTTGGTTCACTGTAATATTTTATACCATTTTTTCAAAAGTAGCAACATTTTTTAAACCAAGTCCATTTTAAGAAGCCCGTTTTTCATGTTTGTAAGCTTAATATCTAGGGGAAATATACCATAATGAATTGCAAATTGTAGTAGAAAATGAAATAATAAAATATAAGAAACTTTATTCACAAGGTGACCAAAATACAAATACTCAAATCTTTAAAGATCATTTACAAGAAATCAAGTTATGTGGACTTGTAACAACATAATTCTCAGCTGACGAGTTGTCGAAATCCAAAAAGGTAAGCTGATGACCCGGCTCTCGTAGACGTCTTTGACATGCTCAAAGACTGTGCTGTTTCGAAATGTTGAATACAATCGAAAAAGTCATAAACACATTTTATTGTGATGAACGACTTCACAAATTAAATTTCAGGGAGCGAAGAATTTTAACTCTTGTGAAGCTTTTATTCTTAAATATTGATTCTTTTAAGATTTCATTTAAATTAAAATGTCATGTAAACAATAAATACTAAAATTTTATTAACGTCAATGTTGCTTTTTAGCCTTTCAAGTGGTAAACTTGAATTAAAAGATTCGATGTGCATATTGGCATGGGTAAACGCAAATGTCAAGATGCCTAGAATCTGCTTTGACACTAACTAAATTTGCGTTTTACTATTATTAAATGTCATTAATATTGTTTCAAAAGTTAAATAACAATCGGCCTTCTATTGGCAATTGCAACCGGAGTTTCGATTGCAAGTGTGCAAAGAATTGTGAAGGAAAGAATTTTTCTACTCAATAAAAGGATATTAAAATGCCATCTCCGAAAACTACAATGACTGAATTTGAGCTCATTAGGCGTTTATAGGTACGTTAGTGTACATAAAAAGCGACCTACTCGTACAATGCAAGCTGTGTATGAAACGATGAAAAAGGATCATGGATTTACTGGAAAACTTGAATCATTTCGACGTGTGTTGCGTATAATTCATTTTGAATAGAAAATAAAGGTCCATGTAATCGACAAATACTTTTGGAAAAGGGCGATATTCGAGGTATATCAGTTACATTTTTGAGAAACTCTATAAAATATAAAAGACGAAATATTGTTTATACAGACGAAACTTATATACATAATGCTCATGCCGTTCCCAAATGTTGGGATGATGGAACTAGTAAGAATCTGAAGTCCTCGATGATTAAAGGGCAACGATTAATAACATAAGGCAGTGGTCGCCAACCTGTCGATCGCGAGCTACCGGTAGCTCGCGGAGGCAATTCTGGTAGCTCTCACAACGATTTTAATTTAAAAAATACAAACTGCAAAAATCAGAGAAGCTTCCGAAAATTCCACAAAAAAATCTAATTGTCATAATATTAAACATAAACAGCGGCAACGTTGCGGTGAGCGATCTGCCGCTGACGCCATCAAGCTAGAATCGGCTAGAACCGACCAGCCGGACCAGCGCGTTAGTGTTCGAGAACGATCTGGATTGCTTTGAACGGGATAAATACGCACGGCGCGGCGACATTGCGCTTAGTTTAAAAGTGAACGCGTAACCAACGTCCAGCGGTTGGGTTAGTAGAGAACAACAAAAAATAATATTATGGCAAGCAGTTGTAAGAAGGTAAAGACATACCACTTTCATTCGGAATGGGAAGAACAATACTTTTTTACAGAAGTTAAAGATAAAAATGTGTGTTTGTTATGTAATACTTCGGTCTCCGTTGCTAAAAAAGGAAATATTGAGAGACATCATAAAACTGTACATTCTAATTTTGAAAAATCATTCCCACTACATTCTGCCGCCAGAAAGGAGAAACTGAAACAGTTAAAAAAGCAGTTAATTGGACAACAATCAATATTTTTAAGAACAGTCGACAAAAATAAGGCTGCAACTGAAGCATCGTACCGTGTGTCCCAGATAATTGCACAAAAAAAGAAACCTTATGAAGACGGGGAAATGATAAAACAGGCGTTTTTAGAAGCTGCTGATTCGTTATTTGCCAACATTAGAAATAAAGACGAGATAGTTTCAGCTATAAAATCTATGCAACTTTCTGCTAATACAGTGATGAGACGTGTAGAAGTAATGAGCAATGATATTTTTTTACAGTTAAGAACTGACTTAGATAACTGTGTTTATTTTTCACTTCAACTGGATGAATCAACAGATGTCGTTGACACTGCCCAGATGGCCGTGTTCGTCAGGATGGTTTTTAGTGATTTTACGATTAGAGAAGATCTTTTGAAGTTTATTCCACTGAAAGGACACACTACTGGACAGGAGTTGTTTTCTCATTTAAAAAATATTATTTCTTCCGAGAAAATTCCAATATCGAAAATGGTAGGCTTGACAACCGATGGCGCTCCAGCTATGGTGGGTTGTGATAAGGGTCTGGTGGCGTTATGTCGTAAAGATGAAACTTTTCCGCAATTTCTCTGTTACCACTGCATTATCCATCAGCAAGCATTATGTGGAAATTTCCTGAAACTAAACAACGTTATGAAACTGGTGGTAAAAATTGCGAACAAGATTAGAGCTCAAGCGTTACAAAGAAGATTATTCAAAACCTTGGCCGATGAAGTTGACTGTCAATACGGGGACCTACTACTTCACTCTGAAGTCCGATGGTTAGTAGTAGAGGACGGGTGCTGAAACGTTTTAATGATGTCCTATCTGGCATAGTTCAATTTTTCAAACAACGCGATGAACCGACTCCGGAACTAGAAAATTCAATCTGGCTTAGATATTTTGGTTTTCTCGTGGACATTACAGAGAAATTAAACGAACTTAATTTGCAGCTTCAGGGGAGAGACAAAGAACTAGCGGAAATGATTTCTGATATAAAAGCATTTATCAAAAAGCTGGAGTTTTGGGAACAAAACCTAATTAACAGCGATGCCAAGCATTTTCCTATTCTTTCAGAAAAAATATCTCAAAATCCATTAGAACCCTATGACAGCAAATATCATGTAGAAATAGTTTCTACCCTGAAGAATAACTTCAAAAATCGTTTTAAGGATTTCAACGAAATGTCTTTAGTAGCGCAGTTTGTTGTTTCACCCTTTATGGAAATTGATATCCAACAGTTTGCAACTTGTGTTATGCAGAACTTTGGCGAAGACATCGCTGCAACAGAAATGGAAGTCATTGAGTTTCAAAATGATTTAGCCTTAAAATCGTTAGTCTCAAGTACCAAATGTATCTGGCCTATTGTAAGTAAAGACAAATATTCAGTTCTATGCCGTGTTGCCTTGAAAGTGAAAGCATTATTCAGTTCAACCTATTTGTGTGAATCTTCTTTTTCCAATATGAAGTTTATTAAGAACAAATATCGCAATCGACTTACAGATGAACATTTGGATAATTGTATTCGAATGGCTGTATCAAATTATACTGCAAACATTAAAAAAATTATCGATGAGTCTGAGTGTCAGCCTTCTCATTGAACGTGCTTTTTTATTTTTCAATGTTTATGTTCATGATAGTGCGTTACTTTTTTGTTGTTATTATTAACTATTTTTAAATCATACGTGACATGCCGTTGTGGCTTGATAAAAGTTTGTGTTTATTTTTCAAACACCTTCGTTTGGTAGGTAGGAATGTAGCTATGAACAAGTACGTACTAGTAATATTAGTTATTTTGTTATTAGTTTATTATTAGTACCTATGTATTATGTATTACCAGTTAAATAGTAAAATAAATACATATAATGATAAATTAACTGTGGATTATTTCATTTACGTTGCGTTACGTGGCTTCCGTGTGGGTAGCTCGCTGTTTATTCCAAAATTAACAAAGTAGCTCAACACATTGAAGAGGTTGGCGACCACTGACATAAGGGAACAAAACAAAAATTTTTTTCTGCGGTCTTAGTTTTTGGAGTGAATTTGGATACAGTAATGTAATAAAGTACTCGCCGCATAGTTATTTTGTTCGAATTGGCGCTAGTTCCCATGATAAACTTGAAATTTAAAGTATTTAAAACGTCATTTATACTTTTTGAAATTTATTTGTACTGACATCTGACGGTACAAAATTAGTACTACGCGCATGCGCACGGCTATATGCAATTGTTTTTTTTGTTGTCGAGAAAACTTTGTAATAAAAAAATAGTAAACTGTGCGAAATCTGCCACTTTTTCTATAGCGATCGTAGAAGGAGTATGAGTTCTTCACGCAAGTCTTGTGTTAATAATCCCGACCATTTTTCCTACATATGTGGTAAATTTTGTCAAAAAAGACAACAAATAAATATTCATGACTTTGTAAAACAAGTTTACCAAGCATATTTTGGAAAACAACTGAGACAACAAGACAAACATTGGGCGCCACATAAAGTTTGTAAAACTTGTGTGGAGTCACTTCGTTACTGGAGCCAAGGAGGACGCAAAGGACTTCCATTTGGAGTACCGATGACATGGAGTGAGCCAAGAAATCACATTGATGATTGCTACTTTTGTGCCGTGAATGTAAAAGGTATGAACCGTTACAGAAAGCGCTCTTGGGTTTATCCAAACATATAATCGGCTAAACCACCAACGTTGCATAGTGAAGATTTGCCAGTACCGATATTTACTGACTTATCAAACCTTTCCTGTGATGAAGTTGAAATGTTAGACCCTCAGAACAAAAGCAGCAGTGAAAGTGAATTTGAAGGGTGCCGTCCTACACTGCAGGGTTTTTCTCAAGGTGAGCTTAATGACTTGATTCGAGATTTAAATTTATCGAAGAAATCAGCTGAACTTCTTGCGTCTCGACTTAACGAAAAACATTGCCTTCAACCTGGCGTAACAATAAGATATTCTTCCATATTTTACTGAGGAGAATGATCTGGTGTATTGCAATAATATTTCTGGACTTTTAAATTTAATGGGCCTTCCAATATATCGGCCAGAAGATTGGCGGCTCTTTATTGATAGCTCAAAAAGAAGTTTGAAATGTGTGTTACTGCATAATGGAAACAAATTAGCTTCGATTCCGATAGGTCACTCAACTAAACTTAAAGAACAATACCAAAATATCAAACTTGTTCTGGAGAAAATTTCGTTTGTTCAACATCAGTGGTCAGTGTGTGTAGACTTAAAGATGGTGAATTTTTTATTAGGTCAGCAAGGTGGGTACACTAAATACCCCTGTTTTCTTTGTCTATGGGACAGTCGTGCAAGAATAGAACACTGGAGTAGAAAGGATTGGCCGTCGAGAATAGATATGACCGTGGGAAAAGCTAACATCGTTCATGAACCATTGATAAGTCGAAAAAAAATAATTCTTCCGCCACTTCATGTTAAACTTGGACTTATAAAACAGTTTGTGAAAGCTTTGGATAAGAATGGTAATTGCTTCAAATATATTTGTCAATCATTTCCTGGCCTCAGTATGAAAAATTAAAAGCAGGTATCTTTGATGGACCACAAATTCGTACTCTTATAAAAGACAATTATTTCACAAATCACATGACTCAGGTTGAATTGGAAGCATGGACAAGCTTTGTATCAGTTGTCAAAAACTTTTTGGGGAACCACAAAGCTGCAGAATATTCCGAAATAGTGGCCAAAATGCTTAAGAATTTTGAAAAACTTGGAGCTAATATGAGTATCAAAATACATTTTCTGCATAGCCATTTGGATAGATTTCCTGAAAACCTGGGTGATTACAGTGAAGAACAAGGAGAACGGTTCCACCAGGATATCAAGATAATGGAGGAAAGATATCAATACCGGTGGGATCACCATATGATGGCGGACTACTGCTGGACCTTACAAAGGGATTATCCTGATCAAAGATACAATAGACAATCACATGCAAAACGTTTTTCCTAACTTTTTTTCATGTATTTTTGTTTAATATGATTAATCTATTTGAAATATCATTTATAACATTGTTGTCATTCGAAAATAAAGGTTTTTTAAAATATTGAATATTTTTATTTTAATTTCAAGCCTTTCTTTAAGGAATCTCGATAATCCATTCATGCGGGTCACATTATAACCGGGTTGCCTTTATCTCAAAAACTAGAGCCAATTCGGAAAATCTAATATATTTTTCGTATTCGGGACACCAGAATTACCCAAAATCAACCCCTAAATCCCACGCCGCAAAATCACTGTTGACTAGTGTAATTATTCATGCTGGAGGTGCAAACGGTTTTGTTTCAAACTCCCTCTTTATCAGCCTCTGCTAATTCAGTGTTGGACAAAGGCCTCGTCCTCATTGTAAGGGCTTTGCACGATAAATCGTAAAGACACGAATGTCACGTTACGACACGGGCAAGTCTGACAAATTTGTTTGATCGTTTGAGCTATTGTCAAAACACGAAATAATCAAATAATATTATATGATAAAATTGTCAGTACTTATGAAAACTTGATGTAATGCAATTTATGTTTTAGGCTTTCTGTTATACTTTATTACTGCATATTTATAGTAGAAAAATGTTTAAAAGTTTGACGGGTTTTCGTAATATATGTCTACATTTCTTTTTACATCGCTTTGGAACTTCAAAACGATTTTAGAGATTTTTTGTCTTTTTCCCGTAAAAAGAAAATGTAATTTTATTATACCCCCAAATTTCAGTTGCGTCTGTAAACCTTTACAGTGATTACGGAAACAAAAATTGACTGTACTTCCAAGGAACTTAATTTAACTGAACTATTTAATTACCCTAAGATGTTTGTAATCCAATTTTTTATTTAATAATGTGGTTTCTGCGTAACTGAGAGACATTACGTTTGCGTTATTCTACATTTCGTGTGAATGTTAAACCCGTGCGTTACCCTTTTTGAAAGAAGGTATAAATATGGCGATTTTAAATTGTTTTTAATTCAGTTATTTTTTTCTTATCACCTTCAACATGCGATCTTTGAAGAAGTTGTGCGCGACGGCTGTGGTCGAAAATGTTTCTAATTGGCGGGCAGTTTTACCGCCTCCCTTAGTACTCTTTATAATCCGGCACCAAATCCAGCATTTAGAAGATCGTATGAAACGATTAAAAGTAAGAGGAACAGAAGCTCTCTGCTACAGCACCCCCAAATTTGTATTCGTCGTATTCTTCCGACGAGGAATATGAGGAAGTTTTTAATGGGGTTACTTGCGACCCCAGCGAAACAATGTCATCCTTTGACTATAATTATTGGGAGAGTTGAATTGATTAACGTATTATGTAAGTTTTATAATATTAATAATGATAATTTGTCAAATATTGCATTTTAGTTACTTTAGATGCACGGAGCGGTATTTACAGTAGACGCCTCTCGAGTGACTTCGATGTCGATGCATCAGATCTGCACATCGCTGCACCCGCACTAGTCGATGGTTCGTTGACAGTGGCGTATTCTTACTTCCGGGCACGTGTTCTGCTTTTGAAACGTATGAATTGAAGAGTTTTGCACTTTGAACTTCTATTCACCTAAAGCTTATTCGCATGTCAGAAGAACCTTTTCTAATATGCTTCCTCATCCATGGACTTTGCAAAAATGGTACCAAACTATAACATGCGGGCTAGGGTTTCAGGCAGAATCGGTAAAGGTTTTAAAACAAAAGGTATTAGAACTGAAGGAGAAAGGCAAACGTTGTATTTGCTCTTTAATGATTGATGAAATGGCAATACACAAAAAAATAGAATGGGATGGAGAAACATTTTTAGGGTAATTTTTTTTACTATTGATTGTAAATTGCATGATATGAACAAATTTTGTTATTGCATGAATTATTTGCATGTTAATAATTATGATTTTAGTTAGAATAATGATTTATAAGTATTACTAGTTAATTGAAATAATAAATTTTCTTTTGTAGGTATGTTGTTGACATCGGGACTGAGCTTCAAAGCGATTCTATCTATAGCCGAAGCAAAAGAAGCAATTGTTTTTTTAATTAATAGCGTGAACGATAGATGGAAGTTGCCTGTAGGTTATTTTCTGATCAATGGAATTTCAGGAATCCAAAAGAGCAACCTCATAATAACATGCTTAGAAATATTACACGAATCTGGAGTTACAATCACAAGCTTAACTTTTGATGGTACTGCAACGAATATTTCGATGGTAAATAATCTTGGAGCTGACTTATCTATCGATTCTTCCGAAACATTTTTTCTACATCCTGTAACAAAAAAGGCAATTTTCGTTTTATTGGATCCTCCCCATATTCATTATGCCGAAGAAAAAGGTATAGTGATGTTGACGATTCCCCCGCACACCAGTCATAAACTGCAACCTCTCGATGTTGCAGTTTATGGACCTCTAAAAGCTTACTACAATAAAGCTTGTGACAAATGGCTTTTAAATCATCCTGGCCAAACTATCCGGATTTATGATATAGCAGGTATTATGGGTGAGGTTTTTCCGAGTGCCTTTTCTCCTGCAAATATTATGAAGGGGTTTAGAACAACTGGCATTATGCCATTTAATGACGAAATATTTCAGGAATCCGACTTTTTATGTTCGTCTGTTACAGACAGGCCATTAGTCTCGAGTCCCAATACCAATCAATATAGTCTAAATGCAGAAAACTCGACGGTCATTGCAGAACTTCCAGGCACAGGCGTTGGCATAATTGCAGAACCTGAGCCAGTGGCTGGTCCTTCATGCCTCACACAGCCTATGGAATCAAGCAACACTTTGATACTGCCAGAGTCTATTATGCCTTTCCCTAAAGCTGGACCAAGGAAAAACAATAGACATGGTAGAAAAAAAGCCGAATCCCTGGTTTTAACCAGCACTCCTATAAAAAATCAAATTGAAGAAGAAACCAGAGTTCGAGAGGCAAGAAAAGTCAAAAAAGTAAAACGTAAGGAGGCAGTGAAACGTAGACTAGAAGAGTCTTCTTCAGAAGGAGAGGAGGTTTTGTCTCTTCATGACTCTCTCTCAGATTTCAGTGAAGAGTCTGATGCAGACGAAGAAAATAAAAACCAAGTCAACGGTGGAGACTTTATTATTGTGAAGGTTCATGGACTAAAAAGGGATTCAGGTTCGAAATTCGTAGCATCTGTGAAGAAAAAATTACAAAATGGGGTTGTGGTTATATTTTACAAACGTGTTATGCCCTCCCATCGATTTGTACAAACAAAGGAAGAGGCTTTTGGTTTTGCACAGGACATTATAACAAAGCTGCCAAATCCATTAAACGATACAAGATCTCGCTATGAAGGCATGATCTATTTTAATTATGATTTAAGTGAATACAGTTTACGTTAGGTTTTTAACTTTTTCTTTATATTAATAATTAAATTAATTTTTGCTTTTTTATATTTTAATAATTAAAAAATGTTTTTAACATTAATTTGCTTGTTTGACTTTTCAACTTTTACTGGTTAGGTTAAGTGGTCATTTCAGAAAATTGTGAAAATCTTCATTTTTCTAGAAAAAGGTTTTCCTTCTAGGCTTGGTGATTATATCATTTTGAAGTAAACCCTTTCTTTTAAATATGCCCAAAGATTACATTGTGTATTACAATTCGTCTCAACATAAAGTAAGTTTAAAGAAAAGTGGTCCACTTAACCTAACTCTCCCCTATGATCTATCAATTTTGAGAGATAATTTGTACTTTTGTGACTTGTTGCCATGTGAAACTGATAATTATAACTCGTTGCCATTTTATTTCCCCCATTTTAGAGTATTATTATTTTATATTTTCATACAAAAAGACTTTAACTTTGCATTATAAGATATGTTTTTATTAAGTACTTACAAAAGAAAACTCTCAAAGAAGTAAATAATACAGAAACTTAGAATTAAATTTATTAACTATTTCTGATTCATTCCTTGTTGATGAGCAGGGAAGACCTTTGTAAAAATTCCAGTATTGACTAGGGATTGCATTGCTGTTGCATAAATCCACTAAATGTTGGATAAAATAAAAATTAAGAAATTGTGACTTAGGTTAGTTCTGCATTCACATGACGAATAGTATTTTAGTTATGGAGAAAATAAGAACCGAAAATAATACCGTCGAATTATTACAAAAATTAAATTTATTCTAATACAAACTAAAAAATATAAAAAATGGACTTAAATTGCACTTATTAAATTGCACCCATCAAAGCCTTGACCCTCAGGTTCCTTTTTCTTAATCACCATATCCATCTAAGCTTTCAAGAAAATGTTTCACACTTTTAATCCACTCCGATGTTCCAAAAGCTTTTATGTAATATTACTACACGTTCTTCATGAGAAAACAGATCTCTGCATTTCAGCCTACATTTATCAGTACAAGGTGGTCTAACTTCTCGACCTTGAACTTGCTTTTTCTTTGAACTCATGTAATCCAATCCAGTATTTCTTTTCTTTTTAGCAACTGACCTTTCCCATTTATCTGGGTTTCGTAAGCGTTTTCTTGTACATAGCTTATTTGCTGCAAAATTTTGATCAGGTTCTTCTTGTTTTTCTAAACCAGCCACATTTTTTTCTGCGTCAACATTAGCAGGTAAATTTAAATCTTTATCGGGCCCAGATGAATCAGTATCACTGTTATCAGGAAAATATGTTAAATCGCTTGAATCGATATCTGAATTATGAGAAATAGAATACTGATCCCCAGTATCTGTTGTCAATGCCAGTTCTGGTAAATCATTGTCGGGTGTTGGTAAATAAACTTCTATAGAATCTTCGATGGACTTTGGCGAAATGGTGTGGATTTCGTCAGCAAATTTATTGGTGTCATATTCTGTAGCATGAACTACTATACTATTACAATCCATATTTAAAATCTCTACTTGCTCCTCGAAATAAACATTATCTAAGGAAGTGTCAATTCTATTTGCTGACATAATATCGTTTAAATCTCCAGCAATAATATTACAATCATGTTTCGATTCTATTTGTGTTACATTCTCAATTGTAATATTTGACTGGTTGTAAATTATTTGTTGCTCTTTACTCGTAGATGGATAATTTTGAACATTGCTAACATCATCCGTTGAACTCAACTAAAAAGAAATATGTAGCTGTGAAAAATTCTGTATTCATTTCAAATATAAAATGTTTTAAATTTTTGTGTTATAGTTGACCTTTTCTTGTTAAATTATAAGATATTTTTAATTGGATATAGATCTTTAATATTTTAAATATTATCCCATATTTTATCATCTTCATGGGACAATGAGAGAAATGTACTTAAGTAGTACCAGGCTTAAGTATAATAAGTACCTACCCAAATATTGTTATTTTCAATTTCAGTTGCTAAACGTAACAAATATTTAGTTCTTGTTTCTCCAATTTTGTTGGATATAAACTGGTTCATCTTGTACTCTAACCACCACTTTTTAAGTTAAGAAAAAACACACAAACTTCCGTAATCAAACTATCAGACGAAATAATAACGCGAAACTAACCTCAAAATGTCAAAGAGAATAGAGCAACAACTCGAAATATTGCTATATGAATCTAGCTGGAGAATCAATACATAGTGGCAAAAGGCAATATATCAAATTGTTGCGGTATTAACCTAGTGAAGTCGTAAAATAATTTTATTGCAATAGAGAAATATCTACTCTGGACCTCCTAAATTTAAAATTATCGAGTTGTTGCTTTATTAAATTGCTGTATGTATATTCGGTTATGAACGTCTTGCGACATTTTCCCGATACCTCCCTGTCTCTGCTCGTTGCGTGTTGAAAATGTGTGACGAGCACCTACAGCTTAACGTGGATTCCGAACCACGGGAATAGACGATTTTTACACCGTCTACTCCGTTCAGGGAAGTTTTTTTTAGCCATAAATAATGTTATCTGGGACCAGCAGATAGACATTTGGTGAGCGAAAATTTCTTAATTAAGTTCTTTATATTATACTAAACATCAAAGAAATTTTACCCATGTGTTTCTTTATCGCCAAAGCGATTATAAACACATGTTGCTTTCACCCGATTAATTTTTACTTTACTTACTGTAAAATCCCCTGGCTAGCTTTTTTACGGTAACAATGGAACATCTTAACTCAGGTGCAGGCAGTAGATTTGTACTAACTTCCAAGACACAAGAAAACACAAGAACGTGAATAAAAACATTTAATTTAATATAATAACAACTTTCCAGGACCTAAAAGTCCTGGATCGATACATTAAAAAGAACCCAAATTTTACAAATGAACCTAATGCTACCATATACAAAATTATATCTTAAAACAAAACAAATTATACAAAATGAACAAATTTATACCTTAAAAACTATCAGCTTACCCTATAATTTACTTAATGCACAACACCTAATTGCCCTTATCACTAACAACAACACTTAATTGCCTTTATCACCAACAACAACACCTAATTACCTGTATCACGGCAAAATCGAAACAGATGCTGGAGCTGGCCCTGTTGTGGAAATGATCTCCTTGTTGTCGCACTTTTATGCTTGGTGAGTCCCCAATTATGAATGTACTTTATATAAAATGTACGAACTTAACCATTCTATTGTTTATTACTTGGTTCCTTTTGATTCAAGTATAGGTTGTTTATCAAGTGAACTCTCGAATGTTTTCGATTTGGTATTTAATATAAATACGAAACTTCCCAAAATAATCGATATCTTTCTTTAATTGATTATTGATCATATTAAATTTTAATTTAATATGATTCCACGTCCAAATTTACACTGTAATTTTCCTAACTCGATTTGTTCCAAAACTTAACCAAAATTTCCTAATTTACTCGACCTAATGAGCACAGTGGCATGAATATTTTCATGTCCGCGTTGTCTTGGTTTGACCTGCACTGCTCAATTTTTTGGTCTCCTACCCTTACATATAGCTTTTTAATTTAGGGGACAAACATAATCGCCTCTATTCAACAAAGAAATCACTTCCTTATTAGTTGACCATATGTTAAAGTTGTACAAAACTGACCGAATTTTCTTTGATTATTTCCGCTACCATAAATTTTGGGTTTTTAGGCGCTGCAGACCGTATTTTTAGTTTAGAAATATATGGAGCATTACATCGTAATACGCCCTTCCGGAAGGCCGTTTCTTTGTTTCGCCGCACAGGTGTGAAGGTGCAGCTGGTCAAGTGGCGGCGTTTTAACGTAAGCTAATCCCAAAATGACATTTAAACTTGAAACTGAATATTTTTACATTGGCTATATTTAGTTAATTTTGTGAATAACGATATTTTTAACTTGAAAACACATGCATGACAAATCTGGACAAAATTAATATCTTTTGGTCCCAACTGCCCCAAAATTTAAGTAACTTTATTCACAAAATATACTTTTTAAAAACAAATGCGATGCACACCCTGATTCTACATTCTGAAATTTTAAAATAAACAAACCGTGAAGACCACAGTCGTAACACACATGTACTCTATTTGAGCACCAGATAGCCAGGTGTCCAGAAATCGCAAATTGAATTTTTCTCCCCACCGGTCCTTATGCATTTATAGTAATGATATTAGATAGTAATGATAGATATTATCCATTTATCGTAAAAAATTATACCTAAAATGAAGCTTTTCATATAAAATATATGAAGGTACAATTGTATACCTATACCGTCTCTTAACGTTGTAAATTTATACCGTTCGACTAGGGTTAAACATTATTATTATTATTACATTCTAAGTATATAATTAATAAATGAATAAATAAAAATAAATTGATCTTTTATTGATATTTTACTATTTATTGAACGATATTGAACTTTAAAACAGCTATACTGAAAAACATTACTTTTGCACTTATCAGTTTTCTCCCAAACACCACGGATTATTTAATCATTATATTTAATGCAAGAATAAATTTTAAGTTCGAAATAATATCGGGCGCAGCTGGTGTCGGGCCGACGAGATTGGATCGTGTAGAGGCAAGCTCCAACGCGGTCGGATCGTGTGGAGGCAATCTCCAATCTGGTCGGGTCGCAAGTTGGACCTAGAAATCGGATCGTGTGTAGGGGCTATTAGAGTATTTTTAGGAATGAATTAATAAAACAAACGGAAAATATGAAAATGAAAATTCTCTCATTAGAAAAAGAAGTGGAGGACTTGAAATTAAAAAATGAAGAATTAATAAATGATAAGGTAGCCTCTGATTTAAAATTATCAAGTTTCATTGATGCATTGGCTAATTATTTCACCCCAGGTCAGGTTAAGAGAATACTTAACCCGAACAAAAATTATTTAAATTGAACTTCAGAAGACATTGCATCTGCAATTTCTCTGCGGAGTGTCAGTCCTAAGGCATACAGATATTTAAAAAAAAAATGGTTACCCTTTGCCTGCCTTAAGTACACTCAGAAGATGGACTATAAATCTTAAACTCACTCCCGGCATATTGATAGATGTTATTAATCTTATGAAGCATAAATCAACTACTCTGGATGAATTTCAACGTTTATTGGAAATAAAATCACGTCCAAGTATGTATTATAATGAATTAAGATAGCGGGTTTGTGGACTCATAAATGAAACAATAGTTTTCAAAGTCGACGTTTCGGCCGCAGTATGCTAGCCAACCTCAAAACTATATTAAAGAAAAGAGAGCGTAAGCGTAATCCGTATCATTTCAGTTGGTTTGGTTCGTTATCGTTCCAAATGTTTTGCAAGGTCTTTCATATTTTAATTTGCATGATTTCGTGTTAGTTTTATATTACGAAACATTCTGTTTTAAATTTTAATGTACATGTTATACAATTGTTTTAAAGGTTTTATAGTCCACGACAACTTCTCATTAGAGATATGTTATATTTTAACTGTACCCTACCGAATATGTAAATGTTATCTGTTTGCGGACACCATTGCTGATTATAAACGTATTTCACCTATTGTTTTCGAGGTATGTAAATTGATCTCTGTACCATGATCTTACGCTCTCTTTTCTTTAATATAGTCTTGAGGATGGCTAGCATACTGCGGCCGAAACGTCGACTTTGAAAACTATTGTTTCATTTATGAGTCCACAAACCCGCTATCCTAATTCATTATTAAACGTTTATGTTGCTTATCGTTTGATGAAATTTATATATCCAACAAATTATGTATTGATCAAAAGGAGCAGCAAGTGTTTGGATCACACAGAGCATGTCAGATGGTAATGGTAAGAGGTTTGTGTTCACAGTGGAAACAACCGATTTTTTACAACTTCGATACACCAATGACAAAGGCTAGTTTAATCGATATTATTACTAAATTGCACCATGCAGGTTATTCTGTAGTTATTCTATTCTGTTATTCTAGACAAATGTTTCGCTTTGGTCACAATTAGATGTCAGTTACAAAGAAAATTGTTACTTTGCTCATCCTGTTATTTCGTCCAAGAAAATATTTGTATTCGCAGACGCACCACATTTGTTGAAACTTCTGAGAAATCATTTTGTTGACCAAGGATTTCATACAGATGACAAATTAATTGACAAAAGTTGTATTCAAAAAATTATTTTGTCATCGAGCGATGATCTAAAAATTGCTCACAAAATAAGTGAATACCATTTAAATGTGAAGGGAAGTGAACGACAAAAAGTTCGGCCGGCTGCACAACTTTTTTCAAATACTGTTGCAAAAGCAGTGGAATGGTGTGGTTTGAATGATTTTCTTGAGAACATGAACTGGAAAGAAACCAGCAGGTTCTTAAAACTTTTAAATGACTGGTTCGATGTTTTCAACGCTCAGAAAAAATATGGTGGCCATCCCGGAGCGAATGCATATGGAGTCGATTTAGAACAACAAACATCGATTCTAAATGAAAATTCGAAAGCAATAGCCAACATGACTGTTGGAAAGCATAAAAAGTTGATACCGTTTCAGAAAGGAATTTTGTTAAATAACAAATCATTGATTGAACTATATCAATATTTATGCAGTGAATATGACAATTTGGGGTACATTCTAACATATAGGCTGAATCAAGACATCCTGGAAAACTTTTTTTTTTACATTCGCGGTATGGGGGCAGCAAATGACCAACCAACTCCCATGGACATCAAATACAGATTGCGGTGGTACATTCTGGGTAAGCACTCGCTTGCAATATTTTCAATGAATAAAAACACAGAAGAAAGCTCCGAACCTTGTCTAGTTGACCCTTTACGAATCGAAAATATGCATTCATCAGATGTCTTCGAAAATGAACTGTGCTTGTCACAGGAATTTTTCAACACTGTTTTTTCAGACAACGAATTGGACCTTATTACAAATCCTGTAGCAGACATAGAAAATACAGATTTTTCCAATTATACGTTTATGGCTCCAGATTATGATTTCGGTAACCCTGATGATGCCAGTTCACTAGAAATACATAATTCCTCTTTTGTTCATGACGATCATGAAGAACTGTTGAAATCATTGGACGGTAATGAAATGTCAGACAGTATTTATCATGAGGGCCTCAAATTCATTGCTGGATACGTAGGGTATAGATTTAAGAATAAATATCCTAATTTGAATTTGGGAACCCAAACAAGACTTATTGAAACAAGTAGAGCACCAGATTGGATTGAATTTTTATCAAGAGGTCACCTGATCTATCCAAGTGACGATTTGATAGAATTGGCTCATTTAGTTGAGCAAGAATTTCAGAAAGTTCATAACAATTTCTTTTGCAAAGAAGCTAATATTTTTATAAATTATTGGGAAAAGTTACGGCGGCATCTCTTGAAATTTCAAACAAATTTCCAAAAGATGTCATATTATGTTTGATTAGAACAAGGACATATATATCAGGTTGAGACATGCGAATAAAAAGATTAGCTTTGAAAATTGCAGAAGAAAATTGAATAAAAAAATGTCTAAATTTACAAATAAATGAATAATTTAGTATCATAACATCAAGTTTGTTCATTCTGAAATTCAATGTATTATGTAACAATGTATTAATCACAACTCGTTAAGATTTTTATAATATAATATTACAGGAAAAGTACATTTTTATTTGCCACATCCTGTATCGGAGGTTTACTCATAAAATTATAATTAATTGTAAATGACTGGTTCGATGTTTTCAACGCTCAGCAAAAATATGATGGCCATCCTGGAGCGAATGCATATGTAGTCGATTTAGAACAACAAATATCGATACAGAATGAAACTTCGAAAGAAATAGCAAAAGTCTATACCTCTAAAAAACACCCTTTATGTATTTATTTTTTGCAGCAATAAATTTCAAGATCAGTAATTTGTTCAATTATTGTAAGAAACAGTTTGTTGCCGAAATGCGTAACAAATAAAGTATAATACCTATTTAATTTACGAGAAGATGCATTTGATTATTATAATTTATTATAAAAATCCTCGTAATTTTTGTCGGTATTATTCGAAAATGTTTAGGCTATACCTATGTCCTATACTAAGAGCCCGAAATGGAACATGTTGCTTTACTATGCCAAACTGTACGTTAATGTCGCCCGAGTTTCTCGTTGCTGACGTCACGGTAAATTGTCGGTATGCGCGTAAGCACACCATACACCATGCTACCGAGAGCCTTCTCCATTTCAAACGTCAAAAAAAAGTTATTTTGCCATCTACCGACGACATCAAAAAACTAAATTCGTATTTGATAAGTCAACGCAATATATGTTACAACAATTTATTACAAAAATTCAATAAAAATGAGTGCGTAAAATTAATAAAATATACTTTAGTGTCAGTGTTGGTTTTTAACAGAAGACGTCCCGGGGAATTAGAGCGTGCTCTAATAGACGATTATAAAAATTATGAATCTGTAAACGCAAATACTAATAAAGAACTTTACAATTCGTTAACCGAAGAAGATAGACGTGTTGCGAGCATGTTTGTGCGATTCACTATTCGTGGTAAACTAGCCAGGGGTGTACCTGTTCTTTTAAACACCGAAATGAAGCTTCATATAGATTATCTATTAACAACCAGGGAGCAAGCAGGTGTTGATGCTAATAATAGATACCTTTTTGGAGTTTGTGTTAATAACAATTCCCAACATAAATATTTGAGGGCTTACTGGATAATTAAAAATTATGCTCAGAGATGTGGGGCAAATCTGCCGGAATCTTTAAGGGCAACGCAGCTTCGAAAACATATTGCGACCAAATCCGTTTTACTAAATTTACAAGAAGCACAAATATCAAACTTACAAAATTTTTTGGGACATGCTGACAAGATTCACAAAAATTATTATCTATAGACAACCAATTATAGCACAAGTTATTACCAAAATGTCGCAATTATTGTCCATAGCCCAGGGGGATAACGACGCTGAAGAAGATTTAGAAAGTGATGTTGAGGTTAACAGTAATATGATTGAAGAAGAGAGTAGTGCATCAGCATTACCCTCCTCTTCAATTAAAAGAATTGAGGATACGACAGAACCACATATTGAAAATAAGCCAAGTACTTCACGACTTCCAGGTATAATTGTTTTAGTTTCATTACTTTAGTTATCCAACCTCGTTTAATAATAGTCTATTATGTTCATAATAAAACTAAAATTTTAAAAAGAAAATAATTAATAGTGTAAGAAAATTGGGCACATTTTGATCAAAAAATTTAATTAACTCAAATAATTTCAAAGATACATATTATCAACTCGACCTAAAAAATCAAGCTTCACTTTTTCATTACAAAACCTGCAATGTTATAAAATATGTTTGCATGTAAAAATCCTTTAACAGATGTACCTATGTGTAAACGCCCTGTATAACTAGCGAAGTATTCATTTATTAAACAAATTTTTAAAAAATTTACGATTGAAGAGAGTGAAAATAGATTAGAAACAAATAAAATTCATTTATTTAGAAGTAAAACAACAGATTGTAGTGTAACTGTCAAATGCTTAAAATGCCAGATAAGTACATTTTGTATATTATTATCTATCAAATTTCTGTAAATCTGTAACAAAAATTGAAGTGATGGTGCAATTCTTTTTTTTATTTCATTATCGTTTTAAATAAGTGTCAAGATATTGCTTTGAAAGATAGCAAAGTACTCAATCGACAATAATTTACCAAAATGTATGAAATTAACTTGTAATAATATTGTAACTCTAATTGACTTTTATTATATTTGCAAATATGTGTTCGTGTACATTGGACTTTCATTTTTTTTATTATTCAATATTTGTTTTTTCCCAAATAGGTAGCGTCTAAAAAACATAAAGCTGACCGTGACACTCACTCACTGACTTACCATTTTCAGAGCATATCTACGGACGTTGTTGAGACGTGAAATTTTGCATAGCCGTGTGATTTTACGAGGATTGAACGGGAAAATTGTCTGTTTTCAGATGGGACATCAGGGAGGGGGTGAAATGGCGGTTCAAAGTGGTCCCAAAATTTTGGTCCCAAACATTTGGAAATGCGTAACTAATAAAATGTTTTGAAATAAATTTAAATAATGCAGAATAAAATGTTAAAACATAATTAATTCAAATAGTAAATAATGGCATAATTTTTAAATTTAGGCAGTTTAAAGAAAACTTTGTACACTATGGGAATCGAAACCAGACTTACGAATTACTGTCCGTACATTTTACAATTAGACTTCGAGACGTACTTATAAGAACCGGGAAGAGTTATGTAGTTAAACTCTATTTGCAACCCTATTTTCAAAAATTCCTAACTCAAAGACCAATCGTCATTGGACAAAATCCAAAGACCGTCATAATTTTATTGGCGTTTAGAATCACCAAAATAATTGGGAACTTGATTGCCGATATGTTATGTGTTGCTTCCCCTTGTGAGTATAAATTACTGGAACATATGGTCAGAAACGTTTTCTGACAAACCATTTCTCTATTGCGAAATACTTCACCTAACACTAAGTACTAGAAATAACAAGTAACAATGTAATTAATAATAGTGGGTTACTAACAAATTTTCATTGACAGTCCAAAATGACACTATAATCGAAGAAGAATCGAATCAGAATGATGCTGAAAGACCTGGGAATTCAAACAGTTCTGTAATTATTTTAGGTAAAATATTGATATTTTTTATTTTTTGCATTTAATAAAATTTTGTTTGTAGAAAATCGCATACTAAAACCGTCTGGTCAGAAACGAAAGCAAACAAGACAAAGACTTCTAGGTGTGTATACATTTAAAGTTATTGAAATTCCTATATTATCTAATCTAATTTTCAAACTCCAACGTAGAGCCATAAGGGTTGTAGAGGGCTTGAGCTACCGTACGGACGTAAAAAAGAATTTCAGAGAGCTCAAAGTACTAACGATACCCTCAAAATACATCCTAGAATGCCTGATTTATGCGAAGAGAAATATGAATCATTACAATCTAGTAAACGGCACCCACACCCATAACACCAGAAGGAATAGAAATATATAGCCAGAATATTTAAGACTGACCAAATCAAGAAATGCCACACTATATTACGCACCGAAGCTATACAATGAACCAGGGATGCTGCGGATATTCGCATCCGCATCCGCACATGCGGAGCTTCCGCAAAGATTTGGTCATCTGCATCCGCAATAATCAATGCGGATATTCATGCGAATGCGAATGTAATACAAGTTACGAGGTTACGAGTGTTACGACAAAAAAGAAATTGAGCGGGGCAGGCGAATGGCGCGTGCATGCCGTTCGCACGTGACGATGACCAATGGGAGCGAAAAAATTGGTGACAAGATTCGACGCGTTTGATTCGGTGCATCATTTTTTGTCTCTTGTGAAACTCAGTGAAACAATCATTACGTGTTTGTTTGCGCTGTGGATTACTTAACGTATAGATAGATATTTTGAGTTTGAGTGTTATTGTGATACAGTAATCATTGTGTGTAAATAATTGTTTATTGGGAAATCTTTATACCTACTTGAGTCAGCTCAGCTTATTAAATTAAAATCGCCAGGTAAGAGCTATTATGTTACACTGATAATACGTTTTTTGTTGTAGGTGAAGTTTATCGTGTTGTAACAATAGGTATTCTTTATTTTTCCAGCGAGGTTCCCGTTATTGATAGATCATCTAACAAGTAAATTAACAATGTCACCAAAGACACAAAGTAATATATGGAATTATTTTGAACTAAATATTAAGGACCAAGATAAGGCTGATTGTAAAATATGTAATAAAAGCTACTCTCGCAAGGGCCGAACCACCACGTCTTTAAAAAATCATCTTAAGTCGATGCACCCAGAAGAATTCTCCACATTTGAGAGCCTAAGTAAAGAAAAACAATTACAGAAGATTAAATCTGACGCAGGTAAGTTTCATCATATACAATTTTAATCAATTAGTTTTTCCTGGAAGCAACTTGTAAAAAGATTAAGATAATTCATTATCTATTTAAAAGTCTTATAAATATTTTATTAGGATGGGTTCAATATTTTTTTCTTAAATGACATTGTAAACGAATTTGGATATTTTCGCTTTTTTAGCAAATAGTTGGTCTAGAAATTTATCATTTTGTATTTTATTACATATTTATGTAGGTAGAAAGTGCTGTCTCTTTTTAGCATTTCGCTAGTTGTAGCTGTCTTGATGCTAGAGGTTCATCTCTCAGTTTGACATGACATTGACAATTATCATCTCAATTTATTTTTGTTCCATTTCATATTTCTTGCTCAATAATAATTAAAACAATTCGGTTTGTTTGGCGTTATTGTGTTACATCTAGTTTTGATTTTTTTGCAGCTGAATGTAGGTTGGACAATTTAATTTTTCTAAGATATTTTATGAGAGATATTGGAAAAAATAAAACAAGTACGTTGTCCTTTCTTTATTTCGAAAATTAACCACGTCTTTTGGTTGTTCATTACTTTCAGGAAAATACTTTTTGGATTCTGAAAAATTAAAAATTCTACTAATAATAATAATAATTAAATTAATTATATGTATTTCTTTATCAGATAAGGTAGCCACTCCTCTGCAAGAAGCAAAGAAACAACTCTCGTTAGAAGAAGTACTTCTTAGAGAAAAGAAGTGGGACATTAATAATTTGAATTCGAAAAAAATTGATAAACTGATTGGAGAAATGATTGCACTTCAAAATTTACCGTTTAATTTTGTTGAAGGGCTGGGTTTTCGCAGATTGATACAAGAATTAGCACCAAGATATAATTTTAGGGGACGCAATTTTTTTACTGATTTTGTATGCAAGGAGTTATATGGCAAAGTTGCTCAAAAAATTAAGGAATAATCGAAAAATTTGATTACATGTCGTTTACGTCTGACATTTGGTCGGATCCAAGCTCAAACGCTTCTTTGCTCAGCCTAACTTGCCATGGAATTGCAGAAAACTTTGACAGATCATTCATTGTATTGAAATGCGAGACATTCGACGGCCGTCACACTGGTGACATAATTTCTGAAAAATTCAACGTGATGCTTTCTGAATGGAATATTAAGAAAGAACAAGTGCATTGCCTAATCAGAGATGAGGGATCTAATATGAAACGAGCCGTGCGATTGGCAGCATTGAATGACATAGATTGTACTGTTCACAAAATACAACTTGCTATCCGCAGTTGCTTAGGTTCGCAAGAAAATATCAAAATACTCAAACAAAAATGTAAGAACATTTCGACTCATTTCAATCATTATACCATTGCTCAGAACCAACTGCAAAAAATTCAGGACAAACTGAATCAACCTCATCTCAAAATATTCCAAGATTGTGTAACGCGATGGAACAGTACGTTTTACATGTTCGAGCGCTTTTCAAAGGTGAAGGATGCCCTAATCCTTTACACCAATGATAATGAGATTAACCCTATTTTGCCAGAAGAATGGAAAATCATTGAGAGTTTTATTCAATTATTGAGACCTTTTGAGGAAGCCACACGAGAACTGAGCAGCTCCCACGCCCTTATTTCATCTGTGATTCCAATAATTCGAATGCTTGAAAAAAAAGTTGATGACTATTTAACAAGATCACAAGAGTTTGATCCAATTCGACAGGCTGTCTCGACTCTGAAAAATGAACTTTCAACAAAGTTTTCCAGCTTGGAAGAGAACAATTTATATATCATCGCCACCTACTTAGATCCTCGCTATAAGCACAAATTTTTCACACCGGTGACTGAAGAAAAGATTAAAGAAGACATCCTGATGACGACAAATACCATATTCGGTTCTCTTAATGCCAATTCCGAAGGAGCTAAAAGAATGAGAATGACTGATTCCACGGAAAAGGATATGGAACAACTAGGACCAGGAACATCAAGTTTCGTCAGAAAGCCCAGTTTAAAGAGCGACCTTGCTATGATGTTAGATTCGTCAAGTGAAGATGAGAGTCAAGAAATACCAGAAAATGGTAGCACTGAATCTCTATTGAAAAAGGAATTACTTTCTTACCGCGCCAAAAAAAGAGCCAATGTGGATGAAAATCCTCTTAAATGGTGGAGTGTTCATCGAGAAGAATTGAAGATATTATCGCCGATAGCACGAAGATTTTTATCCACTCCACCAGGCAGTGTTCCTAGCGAACAATTATTTAGTAGCGCGGGTTTAATTTACGAACCTCTGCGTAACCGCCTTGAATCAGAAAAGGCGGCAATATTACTCTTTATCAAGTATAATGCTCCTATTTTCAACTTCACATACTAATATGAAAATTAGTAAGTTGAGTCGAAAAAAAGGAGCATCATATTTAATACTAACTTTCATTAATAAAAATGTTGATAATAACTTAATCATTGTTTTAATTCTCCATTCATATACTATCTTTACATAAGATTTAAGATCCTAAACATCCGCATCCGCGGATGTGAGTCTTCAATAATCCGCATCCGCATTCGCGGATGTGAAAAAATTGGCATCCGCAACATCCCTGCAATGAACTACCAACAGCGGTCAGAGGACTAAACGACCAAAAATTTAAAAAGGTACTGCAAGAATACTTAATAAATCAGGCCTTCTATTAAGTGGATGATTTCTTCTGTACACCATTAAAAATCGATACATGAGGAATCAATTTTGCTGGGTTAAGATGAAAAACAACATTTGATGTGATCTTCACCTTTTGCGAATAATCAACAACACCCTTTATATATGTATAAATAATATTATCACTATATATTATGTATGTCGTTTATTAGCAATAAAGTATATTCTTATTCTTATTCTTAATGTAATTTTTTTTAAATATTAATAATTAAAAAATCAAAACATTATTATACGCGTATTTTAGATACTGGCACGAAATCAAAATTAATTAGAAGATCATGGAACACTCCTGAGAGACATTGTGCCAGAAAAGTATTTGAGTATAATGTTTCAAATAAAGTATTGCCATCGCAACAAGAAATAATGGATGCTATTGAGGATAATCCAGAATTACAACAAAGAACTGTTGCCCAATTGAAAACTTGGGTGTCTAATGAGATTAACCGACTGTCAAGGAGCGATGGTAAATATCAGATTAAAATACAAATTAATACTATGCCGTATATCCATAAAACAACCTAAAGCAAGAACTCTCTAATTGTAAATCATTTTACCTATTGTTGTTAATTACTTAGAATTTGGTTACTTTGAAAAAACCTGACTTGGTGAGTTCTTGCTGTAAGCCGACCATATACAAATCTTTATTTACAAACAGCAGGGCTGCCACTGACTACAGCATCCAAAAAAAGTGGCAAAAGTGGGCAGGAAAGAAAAAAAAGTGGCAATAATGACAGAAAAAAGTGGCAAAAAGTGGCACAAAAATCCATATTGATGCTGATTTTCGGGATTTACAGTGTAAATATCAAAACGCAACTTTCTTTTACATGAAACGCTAGATTTTTTTAATCAGTTACATGTGTTAAATATATGTATACGTAAACATGCCAATTAACCTAGAAAATGTGTTATGAAGTTCTCTTCTTCTTCTTTAACTTTTTGTAGATCAATAGATCTGTTATGAAGTTAAACAGTTTAATTACGTGGTCAAAGCAATATCCCCAAACTTTAGTAAAAACATCTACAAGCCAGATAAATATTATTTCTAAATTTACTTACGGTTAAAGGTCAGCACCCGAGAACCACAAGAAACACAATAAATTCCTCCAATGTTAGTCTAAACAATCCCTACTACGGCCGGTGCAATGTTGCCGGCTTGTAAACATTTAGTTTCATTAATGGCCCATAAATGCTGCCAGATTTTTTATAATAGGAAAAAGTCATTATGCCCGCCTATGTCATTATGCCCGCCTCTCCCCTATGCATTTGACTTCTTCAGCACGAAAGGAAGACAACTCTAAAAGAAGCCAACCAACAAGGTAGAAACGCAAAATGTGCCCTATAATTTGTAACCTTGTGTTATTTGTTTTGTCTTAATTTTAACTAAAATATTTTGATATTTTACCTTATTTACATTTAATTTTAAAAGCAGCGTCACCCAGCTAAAATTGCAGAATTATAACAGTCATGCATAGCGTAACTTCTTATTTAATAATTAACAAGTAAATTTATGAATTTCCATATTTTATGCATTTGTATTATAGACCAGGCAATGAAGATTTTGGAACAGTAGTTATATTGGGGACAATGAAACCTATACCAGTAGATTCAGAAAATTGTCCTGAATCACATATCCAAATGGAGTGGAGATGGAAATTTTGTAAATATTTTTAATTAACAAAAAAACTGTTGGAAAAACGCCAAAAACACCCATAACTTCTTTTTAATACATGCGATTGACAAAATAAAAATAGCAAGTGTGTAGCGCAGAAAATACTCGACAAATTGTAAGCGGGACGGTCTGGCCTAGGACTAATAGTTTATTTATAATTAATTGAGGAAAATATGCTAACCTGAATTTTCCCAAACGATCAGCTGTAAGCGTAAGGAACGCCCACTGCTGCGCGCGCGGCCTCCTCCAGTGCGCGCCACGGTCAGGCCACGTGGAATTTTTTCAGTTGCGTTGTGCTAGGCACTGGAGAGACTTCTCAATATCTGTGTTGTCGTGTAAATCTCAGTAAGACAACATCCATAAATCCAAAAATGTCTCATCCAGGGCAATGTTTTATTTGTGACGATAGTTTATCTAATGGTGTATCGACGCGAATAGTGAAAAAACGAGGTATTACAACTTTTATAAATAAAAGCAAAGAAAAAAATGATGAAAAATGGCAGTTTCTCGAAAAATTGTCAGAAGTAACAGTACATGATCCGTGTAGAGTCTGCGATGAAAGAAGTAAAAAGTGCGAAAATTGTAGATCCTGAGCCGCAAGTTCAATTCGATTTCCGAGACAATTGTTTTCTATGTGGAGAAAAATGTGGTTCAAGATATGGTAAACCATTCTTTAATGTAACGGCAGACAAATTACAAACTACCATCGAAAATTATATTGATCAGCGGAATGATGAATGGGCGCTGCAAGTTCGAGCCAGAATAAACTCAGCATCTCTCATCGAGGTCCAAGCTCGGTATCACAAGGCTTGTCACAGGAAATTTACCTATATCTCGGAAAATCATGAAGTTGGAAGGCCAAAGATACCAGACTTGGAATCTGCTTTCCTGGAAGTATGTCGTTATATGGAGGAGAGTGATGATTCTCAGTTCTCTCTCAAAGAATTGATGGATAAAATGGAGGGTTTTGAAGTCAGCAATACGACGTTTAAACAGAAATTACGCAACAAATATAACACAGATATAATAATTATGGAACATAGAGGAAAACCAACAATTATATGCTTTCGTAATACGGGGTATAAAATATTGATGGATTCCTGGTACCAAAAAAAAGCTACAACTGAGGCAGACGATCGATTGCGGGTAGTTTCTGCTGCCGCTGATATCATAAGAGAGGATATCAGGAGCAAAATCTACGACACATCGGTCTATCCACCGCCTGGGGAACTGCTACATGACGTTGAAGATGACATTCCTGAAAGTTTGATTTTGTTCCTCGACAAAGTTTTGATAAAAGGTAAGAAGAATAGAGAGGAGAAACTAACAACGAAACGAGACAGCATAGCTCACGCCATAATATCCATCGTACGTCCAAGGTCATTTATTTCGACAATTCAATTAGCCACAGGAATTTTTGTAACGAGGAAATTTGGTTCAAGATTGATAATTGACGTCCTTAACAGTCTTGGCTTTTGTGCGTCGTATCACAATATCAATCTCTACGAGGCCTCCGCTGCAATGCATTGTGAAAAAACGATAGACAAAAATGCATTTGTACAATACGTGTTCGATAATGCTGATCACAATGTATGTACTCTGGATGGTTTCAATACTTTTCATAACATGGGTGGTATTTGTTGTGTGACACCTAAATCGGGGATGAGCCACCGAGGAGAAATACCAAAGTTGACAAAAGCCCCAAAAGCTGAACAATTAACATCAAAAATGACTGTTCCAATCGTGTCTTATCCTCCAGCGGACGAAACCCGATTGGGATTGAAATCTATTATATTCTCAGACGTATCGCAGCTGGACCTTGGAGAACGTGACCCTTTGCCGATTTCATATTCTCTCCATATCCTGGCAAAATCGCAGAATATTCCCAATATCCCGAGTTGGAGAGGCTATATGGAGTCCATCAGCTACGATCGCGATTATAAGGTATCAGGGATTTACTGCTTACCATTCGTAAGGCTGCCACCATCAGATAAAACCACAATTAACACCGTTCTGAATTTGGCTGCCAGAGAATGCTTGCGAATAGATCAAAAACAGGCTTTGTAACATTCGATCAGCCTCTGTATATCAAAGCGAGGGAACTTGCTGCCAACGACAGAGCTCTGCTTGTAGATTTAATTATCAGGCTGGGAGGATTCCATTTGTTAATGTCATTCCTTGCAGCCATTGGGACAATTATGGATGGCAGTGGATTGAAAGAATTACTGGCCTTAGTTTATGCTATTCTCACTGTTGACCATATGCTCACTGGCCATGCCTTCAGTAGAGCAATCAGAGCTCACCTTATCGTTTACACTGCATTGGGCTCTCTTATCGCTCAGTATGCAAACATTAATGATCAGGAACGTTCTTATGTCAACGATTTGCTCAACGATTTCAGTGTGCAACCCCCTAGGCTGTCGGATATTAATGAAGATGAAATTTTGATTCGAATCAAAACTAAGATGCAGCAAGTCCTAAAAGATCTCACTAATGCTGGGCGAACATCAAGATTGTGGTTGCAATACTTCCATTGTATTACTCTTGTAATGCAGTTCATCGAATCAGAGCGTTTAGGCAACTGGCAACTTCATCTTCAATGTGTGCGGGACATGTTACCTATTTTTCATGCAGCAGGTCATCTCAACTATGCCAAATCTGCTCAGATCTACCTGCAGGACATGTCAAATTTATCCAGCACAATGACTCCTGATGAATTTGAAAAGTTCACAACACAAGGATTTTTTACCGTAAGACGCACTGATAAGAAATGGTCAGGAATATGGAATGATATGACTGTGGAACAGACACTGATGCGTACCATGAAAGTCTCTGGTGGTCTAACCCATGGTCGTGGAGTCAACAACGAAGGAGCCGTAGCAAAATGGATTCTGACCATGCCACTAGCCTATGAAGTGATTGATGCATTCGAAACGTTTTGTGGAGTCAGAGCAGAAACGGTTGAGCAACACACAGACTGGAAATCCAGCAGAATCAAGAGAGACACTGAAGATTTTTTTAAATTCGCGGAATGGCTCACTGCCCATAATCCTTTCGAGACAACTGACAATCAGAAACTCATGTCCATTGCGGATGGTTTATGCGCTGGAGAAGCAGTAAATTGTGATCAGGCAATTGAAATTGGAATGAATGCAATGAAGACCATGATTGGAGTAAATGCTTGCGATTTGAAGCTGAAACGTTCAACACGCGTGAAATCTATCGCAACTACAAAGCGTGGAATAGTAATAAACAATGAAGTTGTAGCTGTTGATACGACGCTTCTATTTCAGCGGATTGCAGCAGTAATAACCCACGACAGCCAGTTAGCAGTTAGAGCTTTAAATCACGAGCTTGCTCCATTTCCTGCTTCATTATTTGATGATGATGGCGTGATGAGGAAATCGAAGAAGGCAGACCTCTACAAGTCATTCACACCTCAATCCATGAAGAACCTCGCTCAGTGTAAAGTCATCATTGACGGTGGATTCTTATTGCACAAAGTGGTCTGGTCAGTTGGGGATACTTATGGGCAAATCCTCGCATCGTACGAAAATTACATTAAAAGAAATTATGGATCTAAAGACGTGACAGTTGTTTTTGATGGCTATAAAGAAGCGGATGTGGGAGTAAAATCTTATGAGAGATTCAGGCGTTCGAAAGCCAACATGGGGATGGGGAGTGAAGTCGTATTCGAAAAGCATATGAGTGCCACTCTGAAGCCTGACAAATTTTTAATCAACAACAAAAATAAGGACAGACTCATTGATTTGCTGACAATTCAACTTACAAATGCTAGAATACAAGTCAAACAAGCATCTGAGGATTCTGATACATTGATTGCAAATACAGCCATTGAGCAGTCCAATGGCCAACAGGAGGTTGTAGTTGTTGGCCAGGATGTAGACTTGATGGTACTCTTGATTGCTCTGACTCCAGTCGATCGAGAAATTTTTTTTATGAAAGCCGCGAGTGGAAATGTTGCCAATGAATTATACTCGACAAAGCAATATCAATATCTAAAAGAGACTATACTCTTCATCCATGCCTTCACCGGCTGCGACACAACGAGCGCCGTTTTTAATAGGGGGAAAAGGACATTCTTGAAGAAGTTCGAGAAGAAAAATGCATTAGTCGATGACGTAGAAGTCTTCAATAATCCGACCTCCACGAAAGATAGTATCAAGCAAGCTGGAGAACGCCTGATGCTGGCTCTTTATGGTGCTGGACAAAAGAAAACAAATATCAATAGTTTTCGCTATGAACGTTTCGTATCATCTACTGCGCAATCGAAAAGAGCCTTAAAACTGGAGCAGCTTCCACCCACAAGTGCATCCACGGAAGAACACACATGGCGTGTCTATTATCAAGTTCAAAAGTGGCTGGGAAACGATGAATTGAATCCAGCTGACTGGGGTTGGAAAATGGAGGATCTGGCGTTTTTGCCCGTTATGACCAAAGAACCACCAGCTCCTAAGGAAATCCTTAACATGATCCACTGTTCGTGTAAAGGAAACTGTTCGAATCGGTGTGGATGCAGAAAAGCAGGGCTGAAATGTTCCACCATCTGCTCTGGATGTAATGGAAATTCATGCTCCAATTCGGAACCCATTGACATATCTTCTGACACTTCGGTGGATACAGACGTCTTTGAAGATTTCTTACAACAGCCATTGGACTTCCTGTACAGAGAACCTGTGGAGGACGAAGACGATGACTATGAGGAAGGCAACCAATACACCAAAGCGCCAGAAGAGGAAGAATCGATGATGGTCGATGAAGACAATGATCCGGACAGCGACTGTGAGGCAACAACAAGCAAAAGACCACGTTTGGATTAAAAGAATCCGATTGAAAATGGTAAAGTACCTTGATTGTTGATGCAATGGATAATCCATATATATAATGTAGAGATTAACAATTTAATCAATGTAGTTCATCATTTTCAGAAATCACGAACAAGTTGTCAACGTGAACGTTTCAAACGAGAGGATCATTCTACTACAACTTCAATCATCATTCATAATTTCTACCATGCATTTATATCACGATTCACGAATTCTTTGTATTGTTCCTGATCTGTCATATTATATGTATCAATTTTTTTTAGCATTATAAAACTCCATGTACTTATACCTTTCTCCTGGAACTGGATTATTTCACCCGTCTTACGATTATTCCACTCATTATATGATTGTTTGTTTATATAATATGGAACATGAATAAAATTTAATTATTCCTCAGTTCTCTATTTGATTAATAATTCTAAGCCCTGATTTTCAATAACTATTTTGTATTGTGGCAATGTCAATCAGAATGAATAATTTATGGGAATGAATATTTGGGAATCTATATTCTCCCTTGACAAAAAAATATATCCTCCCTTAACTGACATATTCCGATAAACGAGGCCATCAATTTTTATAACAATGAGCTGGAAAGTTGATCTGGGAAAGTCTCAATTTGAATTGCTTGCGCGTGGCGCGCACTGGAGGAGGCCGCGCGCGCAGCAGTGGGCGTTCCTTACGCTTACAGCTGATCGTTTGGGAAAATTCAGGTTAGCATATTTTCCTCAATTAATTATAAATAAACTATTAGTCCTAGGCCAGACCGTCCCGCTTACAATTTGTAGAGTATTTTCTGCGCTACACACTGGTATTTTTATTTTGTCAATCGCATGTATTAAAAAGAAGTTATGGGTGTTTGTGGCGCTTTTTGGCGTTTTTCCAACAGTTTTTTGTTAATTAAAAATATTTACAAAATTCCCATCTCCACTCCATTTGGATATGTGATTCAGGACAATTTTCTGAATCTAATGGTATAGGTTTCATTTTCCCCAATATAAATGACGTTTTATGGCTTTTTAACGTCTTCATTGCCTGGTCTATTATACCGGGTGACCGGCCGAAAACTGAACATAGGGAAATAACATGGGAAATTGATATTTTCAAAATTCCTGCTTCCCATTATAACTGATATGAATAAAAAAAATACCAAATTAAAGAGATTTTTTTTCCGCGCCTAAAGATACCAAACACTTAATATTTTTTTTTTTAATTATTGTTAAAAAGTCGATAGTAAAATTAAGAAATAGCGCTTCTTAAAAAAATATTAGCGGGCTGGGTCGTTGCATTAAGTCTAATGTTGTTACACCACGTTCTGCATCCACGACACCTTTCCAACAGGTAATAAAAGGTTGGCTAGCTCAAAGTCGCGAAGGGGTGGGTTGGTGAAAGGAACGAACGGGTCGTGTGACGGCACGTCGCAAAGCGGGTGTTTCCAATCGACGACCGGGCAATCCTCGATCGCGATTCTAAAAATTGTCAAAATCGGTGTGAATAATTTACACAGGGGGGGAGTTAAGTCAAAATCGATGGGGTTAATATACACGAGGGAGTTTAAATGGGCGCCACGCATACGAAGAAATGAATCTTTTTGAAGGGGACTGGTTATCACACCTTCCAAGCTGGTACGCGACAACTTGATGATCTTACGGCGAACTCTCACTCCGGAAAAACCTCGCTCAATGACCTTACCTTTACAGGAGGCGAACTTTCCGTGGGTGAAAATAGCTAAATAAACATTAACACAACAATAATAATAACACACAAAGTTGGGAAATAATAAAAATGTATTAAATAAAATAATATCAGGGGGGAGTTGACAAAGTTTACACAAGATACTATCAAATTTACATGTCTTGTATAAAAATAAATATGTACAGTTGACGGAACCTTTCAGTGTGGTTTCCGTTGCGAAACTAATATTCGTAAAACAATTACTCTTACAAAAATACAAAAGGTTAATTTGCATGAAAGGGGGGGCGTATTGAATACAGCACTCCACACCCAAAAATACTAGTTACTTAAGTGCAACTCGATGACATCTAAAACTGTGACTCATAAAATTGATAATGAAAGCCAATCAAAGTGATCGCTCAATTCTTATGAACTTTAGTTGCAGCACCAAACTTAAAATGTTACGTTAAATTACTAGTTCGGATATAAACGCTCGAATGGCGTGGTAAAAGTTACGTTAATAATAGATAATAATATTAAGTTACATAAAAGGTGTACAAAATGGTTGCGATATCGTCTTCCAGGGTTGAACTGAACGTTCATAAACACAACTAATGGTCAATAGGACCAATTAACATCACAATCTTAAAAATATAAAAAAAGGTTTCTTACTTAATTTGGGTGGTTGATGTTCGACCTCTAGGCAAAGTCGATGACGAGTCCTTCAGGAGTGAGATTCGTCTTCAGAATGTAGAATGGAGCTGAATGTGATGTCTCAAACCATATCAGAAGGGCAGCGCAATAACCAGCTTCCCAAAAACTCTTCAAATCGGAAGGTGGTGAAATAACAGGGTGGTACACGCACTGTATTTCGCGATAAAATAGGGGTCTCCGTACGAAATAATTCACTAAGTTAGTTATTCGCGAAGTGACAATTAATTCAAGCCGGCACTGTCTAAGTAAGAAATGTTAATGTGGTGTCCGATAAAAAAGAACGATTGGAATGCACACATGGGTTCGAAGTGCAACACCTGTTTTGTACCATTCGATAAAAGCAATGCTACGTAATTGCCTTATGAGCGGCAAGCAATAACTCGACGTGATTAAACGTGATAAACAGATGGTATAAAAAGTCCGATAATTGATTCAAGGTTTAGTAACAATTGACGATATTAATTGTTCGATCACTTATTAAATATTAGCAACAATTGACGATATTAATGTTCGATAAAATATTGAAGGTTTAGCAACAATTGACGATATTGATGTTCGATAACTCATTAAATATTAGCAACAATTGACGATATTAATGTCCGATAAAATATTAATTGTTTAGTCACAATTGACGATATTAATGTTCGATAAAATATTAATTGTTTAGTAACAATTGACGATAATAGTGTTCGATAAAATATTAATTGTTTAATGACAATTGACGATATTAATGTTCGATAAAATATTAATTGTTTAGTCACAATTGACGATATTAATGTTCGATAAAATATTAATTGTTTAATAACAATTGACGATATTAATGTTCGATAAAATATTAATTGTTTAGTCACAATTGACGATATTAATGTTCGATAAAATATTAATTGTTTAGTAACAATTGACGATAATAGTGTTCGATAAAATATTAATTGTTTAATGACAATTGACGATATTAATGTTCGATAAAATATTAATTGTTTAGTCACAATTGACGATATTAATGTTCGATAAAATATTAATTGTTTAATAACAATTGACGATATTAATGTTCGATAGTACCTGCAGTTGACACACACTAATTTTTAGCACAAATGACTTGTATTTATTTAAGGATCTCTAATAAATGTGAGACCTCGGTATTTAATTCCGCTTTTGGAAGCGCTACGATACGAAAAGGTAGTATCGGATTCTAAGTGAATCTCCCCGAATATGCAATTTGTAGCTCAATTTATGCATTTTCCCTACTATAATTTAGGATTTTTCCCACTTACTGATTGATTTGGAACCTTGTAATTGGGTCCTATAAATTTAGAAAGAAGGGAGACGCGATTTAATTGGACAATGCCTAGAGTGTGAGAACACGCTTTCTTCTTTCTCCATGTAAAGTGTATCGAGAAATTTGGTACGACACGTGCGAGCAAAACAATTTTTTGCTCGTCTGGTTGGACGAAAAGGGTCTAACTTTTGCACTTTTTACTTGTTTTTATCGAAGTCTGCAATTGCGAAATCGCTATCCTTGCCATGTTAAACCCGAGCACATTTGGTTGCTTATCTGCACATGGTCGAGATAGCAAAACAAAAGGCATTGATTCTCACGATTTTCAAACATGCACGTGTGTGTCCTTGTATTGACGACTGGCTCGTGATTATGGATCGTATAAAAGTGTCTCTCGATCCTACCTAAAATTTATAGTAATGCATTTGCATGCATTGACGTTTAGTTCGCAACGTTATAGAATGATGGTTTTCTTGCTGATGGCGTGAATCTACGATGTATGCTACGTCAACTCTATAAAGATTGTGTTAACTACCGCATGGTTCATGGGACGCGAATAAAAATATTATGAACATACTTTCCTACCTCTACAGTTCTTAAGACTATTATACATTTGCAAAACGTAAATTTTGTTGGTTGAGCGAATGTTTCAATCTTTTAATTTACAACCCGACCTAAAAATGTCTTCTAAAAGAATAATTTTCACCGGATCGATTTGAAATTTAAAATATGAGTTCCATGGATTGTAAAAACAAAATCTAAGGGTGCGCCCAATGCGCGTAATAAGGTGACACTCCCCTTACGTCAAGAGTTGTTATCCCTAACTACTCTTCAACTGGGACGCGCGCAACCTCAACCGAAACAAAAATTGTCCTACAATAAACCATCAACACTTGTAGTATTGAAATAGCTACTCAAACTAGTGACTAGACTATACGTATATGCCGGGAAAAAAAAGAGAGAAGGTTCACCTAACCCTAGGCTTAGTCAATCCGTGCGTCGTAGTGACTCCTACATGAGAGGGCGGTTCGCGAAATCACGCGATCATTCGCTGGCCGTGTGACCCACAAATGTCTGTGAAGACACCGGACTCTAGATCAAAGTAGACCTGAACTGGGGTAACACTTCATCGGCGTATCATATTTACAAAGCCTTCTCTTAAATGTTCAGTCGATGGGGACTGTCTGCCTTTTTCAATATCGTTGAAAAAGCAGAGTAAAAAAAGACGTGTGCTTGGCTGGATCATATTTACAAAAGCCGTTTGGGCACTTCAGTAGATGGGGACTGTCTGTTTTATCAGTTATCGTTGGTGAAACAGAGAAAAAAACTTGCGCTTGGCTTGATCAAATTTACAAAGCCGTTTGGGAGATCACTAACCTTCATCATGACTTCGATCCGGACGAGATGATCGGAAGAGAGAGAAGAGGTAATGATGGGGGGGGCGAGAAAAAAAATTGAGATGGTTTCCACTGAATAAAAAAATATTCGTGGGGCATAGTTGACGGTACGGGTCGGGATGGTTTGCTTTCATCAGTGTAGTCGAAGGGAACGTCCTTGAACCACACTGATGTAAACGGGAGCTTTCATTGAATACAAAAAAAAATATTACGTGGGGCCTAACCGTGGACCTACACAATCTATTGCCACAAAAAAATGAAGCTATCAAAGCTTGGTTGACTCTACCAACGCTAGTGGTGAGTCTTGATGCGCAAAATACATCGACCATTTATTGAGAAGTCCTGCGGTGGTCGGCACCGGAGAAAACTTCACTCTAAATGTTGTCTTACACAGGTAGTGTTAGTGCAAGACGGGGACGTTGTACCAGTGGAACGTATCCACTAGGGTACAAGGCCACAAAAGATCATAACATGTAACATAAGGGGGGGGTTTAGAAGTTGAACGACGGCTGGATCAAATTTACAAAGCCGGTCCTATCTAATTCGGTAGGCGGGGGGGGGTTGATTAATTTAAACGGGACTAAAGTGATCGTTATACACGAAAAAAAAATTTAACAACAAAAAAAAGATATACGAAAACTGACTGAAATTCGAAATGGTGACAACCGTCCGGGTTGCACCTAAATGTTTGCTGAAAAATATATGAAGTGACTCTACTATATGAAACTGACGAATGTGAGAAACAATATTTCTCCAAAAGGCCTAAAGTGACTACGAAATTAACGCATGACTAATGTTGACACTAGGTAGTCGATCTAACGCAACACCAGTCGATACTTGGCTTACTGCACGATTTACTGGGTGACTAATCCCAATGGATCGCTAAGCGTACCCTATAACTTCATGTAAAATAATTTCTTAAATGGTTGACGGAAAATTCAAAAAAAAAATTCGAGATTACAAAATGACATGACTAAAAATTCAAAAAAAACAAACTCGAGATTACAAAAATGACATGCGAGATAAACAATGAAGCAAAAAGAAAAATGACCCGTTTATACTTTGGGGGCACGTAGTTTTATGTCGTACGATAAGGACATAACAAATATCTCCCTTAACCTTACTGACTTAAAACTAGCTTAAAAATACCCAAACTTTACGCTAACTAAACCGATACCTAAAATTAACTAAACCGAAACCTAGGCTGAACTTAATACTACCTAAACCGAAATCTAAACTAATCCTTACATACTAAAAGCGCGAGAGAAAAAAAGTTACACAGAAAAAAATGTTCCACGTCCTAGGTCTGAAACAATCTTAAGCCGTTGTGACCGTTGCAAGAGAGGGCGGTTCGCGAAGTCACGGGATCGTTCGCTGGCCGTGAGACCCACAATCACAAACAGAAACGCCGAACTCTAGCTTGGGTTGGACCCGAGTACGTGGTAAAAGTTGGGAGGCGTCAAAATATATGCCTCTGGGATGAACGGATCAAATTTACAAGTTCACCCCTAATGGGTTTGTTCTTCCTAGACCGGCAGGTGTTATGACCGTGTAGCATAGTTGTAGTCAATCTATTATTCCCTAACAAAAGGTAAATTTCCCAGAGTGTTGCTTCGAGTTATAACCCCTTACTTCTGTACGAAATTCCCTTACTAAGAAGGTTCCTTTGGGGCAGATTGTCATCCGCCAAAAAAAATAAATGGGACGATAATTCACCGGGGAATGGACTAAGCCCACGAAATTACTTTATAACCCTGGGGTTTGGATCGTTGTCCAACTGTGGATCAACGTCCAAAAAAAAAATGTTTATCTAGCAGTGGAACTATGTCCAGCATGATAATTCGATAGCTCGATGAGAAGTGGGTCACTCTAATCAACTATTAACTATGACAACCTTACTACAAAAAATAAAATTCGGTAAAATTTTCCTAAGGGGTATGTTACAAAAAAAACTTCCCCTAAAGGGTGTGTTGCGACAAATGATTTGTCCGAAATTGGACACAAGTCCAAACAATACAACACGGCATGAGGCAATGTCTAATGCAATTGCATTCTCAGCCCTGATCTTAATTTCAATTTCGAAAACGAAAACGAAAAAAAAAACTAAAAAAAATCTATTTTAAACGGTACTCGATACCAAGAAAGAACGGTGAGAGATGGTGGGGGCAAGTTAACGTCGTGCGATTGACAAAAAGACATGGTCAGTGTGTATGAAGCGACAGTGACGCACTGACCTCAACCCGAAATAATAACTAGATGTTACCCTACCACTAACTTAAAGAAAAATGTCTCAATGGACTGGGATTCAAAACTCTTTGATTGATTTGATTCACCAAAGAAAACTTTACGTTAAACTTTAAATTCAAAAAAAACTCAAAAATAAACTTTAACTGACGTCAAACTTCAAAAAAAACTTTAAAAAACTAACTTAAATTCAAAAAAAAACTTTCAACTGAATTTGAAAACTTTCAATCTAATTTGAAAAACTATTAATCAAGTTTGAAAAACTTTTGATTAAATTCAAAACAACATTCCATTAATTTCAAAAAAAAATTCCCCTCAATTCGAAAAAACTTTTCGTTAAACTGAAAAAAAACTTGGCTCCAAAGGCCGATATTAAATTCAAGACGTCCCTCTTAATTCAAAAAAACTTGACGTTAAACTAAAAAAATTTTAATTTAAGTATCACTATTAAATTTAAAATGTTTACGTTAATTAACAAAACCTTGACGTTAAATTCAAAAAAAAACTTTAATTTAAATGGTAACATGAAATTCAAAATGTTTGCTTTAAAAAAACTTGAAGTTAACAATAATTTAAACTGCTCTAGATCAACTCAAAATTCGGAAATACGTCTGCAAATGGAATTCAAAAAAAACTTTTACTATTCCACTAAATGTGTGCGTAAAATCTCAAAACTACACCCACCAAACTAACTTCGAAGATTGAACCTTGAAACTAAATTCAAAAAAAACTTTAGAAAAACTTTACGTTAAATGTCCATACAAAAATTCAGAATATTTAAAAAAAATAAATGCGTAATCTAATGAAGTGCGTAAATGCGTAAGTGCGTGACCCGTAGTCAAGCGTAAGAATGCGTACGAAACGCTTTGTGTCTTGTTCGAGACACATGCAAACAAAAAAAATACGTAATGAGTGTACGGTGTTACTAGCATAAAATACGTATGGAAACGAGTGCGTAAATAACATGCGTACTTAAACATACTTGATCTAGATGTGAACATGTGTGCTAGGCACAACAAAAAAAACTTTCTATCGCTATATGCTAAAGATGGAAATAAAAAAACAAGGTTCGCTATAAACGGTACGCAGTGATAATGCGTAACGGTGCGTAGAAGACGCAGATTAAAATCTTTTATCGTTAATTGCTGAAGGCTAATAAAAATTTGTTACTAAAATTTCCGATGTGAGGGAGGGTGGCATTGCTAAGGGATTGTGCGTTAGGGTGGTTTTCGTTCTACAGAAAGGGTTGCGAAATACAGGGTAGACTTTCAACGTCCGATATAGACGGTAAGTGTTCACACAAAAAAAAATGGTGAAACAAAAAAAAACTTTAAACTAAGTTGAGTGACAAGTAAGAGTTTTCAACAAAATTTAAGGGTTGCGGTATTCATCGCCACGTTAGGGCGGTAAGGGTGTTCGCAGTTTTACGTCATGCACGGGACAAAAAGGGTTGTACACGCCAAAACGGCATTATGAACCGATAAAAAAAATGTAAGTTGTTTCGGTCTACAGTCAGCGGTGGTCCGCACCAGACCTGACCTCCTCGATTCAACCAAATAAACATGCAATAAAACAAAGCGAAATGTTATGGCGACATTTCCTTAAAAGTACAAAAAGCAAGGTAAAATGTTATGATGACATTTTCTAATACAACGAGAAAAAATTTTAACAACAATTACTAAGAACTAAATACATTCGCACAAAAAATTCATTCATACATTCACACGAAAAACAAGCAAACACAAAAATCTTAATCTTAAAATCGGGGCTTTAATCTCTTTTTTGGAGCATTATGCCCTGCAACGATTTTTTTCTTGGTCCTACTCTGTCCGGAGTTACAATGGGGACAAGTTTTTGTGGTCTCATCTTTTCTCCCACAACGATAGCAATATATACGTTTCCGCGGAACGGTACAACGCGACGCTAAATGTCCTGTGCCACCACAATTCCAACACAAAAAGGCGTTATTATTTGTTTTAATACTATTATTATTAACACGGTTCCTAAAAACAAACTCGTGATTAATTTGACCGTTGTTTTGCGGTCCGCTAAAACTGTCGGACTCGACTCGAGATAAATTGTCGATTTCTTTTACTGACATGTGTTCATTTGTCAGTATCGAAACGGCTTCGACTTGACCGGAAATTCGTAGGTGTAATTTCACGACCGGAGTCGATATTTCGAAATCTCTACATTGACAAATTTCGTCCGGAAATTGTCTTCTGTTAATTAATAATTTACTTGTAGGGTCGATAAAATTTTCATCGGTTATTAACTTGTTTGAAACTGCCGAGGTCATGCTCGATATTGAATTTGCAGTTTCGCTTACGCAATCAACAGATTCTTGGATAATTTTTTCCACGATCTCTGTTGCAAAATTCGTCCGAGAGTTCGTTAACAATAACCCGTATGTTGACCTACAATTTTCCAATTTGTCTAAGATTGCGAGATGAGAGTCCCTGTCTTTATTTAGCAAGGGTCTCGATTTAAATAATCTATTAAAGTAGTGCGCCAATTTCGTTTCTACCTGAATTCTTATGTCGGTTTCATGTTCACTAAAAATTTCTAAACGACCGAGTAATTTATTAATGATTAACACGCCCGTTTTTAACGCTGCCAAATCTTCCGTGAAAGTAAATGGGTACCATAATAAAATGTATCTTTCACCCTGTTCTTCTTTCATAAGGGCTGATACTAGTTCAACACGTAATTCTTTTACCGAACCGTGAACAGGTAAACCTCTAATCTTTAACTCGTATTGGACTTCGTCCTTGCGTAATCTGTCCGGTACGATCCTGAACGCCATTATAAAGTGAAATATATTAATTTAATTGAATACAAAAGAAATTCGCGAAACACGACTCTACTTGTTCTTTAAACAATTGATGGTGAACGGAAATACTATATTTGATCTTAAAATCGCGATAATTTTTACTTTTAATTCTAAATAGGGGGGCGTCATGGAATCTCGTTAGTCCATTCATGCGCGTCGGTATTACTTTTAAAATCGAAACTTCGTGATTTACAATATTAGACGTAATGTGCCAAAAGGGCTTTTCGATAGGCAGGGGTTTCTCGATAGCCACTACGTTGGCGGCGTCAAATTATTTTTTAAACCTACAAAAATTAATTTGGCGTTTACTTGATTTACTACAAAAATTCGATACGAGATGCCAAAAAGGCTTTCTCGACAGCCACTTCGTTGGGCGCCAAATTATTTTTTAAACCTACAAAAATTAATTTGGAATTTACTTGTTTTACAAACAAAAAAAATTCGATACCATAACATGCCAAAAGGGCTTTATCGATAGCCCCACGTTGGGCGCCAAATTATTATCCTGTTACACCACGTTCTGCATCCACGACACCTTTCCAACAGGTAATAAAAGGTTGGCTAGCTCAAAGTCGCGAAGGGGTGGGTTGGTGAAAGGAACGAACGGGTCGTGTGACGGCACGTCGCAAAGCGGGTGTTTCCAATCGACGACCGGGCAATCCTCGATCGCGATTCTAAAAATTGTCAAAATCGGTGTGAATAATTTACACAGGGGGGGAGTTAAGTCAAAATCGATGGGGTTAATATACACGAGGGAGTTTAAATGGGCGCCACGCATACGAAGAAATGAATCTTTTTGAAGGGGACTGGTTATCACACCTTCCAAGCTGGTACGCGACAACTTGATGATCTTACGGCGAACTCTCACTCCGGAAAAACCTCGCTCAATGACCTTACCTTTACAGGAGGCGAACTTTCCGTGGGTGAAAATAGCTAAATAAACATTAACACAACAATAATAATAACACACAAAGTTGGGAAATAATAAAAATGTATTAAATAAAATAATATCAGGGGGGAGTTGACAAAGTTTACACAAGATACTATCAAATTTACATGTCTTGTATAAAAATAAATATGTACAGTTGACGGAACCTTTCAGTGTGGTTTCCGTTGCGAAACTAATATTCGTAAAACAATTACTCTTACAAAAATACAAAAGGTTAATTTGCATGAAAGGGGGGGCGTATTGAATACAGCACTCCACACCCAAAAATACTAGTTACTTAAGTGCAACTCGATGACATCTAAAACTGTGACTCATAAAATTGATAATGAAAGCCAATCAAAGTGATCGCTCAATTCTTATGAACTTTAGTTGCAGCACCAAACTTAAAATGTTACGTTAAATTACTAGTTCGGATATAAACGCTCGAATGGCGTGGTAAAAGTTACGTTAATAATAGATAATAATATTAAGTTACATAAAAGGTGTACAAAATGGTTGCGATATCGTCTTCCAGGGTTGAACTGAACGTTCATAAACACAACTAATGGTCAATAGGACCAATTAACATCACAATCTTAAAAATATAAAAAAAGGTTTCTTACTTAATTTGGGTGGTTGATGTTCGACCTCTAGGCAAAGTCGATGACGAGTCCTTCAGGAGTGAGATTCGTCTTCAGAATGTAGAATGGAGCTGAATGTGATGTCTCAAACCATATCAGAAGGGCAGCGCAATAACCAGCTTCCCAAAAACTCTTCAAATCGGAAGGTGGTGAAATAACAGGGTGGTACACGCACTGTATTTCGCGATAAAATAGGGGTCTCCGTACGAAATAATTCACTAAGTTAGTTATTCGCGAAGTGACAATTAATTCAAGCCGGCACTGTCTAAGTAAGAAATGTTAATGTGGTGTCCGATAAAAAAGAACGATTGGAATGCACACATGGGTTCGAAGTGCAACACCTGTTTTGTACCATTCGATAAAAGCAATGCTACGTAATTGCCTTATGAGCGGCAAGCAATAACTCGACGTGATTAAACGTGATAAACAGATGGTATAAAAAGTCCGATAATTGATTCAAGGTTTAGTAACAATTGACGATATTAATTGTTCGATCACTTATTAAATATTAGCAACAATTGACGATATTAATGTTCGATAAAATATTGAAGGTTTAGCAACAATTGACGATATTGATGTTCGATAACTCATTAAATATTAGCAACAATTGACGATATTAATGTCCGATAAAATATTAATTGTTTAGTCACAATTGACGATATTAATGTTCGATAAAATATTAATTGTTTAGTAACAATTGACGATAATAGTGTTCGATAAAATATTAATTGTTTAATGACAATTGACGATATTAATGTTCGATAAAATATTAATTGTTTAGTCACAATTGACGATATTAATGTTCGATAAAATATTAATTGTTTAATAACAATTGACGATATTAATGTTCGATAAAATATTAATTGTTTAGTCACAATTGACGATATTAATGTTCGATAAAATATTAATTGTTTAGTAACAATTGACGATAATAGTGTTCGATAAAATATTAATTGTTTAATGACAATTGACGATATTAATGTTCGATAAAATATTAATTGTTTAGTCACAATTGACGATATTAATGTTCGATAAAATATTAATTGTTTAATAACAATTGACGATATTAATGTTCGATAGTACCTGCAGTTGACACACACTAATTTTTAGCACAAATGACTTGTATTTATTTAAGGATCTCTAATAAATGTGAGACCTCGGTATTTAATTCCGCTTTTGGAAGCGCTACGATACGAAAAGGTAGTATCGGATTCTAAGTGAATCTCCCCGAATATGCAATTTGTAGCTCAATTTATGCATTTTCCCTACTATAATTTAGGATTTTTCCCACTTACTGATTGATTTGGAACCTTGTAATTGGGTCCTATAAATTTAGAAAGAAGGGAGACGCGATTTAATTGGACAATGCCTAGAGTGTGAGAACACGCTTTCTTCTTTCTCCATGTAAAGTGTATCGAGAAATTTGGTACGACACGTGCGAGCAAAACAATTTTTTGCTCGTCTGGTTGGACGAAAAGGGTCTAACTTTTGCACTTTTTACTTGTTTTTATCGAAGTCTGCAATTGCGAAATCGCTATCCTTGCCATGTTAAACCCGAGCACATTTGGTTGCTTATCTGCACATGGTCGAGATAGCAAAACAAAAGGCATTGATTCTCACGATTTTCAAACATGCACGTGTGTGTCCTTGTATTGACGACTGGCTCGTGATTATGGATCGTATAAAAGTGTCTCTCGATCCTACCTAAAATTTATAGTAATGCATTTGCATGCATTGACGTTTAGTTCGCAACGTTATAGAATGATGGTTTTCTTGCTGATGGCGTGAATCTACGATGTATGCTACGTCAACTCTATAAAGATTGTGTTAACTACCGCATGGTTCATGGGACGCGAATAAAAATATTATGAACATACTTTCCTACCTCTACAGTTCTTAAGACTATTATACATTTGCAAAACGTAAATTTTGTTGGTTGAGCGAATGTTTCAATCTTTTAATTTACAACCCGACCTAAAAATGTCTTCTAAAAGAATAATTTTCACCGGATCGATTTGAAATTTAAAATATGAGTTCCATGGATTGTAAAAACAAAATCTAAGGGTGCGCCCAATGCGCGTAATAAGGTGACAATGTGCCGCATTGGTATTGTTTTTAAACTTTTTAAATTTGTTTTTATTTTAAAAATAATAAGAACGCAATTTGAATATTATTTTATTATAACAAGTTGACCAATATTAAAAGTTAAAAGTAGTTTTATTTAGTCAACAAAACCCAAGAATAAGAAAAATATCAATTGGATTATTAAATACTGAACGAAAGTAACCAAATAATAATAATATTATAACAAGTATTCGAATAACCCTCCATTCTGCACTAAACAGTAATCCAATCTATTATAAAATTATTCTCTTACATTTGCTAGCTGTCTAGCAGTAATTTGATTGCATTCTGCAAAGATCGCGTTCCTCAAAGAATCAATATTTGGGTGACGAGTTTTATAAATTTTGCTTTTAATATGACCCCACAAAAAGAAGTCACACGGTGCCAGATCAGGAGATCGGGCTGGCCAGTTTATAGCACCACCACGACCAATCCATCGATTTGGATATGCTTGGTTTAAATAATCTCTAACGTTTACCCCAAAATGTGCTGGACAACCGTCTTGCTGAAACCAGACCTCATGGTGTTCAGAAGCTATTTCGTCTAACGCAGGACCAATATTATTTATAAGAAGATCTAAATACATATCTGAATTTAAATTTCCAAGTATTTCAAATGGACCAAGAACACGGTTATTATAAATGCCAGCCCAAATATTAATTTTTTGAGGATATTGTGAGCCGGTCATTGAATTTAGTCTCGGATTTTGTATAGCCCAATAGCGATGGTTTTGTACATTTGGCTCATTATTTAATGTAAATGTACATTCGTCTGTAAAACATATTTGTTTCAGAAAGTTTCGGTTTCTGTTAGCACGTTCTTGCATTTTCTCACAAAATACAAGCCTGGATTCTTCGTCAAACAAAAATATTTCTTGATGACATTGATATTTAAAAGGATGGTACTTGTGCTTTTTGAAAATTGTAACATTTTCTCTACCAACATTACACTCAGCTGCAATGGATCTAATGCTTGCATTTGGATTCGCAGAAATTAAACCTAATATAGTTTCTTCCAATTCATGGTTGTTTCTCTGATATCCTATTTAAAAAATAATGATAAGACAACTTCAATTAATAATTTTGGTTAATACCTTTATTTAAATTTGTCGAAGTATTACCAGTGTCTTCAAATTTCTTAATTATATTCTGTATGGCCGATATTGATGGAATTTGGCTATTATTAAATTTAACAGAAAATAAGTCACGTATTTGGCGTAAACTATTACCGCTGTAATAATATTTTACCACGAAAACTTTTTCTTCAACAGACCACTTCATTGTTAACAAAATTAATTTTAATCTGTCAAAGTAACTTTTGTTTGTAATATTTGGCTTTCATACAATAGCAATGCGGCACATTAGACGTAATGCAAAGACCCAGCCTACTAATATTTTTTTAAGAAGCGCTATTTCTTAATTTTACTATCGACTTTTTAACAATAATTAAAAAACAAAATATTTGGTATCTTTAGGCGCGGAAAAAAAATCTCTTTAATTTGGTATTTTTTTATTCATATCAGTTACAATGGGAAGCAGGAATTTAGAAAAAATCAATTTCCCATGTTATTTCCCTATGTTCAGTTTTCGGCCGGTCACCCGGTATGTACATACGTTATTAATTCTTTTAATAGATTTATGTTTGTTATATTGAATGAATTTTATTTCGAAACCCTAGAATATTACCAAATAATTCTCTAAGCAATAAACGACGAACCACCCCCTCGAGAAAGAACAAGGATCAACAATCCAACAGCCCCGTGAGTTAGCAAAGGAGCATTACATTCTGTTTCAGGTCCCCAAAAAATTTGGCGGCTGAGGCTCTCGTAATAGGTGGTTTGAATTTTTCACTAATTTTACAACATTTTGTACTTGGTCACTCGAAAAAAGTGTGTCATAGTGACTTTTTAACCAATGTTTTCTACTTTATATGACGGTGGTTTGAAATTTTTTCCAATTTTCCAATAATTTGGACTTGGTAACTGGAAAAAAGTGTGCAAAAGTGGCATTTTCTTAAAAAAGTGGGCAAAAAGTGGCTTTTTTCAAAAAAGTGGCAAAAAGTGTGCAAAAGTGGAAAGTGGCAGCCCTGAAACAGTTAATTTATTGTTTTATGGATATGTAGCAAATTATTTAAATTTTTCTTCGATATATCGTGTCTCAATACGAACTATCCACCCAAAATATTTCGATAACCGTTTAGAATATTAACATGGGCTTAAGTGCAAGTTGGAAGGCAGTAAGGTGGACAAAAGTGATATCATATGAGTACTTGCCTCAAACTTACTCTCACAGCCCCACGTACCCCAACTTCAAAATTTCAAATGCCACCTTAATATGTTCGTTAATATGTTTCGTCCTTTTACAAAAGAGAATTTCGTCCTATGTGTGACTCCCAAAAATGTTATTTGTTTTAACTGCTTACAAGTTATTATAACTTTTTTTTAAAAAAGATAGCTTATATTATCGCATAAAAATTTAAATACGTAACCAGGTAAAAATATATTTTAGTATTACATTTGTTTTAGGTCCTAAGAAATCTTGGTCTACGCCAGAAAAAAACATATTAAAAAGAGTTTTTGTGAAATACATCGATACAAAAATTTACCCTCCTGCATGCGAAATTGTAGAAGTTATAGGGAAGTATCCAGAACTACAGAACAGGACACCCAGAAAACTCAAAAGCCAAATTCAGCATTTGATTAAGATGAAATGTGCAAGAAAATTGGAAAATTCTTACTAGTTATAAGCAATTTGCTATTTGCATCAATTTCTTATTATCATTTAGATATTTAGATCTATTCACTTTGACGGTCGCAGCGGACAGGCCGCAGTAGACTGATAGGTAAAAAGCGTAAGGCATCTTTTTTGTTTGTTTCATCATTTTTTTGTTGATATGATGGTGACTTCAATTTTTAAGTTCTTGCTACACTAATCGCATGAGCACCATAAAAAATTTAATTGGCAAAGAGGCGGAAAAAAAGGTAGAAAGTAAGTGAGGATATATGAATTTTTTTAAGAAAACTCGATTCTAATTTCGAGAGGATCACATTGAAACCAAAATATCCAAAATCTAGCCGTAAATAACGAAACTGTGCGCAATGTAAGGTAAACTTTTGGGGCACCCATAAGATATGTACATACGGGGCCCTTTTATTGAAGTGATTTGATTTGATTTTTACCCTTCTACCGAACCTATGCCTGTACAAAATTTCAAGTGTATAGTAATATTATTACCAATGAATAAAACGTAAAATTTTATTTCCTGAAAGGTAGATGTTTGTACCTATGCATGTTACTATGCAGTTGAAATTTTGCACAGATGTAGGTTCGATGTTGGCTAAAACAAAAATCGTAGCATTTAAAAAGGGCCCCTTATATATCTGATGGGTGCCCCGATATTTTACCTTAATAATTCTCGTACAACTTCGTTACTTACAGTCGGATTTTTGATATTTTGGTTTTTTTTACTGCAATCCTTTCGAAATTAGAATTACATTTCCTTATAAAAACACCCTTCCCTTACTTTTTACCTTTTCTTGAACATTTTCACTAAATTAAACATTTTTGATTCTGACGTGATTAGTTTAGTATGAATTTTAAAATTAAAACCACTTGCTCCAGGAAAAAGATAAAGCGGACAAAAATGATGTCTTAACTTTTTGTTGTAATATTAAGACGTAATCGCAATTTTTATTTTTTTAATTGTGTAAATATGGAACCTTTGAAGAATATGATGGTCACAAAAATCCGTCTACTGCGACCCATCCGCTGCGTGCGTCTAAGTGCTTGTTTACAATCGACGTAAGACATACGAAATATGTAAGACGTAAAATTTACACAAAGTCTAATTTTAATACATATAATTAAAACCTTCCAATTTAATGTAATTATGTTGGGTAGTACGTAAAATTACATAAATTTGAAATGGTTTGAACTTTATGTATAAAAATTATGCTTACGGTAAATTTTACGACTTATGTATTTCTTATGTTTTACGTTCATTATTATGTTCAGCACTAAGTTTTACCTATATCTTTTTAATTGCTATACATGTAATATACTATAAAGTGGCTTATGATATTTTTACTTGATAAAATATTGAATTTAACCAATATTTTAGTAATTTAACTTTTTGAAATTTATTAAAAGGTTTTATTAATTAATAAAGTTCCTCATATAAATCTTGATTTGTGGACACACTACATAGAAATTATAATTAGCATAACATGAATAAACTTATAAAATGTGTCTTACATTATTAGATTATATCGATGGCTAAGTGCTAAGATGTCGTAACCCACAACTTTTGAGATTTTGCTTTTATATCATTTATACGTAGAGGGTTTTTTTTTTAAATTAAAATAAATAGTTTTCTACGTATAAATGATATAAAGGCAAAATATCAAGGGTTGTGGGTTACGACATCTTAGCACTTAGCCATCGATATAATGGTTTGTAAAATAAATTTTAACTTAAATTAATGTAGGCTAACCAGATATTAAATAATTTTGAAAAAGACGTTTATCAATAAATTTTGTTGTTATCGGTAAGACGAGATAAGCCAACTATTAAATTTGAAATTCAAATATTTCGAAAAGTGGTGTTGTGTGATTTGGTAGAATAGTTGATTCAGCAAAATTCAATTTTCAATTCGTTTTTTAAATCTATCTGCTTGTTTTATTTCTAGGATTTTTAAAAGTTTGTATCCTTTTTTCTCACAACATGAAGTAGTTTGGTAGCTTTTTCAAAATTCAAAACGAATTTAAAATTTTTTTAAAAATGTAAACATTCATTATCGTAAAGCGTCACAAAGATTTATGGAAGAAGCATACAATTTATTAATTTATTATTCAATATTTTAATGTTTTAGTTTTAGTACTTAAAAGGGTCATTTTTTGAGTTGTTACTTTAACATTGGGGGTGCGTTATATTCATAATTATTTCTATTAATATTAATTTTATATTATGTAGTACATAAAATATCTAGATTGATATTATAGTAGTTTATATATTTTTTTTACAAAAATTTGAAAAAGTAAAAATGATTAAACGATAATTCGATTGTTGGTTTATTGTGTTTATTTCTGATTAATTTCAAATTAAACTGAAGTGTTCTGAAGCTCCGCTCTCCTCAGCTAATTGAAAGTGAGTATTGAACATAACAATTCCGTGGTGTTTGAGAGAAAACTGATAAGTTTAAACATAAATATGGTACAAATAATATGACAGTTATCATTAATTCCAAAAAAATATTGGATTATTTAAACATTATTAAGCGGCCCTTACACGATCAATAATACTGCCAATAATATAGCTTCAGTAATATTGTCAGTATTCATCAATACTTAGTCGGTACACTTACGCCTTTACATGATCATTAATATTGTCAATATTTTAGTTCAGTTTCAATCTAGAGCACAAACAGTTCACTTATGCCCGTACTAATAGTCGAGAATTGATCTCGATTCCGGAATTAATTCTAGAATTGCTTGAAGTTGCTACTAATAGTCGCTATAACTCCGCCTTCGACACGATTCGAGAATTGTTTCTATGATCTACCGGTTACCCTGGTTTATTTGAACGATCCCAGAGTCGTTGCTTTAATATGACATTTGACGCACGCATATTATCAACTGTTTAAGGTTAGGTTATAATATTATTAATATAAATTAATACAAAACAACGTTCGTTAACCTGAAGTAGAATATTTTGATGAAATGGACGATTTAGATGAATATTTTGAGCATTATGAAGAAGATCTAGATCCTCAACGAATTCCCAAACGGTACGAATTAATATAATTTTTATAATTATAATATTGACTTTTAAATACAGGTATATCAGAGATGCTGAAAATCCTATGGAATTTTTCGAAGAAGACGAGTTTAAGCGAAGGTATCGTTTCAAAAAGGACCAAATTTTAAATGTCATTTTACCACTGGTAGCAGAAGATTTGCAAAATCCGAATAACCGTGGGTTACCATTTTCTCCGCTAATACAGCTGTTAATTTGTTTACTATACTATAGTACTAGCAGCTTTCAGGTATCTTGTTTAAAGTTATATTGCTAAGATGTAAAATTTAAAATTATCATTTCAGGCAGTATGTGGCGATTTAAGGGGAAGTAGTCAACAAAGTGTCAGTAACATTATTAAAAGATGTTCCAGTTTGTTGGCTGGCAAATGTAAGGAATATGTTCATTTTCCTGCTGATGATCATCAGCAAAGAATAAACATAAATAAATTTGCTAGTATTCGAGGATTCCCTTCAGTTTGCGGTTGTGTTGACGGTACGGTTGCTTATAAATATTTATTAGGTATAATAAGCATATTATAGTTGATAAAATAATAAATATTGGTAAAACTTCTTTACCCGATGATACTATTATACAGGGTTGCTCAAAAATAATTGTGTTTAGTTTTCTATACGCCTTAAAGTTGCTATTACTTATTAGGGGCCGTTCATTAATTACGTAAGGACGATTTGTTTGCCGACCGCCCCCTCTTCAAAAATTGATGAGCTTTTTTTTAACCCTATTTCCAGGAAATTTTTTTTTTCCTAGAATTTTCTTAGAAATTTACCTCTATTCTATACCTGCTTGCGGAACGAGGGGTTTTCTAGCGGAAGAAAACCTTTCTTGACCTAATGGAAGAAAATCTTACGTAAAGGCGGTGTGACACTTGTGTAAATTTGCGTGTAGATTTACACGTATTTAATTTACGTGTAAATTTGCTTGTAAATTTTGTTGCAAATCTACTAGCAAATTTTTTTGCGAGTGTGTTTGCCACTTGTGTAAAAATTTACACGTAAATTTACAATTTGCACATGCGCGTTCTGGTCAATTGAAAATTCGATCGGTAAGTGGCTATAAGAAGTTTGTATGTCTGGTCGCCTTGTGTTGTTTAATACTAAAAGAAACGTGATAATGGATTCAAATTGGCAATTAATGCCAATTCAAACTTTTACCAACTGACAAAAACACAACACAAGAAAAAATAGACCAGACCTTCGAATATTCTTCTGCGCAATTTTACACGCACAACTTGCGAGAAAATATAGAAATATTCCTACAAAATATTTACACGTAAATCTACACGCAAATTTACGCGTTTGACACTTGTGTAGATTTACACGTAAATTTACACGTAAATTTACACGTAAATCTACACGCAAATTTACACAAGAGTCACACGGCCTTTAGGTTTCCTTCGGCCTTCCCCTCCCCCTCGTAAGGGTTCGTAAGATTTCCGATGCCTCCCCCCAAACCCTTACGTAATTAATGGACAGCCCCTTACGGATATTCTAACTTAATTAAGTACTAATCCGCTAATCTTCAATACCAACTAAAAATATTATATTATATATAAGCATTTTATATTTTTACATCAAGAAACAAATTTAAAACCAAGATAAAATAAAACGACAAATCCAAGAAACTTGCCAAGCTTTATAAGCCACGAAAACTCAACACTCCAACGCGAATAAACAAATAATAATGAATAAAAATAAAGTTGATAAAATGTGGGAATCACGAAGAACTCGAAAACGGAAGATTCAGGCAGATGTGATCGAGTCATTAAAACGCACGAAAATGATTCCAATGACTGTTTGTGATTCAAAAAATGATTTATATCCAAGTACATCAAGTAATGGCACTACATCAAGCGATAGCAATACATTATCATGCGATATTAATACATCAAGCGATAGCAATACATTAAGCGATACCAGTACATCAAGCGATAGCAGTACATCTGCTAATTTAACATATGATTATGAATTAAATTCTATTGAACATGATACTTTTTCTCAAGAAGACCGTGTACCTCAGATCTCAGTTTCAAAACGACATGAACTAAGTTGTTGGGCCATCAAGCATAACATCACACACGTGGCAATAAATGATCTTTTAAAAAGTTTAAGTTTATGGTATCCCAACGATAATTACCCTAACGATGCGAGAACTCTTCTTCGTACTCCCAGGGTTCGTGTTCAAACTGTAAGTATTGTGGGTGGAGACTATTATTATTTTGGTGTTAAAAATAGCATTATACGGGAAATTAATCGTGGTTACCAAAATATCCAACTACCTGATTTAGAATATTTAAATAATTTACCAAATCTGGTTACGCTAAAGGTAGGAGTAGACGGATTACCAATCAGTAGAAGTTCAAATAAGCAATTTTGGCCAATATTAGCGTCCGTCGATCAATCTATTTCCAACTCGCCACCGTTTGTTGTTTCTCTGTTTTATGGGGAAAAAAACCTGCTCATGTTGAGGAGTTTCTTAAACCTTTTATATCAGAAATGAGAATTCTAGAATCAGAGGGGATAGAAGTAAAAGGAGTTCTCTATAACATTAGAATTCGTTGCATTGTTGCAGATGCTCCAGCATGTAGCTTTTTAAAATGCATCAAAAATCATAATGCTTATTATGGATGTGAAAGATGTTATAGAAAAGGAAAATGGAGTAAAAGGGTAATTTATCCCATAAAATCTCCCGCGACATTATACTCAGATACGCTATTTGAAAATAATTCGTATGCAAAACACCAAATTAAAGAGACTCCATTGGCTCAATTGAATTTGGGCATCATATCACAGATTCCATTAGATTATATGCACCTTGTTTGTTTAGGAATAGTGAAAAAGCTGCTACTTACATGGACGCACGGTAAATTGAAATTGGCTAGCAGAAATGTGGATTTGATTTCCACTAGGTTGGTAAAGATGAGAAAGTTTATATCTACCGATTTCAACAGAAAATGCCGATCTTTAACTGATTTGAAACATTGGAAAGCAACTGAATTTAGATTGTTCGTTTTATATGTAGGCCCAGTGGTGTTAAGAAATATTTTAGATAAGGAGAGATACCAACATTTTTTATTATTGCATACTGCAATCTATATTTTAGTGTCCGATGCAGCTTATGACAAAGCGAAAATATTAGATGTTGCAGCAAATGCGTTAAAAGAATTTGTGGAGTTAATTCCAACTTTGTATACTCAAGATTTTCTGTCCTACAATATGCATTCCTTGCAGCATTTGCATTTAGATGCATTAATTCATGGTTCATTGGATCAAACCAGTGCCTTTGAATTTGAAAACTTTATGCAAACGCTTAAAAGGATGCTTCGTTCGCATAATGCACATTTAAGCCAGATTGTAAAACGCATTTCTGAAAAGCAACAAGTGGACATTCCAGGTATAAATCGAATTAAATTACCAATTATTTCTTGTAAAGAAGGTGATAATTGTTTTTTAATTAATAACACAACAGCTTGCAAGGTAGTTTCCATCACTAATGATGATTGTGTTATTAACATTTTTAAATTTCATAATAATGTTAAACATTATCCAATTGAAAGTGCAGAGTTGGGAATCTTTATAGTTAAAGATTCGGAACTAAAAAGAAAAATGAATACGAACGACTTAAAGAAAAAATGCTTATTACTACCCTTATTAGATTCGAAATCTAAATTTTTCTGTATACATTTGTGTAATTATAAAAAATAGAGTATTTTATTTTGTTGTATTTTTTAATATTTGTGTAAATAAACGAGGGGTAAATCACGGTAAAAAATTGTGTACACCAGACTACCGACTACCTCGGACTACCCGAGACTACCTCGGACTACCCGAGACTACCTCGGACTACCCGAGACTACCTAGGACTACCCGAGACTACCTCGGACTGCCCGAGACTACCTCGGACTACCCGAGACTACCTGGGACTACCCCGGACTACCTCGGACTATCCGAGACTCCTGGGACTACCTCAGACTTCCTTGGACTATCTCATCAGACAATCCGACCATATTAAATACATTTTTATTTCTGTACTACCATATAAAATCTAAAACTACCTCATATGTATATTTAAATGCCTTACCAAATTGCTTAAAATTTAAAATTAATTTGACTTCCTATCGACTAGCCGGTAGATACGGTTTGAATGATAATTTAGAACCTCGAATTTTCTTAGAAATCGTTTCATGAAAAGTCGTGAAAAGTAGGGTTTTTCAAATAAATGGTCTTAAATTTTTAATAGTAATTTCATGTTTCTACTCTAATGCATCCGGTTTTTAAACGGTTGCAAACACTGGTCAACATTTTTCCGCAATTAACTTTAAAAATAAATTTGTAATATTATACGAGGCTTGTCCAGAAAGTAAGTACCGTTTTTAAATTACGCCGCCGCAGCACTGCGGTCGCCGTTTAGCGCATGCGCGCCAGGTAGCTACATCTGTTGGGAAGCTACAGACGCCATTACGGAACCATCCGATCGAGTCTACATCTGTTTGCGTGATTTTTAAAAAGGCCGCACCTATTAAGAATCTCGACGACTGCGAAGTGCGTGCGTTTTCTCAGTACTAAAGGCTTCAAAGCAGCTGACATTCATCGCCAAATCAGTGATGTTTATGGTGAAAACATTATGAGTGCTGGAATGGTGCGGAAATGGGTTAGGGCCTTTAAAGATGGCCGCACAAACATTCATGATGAGGAACGGTCTCATCATCGTTCCTAATCATGAATATTTGTGCGGCCATCTTTAAAGGCCCTAACCCATTTCCGCACCATTCCAGCACTCATAATGTTTTCACCATAAACATCACTGATTTGGCGATGAATGTCAGCTGCTTTGAAGCCTTTAGTACTGAGAAAACGCACGCACTTCGCAGTCGGCGGGATTCTTAATAGGTGCGGCCTTTTTAAAAATCACGCAAACAGATGTAGACTCGATCGGATGGTTCCGTAATGGCGTCTGTAGCTTCCCAACAGATGTAGCTACCTGGCGCGCATGCGCTAAACGGCGACCGCAGTGCTGCGGCAGCGTAATTTAAAAACGGTACTTACTTTCTGGACAAGCGTATATTCAACTGAACAAACCGCAATTCCAAGAGTAAATGAAATCTATTAACTTTTATTGCATATAAGAAATTTTGCGTATAATAAACAATAAGAGTGTCACAGGCGGCACCTGGAGATGATAAAATAAAGAAAATTGCAAAATCATGCCGTTGCACTATTGCTAATTGTGCGGATTAGTAAATCAAAAGCAACTACTAAAAAATTTTGTTCGGCTATTTAAAAATTGTGACTACTATCGAAATTGATAAATCTGCAAATTTTATGCTTATAAAGAATTTTATGAATTGTTATGATTTTATGCCTACTAGGGCCTCGACATTTTATTGTTTAAAAATAATTTACACTATGTTATTTTATCTTAACAACGGATTAATAATTTATTGATATAATACGATCGATTACGATGTACCTACTAAAAATTTAATGATTGATCATATTTAACCTCTTATAACTCGAAAGCTCCTTTTTTTAATATGAAAATGATAAAACTCTCGTTATGGATTCATTCATTATTAACTTTGCTATCGGAAAACTAGCTGAAGCTTTCCTAAATTTTCGAAAGATTATCTTAGAACTTCCCGGGACTACCTGAGACTACCCGGGACTACCTGAGACTACCCGGGACTACCCGGGACTACCTGAGACTACCCGGGACTACCTGAGACTACCCGAGACTACCTGGGACTACCTGAGACTACCTCAAGACTTCCCCAGACTACCCAAGAGCTGTACACCAAACTACCTGGGTGATTTACCCCTCGTAAATAAATAAATATTTTATTCAATGCTGTGGAATTTATTGCGATATCAACGCACTCTAATATTTTAAAGTAAAGCTGTAAAAACTTGAAATATTCAATAAGTAGTAATGTTTGAAACTAAGCACCCCGGACAGGTTGGTGCGTTAGCAGACGGACTCTCAAGCAGAAATCCCAGGATCGATACCCACATCGGCAGTTACTAGGTAAAAAAATATGTGATTTTTTGCAACTTCAAATTAAGTGAAAAGGAAGTTGATGATTTATTTTTAATTCTCAAGCTGCTGAGAAACGCATGCTTATGGTATTTATGTCTAACAAAGTGTTCATTAATATGTGCTTAAATAATTTGTTTTGTGTTCTTCATAAATTGTAATTTTACTTGTGTTCGATCTTTATTTAAATTTAGGCATCTTTTAAAGACACTACCCCTACAGATATATTATAAAGTCATTCAATCAGTGTATTTTCAAAATTAATGTAAGATAGCTATAAAATGAATTTAAAAAAATAATTTTGGAATGATGTTATTTATTTCGCTCAATAACAGGAATAATAAAATAATGCCAGAAGTCATACAGTAATCATAAGCGAAGCCCACAATGCGTTGGCTCTCACTTCAAACCACGTTTCAAAGTATTGGCTGGCAAAACCAATAAAAACAGGTTTGCACCAACCCGGTCAAGGTAACATTTGAAATCGTACTTCTTCTAAGGTGAGTCTGTCTCTGTGAGCAATCGCTCATCTCCTAAATGCCACAATGACACCCATGTTAAAATTGCAGTCTGGAATGCCAACGGTCTGGTCCAAAATGGGGCAAAATGGGTAATTTTCATTGTTCTAAAACTACCAACTAGGTCTGCTCCCTTTCGTAGCTTCACAGGGCCACCCCTCTGGCTTTGTTATTTTGTTGCTAGGTATAAGTTCATGCTAGGTATACATCGCGTGCATCACGTGACCAAACTCAGCTGTCAAGAGAGCCTGTATGACAAGTTTAATTTTAATTTTAATCAAGTTTAATTTTTGTATAGCAGTTGTTTGTGAATGCATTAGTGTGAAAGGATAAAATATAGTCAATTTAATATTTTTGATATTATGACCGGTGCAAACGATTGTAAATTAGGTAAAGCATGACTTTTAGCGAATAAAACGACCGTCTGAGAATATACTAGCTGGCACAGGCGGCCTTTGGCCGCCATTAGCCATCTAGACCCATAATAGATCTGTGAAGGCCATAGTTGTTCGGCCTTACAGGGCGGACCATAATAGATTATATTTATATGCCTTCGGCTGCCTTGACTGCTAGTCCGTGATTGCCAGTGGTTGTTCGGCCTTCGGCCTCACAGGGGGAGGACCATAATAGATCCTTGAAGGCCATAGTTGTTCAGCCTTCGGCCTCACAGGGAGGACCACAATAGATTATATTTATATGCCTTCGGCTGCTTTGACTGCTAGTCTGTGATTGCCAGTGGTTGTTCGGCCTTCGGTCTCACAGTGGGAGGACCATAATAGATCGGTGAAGGCCATAGTTGTTCGGTCTTCGGCCTCACAGGGCGGACCACAATAGATTATATTTATATGCCTTCAGCTGCCTTGATTGCTAGTCCGTTATTGCCAGTGGTTCTTCGGCCTCACAAGTGGAGGACCATAATAGATCCGTGAAGGCCATAGTTGTTCGGCCTGACAGGGAGGACCATAATAGATCCGTGGAGGCCATAGTTGTTAGGCCTTCGGCCTCACAGGGAGGACCATAATATATCTCCCTAATATTGTTCTAAATAATAATTAAGTTTTTTAACTAATAAGTCAGTTCCCCTCGCGAATTTTTACTCCAAAATAAATTTCAGTTCATATAGGGTTATATGATAGATTAAGAGCACCATCTAGCGAATGCGGAGTGTGCAAGCATTATAAATAAAACAAGGTGGAACTCGCTTTAGCGGCAGTTCTTAGGCTTCTATACAGCTACCTTTCTGGTGTGGAAAGTTGTTATTATCTGGTTATTTTTGGTCGCCATATAATGTAACATCACATAATCAGATAATCTGCACTAATTAAATTTTTGCGGTTGGTATTTATCAATTACTACATAAGCAGCGATGCCAACCCGTACTATAATTGTAGTACGCATACTATAATTTTACCTTCTGTGCTGTACAACAGAAGGTACAAATTATAATAATAAATTATAATAAATTATAGTACGGTTGTCATCGCTGTACATAAGTAATAATAATCAAACTTTTCCATTCCATTCGTAACTTTACTTTTCTGTAATTTCCGGTCCATTTTTTGAGGTGGATCCATCCTCTTCCTTCTCTTTTATTTACAACTTAACTTCACTATCCACATCAAGCCACTGCTGTGGTTAAAATAAAATAATAAATAATTAGTGCAGATTATCTGATTATGTGATTTTACATTATATGGCGACCAAAAATAACCAGATAATAACAATTTTCCACACCAGAAAGGTAGCTGTATCGGCAATTTACATTACCGTTGGTAGCGCCACCAGCAACAACAACATGGCCGTGTTTAGACGTATATTTCGAAATTCAAAATCATATTCTAGTGAAAATTTGCAACATTTCAGTATGGTATTAAATTTATTATAATATGTTGTGTTAATTAGTTGATTTTGTTATGTCTTGAGCCTGAAGAACGAATTTTTATTTTCATTTAATACGTCACTTACTAATCTAAAATTCTCCCGCATGGTGGCGTTTGCTTAATGTAAATTGCGAATAGAAGCCTAAGAACTGCCGCTAAAGCGAGTTCCACCTTGTTTAATTTTTGTTATCTGAAAACAGCTGTCATACAATAAGTCAGGGGCGTACTGGATCAAGTTATTCACGAGGGCTTAGATTTTTCATATCGATCGTCAGCTATAGCGGTTAAGTGCGTTGTTGCTAATGCTGAATGCCTGGTTACACTCCGGGCTCAGTAAAACTGTATTCTGGCCATGTTTATTACTTTATAACTTTATTCTGACCATATTCATTGTATGTTTACTACAATGTGTTACACAAGAAAACATTTTACATCTGTTTTGAGAGGTGACATATTTTACATTCGATTTGTATTTTTTCGCTTGTTTATGTACATTTTTCTTTATTACAGTCTTGAAAATGACCCCGATAGAGCGTCGCAACTAGTCGATTCAAAACGTAGTCTTTCTTTAACACGTCCCCTGATATCCAATATCCCAGTAAATCATATCCTTGGAACAATAGCTTATCTTCACTTTATTCTGGCCGTTAATCCCTGCGGCAGTTAGACCAGTAAGCCACGTATCAAAGAATAATTGGATCAACGGACAATCGTATCATGGTATAATCGTATCAACGGATCATCGTATCAACGGATCATCGTATCAACGGATCATCGTATCATCGTATCATCGTATCATCGTATCATCGTATCAACGGATCAACGTATCATCAGATCAATTTGCTTATATAGGTCATCGCCCTATGAGTATAGTAGATGTAACAGTTTGGCTAATTTTTCGCGCGTTAAGTAAAAGTAAATTATTAACAATGGCATTAATCGAGAACAAATCTGCTTTCAAAACTGTAAAGAATGTGCAATTTGGCATTTTTAGTCCGGAAGATATTCGTAGCATGTCTGTCGTCCCAGAAGGTATACATCATGTAGAAATTATGGAAGGAAGTCTTCCAAAAGTGGGCGGCCTGATGGATCCGAGGATGGGAGCGTTTGACAGCACTTTACCATGTCAAACATGCGAAGGCGACCGGGACACTTGCCCCGGTCACTTTGGTCACATCGAATTGGCCAAACCGATCTTTCACGTTGGCATGATTAAAGATGTCATGAAAGTTTCAAGCTGCGTCTGCTTTAATTGCAGTAAATTGTTGGTGAACCCAAAGAAACAAAACCACTTCGAACACGCTCAGAAGATAACTGCAGACGATTCCAAAAACGCTTAGAACTAGTGTACGGTTTGTGCAAAGAACAAACAATATGTCACGCGGATGGTGGATGTAGAAATCATCAACCGCTAATTAGAAAATCGGGTCTCGATTTGACGGCCGAATGGAAGGAATCCGACGGAAAGGTTCCACAAGAAAAAAATTTGTTGTTATTTTTGGTCGCCATAATTTTATAATGTGATATCAGATAATCCGATAATTCGGAACCGAGAGTTACAAACTTAAAAAATTTGTTATTATCTGGTTATTTTTGATCGCCATATAATGTAACATCATATAATCAGATAATCTGCACCAATTAAATTTTTTGCGATTGGTAATTATCATTTACTATATAAGTAATAACAATCAAACTTTTCCATTCTATTAGAAATTTTACTTCTCTGTAATGTATGGTCCTTTTTTTGAGGTGGACCAATCCTCTCCTTTCTCTTTTATTTATAACTTAACTTCACTAACCACATCAATAAAAAAATATTTTTTCACATCAAAGTAAAACACGATTTGAAACGCTCTGTATGATTTTGAATTATGCGGACGGACAGACAGACAGACGGACGGACAGACACGGAGCCAGATCATAAGGCTTCTTGCTATACTTTGTATAGAAGCCTAAAAGTACACAGCAGTATCAACAGATCAACTTATCAACGTATCATCGTATCAACGTATCAACGTATCATCGTATCAACGTATCAACGTATCATCGTATCAACGTATCATCGTATCAACGTATCAACGTATTTAAATTTCCTATATAGGTGAAAAATTATGTAAATAAAAAATAACTTATATTTGGTCTGCATTGAAAAAAAAGTTGTTATTTTTGGTCGCCATATTATTATAATGTAATATCAGATAATCTGCACTAATTAAATTTTTGCGGTCTCAATCACAATTTCGAAGGTTCTGATTAGATTTGAATTATGCGGACAGACAGACGGACAGACGCGGAGCCAGATCATAAGGGTTCTTGCTATACTTTGTATAGAAGCCTAACAAGTAGTTTATATAGGGAGACCTCTTTGAAAATATCTTTAACTTAGTAAATTTCTTTCGAACATTTGCGTATTTGTAAATTGCATTAGCGAATCGAAACAACGGATTAACAGATTAACGCAATACTATATAGACGAAGTATTTACAATATAACAACGTATCAGTTGATCAACGTTATGATTGACTCTGAAACATGCGGACGGACACGAAGCCAGACCATAAGGCTTCTTTCTATACCTTGTATAGAAGCCTAAATAAGGCTTCTTGTTATATCGTACTTTGTATAGAAGCCTAAAAGTAGCGCACTGGCTACCCAGTTCTTAGACCTCTTGTAACGGTCTTCCGTTAATTTCCTTTGAAAAGGAAAATCCTCTTCATACGCCTAGAGGGTTTGTTAATTTTCAGAGGTCAATTACGATTAACAATTTATTTATGTGTAATTTATCCAACCAATTTTATTTAACGAAACAAATTTTATATTCCTGTTAACGTGAACTCAAATTAAATACGTATTATGAATTATCCGCGCCTATGGGTTAGGTGACCCATCGATCGATACGAACCGAACGATAAATTTCAACAAAAAAATCAAGGTACCAAAAAAATCCCTAGGACAACCGAGGTTTGTTAGAACAAATGTTAGTAAGACAAATACGTAAGATTTATAAATCGAATCAAAAAATAAAGTTATTTGAACAAATTAATAATCAGTCGGTGTTAAAAAACCCTACTAAAGGTCGGGCAATAGCCCCGAGTAAAAGACAACACATTTGAAAATAGTTTATCGAGTGATAAGCCAGGTTGTGACCATCAGTGGTGAATTTGTGTTTCGGCCATTTTTAGGTTGTATAAATGAAGCAAATAATTTGCCAACGGTACGGATTGCTTCAACTTCTACCGAAATTATTGGTTTAATGATAAGAGTAGCCGGCCAAGTTCTGAGTTGTTATATTAAGAAGCAAAATCCTTTTTGGATATTATTTATTCAAGTACCAGGTCAGAAATCGCACGTGCTATTAACGAATTACTTCACCAAAATAAACCATTAACATTAGAAAAGAGAAATGTGTGTGTTAACCAGAGAACTACTAAGACAATTTGAGTACAGGATTCAACAAAACGATTTGGTATCAAAAAGCTATTTAAATTATGTTATTAAGAATTTGTAATCGGAATTATCTTCAATAATTCATTTGCCTTTAAAAATCTGCGAAATTATTCGCATTGTTTGTGCCTCATATAAGTGTGTTCTTTCCAATTATTTCCAGTTCCAAGTCAACCGGAGGGTCTATCAATTCACGGACCAAACCTACATACGCTCGTTCGAACGATCGGAAGGGGGCCGCATTTATCAACAAGTAAGTAATTGGAAACGTACAATTACTTACTGTATGAGGTCAAATCAAAAAGTTTGTACTATATTTATTCACTTGAAATTACAAATTTATGATATACATAAAAATCCGGTGCAACCATTCAGTTTTGCATTTGGCATCCGGATAAATAGCATTTCAATCATTCCATTTACACTGTACCGGCCAAGGAGAGCCCTGCTGACAACGAATAACCTCGACAGACTTATCATTGAAGTAAATAGTTGTTGGTTGGTTAACAACCCTAAATTGACATTTGTGTTGGTTTATTTATTTATTTGTATTACCTGTTGTCTTGTTCGACTTGGTTATTATAATCTCCACTACAAAGTTAAAGATAATGTCAGTAATTATAAAAGTCACCATTGTTTATTTATAAGACAATTGTTACCATTTCTATAGTTCCTGTTTATAGTAATTTATCAAGTTATCCTGTTAATAATAATTCATCAAATTGTTCACTTATAATAAATTATTAAACTGTCCATTAAACAAGAGTTTTTGCTAATCTTTGTATTATTGTGCCTACTTGCGTATACTTGTGTCAATTTTGTTTATTTTAATTTTGTTGAGAAAGCCAAGTATCGGAGCTCCTCTCGATATCTTGTCCTTCTCATCTGGCGCCCTGGCTTTGCTATCAAGGTAAAAGAAGGATCGACAAAGTTTAACGATCCCACGAAGGTTCGAAAATACATCACGAACCACCCTGCTCTCCAACACAAGAGTAAAAATCTATGAGTTAGCCGACCCGTACAGGAGACCTACGGTCAAGAAAAGCGGTACTTAGAGTCGCAACAAGCAATTGTGGCTATACTCTATACACACAGAGTATTTCCAACACGATTTGAAACGCTCTGTATGATTTTGAATTATGCGGACAGACGGACAGACAGACGGACAGACGGACAGACAGACGGACAGACAGACAGACGGACACGGAGCTAGATCATAAGGCTTCTTGTTATACTTTGTATAGAAGCCTAATATAGACTATAGTGAAACTATTAGGAACGTATAGCGAACAAATACGCAGACAAGCTCTTTTATATATTTAGATTAACAAAAAATTTATCACCACTCAAAAGGTCAAGTGTGTTATTATTTATGAAAATGTTGGTAAAGGTTAAATTACCAACTGAAATGAATTTTTATTATATTCGTTAATCATCATCATCCAGCGCTACAATCCTGGGTAGATCTTGGCTGACTTCACTATACCTCTCCATCGTAATATAAGTTAATGTTCATAATAATAGATTTTGTTAAAGTAAGTGTAAAAGTAAAATTCAAATGGCTGCAAATATAAGTGATTATGTGAAATCGTTAAATCCCATTGTACAAACGCGGTATATGGAAAAACTTCAGTACACTAATAACTTGGACCCGTATTTAATCGATAAAACTTCATATTTTAAGAATGTTCGTGATTTCGCAAAAGTTGAAGTTCCTACACTCTGTTTTGACAGTTGAGTTTGGTCACGTGATGCGCGCGATGTATTGGAATTTTTGGTGCCTTGATTTTCGATATTATTTTGCAATAAAGTTTTTTCATTGGTGAGTACATTCCGCATGCTTGACTCTAATAATGTTTTTATAAATCGCACAAAATATTAATTTCATTTCAATTTGTTTTTAGGACAAGTTCATAACCACACTTTCGATTCCTCGGAAAGCCATTGTCTCGGACCATAACATTGTCCAACGTCGGAACCCCTTATAAATTCGTCGAAGCACTTTAACCTTTACCTGAAGCACCAAACGACTTAACGTAAATCTTTTTATTTCATTTTGGAATCATAACCTTGCTTTTAGCTCGGAAATGCGGGCATAATATGGCTTTTATAGCCCGAGGGCCTATAAAGTTGCTAAGCAATGACAACAATATCAAAACAAAAGAGTTAGTCCAGACTGTTTTTTTTTGCGCGATCGATCTGAAATTTTGCATATGCCTTCCTACCGACAATTCACGGAGGGGGGAGTATCTTGCGAGGGGGGAGAATTTTTTGCTCAGTTTTTCGATATCTAGTGCCGTTTTCGAGTTATTGCTAAATCAAAACTCGGCGCCGTTCTATTTTAGTCTCCGACTAATATCTTTAACATGGAACATGTTTTTCGGTACTAAATCGTGTATCATAGTTTTCCTCGCGATTTAGAGGTGCCTATCTCGTTTCTTCTTCTTACTGTTGGTCATAATAGGGTAATCCCTTATAATTTTTGTGTTTGTTATAAAAATTTACTATATATATAAGCAAATTTTCTTTTTGCGCTCGGTTTCGGATTTAAATTTTTGCTAATAAAAATTTTGTTATTGAAAATTCATTATTGTGAATGCGAAGATGTTATTCGATAATCTGCTCTATATTCAAATTATATACTATAAATTTGAATTATACACGTGGTGCCGATTTTTCGTGTCGAATTTTGGTGTCTGTTTTTGGTGTCGATTTTTGCGAGGTAACGACCGTAAAAACATGTTCCATGTTAAAAGTAAGTAAAGTGTGTATAATTTAATGAAAAATTTTCAGATCCTAGCATTGCAAACAAATGGAATCAAGAATAATATTATACGGCTTATTTATTATATGACAATTTAGTATTAATAATGTAATTAATAAAACATAACAAGAAATAATTGACTGTAAAAAGTTTCAAATCTAAATAAAAATTACATTTATTTTTAATTATTATTAATAATTATAAAATTTTACTAAAAGCTTATAATTAATTAAAAATAATTGTTTTATATTAATATTTATTACGTTTGGTACATAAATTATTAGTGCCGTATCGGCACCTAAATTTTACGTATTGAAACGATACTGAAAAAAACGTCAAAATACCGTAACGAAAATATGGGCAAATCAATGCCGTTTAGTTGAGAAATCGTTGCGAAAATTTATTCAAACGATGCATATAATACCGAAACGGAAAAATCAATGCCTTTTAGTTATGAAAATTCATGTAACGCACATTATGTACATAATCCATGAATAAAATACCGTAACGGAAAAAGCAAAGCTGTTTAGTTACGAAAATTTATGTAACGCACATGTACATAATCCATGAATAAAATACCGTAACGGAAAAATCAATGCCGATTAGTTAAGAAATCGTTGCGAAAAATTATTTAACGAATATGTACATAAACTATACATATAATACCGTAACGACAAAGTGGGCAAATCAATGCAATATCGTCACGGAAAAATATTAACAGAATATGTGCATTTCTGACGGTCTTGTGTTGCTTGGGAATAGACGTTCATTCCAAAAATACACAATATAATTATTATTTAGACGTTTTTTAATTATTATATGTTATTATAATTATAATTAGCAACGAAAATGGACTACGAATATGGGAATATAGAATGTCCAGGTGATCAGGAACAAAAAAGAAGAGATCATTTTGGAACTCATTCAGTGGAAAATAGATATAATAGCAGTCCTCTCAGAAACAAAAAAGAAAGGAAATGGGATAGAAAAAATTAGAGACTTTTTACACCTATACACTGGTGTGGAAAAAAGTGAAAGAGCGAAGGCGGGAGTATCCATTATAATATATAAAAAGATGAAAAAATATGTTAAATCGTGGGAACCAATAAATGAACGTATCATCCAAATGACGATCCATATTAGGGGAAGAACTATTACCATTCTATGAATTTATGCACCAAACGACGACGCCATGATTCAAGGGTGCCCCGGGTGTCACCCGTCTGAGGGTGACACCCGTCCCCAAATTATTTAAATTTCCTGAGTAAAATTGCCTCGTTTATTGGTTTTTTAGGTTTCTAGGGTTGACACCTCAAAAAAAAGTCATCGGCCTAGGTGGGGGTGACACCCGACCCCAAATTATTTAAATTTCTTCTTCTTCTACTTTTAGTAAGAAGTCTCCCTCTTAATATAGGTCCAGGACCTGTTCTTCACTAATTTTTGCCATTTGTTCTGTGAGCATTTTTGTTTTTACATCTCTGGTAGCTTGCTAGGCTTGCTTTTCGATGTGCCTGAACCCTGTTTTTTTTATTGTTATGCTGGCAAATCATTAACACAGGGGGACCGACGCGACGGCTTTACGTGCTCTCCGAAAGCAATTAAATTTCCTGAGTAAAATTGCCTCATTTCTTGGTTTTTTAGGTTCCTAGGGTTGACACCTCCAAACAAAAGTCATCGGCCTAGGTGGGGGTGACACCCGACCCCAAATTATTTAAATTTCCTGACTAAAATTACCTCGTTTCTTGGTTTTTCGGGGTGACACATAAAAAAGGTCATCAGCCTAGGTAGGGGTGACACCCATTAAATCCGCCCCGGGTGTCACCCATGCTAGCTACGCCACTGGTTCTATAAATCCATTAATTTAGTTCACAATAAGAAAATAATAATTTTAGATTTATCTTTTCCTATTCCAATTTTTCATTTTTTTAAGTGAAATAATATGAATTAAAATATAATAACTGATCCTTCCTGTACTTTTAAAAATGCGTAACTAATAAAATGTTTTGAAATATATTAAAAAAAGCAGAATAAAATTGTAACGAATTATTTCTTCTCGCAGTTCGTTACTAATTTTTCAACACCCTGTACGATTCTCAAATTTAATTCTAGATAGACACTATCTGAATTTTGATATCGAGTCAATATTCTCGTTTTCAACACCGAGGTCACGGTTGATTTGTGCATTCTATTGATTAGAATTTAGTTAATTAATTGCTAATAATAGTAGATTATTATTTGATTTATGCATCACCAAGCGACCTTTCGTTTATCGGATCTATCGTGTTTTTGAGAATCGTAAGTAAAATTAATCTTTACGCCTTCGTAACCTCATATATTGTTTCGTATCAGGTGGAAATCTTTGACCGCCATTTTTCCAACCTTTCGGCAAGGAACTTATTTACCACTGTTTTACAACCAGTAATTAACTGTATTGGAGCTGTATTTTGCCACCAAATTTTAACGTTCGAGCTTACCATCATCCATCTGCCGATAATATTCCATCCGAAGTGTTTTGGATTGTAAAGCCGGACAATTACATTAAGCAGCCAATTATCGTTCAACCATCGTCATCGGTTTATGATATATCAGTTGTTAGCAGCATAGGGTGGCAAGGCAGAAACGCTTCTTTGTTTCAGTATTAATTGGCTACCTTACTCAACGTCAGGACTGTGGACTGCGTTCGCTCGGAACAGGGTACCGGTATCAGGTTAGTAGTGTACTGGTTTACTTTTTTGATTGTTGGTGAGTGTGTTAAGCCAAATCTCTTCTCAGTGGATCATATTTGCGTGATCACAAGTGAAGCGGTTTTGCTGACCCATCTCTATAGCTGTTTGTATTTGAGACAACTTGTAATTTTTTGCCTGATACTTTGAGTATATCTGTATCGTTGGAAGACCTGTTACGTGTTACAATTTTTACCTAATAATTTTGTTATTGTTAATAGTTGGATTAACTGTAATTATACTTGTTACCCTGACTTTTGACTATTATTTCACTCACAACCCTTGCCTCCGACGTGCTGAGAGCTAGTATCAACATCTACGGGTACGTCTGCAAAAATTATTACTGTTGAGTTTTTGCTCAGCAGATGTACAGCCTTCCTTTTACCAAGCCGATACAAAAGGAAAGAAGAGGAAAGGTTGACAAAATGTTAAAACATAATTAATTCAAATAATTTTCTTTCAACTACTGTGCGCCGCGCGTGTCTCGGCACATTCTACTTGAGAAAAAGCCGTAATTATAATAGTTCAAAAAATTTTAAACAGAATTGATTTTAATTATTTTTCATTATTATAATTATTATAATGTATAATCTACAGAAATTTGCACAGATTTTTAATGGTATAACATTATTAAATCTAAACAGTATTAAATTAATAATTCTAATCAAAATTAAATATAGAAACTGATTTCCAAGAAATGTCTAATGCAATGTTGCCGATAAAAAGAAGTGAGAACGTGCAGTCACGAAAGTTGCACGGTCCAGTTGATGCTTTTTCATATATATTATCATGTATGCGACGCTAGCGCCAGCGATATACAGTGGAACTAAAACATTATTTTGCAAGTACGAGTGCACCGGAGTCACTTCCAGTAAAAATTTCAGATTTTAACGCCTGATCCCATACACTACCCGTTAAACACTAAAAACATGGAGATTCGTAGTGACTTCCAAAATCGGAAGTCACGACGATCTATATGAAGTGACTCCGTTGCAAATGTATCTACTTTGGAAGTGACATGATACACTTGATAAATATATTTGTCGAAAAGTTTACGTGTGGTTTATGCCTAAAACTATATACAAAAAACTTGTAGAATTAGGTTTCAGAGAAACCATTTGTATATTTAATGATCACAATATGTGGCTACAAAATAATTTCATGTTTATTGAAGATCATGATATGAAGCATAACGCTTATATAAAGGGACGTAGATCCTTTATATCACACTAAAATATTTGAAAATTTCTCCGCAAAGCCTGGTCCTTAAACATGCTGACAAAAAAATTAGGGCAAAACAAATTAGAATCAAAAATAATTCAAACATTGTTCTTAAGAAGAATGGGATAAAATCCTGTCTTAAGTGATACGAAATTTAGTAAAATCTATTCCAAAATATTTAAAGGCAATTATAAAGGTTAAAGACAATCCCACTAAATATTAAAAACTTCTTCAACTGCCTTTTTGAATTTTTTAAGTTGGGATGTCGAATACTTTAGTTATATCGTTTTTAATTGAAAATAAGTTAGGTGACGAATACTTGTGACACTCACTGTATTTTAATTCCAGTGTGCTATTTATTTGAACGCCTACATGCAAACACTATCAGTTCCTAGTATAAGATAAGCTCCGCGATTAAGCTTTGATTCATGCAGATGTGAATCACAATACAAAACAATATAATGTTTTCATTTAAATCTTACTACATCACTAAAATTAACAATTATTTTGTTATTTTACTTCCATGCTTTTAGTAATGATTTTCTGTTTTTATTACGATTAAGACTTTTTCCTAGTGAAAACATAGCAGAAACTCGGCTCTCTGTCTCGGCTTTCGCTGCACTATAGTCTCGCTCATTCCGGAAATCTTATGTTTCAGATGCTTATACGTAAATAACTCCTATTTCTCTATTCCAAACTCCTATAAGGTTTACGCATCACACACTAAATCGGTTGCTAGAAAGTGCATTATAATAATTTTCATTTTCATAATAACGATGCAGTCAAGGCAGAACAACATAAGCGCCAAAAAGCCAATATAATTAAATAATTATGCTGGTCAAAAAAATATTACCGAAGGGAATGAATTATTGTAATAATTCACCCCCCTTTCCAGTCGTTTAAATTTGGGACGGCCATACTATACAGACATTATACGAACGTCAGTTACCAGTAGTTTTCAGTAGTTAGCAGTGGTTTTGTTACATGTCCTTGCAGTTAGAAATTTCTTAAATCCGTAAAAAAAATTTGACTTTGCTGTAAAGATGAGTTCGATTAGAGGAAAAACTAAATTCGACATTTTCAAAAACTATTACACCGTACAGTAAGTAAAATTTTATCTTTTCCTTTCGATACTAAAATTAAATTGCGCGCAATTTTTACGTTATAATTTCACATTAAAAAGCTGCGTAATTATTTATTACATTATTACTCATTTCAAAGTTATTGTGGAGAAATAGCAGCGATTAGTTAAATTTGGTATTCTTTTTCCGGCAAAAGTGAAATATGGAAGTACGTTACTGACAATTTGCCACTGCAACCGAAAGATAATGTTGTAGCGGCACGTATTCGTGAATTAGTCACACAAGACTTCCAAGCAAAGAAATATTACGCATGTTTGGAAAAAATCTACGAAATGTTTGCGATACGCCACATGGAAGGGATGCGAATATGCCATGGCACTTTCCAATCGTTCGGCAACTTATTTTGCCATGAACTATTACAAGGTAAATCATCGACATATAATAGTATAAATGTATATATATATTGCTGTGTTATTTCTATCGAAATTTGCACACCCCGGGTTTGTGTTGAGCGCCAGTTTTTTTAAATAAAAGCAAATTTATAAAATTGAAAAATGAAATTTCCAAGGGTGCAATTTCTCAAGAAATTCACGATCCTTGTCCCTCTTATAGCTCAGTCTTGGAGATTCATTCAAGGTGTGGTAGGTTCAGGTTAAACTCAATTAAGGGATGCTGATTAAAATTCAAATAAATATTTGTAGATTGAAAATTTGTTGATATTATGATATTCGAAGATAAACTAATTCGCTTTTGTTGTGATGATCTTTTAAAAATTGATATGCTTACTGTTGTTGAATTGAATCGATGAATAAAAGATTGTATTAAATCGAAAATGGTTTTATAGTTATCAAAAATAATCAAATCGCATGCGAACACAAAGTTCAGATAAGTTTTTTTATCTGAGGAAATGACAATGTTTAATATCAAATAAATCAAAAATGTAGTTCAAAAAAAAATCTTCTTGTGGCGTAGAAAAAGTTACAATAATAATTTACAAAAAGTTAATAAAAATCTTTCAAATACCTTTAAATTTGTTTGTGTATCCGACTTATATAAAAGTTGCGCAGAACACCAACTCACTAACACACACTTGTCGAACCATGCTGATCAGCTGATGACTGTTGATTGCGGTGTTCTGTTGTTGCTGCCTTATTGTGATTCGCACGGTGTTGATACACGAAAAGGAGTTGTTAATCATTTAGAATTGATTAATTGAAATGCTGGTAAGCTGTTTTGTTATTATTTGCTTCCATGATATTTATTGTGAGTCGAATTTAAACACATTTTGTTTGTAGGCGTCTTCATTGACTCGGTAGCCATTGTTATATAAATTGTTATCTAATTTTGACAAATATTGGACTGGTCGAACATGTTGATGTTTTGGATTGAATTATTCACCCTGGAGGTACACACGTCTTGCAATTTCAAGAGCTAAAAATAGACTGTTTGATTTTATGGACACACCTGTCCATCCATTTTGATTATTCTTGGAAAATTTTCATTATTATGAGCCGCACATCCGTCGTTTTGAAACGTTCGAGGAAGACTGACTTTTGTGCCTGCGCCGTTCATGAAAATCGGTCTAATTTTCTTATCAGTGAGTCAAATTTTATTCTTTTTGAAATTTTATAATAACCAATTGTTTTTATATTTACAGGATCGTTTCCATATTTGATGACTTGATTAATTTAGTTGTTCCCAGACGTCTCGTGAATACAGAAGCAGTTTGTAGGCAAGATTTAGTTGGACTTTTGACCTTTTTCTTATCATGAAGCTCGTTATCAATTTTGAAGCGAAAATGAACTCTATTTACCTTTTTATAGACTTTCAGTAGCAAATTATGACCATTAGAGAGAGTAGATCATTTAACAAATTTCTATTTAATTGGTTTGGCACAGTATTTGTTATTCATGGAATAAATTCCATTTTTGTGACGTACAATTTTTGGTTATGTTCTCTGTGATAACACTTCACAGCAAATTTACCATTTTTGACTTAAATAACCTTTTTTACTAAATTTTGAAGTGGCAATAACCTTCATGAATCTATTTTACAGCTTTATTTATCATTTATCAATCCTTAAAGATCTTTGTATGCTCATAATATAGAGAAATTGCGAAATTGGTTTATCTTTCTTATCTGTGAAGTTTTAATGAGGTCAAATTTTGTGTGAAATTTTTATATGAGTTAGAAATTCAATAATTTGCACTGGCCTGGTAGCTTGAGACACAGCAATATGTATAACATGAAAAGTTTCATTGCTTTGATTGGTTTTGAGCACGGTACATAATAAGATAAGGTAGTCCGACGAAGTACTATTTACGCTCGCTTTAAATGCTACATTTATGTGTCACTGTGAAAGTGAGAAGCCGTCGCGAGAGATGGGAATCTCGCGAGGTTCAAAGTGGTTCAAAGTGCATACAATGCAGTCTGTAGGCATACATTGTTTAAGTTAAGTAGAATTATTATTCGCTCTTGCCTTTTGTTTAAAATGGTTAGTGATAGGTATTGTTTTGCACCTGGATGTAAGAGTGGATATCCCGATTTTAGAAACGAAAAAGTTTCATTATTTAAAGTACCTAAAAACATGTTAAAAGTGTGGGCTGCTGCCATTCCTCGTAAAGATAAAATATTTACTATTAATAATGCTTTGTGCGAAAAACATTTTCTTGTGGAAGATATAATACGTGAAGTGAAGACAGAAACATATTCGGTATGATTTTACTTTAGTAACACGTTTATAAATTCAAAATATATAGGTATTTAAACATAGATTTTAATAAAAATAATATTATTGTAGTATTCACTTAAAATACCGCGATTAAAAGAAAATGCTGTTCCGTGTAATTGGCCTAACTGCCCTTCTTATCTATCGAAAAAACCTGCCAAAAAGCGAAGGATAATTGAAAAAAGAGAATGTGTTCATGTTACTGCAAAGCGCAGTAAAGTTCAGAATGAAGGTAATAATAACTTATTATATTTTTTTCTAAATTATAAACTCGATAAAAATATTTTTGCAGTTTTTGATAGGCCGTCAACTTCGAAAGCTTACCAAGATGAAACTGCAAGTACTTCTACAGATATAAGTAATGGTAAAAATTAAATGACAATATTAATCAATTAATTTATGTAAAATTGGTAACTTTCAGATTTGCCAATTAAAGCTCCTGAAAATAAACTTCGCGTGCACGAATTCTTTAATATATTGTGGGAAAAAAAGAATGACATTGTTTTACCGTCTGAGTCTTGGACTATAAAATATTATAGTAATATTGTAGCTATTTTTGAAACTGCGGCAATTGAAGAAGATATAGTAACGACAAAAAAAATTCTTATTACAAAATCCTTCATAAAATTTTTCATTTTTCAACATTTATATGATCATTTAACAGAAGATTCGCTTAAAATTAGCTCTTTTAATGAGTTAGAGAAAAAAATTATAGATTTTGACCAGCTTTCTATCTGCTTTGGATTTATTGACAGATACCATTTAAGTTTAGACTTGAGTAGAACACGTTATCAAAAAGATGAATCTTCGAAATCTATTAGACATAAAAACTGTATATACATATTTCCTGGTACAAAGAATTTACTACAAAATGGTAACTGTTGTCCGTTATGTTTCAATGCCAAACATTTGATAAAAAGGAACTTGGAAATAGATACCAAAGTTATAAAGGCAAAAAAAAATTATTGTCGGAGGAGATGCATTAGAAATATGCGTAAACGTGAAAAAACAGCACGCTATAGAATACAGTTATTACAAAGAGAAGTAAAAGAAACTGCGAAGAAAATTAGAACTGTAAACGAAGAAGCTTATAACATTCTGCTTATAACAGAATGCCTAAAACTTTCAAAATATAAGAAGAAAAATTCCAGACGTTACAGTTCTGATTGGTTACTAATGTGTTTGTTATTACATATTAAAAGCCCTAAAACCTACAATTTCTTGAAAACCAATGAAATTTTACCTCTTCCGGCAATATCAACCATCAGAAATTATTTATCACGGGTAAGCCTAAAATGCGGACTAGATGAAGAGTTTTTTGAGGCTTTTACGTTGAAATTAAAAGAAAAAAACGAATTCGCTAGGCAAGGAATATTAATATTCGACGAAATGGCTGTTCGTACTAATGTGAAGCTCAACGTAAAAAATATGAAATTAATCGGAGCCGAAGATTTTGGCGAAGATCAAGATAGTACCGCAAATACCATCACAGGGCACCAGGCAGACCATGCTTTAGTTTTTATGTGGTCTTCCTTGGCTGACCATGTTAGTCAGCCAATAGCTGTTTATGCTGCCAAGGGTGCCACCAAAGGAACATGTCTTGCCCAATTAGTTTTAAAAATTGTTGTAAAATTGGAGACGTGTGGCGCAGAAGTTCACGGCATCGTTTGTGACGGGGCATCCACTAACCGAAAGATGTGGAGTGAATTTGGTATATCCGGGAAGTTACGGAATACTGTGAATAAAGTAGTCCACCCTACGTCTGATTCTCGATTTTTATATTTTTTTTCAGATGCTCCACATCTTATCAAATGTCTAAGAAATCGATTTTGTAGTAGCAGAGCTCTCATAGTACGAGTTTGTTACGAGATTGCCTGATCTTACCTTAATATTTATTCATTGTAGACGCCTGAAGGTGGGATACTTTGGCAGTACTACCAAATACTATTTGAATTGGATCAAGAACAAATCAATAACGTAAGAGTCTGTCCTAAATTAACAGAATTGCATCTAAACCCCAATAATTTTATGAAAATGAGGGTCAGACTGGCAACACAGGTAATTTCACTGAAAGCGATTTAAAAGTTACATTATAATTTGAACAATAAATTATGTTTCTATTTTGCAGATATTTAGCAATTCCGTCGCGGACGGTTTGACTTACTACCAAAAACGTTGTGACAGACTGAAAGATGCGAATGCAACCATTGCATTTACTAAAAGAATAAATAGTTTATTCGATGTTTTGAATAGACAACGCTCTAATGAAGGAATTACTGAACATAGCGAAGATTTTCAAGTAAATTACCTATTTATATTCAAATAACTTGTCCTTAATATTATTTCTGGGTATAGCCCTTAAGCACCCTTAAGTGAGCACCTATATAAACGTCCAGCTTTCCGAATTTGTATAGGAAAAAGTTGAAATCCGGTGTTCACTTAAGGGACTAGAACCTTATTTCTTTATATTATAGGTCCTTCAAAACAATTTAAAATATTTAAATGACTGGGAGACTATGTTAGTGGAAAACAAGATATCAAAAGAACATTTTTTAACCAGTACAACTGCCGAAGGTTTCCGTGTAACCATCACATCCACTCTAGAATTGTGCGATTATCTTCTAAAATCCCGAAAATTTAAATACATTCTCACTAATAAAATGAATCAAGATCCTTTGGAGGTAGATATTATACTTTAGTTTAATGTTCTTTTTAAAAACATTACAGCGGTTCTTTGGAACAGTAAGGCAAGCAGGGTGCGATAACGATCACCCTACTATGGGATCCTTTTTGCAAATATACCGTATGCTGTCGGTATACAAAGTGCTTAAGCCTCCAAAATTGGGCAATTGTTCGTATGATGACGTTACCGAAAACCGGAACGCCTCATCAAATTTATCTTTCGAATCATTTAAAACTGTATTTTCCTCCGAGAAAGTCAATAAAAGACAACATCTATTGACAATAAAGGATAAACTAGACGGTATCCTAGAAAATCCGAACTGGGAGGAATCGGAAGATACCATTGCAACTTTCTACAAAGCAGATGAACCAGAAACATTGGACTGCATTATTTATTATTTAACTGGCTTCATTTGTAGAAAGTTGTATAAGGAATCAAAATGTTCGGAATGTAAGGATATCTTGTACAAACCAGGATTTTCTGGAAGCAAACCGCCGGAGGCTGAGCTAACAGATTTAAAATCTAGAGGTTGGCTGAACCATCCGAACAAAACTATGTGTGAATATTTTAGAAGACTAGAAAACGTCTTATTTAAGCACATTAGTTCCGTGGATGTTATTGAAAATACGATGGAAGAATTTTTTTCAGAAGATGAAAATAAAAAAATAAGTTTTAATTGTTTAATTCACATGCAGGATGTACTCGCAAGAGCGACTTTTTACTACACATGTATGAGAATTAAACAATATTACAGGCAAGAAGATTCCAAGTTAAAAAAAAAATCAGCCACCGATAGAAAAAAATCTAAATTAGACCAATCTTAACCGTGGTCGTTTGCTCCTAACACAAACATTAACTAATTTTTATATTTTTTTAAAGAAATTTTTCGTTTTCGGTGATAACTCGGTGATAACTTAAACATTGTTTTTACGGTCGCGTCTCTTGTTTGAACGAAACTAAGTGTAATATAGTGTAGTACCCTGTATATAATATATATTTTTAGGTTGTTGTAAATATGTTTGTAATAAAAATCGGTTACTCAAATAGAAAGAAGTTAATTTTTCAAGTCAAGTTGTAAGTGTAAGGGCCGGTTTTACAATAGAAGCTTAAGCTCAGCTCAACTTTAAACCACCCTTGAGCTTCAAATTTTGCAAATTATGGGTTTTACAATGCGCGCTTAGCACTTGAGCCGAGCTCAACTTGAAGCTTAACTGAACGGTCGCCAATGGCGAGCTTAAACCTGGTTCAACAGATATTATGTCATTTGGGTTTACTCTAACCTAAAATTTCAACAAGTGTACATAAATACTGTACAGTTTTGTATAGTTGTAAAAATTAATCCAAGTTGAAAAAAGTTAAAAGTTTAATTAATAAAATGGAACAATTAGTTGGTGTTTTAACCGATGACGAAGACTTTCTGGAATTATTAAATGTAGTGGAACATCCTCGAGCACCAAAAGTATACCGACTTCGAGAAAATCAATTTACAAAGTGGAATGACAATGAATTTATTGCAAGGTTCCGTTTGTCAAAAAATGCTGTCCAATTTGTTTTACAAAATATAGAGCCAGAAATAACGCACACCACAGACCGGTATGTTTTTCATTTATAGACAACCTTTCGATTATAAATATTTTCTTTTATTTTTAGGAATCATGCTGTGTCACCACAAGACATGCTATTTGTGACACTTCGTTTTTATGCTACGGGATCATTTTTACAAACGGTGGGTGATTTTGTAGGAATCAGTAAAGCGTGTGCTTGCGGTATCGTCCCCAAAGTTAGTCGAGCAATAGCAGGGTGGGGCAAGGAATTTATTAAAATGTCAGAAACAGAAGAAGATTGCAAAAAAAACAGTCACGAGTTTTATAACATTGCACGGTTTCCCAAATGTATTGGAAGCATCGACTGCACCCACGTCAAAATAACTTCGCCTGGCGGGGAGGAACCTGAAATTTACAGGAACAGAAAGGGATTTTTCTCCGTAAATGTGCAAGCAATATGTGACGCACATTGTAAAATACAAGATCTTGTTGTAAGATGGCCAGGGTCCTCACATGATAGCACAATTTTTAACAATTCTCGGATTAGAGCCAGGTTTGAACAGGGAAATTTTAGAAATTATGTATTGGTTGGAGATAGTGGTTACGCCATTAGACCGTTTTTAATTACACCACTTGCTAATCCTGTAAATGCAGAGGAACACCTATTTAACGAGTCGCAGATTAGAACTCGTAATCCGGTTGAACGTTGCTTTGGAATTTGGAAGAGAAGGTTTCCTGTGCTGGCATTTGGAATTCGACTGAAGTTACAAAAAGTAGAAGCTGTGGTTGTGGCAACTGCCGTTTTGCATAATATTGCTTGTATGTTTAACGATCCATTACCCGCTCTTAACGAAGAAGAACAGTTGGCTATTAATTATGCAAATAATGTAGAAATAGGTAATTTCCAAGATCATGGTAATGCTAATAACGCAGTCCGTTACCAATTAATAAATGATTATTTTAAGGAATTGTTGTAAATAAAGTAAAATTTATAATTTTTTATAATACCTATATTTAATTAAAAATAAATAATGAAATAATTTATTGTAATGATGGTATGACACTATACAAATTATCGTACGAACAACGGTATCGTTTAAGCGCAGACGAGTTTGGAAAGTTCGCTCACTACATTCTGCGTCGAAACGGTACCGTTGTTCATACCAGCTTAGGTTATTTTTTCCCTCTAATTGTTAGGTCGATCACTTTCATCCTTCCTTCATGCTCTTTTTGCATGTGAGCTAGTTCTAATTCGGATTTTTTCCGCATAAGTGCCATTTCCAGCTCATGCTTTTCCTTCATTGCCTGCAAACGATACTCTTCTTGATCCTGCACATACTTCATACGGCTTACTTCGATACCTTCTTTGGCCTGTGCCCACTGCGAAACCCTATGTGAAATTCCAATATCACATTGGTGTCGCCTGGGTGGTATTTCTACATATAAATACATGACATTACATTTACCACATTTAAAACGAAAAAGTTAAATTTACCCTTGGATTGCGGTGTAATAAGGGCTTTTGACCTTTTCGTCCGTAGCATCTTGGGAGTATATTTGGACCAATCTAAATTTCAATTAATAATTACAAATAAGTATTAGAATAGAAAGAGTGATATTTTCATCAACGATAATTAAGGATTACTGGAAACTGGACATTACCGCTATGAACTACTGCTTGCTCAGTATTTTGCTTCCAACTGTCATCGATGTCCAAATCTGTAATAAACCAAAAATGTTAGGTTGATACAATGCAGAAGTTTTATACATATACCAATGTTTTCCACGAAAACGTTATCGTCCTCCAGGATTTCTTCTTCCGGTATTATCATAGTATTTCTGAAATGCATTATGTTAGAAAATTCAATGTAATCTACAAACCAAGACACTCACTCTACTCCTGCCATTTCAGTTTCACGATCAGCATCGAATTCACTTTGCGTTCCTTCTATTCGAGTTCCCAAAATTTCGTGAACTTGCAAATCAATGTCCGTCATTTTAATTTCTTTTGAGGGACCACCTCCTGTAGCGATAGTCATAGCTCTTTCGTCTGCAAATTTCTTCTTGGCTCTCTTTTTTATGTTATCATATTTCTTTTTTAAAACAATTTGATTTCGAAAAGATCCGCCATTACTTGAATTAAACTTTTGTTCGATTAATTTCCAACATTTGCCTTTCTCACTATTTGTATTAGTATCCGAGACCTTACACTCAAGTACTTTGGCGTACTCTTTCACCAGTGCCATGAGCAGATACTCTTCCGGTTGTGTGAAATTCACAGAACGTTTTTTTGTTTCCGTTTCCATTTCCATTTCCTACAATAATTGAATACCTACAAGAAAAAATAATATAGTTTACCACTACCAAATTAATACCACCACATAAGTGATTGAATTATACATACCAAAGTAATTCGTATTTAAAACAAATTGTGATTAATAATTTGTAATGATAATTTAAAAGTAAAACCATGTGCCTTTCAGGTTATGTAACAATACGAAAATCGTTTGATAATTCACTGTCAATTACGTTTTTGCTGTGTTGCCAAATTGTGTTATAGGTAAACCAAAGCTTAGTTGAACCGCACATTGCATCACATTGTAAAACTGATCTGACCTGTTTAGGTGAGGTTCAGCTGAGCATCGGCTTAGTTGAGCTGATGCTAAACCTCCAATTGTAAAACCGGCCCTAAGTAACACTTTGTCTATGAATAGGGCTGTAAAGTATTTTTACTTTTATTACTTTCTATTATTATAATTTATATTATACATTTACGTTACATTTTACAATTGTAAATAGTAAAAAGCTGCTTAAACTAAGGTTGTACACCCTTTTATACTTTTGGTCTATCTGATGACTTAACTTTACAAATTTAAGTATTAACAATTAATAATAATTAAAAGTTATACTTTATAGTTTTAAAAACAATAAAATTTAAATGTTGAGATTTTATATAGATGAAATCATACCTCGCGAGTGCTCTGTCCTTGTCTAACACTGACTATCACAAAGTGGTTACCGTGCGAAGTTACTCATCGGATTACCTTACTAGAAATTATGTACCGTGGTTTTGAGGAAGCGCGAAACATAGGGCGAAGCGGATGTGCTATCGATTCTACATCCACAGAAGAGAAGCATGAATCATCATTATTATGCAAAAAATTGATGTAATTAACACATACCATGACCCTGGGTGTACATACATCCATAATTGAGGGTTGATAATTACAAAAATTACTGTCCTGCCAATAAAAGAAACGCTGAAAAAAAATACGAATGACAGTCTGTGAAAGAGGAATATTCAAATTTCAGAATAGTAATTATTCCATTTTCACGCACTTGCTTGAAGTTTGAAAAATAGAATCTCGAGCTGTTCGGTTCACGCGTTACTTTGTATTTAATTTCGATGTCTGACCTATTCATACAATTCGCAACATCGCGCTCTAGCTGTGCTGTGTCTCGACGTGTTTGCGCTCGTTTTCGTGCAGTTAATTGAATCGTCTGCTTCGTTTGTTTAAACGTCCAGTTTTACTTGTGACACCTCGGTGGTCGGTGCTAGTTCAGCTCGCATTCATTTAATCTGCCTCTACGCTGGGACCAATTTGTATTAGTTCGAATATCTACAAAAATATTCTTATTTGAGGTAATAATACACGGACCTTGACATCTAATGGTCGATTTATGCACAAATTTAGCGTAACGGAATATAACGTAGAAATGTAATGTAAGAGATGGACTTATGCACTTCCATATAGTTGTCTTTGTCGTTGTCTAAACAACGTTATATTTCTACGTTATATTCCGTTACGCTAAATTTGTGCATAAATCGACCATAATATCTAATATACACAAACATGAGTGACGGTAGACAAAGACTGAGTGGTAGTGAGTATAAAAAACGTGCTAAAGAAAAAGAGGAAAAAAATAAAATTGTCCTTTCCAAAGTGCCGAAATTAGACCATTTCTTTAAATCATCTTCGCGTATTCGCGATGACAATGCAATTCTCAGTAACAATTCTCAAGTGCCACAAGCTGGAACTAGTGAAACTTGCAACAGTGAAACAAATCCTACCCGAAATCAACCTGGTTTGGAAGTGGAAACTGCTACCAATGAGACCATCGATCCTGTGGAATCAACAAATATTGAGAAAAAAGGGGAATCAGTGGAATCACAAAACGACAATGGGTTTTTCGCAAGTGACTCCGATAAAATCAGCAGTGACCCGTTTTTATGGCAGCTTGACAATGCTACCAGAGACTATTTAAGCATTAACGGTTTCACACAAAATATTGATTGTGATTTCACAAAAAGCAAGAGAGATTATAAAAACCATTCTCGTTATTTTTCGAAGTCTAAGGGCGGATTATTAAGTACTTAGAATGAAACAGAGATGTCAGCACTATGGCCAATTTAGTGTTATTTTTGAGAAGTACCAACTTTGGAAAGTTAAAGTTTCTAATTTCATCCATTTATGTCAAATCGTTGAATTTTGATAGTCATTTAAAGTGAACAATTTATATAAATTTGCTAAAATGGAGAAAAACGAAAATCGTGCGGTTATCAAGTACTTGTATCTCAAAGGCTTAACGCCTTCAGAAATAGTTACTGATATGAACTCAGTGTTGGGTGAATCTGCTCCGTCGACTGCAACTGTTTATAATTGGTATAATGAATTTAAACGTGGTCGTAAAAGCACAAGTGATGAACAAAGGCCAGGACGTCCAAAAGACGTTGTTACTCCAGCCATTGTCAAAAAAATCCATCGTACTGTATTAAATGATCGAAGAGTGAAATTGCGTGAGCTAGCTGACTTATGTGGAATAACGTATAAAAGTGTTTGGGATGTTTTACATAAAACACTGCATATGAAAAAGTTGTCTGCGAGATGGGTGCCGCGTTTGCTTTCAAACGATCAGAAACGCAATCGAATGGATCTTTCAAAGCAAAGTTTGGAATTATTTCAGCGTAATCCCAAAGAATTTTTGCGCCGATTCATAACCGTCGATGAAACATGGATTCACTACTATACCCCAGAAACGAAAGAACAATCAAAACAATGGATGGAAGCTGGTGAAAGTGCTCCAAAGAAAGCAAGGACAGTTCCATCAGCTGGAAAGGTTATGGCAACTGTTTTTTGGGATGCTCATGGAATAGTGTTAATTGACTTCCTCCAGAAAGGAAAAACAATAACAGGAAAATACTATGCTGAATTATTGGACAAATTAAATACTGCTATCCAAGAAAAAAGACCTCATTTAAACAAGAAAAAAATCCTGTTTCATCACGACAATGCACCAGCTCACACATCAAGAATTGCAATGGCAAAATTGCATGAATTAAGCTACGAATTGCTTCCACATCCACCATATTCACCAGATTTAGCTCCTAGTGATTTCTACTTGTTTCCAAACTTGAAGAAATGGCTCGGAGGAAGAAGATTTACGTCAAATGAAGAAGTGATAGATGCAACAAATGCTTATTTTGGAGAGTTTGAGAAATCTTACTTTACCGATGGCATCCAAAAACTTGAACCGCGTTGGATCAATTGTGTCGACCTAAAAGGAGACTATATTGAAAAATAAAATGAAATTTTCCCAAAAAAATTGTTTTTACTTTCTCATTCTAAGGACTTAATAATCCGCCCTCGTATGTTCGAAAGAAAACTGCACAATGGTGAAAAAAAATTAAGGAACTAGCTGATCTACTCGGAAATGGACACCGTCATTAAGGCGACGGTCAATTGCGCGACGACAATTGGGCGACGTCAATTAGGCGACGGTCAATTGGACACCGGTTTTTTGGGCGACGACTTATTAGGCGACCCCAATTAGGCGACCGGTCATATAGGCGACGGTAAATCAGGCGACGGTACAAATTGGGCGACTGGAAATTCAGTAAATTTTTTTAATTAAAAAATTTATTAAAATAATATTTTATTGCAAAATTTATTTTCAAATTCTTATAGTATTCTATTATTTTTATTATTATAAAACATTAATAAATACACAAAAATTAAATTACATGACATACAAAAAATAAACAATTTTCAATCCATGTCATAATTGTACGATAAACCGCGAAGATATTCTATAACATTTTGTAAATTGTGGTATTCGAGAACCTTATTTAAAATTCTTTCGTCAGCTTCTTCATACTTGACTCGCTTTCGACTAGGTTCATGTCCGGCAATAATTCTTTCGTAATCTATGTCATACGATTTTTGAATTTGTTTTAACTTATCTAAAAACATGAACAAATGAGGATGAGCAATACCAGTACCAAAACCTAATTGCACTTTCCGATGACAGGCTTCCGCAAAATTATTTGTTCTATCAATACCATCTAATGTTCGTTGGTATACAGACCAAATATCGTAAGGAAACGTTGGTGTTGCTCTTGTGCCATTGTGTCGAATACGTCCTACATAATTAATACTAAACCATTGTAAAATTGGCTCCAGTTCTTCTGGCAAATAATCTTCCAAGCTGATTATTGCATTATCAATGTCGTTTTCGGGAACAAATGCAAGAGACGTAACCATTTTTGCACTCATTGCAAAGTCAGCATCCGTACTGTATCTTCCTAAAAGATTGTTTAAAGATAAATGCTTTTTTAGATTTTTTACCAGATGAAAAAACAACCATTAATGCGTACTTCTGGAAAAACTTCGTGAATTGCTTGATGAACAGCAAGTTCATAATCCACACTTATACTCTCTGGATTTAGTTCAGGCCACAGCTGGCGCATCATGGTAAACAATCTTACGTATGTATCATTTCTTTTATCGGGTAGTAAACAATATAATATAGGAAAAACCGCTCTTTCGCCTTTTCTAGCTAAGACTACAAAAATTTGAGCAAACAGAGGAGGAGATAGTAAAAACGTGCCGTCCATAAATAATTCTCGCATGTCTCTACTCCACGTAGAGTTATATTCTCTTCCAAACATCAAGATGCGCTCTGGGTCGCGATGCTCACTTCCCGAATCCGCTAGAAGGAAACGTTCAAAATTATTCGGGCTAAACTCGTATTGCAAATATGCCTCTGCTATAACGATTTCCTCACGAGTTTGCGGATTGCTAGGCGCTTGTAAATTTCTATTTCTTCTTCTTTGGATATTACGGTTCATGGCACTGCGGCTTGGAAGAACACCTCTCACAGCACCGGGTACATTTTGGGTAGCGGTGATCCTTATTTGAGCAGGGGTTTCATGAGTAGTTCCTGCTAGACGTCTTACGGTTGTTTTCACTTGTTGTACTACAACATGTGCTGCATTTCCTACTGTGCTACAAGTGTGTTCTCTTCGTATGCAATTAAAAGATTTGTCTTCCATATTCGTCCATATTCGAGCATTACATCCAATATTTTTGTTTTCACAACGCCAGAATTGAATTGAACCGTCCTTACTGACTTTGTCTTTGATATAAAGAAATCCGTCCCGAGCGTACTTTTCGTTCCCTTTTTGAGTCGTTATTTCTATTCTTCCTTCCATTGCAAATGATTTTGTTTTAACTTCAATTTGTAATATTCATACTTATATAGAAATTAATATTTACCAATCACAAATATTTACCAACCACAAATTGTAATTAAACATTAACGTAGCCTAATTTACCATCGCCTATTTGGCCAGTCGCCTATTTGACCGGTCGCCTAATTGGGGTCGCCTAATAAGTCGTCGCCCAAAAAACCGGTGTCCAATTGACCGTCGCCTAATTGACGTCGCCCAATTGTCGTCGCCCAATTGACCGTCGCCCTAATGTCGTGTACCGTTGTGATGAATTCATTGATTTAATGGCTCACGAAGTACATGAAATCATTTATGAAGAAGTACGCAATTCGAAATATTTTTCAATTGTTGTTGACTCTACTCCAGATCTATCGCACGTAGATCAACTCACATTCGTTTTACGTCACGTAAAGCCTGATGGTAATCCAGTTGAGCGCTTTTTAGAATTTCTACCTAATGTTGGTCACAAAGGCATAGAAATAGCGGAGGCTGTTTCTTACTTTGAAAACTGCTAAGCTTGACATAATGAACTGCCGCGGTCAGTCCTATGATAATGCAAGTAATATGTCTGGTATTTACAACGGAGTGCAAGCGAAAATAAAAGAAATCTGCCCTCTTGCCGAGTATGTACCTTGTTCGGCACATTCTTTAAACTTAGTTGGGGCGTGTGCTGCAGAAATTTGTGAGGAAAGTTGTAAATTTTTCAACATTCTGCAGGAATTGTATAATTTGTTTTCCTTGTCAACCTTGTCAACCCAGCGTTGGGAAATATTACAGAATCAGTGTGATTTGTATAAGAAGCAGTGTGAAGAAAACAAAGATATTTTGCTATCAGATTCACGAAAAACCGATAAAAGGAAAACCGTTAAGTCATTATTAAGTACTCGTTGGTCAGCATGTCACGATGCTTGTGAAAGTCTATTTCAGTTGTGGAATCCGGTACATGATGCGTTGCATCTTATTGAAAATGATCAGCTTCAGAAACCAGTAATCAGGTGCCAGGCTAAGGGAATTCGAAAAGAATTAGAACGTCTAGAAACTGCGTTCATGACTTGCTTTTGGCAGTTTTTACTGAACAGAATTAATTCGGTTAGCAAGCAGTTACAGAAAGAAACTATCGATATTGTTTCCACCGTTAGTCTCTACGACAGTTTGATAGAATTAGTTCGTGAATTCAGACGAGATAATTCTTTTGATAATTTCGAAAAACAGGCTTTGGAACTTTCGTACTGTAAAGAATATGAAAGAAACGTTAAGCGTCAAAGAAAGCGAAAGCAGCAGCATGATGAAACGCCATCAGAAGAAGTATCTTTCAGCGCTACACAGAAAGAAATAAATTCGCATTTTCTTCTAATCTTAATTAGTTGAATTGAAATTATATAGTTTATTTAAAGTTTCTATTATTCAATTAGAGTATTTAATTATTTCAAACAATCCGTTTAGTAAAAATATCTAATTTAAAATTGATGATAAAAATCATTTGAACTTTAGTTAAATCGTTTATGAAAAATAACCATTTCATTAAATTATTATCTTATTTTCATTTAATAATAATTATGTGATTTATACGGATTTATACAAATGTATTTTAATGATTTATTTAATATTATTTAATTTTCATCTACTTTTATGAATAAAATATACAAATAGTTTAGATGATTTTGTTATATATTATTCTTAAATTTATTTAATTAAATTCAATGTTTTTTATAAAACATATCATGGAATCATACAATTTAATTTACCGAAACATCTAATCATTCAATGTAATTTACTGAAGCTATAAGACGCAGGACAAGAAATACTATCCGGCAAATAATTTTGCTGAAATTGCAGGCTGATGGAGCCTACACGTTCCAACTTATTATTTAGCTTATTAGTGCTTATTAGTTTCAACGAGATTGTATCGTGTGAACCCCCTATATTACTCGAAGTTAAATCTTTATTATATAATCGGCCCTTAGAAACACGTTGGTATAAATTTGAAAGATTTCGTTTATAGTATTATAAATCATAGTTTTATACTAAATAATTTTATACGAACTGTAATCAAAGTTGAACTTGTTTCGTGGTAAATAATAATGGCAAATAGTGAAGGTGAATCTGTGAAAAAGTTGTTACAACTATTAGTCCACTGATTATAGTAAAAAAATCGAGCAAACTACGAAATAATTCATACAAAACGTTTTAGTGTGTTTTTGGCTTTAATAGGGTGTTCTAAATAGTTTCTCAAAAGTCCCCAAAGATTGGGTGTCCGCTAAAGTTTTCAGGGCCTGAAAACGGCTGAAATTTCAGTTCCAAAATTAATTTTTGTGAATATCTAAATTTCTATAGGATTTAGGTAAAAAATACATCAGATAAAAAAGAAAGCTGGAGAAATTCTCGAAAAATTACTAAGATAGACATTTTTTCATATAAGCAACCGTGTCCATGATACACGCGAGTGAAATGTCATCTGAAAGCAGGTAAGTATAGTATTAATATAAGTTTGAAGGCAAGGGAAGGGTTTTCGAAAAAAATGTTATTCTACATTTCGCTTTAGATTTGCTCACTTTATCGATTGAAAGAGAAAAAAATTTGAAATTGGAAAATTTCTTCAAAAAATGTAACATATTTTTCGATTTGAGCTCTTCGAAAGGACCGTTATGTTGTGGATGGATTTTTAACAATCATGCTCGTCGATTGCCAACGAATACACGTTGGACATATTAAATTTTCCTTTCGTTGTGAACTTTTTTTCTCGCCAAAATATTACCATGAATAATAAAAATAATAAAACAATAAACATGCATGAATTTGTAATGTTTTGGCGAGAAAAAAGGTTCACAACGAAAGGAAAATTTAATATGTCCAACGTGTATTCGTCGGCAATCGACGAGCGTGATTGTTAAAAATCCATCCACAATGTAACGGTCCTTTCGAACAGCTCAAATCGAAAAATATGTCACATTTTTTGAAGAAATTTTCCAATTTCAAATTTTTTTTTCTTTCAATCGATAAATTGAGCAAATCTAAAGCGAAATGTAGAATAACATTTTTTTCGAAAACCCTTCCCTTGCCTTCAAAATTATATTATATTACTATACTTACCTAAATGCAAAATCCTAAATGCAGTGGACTATATGGTGTTTGGAAGATCTAATTCCAATTTTTAATGGTATTTATAAATTACTTCCGTAAAAATATATAAAAGTATAAGTAACTTTTATATAGAAAATGGAATATTTAATTTTTTTTAAATTGCTTATATTTTAGAATATTTAAATCGGTTTTACTTTGCAGGATACTATGTAAAAATTGAAAGTTATGATCCACATTACAGTAGTTATGTATGTAGTAGTTGAAAGTGAAAGAGATGATGAACATGTATTTCTCATTTCAATAGATCCTAACAAAATAAAGTATCCACCTGTAGCCTTCAAATTGTTTCTTGTGACATTTGGCGCTACAGAACGTTTTCTTTTAATTGAGTACAACCTAAATATTGCGATTCTTTTTAAAATTAATAATTCAAGTTTTGAATTACATACCTATTTTTAGAATACCCTGTAGATAGGTTTACATTTTCAAAATTTGTTAAATTTTGATAATGCTTGGGAAGGTCGGAGGTAATCTGAAAGCAAGCGAACAGCTGAACGTGTGGATATTTTTACGCAAGTAAATTGTGAGTTTTTCTTGGTAGTTTATTTGATTTTAAAATCAAACCGAAGCATCTAATTACCGTTTTTTTCGAGATATAAATTATCGTAGTAATTTATCGAAAAGTCGGATTGCCGGTATTAAGTATTAGAAGCTGTTTTTTTTGTGATTTGGAAAAACGTGTGTGTTTCAACGTCCCGATTACAAATTTTCCGTAGGGAAGCTAAAAACGGTCAGAGATTAATAATCAATTATTCGATTTGGGAAAGTTACTTACTGCGTGATTCTCAAGTAGCACGACTTGTTATTTTTGGTTTACCGCATTTGTCAACTAAAACACCTGTAAATTGTCAACGTTCGGATTCCTGATAGCACAATATCAATTTTTCAATTAATCTGCAATCGACAAACATACCAGGGGTGTGCCGATAACAAGATTGTAGGGTGAGCCAAAACTTTTGTTTTTATCATTTTTTTTTTGGGGTTGGTGATACCGCCGAAATTATTCGTTTGTTTCGTGGTGTACCTATAGTGCGCTGGCGATATTTTTTTGGCTTCTGAAGAAGCGAAGTTCAACCTAACTTATATTGGTTGTAAAATAGAGAGGTAAATCCTCCATGTAAATTTGGGGTTTCTATTTAAATTGTTTTGATATCAAATTATTTTTGTACAAATAGATTTGATTAGTTTGGACGCAATATTTTGTTCAATTTGTGTATGATAATTTTGGTTATCTACGACAACCAGGTAACCACTTGTACAGTGCGAGAGCTTTGTAAATATTATTTTTCTGAATTCACCAATAGCTCTATTATACGTTTACTTGTTGCTTTGGTGTTTTATTTTGACTTGCTTTTGCCCTTTCAGGATAACATCATTTACTTTAGCGACATAAAGGGCGTGGCGCTCATTTTATTTGAATTCAGTTCGAGGGAGCAGGTATTCGTTCCTGGCTCGCCTGACCCCCCCATAAATTGCTCTTCCGTTGAGCTAGTTTAGCGTCGCTAGATAAGGCCCAGAAGCGCAGGTAAGGTCAGCGTATGATAGGAGGCCATTTTTGTCGACCGGTACTTAGGATAAGTAAGCGGGCCGCACACCTATTGATATATTAAAGGTTAGCAGTGTAAATTTATTGAAGCCCAAAAGTGCTTTTATATAATTTTAGTAATTATGTATTGTTATATTATGTAGCATTTATTTTCAATTTAAACACCTCGGAATGCTACAAAAGACATCAACATCATCAGGCGACCTAAAAAGACCAACATTAGTTTGTTTATTAATTTCAATTTATTTAATCAGACTTTCGAAGTACCCTGTACTTAACTTTGGCATTTTCAAAATTTAAAAATTGATAATTTGGCAAGGTCGTCCTGACAATCAGAGAGAGAGGTCTGAGATAAGCAAGCAGACAAGTGCGTTTTACAAAAATTTCGTGGTAGTTTTTCGAAAAAGTTTACTAGTTTTTAAACCGATCTGGGTCTTTTCTACGACTTATTGAGTAATTTGTAATTTGCTTATTCGGTGTTGTCCGGTATCAACGTAGAAGGCCAGTAATATTTAACTTGGTGGAGTACGCGAGTTATCGGTACCACACGTTAATTTTCCTATTAAGGAAGCTAAAAGGATCATTGTTTAAAACGACGTTTTCAATCGATCAATTACTTAACGCTATTTCGAACACATCTTTCGATCTGTTATTTTTGGATGTTATCATCGATTTGATTTACCGCTACTGTTTGTCACCTGTATTGCTCATTCAACTACGTTATCAACCGTTGATTTGCCTGATTGCTGTTCCACTGCTACATGCTGCTACATACCTCTGCAGCGACGTGATTTCAACATCACCACAAAATTGGTTCTCGCCCAGGTCGAACTCCAGTGCCGTCCCGACACGAGTTTTGTTAAGGGTGAGAGTTTTTTTGCTATATTAAATTTTCGTGTGGGGTTTGCGATACCGCCACAATTGTTTTCGTCGTGTATTGGTGCGCCGCCGACTATCAACCTAATTTATAATTTGTTTGCTTTGATAGGGGTGAATCCCCCATGTTATTTTTGATATTTTGGTATATGATTTAATGATAACAGTTGTTATCGACGCCAACACAGATAACCACTTGTACGGTGCAACTATTTATATTTTTTTTGTACTGTGCGATTATTTTTGTACCGAATTCGACTAATAATTATATGTTTATTTGTGCTCCGGTGTTTTATTTCACCAGCATTTGCCCTTTCAGGAAAACACCTATTTATAGCGACATAAAGGGTGTGGCGCCTTTTTTTTTGAATTCAGTTCTAGGGAGAGGGTATTCATCCCCTGCTCGCCTGACCCCCCCATAAATTGCTCTGCTGCTGAGCTTGCTGAAGCGTCGCTTTATTATAATCACCGGGAGTACAGGTAAGGTCGGCATATTTTTATTTAGTTTTGACGACTGGTGCCCAGGTGGAGTACGCAGGTCGCAAATTTGGCGCCCAACGTGGGGCCATAAGCCGCACAGAACGCGAGGCCTTAAGCCGCACAGAAGTACAAGTGGGTATTGCGTTGGCGAAAGCGAAATTTGTTTTCGCAGAGTAGATTTGTGCATTAAAATTCGGTTAGGTGGTTAAAATAGTTTATTTTGGGCACGGCTTACAGACGAAAGCGAATTTTTTTTTTACAGTCAATTGCTCACCTTCGTTAGTGAGACGTCATTGGTGTAAGTTGACCTTGGAGTGTTTGCTCGCGAGTCATTTGAATTGCATTGTTGGCAATCTTTGTTTTTTTGCTGTATGGAGATGGAAGGTAGCAAGATCAACGTAGACAGGTTGTCGAAGGACGAACTGATCTACGAAATCAGAATCAGAGCGACGGTTGAATACACAGGTAGTAGCGTCGACGAACTCAGAAAGATACTAAGATCGATCTTTAAAAATAAACAATCTTTAAATGCTTCGATACCGGTGTACCCTTTTTCTATCGCGGAAGATTTAGAGGCAGTTGTTGCCACCGTAGAAGAGTTAGGGCGACTCATGCTCTTATATACAGGGGTAGAACGCGACAGTACTCATAAAAAAATCGAGACAAAATTAACTTACGCATTAGGTAGGTTGAATCGCGCTAAAGCTGTCACCGAGGCTGACACAAGTAAAGTAGCGAATTTAAACACTCGATTGTTAATGTTGTCGGAAGATTTTAGGTCCAAGGGTAAAAGAGTTGGTAAATCTCGTGAGAGCATTTTAGACCTAGGTATTTTGAGTAGGACTCTTCGTGGAGTCGACGAAATAGAAGTTTCTGAGACAGAATCTTCATCCGATTCCGAGGTTGAAGCCAATTCGGTTAAGCGCCGGCCAAAACCTTATCCGGTTAGGAATTGGGGAATCAAGTTTTCAGGTAAGAAAACTGACGCGACGATAAACGACTTTCTCGATTCGGTGGACGAGAAAAGAATACCGAGTGGCTTGTCAAAGTCCGAGCTATTTGACCAAGCGATCGAACTTTTCACGGGAGATGCAAAAATTTGGTACAAATACATACGGTCTAAAGTTGGTTGTTGGGATGAACTTGTCGATGCGTTGCGAGAGGAGTATCTTCCTCCGTTATATGACCGCAAACTTTTTGAAGAAATAAAAAAAAGAACGCAAGGGAAGGGAGAAAGCATAGGAATGTATGTAGCGTTCATGCAGACCATGTTTTCTCGCCTGCAAACACGCATCCCGGAATCGACAAAACTCGAGATTTTGCTGGAGAATTTTGCTCCTCGCTATCAGCCGTATTTCGTGTTCTCCGAGGCCGAGTCAGTCGATCAACTAGTCGATCGTTGTCGGAAAATCGATCAGAGGCTAGACTTAGCCAAAAATTTTGTGCCGCCTCCACACAAAAGCGGTTGTGTGGAGCCGAGCTTAGCATTTGCTGGTGCATCATCAAGCAAATATGAGAAAGCGAGCGTTAATAGGCTGGACACAGTCAGCCCCGAATGTTGGAACTGCGGTTCGAGGGGACATTACGCGAGGGACTGCAGGACAGGAACCGGGAGTGTTCGCTGTTCCGGTTGCAGGAAACCTAATGTCTCGCGGGAACAATGCCCGGTTTGTAACGGCGCGCAGGTTCGCGGGGGTAGGAAGATGCAGCATAGACGTTCGGGAAACGGTTCGGGGCGAATCTAGGCAGTCGAGCTAGATCCACCCCTAGGACAGTCTCGACGAACCATTATTTAGAGGCGGTTCTGCACTACATTCTAGAGAGTGCTAAAGACGACCAGCGACCATATTTGACGGTCACTATATTTGGTCAAAAGATAAAGGGATTACTTGATTCGGGGGCGAGCAATACAATTATTGGTTCTCTGGGTTTATCTTTCTTAAATAGATTGGGAATCAGGGTTAAAAGCGGCGAGACCGTTTGTAAAGTTGCAAATGGGCAATTGGTTAAAGGTGTGGGAAAGTGCACGCTTCCTATGAAGGTGGCTGACCTCACAAAATTAATTGACGTCACAGTTATACCTGAGGTGCCGCATGCCCTCATATTAGGTATTGATTTTTGGAAGGCAATGGGTATTGTACCCGATGTGAGAAGCGATAGTTGGGATTTCTCTACAGAACCCATAGAATGTTTGGCGGTTAACGATGCGATACGCGATGCTAATGGTTTAGATAGTGGGGAAAAAGCGCGTTTGGAAGCATTAATCGAAAGGAATTACAATCTTATGGGAGACGGATTGGGTTGTACGAACCTCGTTGAACATGTGATTAAGACTAACGCGGAGCCAATCAAACAACGTTACTACCCGGTGTCTCCGATAGTACAAGCGCAACTAAATAAACATCTCGATGAGATGATTGGACAAAACATAGTCAGAAAAAGTTGTAGTCCTTGGGCATCTCCGGTCATCTTAATCAAAAAGAAAAACGGTGAGCAACGTTTTTGCGTTGATTACCGCAAGCTCAATGCCGTAACCGAGAAGGATAGTTATCCGCTTCCTTACGTGACTAATACGCTCGATCAACTGAAAGATGCGCGATACTTGTCGTCTTTGGACGTGAAATCGGCATTTTTCCAAGTTCCTCTCGCGGAGGAGTCAAAGAAGTACTCTGCTTTTGTTGTTCCTAACCGTGGTTTGTGGGAATTTAATCGTTTACCTTTCGGCCTATCCACAAGCCCGGCTACTTGGCAACGGTTGATGGACCGGGTGCTGGGATATGATTTGCTTCCACACGTATTTTGTTATCTCGATGATGTCGTGATAGTCACTCAAACTTTTGACAAACACTTAGAGATTTTAGATGAAGTGTTTAGAAGGCTACGCGAGGCCAATATTACCGTTAAGAAAGAGAAATGCCAGTATTGCCGTTCCGAATTAAAGTACTTGGGTTACGTGGTAGACAAACACGGTTTACATGTTGATCCCGATAAAGTAAGAGCCATGTTAGAGTTACCGGCGCCAAAGAATGTTAAGGGCGTTCGCGGTATTATTGGTACTTTTAGTTGGTACCGCAGATTTATTCCCGAGTTCTCTACTCTTATAGCTCCCATTACGGCTTTACTTCGGAAATCTAACAATAAATTTGAATGGACAGAGAACTGCGAGAGTGCTTTTCGTACCCTAAAAGAAAAATTGGTTACCGCTCCGATTTTGAGCTGTCCTGATTATAACTTACCATTTGAGGTCCAGACAGACGCATCCGGCTGGGGTATCGCCGCGGTGTTGACTCAAACTCACCCGGACGGTGAGAAAGTCATATCTTACATTAGTCGGTCTTTAACTCGCCAAGAGCAGAAATACAGCACCACCGAACGTGAGTGCTTAGCTGTCCTCTTCGGGCTCGAGAAATTCAGGCAGTACATTGAGGGGGTACCTAATGTAAAAGTCGTCACAGACCATTACTCGCTTGTTTGGTTACGAAATCTCCGTGACGTTAACGGACGATTGGCACGGTGGGCTTTGAAAATGCAGGGGTACGATGTACAAATTGTCCATCGGAAGGGCAAAGAACACGTAGTCCCTGATACATTAAGTCGTGGTGTCCCTGTGTTAGATAGTGTTGAGGTGGATAGAGAACAATGTCCCGACGATCGGTGGTACGCCGAAATGAAGCGTAAGATTAGCTTAAAACCCCTTAGATACCCGCAATGGCGAGTAGAAAACGGGCTGATTTATAAGTACTTACCGCCCAAATTTGTTGGTTTGTCTAATGCTTGGCAGCGTTGGAAAACTGTTGTTAAAAAGGCTGATCGTCAAGCGCTTTTGTTAAAGGCGCATAATGATCCTACATCCGGTCATACGGGGGTGTACAAAACGTATGCTAGGCTAGCGGAGACATACTTCTGGCCCAAGATGAGGGAAGATGTCGAGAGGCTAGTTAGGCGTTGTAGGATTTGCCTACAATACAAATCGCAGAATAGAGCGCCGGTGGGTCAAATGCTGTCGCATACGCCACCGTCACAGCCATGGGAAACCATTTCTTCAGACTTAATGGGACCGTTACCAAAGTCAAAGAGTGGCAATAGATTTATGTTGGTGGTCACTGACTACTTCAGTAAGTATGTGTTGGTATTCCCAATGAGGAACTCCCTCGCCACCAACATAATCAAAAGACTGGAAAACGAAGTTTTTCTTGTTTATGGAGCACCTAGGGTGGCCATATCCGATAACGGCCCTCAATACATCAGCCGTGAGTATCGTGCTTTGCTAAATCGATACGACGTCGAAGCGAAGTACACACCTTATTTTCATGCCCAAAGCAATCCTACGGAACGGATGAACAGGACAATCAAACGAATGATTGCGTCCTACGTTCAGGAAAAACACACGGCTTGGGATGAGAATTTGGCTAAAATAGCGTGCGCAATAAGAACTTCTAAAAGTGAGACTACGCAAGAAACTCCGTATTTTGTTAATTTCGGTAGGTCAATGATCCTATCCGGAAAAGATTTCGCGCGTAGAGACGTGTTTAAAGACGAGGAGGTTGTGCACGAAAACAGTCGCGATGAGAGTTTGAAGGATCTGTTCGGTTTCGTGAAACGTAGGTTACAGATAGCTTCAAACAAGAACAAGAAAGCATACAATTTAAGACGTCGACCCGAACAATTTATAGTAGGTCAAGAAGTTTATAGAACGAACCATGTTTTGTCGAAAGCGTCCGACAGGTTCACACGGAAACTTGCTCCAAAGTTTGTGGGCCCTTTCACGATAAAGCGCAAAACGTCCCCATGGACTTACATTCTGGTTGACCAAGACGGAATAGAACGCGGTACGTGGAACGCAAAAGATTTAAAAGCGAAACCACCCGATTCGGATTAGGGCGCTTAGTATAACAAATTAGTTTTTAACATTAGTGCGTGTCCACGTACGTTTTAATTAGTTTAATCAATTAGTTTCGTCCAATTTTTTTTGTATTTAGTTCACCCGACGTTGGGGTGGTAGCAATTTTAGGAAAATCGCTTAGAGCAAGGGGGGAGTTGTAGCATTTATTTTCAATTTAAACACCTCGGAATGCTACAAAAGACATCAACATCATCAGGCGACCTAAAAAGACCAACATTAGTTTGTTTATTAATTTCAATTTATTTAATCAGACTTTCGAAGTACCCTGTACTTAACTTTGGCATTTTCAAAATTTAAAAATTGATAATTTGGCAAGGTCGTCCTGACAATCAGAGAGAGAGGTCTGAGATAAGCAAGCAGACAAGTGCGTTTTACAAAAATTTCGTGGTAGTTTTTCGAAAAAGTTTACTAGTTTTTAAACCGATCTGGGTCTTTTCTACGACTTATTGAGTAATTTGTAATTTGCTTATTCGGTGTTGTCCGGTATCAACGTAGAAGGCCAGTAATATTTAACTTGGTGGAGTACGCGAGTTATCGGTACCACACGTTAATTTTCCTATTAAGGAAGCTAAAAGGATCATTGTTTAAAACGACGTTTTCAATCGATCAATTACTTAACGCTATTTCGAACACATCTTTCGATCTGTTATTTTTGGATGTTATCATCGATTTGATTTACCGCTACTGTTTGTCACCTGTATTGCTCATTCAACTACGTTATCAACCGTTGATTTGCCTGATTGCTGTTCCACTGCTACATGCTGCTACATACCTCTGCAGCGACGTGATTTCAACATCACCACAAAATTGGTTCTCGCCCAGGTCGAACTCCAGTGCCGTCCCGACACGAGTTTTGTTAAGGGTGAGAGTTTTTTTGCTATATTAAATTTTCGTGTGGGGTTTGCGATACCGCCACAATTGTTTTCGTCGTGTATTGGTGCGCCGCCGACTATCAACCTAATTTATAATTTGTTTGCTTTGATAGGGGTGAATCCCCCATGTTATTTTTGATATTTTGGTATATGATTTAATGATAACAGTTGTTATCGACGCCAACACAGATAACCACTTGTACGGTGCAACTATTTATATTTTTTTTGTACTGTGCGATTATTTTTGTACCGAATTCGACTAATAATTATATGTTTATTTGTGCTCCGGTGTTTTATTTCACCAGCATTTGCCCTTTCAGGAAAACACCTATTTATAGCGACATAAAGGGTGTGGCGCCTTTTTTTTTGAATTCAGTTCTAGGGAGAGGGTATTCATCCCCTGCTCGCCTGACCCCCCCATAAATTGCTCTGCTGCTGAGCTTGCTGAAGCGTCGCTTTATTATAATCACCGGGAGTACAGGTAAGGTCGGCATATTTTTATTTAGTTTTGACGACTGGTGCCCAGGTGGAGTACGCAGGTCGCAATTATCTATATAATTTATATTATTTATATGTAGGTTTAGTATTAGTTATATTATGTATATTTATTTTTTATATTATGTATTTAATGTACTTTATTGTATTTGCTGTATTTTTTTAAAACAAAATTAAACTATAAATTACAAAACTATTGTTTATTTTCTCTTTATAGTGATAATCCAAAACATCTAATTTTATTCATCAGTTTAATGAAACCATTTCAAACATTCAACTAATTATATTAAGTATTTCATGTAATACAATTAAATAAATCATTAATATTTATTCGTCAAATCATTGAAACAAATTAAATGATTTATCCAATAGTTTCTATGATTTGCTTAATTTTATAATATTTAAATCATCTAATTTAGATTATATGAATTACATAATTAGATACATAGGCTAAAATTCATTGCATTTCTTTCTATGATTTCATTAAATGTTTAGTTGATTTTGCGAATCTTTTCTTCCTGTGTAGGGATCATTTCAGAATCAACGTTTATAACGTGATTTTGGATAGCTTGTTAGGTGAACTACAAAAACGACGTGTATCGTACAAAACATTGGTGGACAAATTCGGATTTCTGCTGAAATCGCAAAATTTGGATATATGTAGATGAGATTACGGTCAAAGCACGTCATTTGATAAGTAGTTATCCCGATGACCTAGAAGAAAATTTCGTGAAAGAATGCATTCACTTCAAAAGTCACTACATTTCGGAATATCAAAGAGAGATTGCAACTCAAAGCAGCAAGGATAGTGAAAATGAGAATAAAGAGAAGAAAGAAACACCGATTAAATTGTTGACGTGGCTGAAAGAGAATGAACTGAATTCGGTATACCCTAACATTGATATTGCTCTTAGGATGTGTGTCTGTATGGCTACATCTAATTGCTCTGCAGAACGTTCTTTTTCCACCTTGAAGCGCACAAAAAACTATTTGCGTACTAATACGAGTCAACATAAACTTAATGCATTGGCTTTGTTGAATATCGAATCTGAAATTCTAAAAGGCATAAATTTTGATCATATTATTGATGTTTGCTAAAAAAAAATTTAGACGAAAGAGGTTGTAAGACGAGAGAGGTTGTAATTGTAAAAATAAAATATTGCAAAATGTACTACTTGTTAATGATTTCCTCTCAAAAATAGGGCGGCAAAATTTGTTCGGCCTACGGCGGCAGAATTGGTTAATCCGCCCCTGATTCCGGGTGACTAAATTCGTGCTACTTCCGCTGGATGTGTTTACTTGAAATGAAGGTAGTATAATTCGGGTACGAGATTTGTTGAGCAATCGTTTTGAGATGCACCATTACATCCAGTATAGTTCATTCATTTCAATAACAATAAATCATTTTACATTAAAAAGTTATTGATAATAAAATTTTATATATTTTTATAAATTATGTAAATAAAATAATGTAGATTGTGAGCTGGATATAGAATATTTTTACAAACACTAAAGATGCTCTTAATCGTTGTGACAAAATAAATCTGATGAACATTTTATAAAATTACGTTTTTTGAAAATAGCGATCAATTGCAAAATCGAAGTTTGTTTACCATTGCAATACTTCTTTTTATAAAACAAATAAGATTTCTGCTTTATTTCAGAACAGTGCAAATATTCTGCTAAAATCGGACTAAAAATAGCGAAAAAGCTTCCTCAATAATTACTAAAGATACTTTAAATTTAAGGTGAATTAATAAAATAGTACATCATAAATTACCACATTTGCGCATGTATTACCAAGAAAATTTCTAAAACTATTGTTGGTACTTGTACAGCAAAATTGCTTAGTGGTCAAGCTCTCGAGGACCTGAGATTTCGCATCATTGAGTAACTTTTTAATAGGCTTACGTTCAAAAGAACCTGTAGCAGCACCAATTTTTATATCAAAGATTTAAAATTGTGTAGGTATTCAACATGCAATAAATATTCTACCATAACAGATAAAATTATGTTATTTCCTGTTTCGAAAAAAAAAACTTTCTGAAAATTGCTTCGATTTGTGTGTAAATTAGTGGAATACGACCCCTTAAGAAAATTATAAAATCGTTACATCATATTAAAAATATTTAACCAAATTTTCAAACACATTGTTTTTCTTTAAATCATTCATTAAATCAATTTCAGATTTAATATTAAAAATGGAAAAATAAAATTTATATACTAGAAAACTAGAATTAAAATTATTTTTCTAAATAAATAGCAAATACTACAAACTACAATGAAGATCAAAAAATATGAAAACCTAAAAAACACAATAAGAAAAATGTAAGAGGGTCGCAGTTTTGTAGTTATGCTACTGGATTTAAGATTTACGTAACCGTGAGAGTTTTATAACATTAGGGTTAATAAAAAATAAACAAATATAATTAAAATATTAAAATACTACTTACAAGTTTAAAAGTTGATCACGTTGCACTGCTTGAAAGGGAAAGTTTTCACAAAAACATCTTTGAATCACTCGTTGGCACTTATTGTTAGTCACTAAAAACACGTTTATTGTCATAATGTAGCACATCCACACGCGAAGCTCACAATTAAACCCGCACACACACGACTTCACACCAGAACTCGATAAAAAAAGTTTTAATTTATAGCTACTACTAAAGTTATTTCGTTTTAGATTTTGCACGTGTTAATTAAAATAAATGAATAAAATACAGCGAATTTGAGATGCACTGAAGTCTTGGGAGCCAGCATGAAATTTAAAACGCACCCCACGGCGAATCATTAAAATTATTGCATTATTTTGTCTTCTTTTCCAGGTTTGATGCAGTTTTTTAGAAAATTTTATCAGCATAGATTAGTAACTTTTTTTGTGTTAGATTAATGGCCTTCCATACATTGTTTTCTGCGACCCAATGATTGAGTACATATTTTTTAGAGAAGATCATAAAATTAATTTTGTTATTTTTGTATTACGTGGCTTTTTCTTAGAAAACATAGAAGATTTGAAATATTCCACAGCTGCTCGAGTTGAAAAATGTGGAGCTAAAATCTTCTTCATAGCTTCCAGCTCTGTAAATGTTTCAATTTTTTCCAAATGTTTCAGAAACAACAGTTTTATTTTTTCCTCGTCATCTTCCAAAGACAACTACCCTCATGGAAGTATAAAGGATCATTATGTTGAAAATGAGTTCCTAAAATTTACAATACACAAATTAAAGCTACCTGAATTTTATGTTAACTTACCAGCACCATTTGGTTTAATTACTGTTTTGAGTGAATGTGCAACATGACTTTCGGTAAACTGGACTTGACATTTTCCTTCACTTTGATTTACTAATCGTGTCCTAGCCGGACAGTAACCATTAATTTTTACACTGCCCTTATTTTTCAAATTTCTCAAACTGTAATATAACTTCTGTAATATAAAATCCGGATCGGTGACATACATAGTTAATTATGTGACGAATCTTGGAAACGAACTTCTTTACGAATATTGAATGCATCTCCTTTTCCATTTGCTTCCTCCACCGATTGCATTCATCCAAAGAAGAAAACTTTATTTCTTTACAACAAATTGAAATTTCATGACCTTCCTTAAAATGTTTCAACCGATATTTTATTCTCGAAGAATGGAAAGAACACATGGAGCATTTTTTTTGTGACCCTAGTAGTTCTCCTTTCCGTAGTCGTTTCTTGAATATCAGCAGAAGTGCTTAAGATGTGTACTTCAGGCATGTGAATTTTAAGTTTATACCGATGAATGAATTTTTTTCCACATTCATTGCAAGAAAATTTATAACTCGCTTCATTTTTGCAGTTTCGAACAGCAATTTGAAATTCATTGGGATGAAACTTATTTATACGTCTTCTTAAACTGGATTGATTGTAAAAATTCTTACCACATTCCGCGCATTTATTTGGTGCAAGAGTTGGCTCAGCATTCGATCCCATGTTATCTGTTTTAAAATAATTTTTGTATAGATTAGTATGAAATAAAATAAATTAGACTTATTTTAGTTACCACAATAATAATTATTATATGAAAAGTTATTATTACTAATTAACAGTGCAACAAGTTCCAAAACGCTTAATTTTTAGGTTAACCATCAACGTACTTTTATTTAGGTAGTGATTGGTGTACAGTCCGACCCACAGAATACAGTCCGACCGCGCAGTAATTTTTCGTTTGGGAACGGTCTAGTTTAAAGCATTTTTTTAAATTTATAAGTGATATTTTGCCGGAAATTTTGTAGATTTTTATAAACTTATTGTTATAGATGATAATAAAGCGGACGTGTTGAGTTTTCTGCACAAATTAACCGGAACTTTCATGAACAGTAATAACATAACAGTTATATCAGTTATGGTCGGTTTATACTAAAAAAGTAACGTAACGTAATTTAACATTTAAGAAATAAAAGAGATGGACTTATGCACTTCCATATTTGTGTCTTTGTCGTTGTCAGACAACGACAAAGACAAAAGTCCGCAGTGCATAAGTGCATCTCTTACATTATATTCTTACGTTGTATTCCGTTACGTTACTTTTTTAGTATAAACCGACCATTACATCATTTAAGGGTGCGAATAAATGTATAAATATACGCTATACAGACCCTTCGAATTTCGCAATTCTAAGAAAAACTATACCATATTATATGACATTTAGCAAATCAGGATCTTGTAGAAAAAACTATGATCTATGTTTCTCGAGTTGAATTATTAAAACTGGGCCTAAAATACAATCATAAAAATAAAAACTGTAACATAAAAAAAAATTTTCAAAACCAAAATGTCCTCGAGAAACACGAATATACTCGTGTAGTTTACAGATGATCAAATTAAATTGATAAAAGTTTATTAATAACAATAATAATCAATCTACAGTTTCGTTTATCATTATTACCATTTTCGGACAGTTTTGGTGAAAAATAATTCACGGTGTTTATTACATACATATTGTACAATAATGCGGTTTGCACTTCAAATTTGTTAAGATGGTAATAAAATCAGGTATTTTTTTCAAAATTCACTAATACTAGATGAAAGAGAGAGAAAATTAAAATTAAACTTTATTTATAAATTAAAAAGAGTCGCCATTCGAATGGCAAAGACGAAGCAAATTAGTGTTGAAAAAAGCCCCTAACAGAATATAATTTTTGAAACACTTGATTTACATAAAAATAAAATATATAAAAAAAAATAGATGTTTCGACCAAGCAAAGAGTGTTAATTTTATGTATACTCGTATAAGCGAAAGTTTTAATTCAATAAAAGTGACCATCTTAACTAATATAGTATAACTAATTTAACTAAAATAATGAACTAGTAAATGAAAAATGTATTCTGTAGTTCTCGCCCCCCCCCCCTCATTATAACAAACCGCGAGCTAAGTTGATTATTAATATATAATAATTAATTTAAATTAAAAATATATAAGTGGTAGTATATATGGTATCTATAACCATGCTCAATTAATCAATCAAATCCACTTCTAGTGTGGCCTTCAGGCCGCACAACCAACGCAATGACCTTCGAGTTGGCTAAATAACTAATAATCTATCTTATAATATTTATGCCGTATTAAAGTCATTGCCACGAAAGTTGACATCTCGTCATAGATTGACCGAATATAGCAACGACGTATTGCTTATGAGCATTACCAGTCATTTTGTATTGATATGACAAAGCACGAAAATATATTGCACGTGTTGTGATACGATTCCAGTAACGACTTACGCTGTTGCGTTTGTTAGACGATAGTAAAAGACAGATATACTCATAGCATGTCGTACTAGTACCGGAAAAAAAATTTGACTCGCGTAGTAATTTATATAAAATTTCTGTCACTTTTAGTATTTTTGAGGTTAATAATAATTTTGAGGTTAATAATAATTTTGAGGTTAAAATAATTAAGAAGTTGTTTAATATTAATCATCCTACGACTTCCGAAATTCGATCATGGTCAGCGCTACGTATTCCCAAATTGAGTGTTCATCGTAAAGCTCAGGTTTCAGGTAAAGTAACCAAAAATTTTCGATGTGGTGGCAGTTAATCCGAAAAATTTCAATTAATTCAACTCTTTAACGCCGTGGGGTGTTACACAATTTTGTTTTTCTTCAGGTCTGCGTGAAAAGGCAAAACAATGTAATTGCAAAAAGTTAGTTTTGAGTAAAGCTCTGAACAGATTGACAAAGAAATTATCAACGCAACGGTACAAAAATCTCAAAATCGCAATTTTTGCCATTCATTGTTTTGCTTTTGCACGGCACAGGGGGCGGTGGTAAATGTGCCACCAGTAATGTTATTCTACCTGCTACGAATTTAGGATATTAAAAGTACACAGGTATTTATGCCACCGGAGAAAACGGCATCTACCTGATGCATCTCCTACATGTAACATCGATTATTTTTTGTTTTTACACGATTTTTTGGGGGTGAAACGTAATAGTTTACTGCCCCATACCGCAACTATACTTTTTAATGCTATTTCAAGGGTCTCGAAGCTCCCGGTTTTTATTTATCCCGGTTTTCTTGATATGTGGCGCCTTCTCGTATGTTTAGCCTAGTAACCAGAGTCAAAACCGCCCTGGAGGGGTGCAACGCGGAGCGGAGCGCAACGGCGCCCCGTAAGGGTAGGTTTTGACGATGGATTACCCTCCTTATCGAATGCACACCCCAAAATTCGAAGGCAAAAAAAATTAATTTTTTCACTGTTAGTGGCACAAATACCTGTGTTTATTTAAAGAACCCTTTTGGTCGGTGGCACATTTACCGGTACCCTTTTCTGGTCAGGTACATTTGGTGGCACATTTACCTCCGCCCGGCACAGGTGCTCATATGTATACCTACTTATGCTGTGTCTTATTTTGAATTTGTTCATAACTATCTCTTATTATAAAAGGCCAAGTCTTTCTTTCTTTCTTTCTTTCTGTCTGTCCCACGGAAATACCCGAAGCAAACCGAACCGAACCGAACGCACAACGTATCATCGGATCAACGTATCATCGTATCAACGTATCATCGTATCAACGTATCATCGGATCAACGTATCATCGTATCAACGTATCATCGGATCAACGTATCATCGTATCATTTGGTCTATATAGGACAGCTATTTCCAAAAAAGCATTATGTGAACTTCCATAATGGATAATGAAAATTTTGAAAATCCTGCTGCAAAGCGACGGCGATTGAATCGTGAGAGAAAAGCACGTACAAGAGCTAATAACACAGAAGAACAGCTTCGATCACAGCGACAAGCTGACGCTCGGTCTCATGCGATACGTCGACAACGTGAAACTTTGGAACAAACTCAAGCGCGGCAAGCTGCTGACGCTCGGTCCCATGCGATACGTCAACAACGTGAAACTTTAGAAGAAACTCAAGCGCGGCAAGCTGCTGACGCTCGGTCCCATGCGATACGTCAACAACGTGAAACTTTAGAAGAAACTCAAGCGCGGCAAGCTGCTGACGCTCGGTCCCATGCGATACATCGACAGAAAGAAAATCGATACCAAAGTCAAGCAATTCAACTCCAAATAAGAGCATTGAGATTTGATGAATCTCACGTTACTCGACACGATTGTGGAGAAATGAATTCCATCTGTCAGTTCTGCGGCTCCAAGAATTTCGCCAAGGAGCGTCCAGTTGATAAACAATTTAACAACTGCTGTCATAAAGGAAAAGTGAAGATACCGCAACCGCTCGATCAACATGGGAATCTATTGTTATATCCCGAATTTCTTCTTCGTCAGCACATCCGCTCTTACAATTCCTCGGTTTCTTTCGCTTCAATGGGAGCAGAGATTGTTTCAATGCCGGGTAACGGACCATACGTTTTCAAAATTCATGGACAGACGTACCACAGAACCACAAACCTGTATCCACCTGAAGGACAAACAAGAAAGTTTGCACAACTGTATGTAATGGACACGACAGAAGCGGTCAATGAACGAGTAAATCTGCCTGAGAATAGAGGTTGTCTACCTGAAGTGATTGAGAAAATCGATCGTTTCTTCCGCGTCAACAATCGTATCGCAGCTTCATATTGCCTGATGAAAGAAATTGAGCAACAAGAGCGTGTACGAGCCGAAGAAGGACAACCAGTTCCGGTCGTCAATATGGTGATGCGGCGCGATCGGCAGTCTGATCAAAGACGTTACAATGCTCCAACGTCCAATGAAATTGCAATGGTGTTCGTAAATGATGACGGCGAACCTCCATTTGAACGTGATATCCGTATCTATCCTCGAAATCCCGTCGACAATGCAAATACCCGAAGCAAACCGAACCGAACCGAACGCATAACGGATAATTTCATAACCAATCGGATGAACCTATCATCGTATCAACGTATCATCGTATCAACGTATCATCGGATCAACGTATCATCGGATCATCGGATCAACGTATCATCGGATCAACGTATCATCGGATCAGTTAATCCGATTATCCTACTCAAAATTACTATATAAGCAGAATTACATTATAACGAAACTAGATGATACCCCGTCCGAGGACGGGCAGCTAGAAGGACGGGCAGGCAGCCAAGGTCATATGGCTTTTGGATTGCACTGAGAGCTTTCCTTAATCTTCATTCAACTTAAGTTACCTTGGGTAGCTGCCCGTCCTTCTAGCTGCCCGTCCTCGGACGGGGTATCATCTAGTTGCTTAATAAATAAATAAATTTGATAAGCGACAATAAAAACATAAAACGTTTCCTTTCAGCATAACCTATATTTGGTTTGATAGGTGACAAGTTCAAATTTGTTAAACTAAAACGAAAGAGAGAAAGAAAATTAAAAAAAAAGATAACCAATATATTCTTATTTTAAAATACACTTCATTTGACTAGGGAGTATTAGCTTAGTTCAGACGATTATGCTTTTATGACGAGACGTCAACTTTCGTGGCAATGACTATATAATATTTATAACTATTTAGTTAGCCACAGCAGTGGCTTGGTGTGATCGCTGGTAGAGTTACGGTGCAAAAATTGTGGATTTGAATTGCAGACTTCACAAAATTTCTTAGCACGGCCCTTCTGTGGACATTAATGCTATGTGAATTAATAAGAGCAAACCACGAAATATCGGATAACACGACCTTGTCTTAGTATATACTCGTACATAGACAAGTATGAATATTAGTAGAATATTAAAGAAATGGCTTGAACCTCCACGGCCTGTTGAGCTAAATTGTATTATGTAATATTTTATTAAGTATTATCTACATTTAAAAAAAAATCCATTTTGAATTCAGAATTCACACCAAGAGAACATAATATTCATATTATTACCTTCAGTTTATATAGTTTTTTTCACATTTTTTTATTTCTTACTTTTTTACTAGTGCATGATTGTCATGGTTGACAATGAAACCTTTTTGAGTTTGGTGACCATAAAATAAACGAATAAAAGCAGCGTCATAAATAAATAAATAGACAGAAGTGCCGTTTTAAGGCCACACTGTGATTCGCGATTGCCTAGGTTGTGCGGCCTAAAGCCCGCACTGAGGGAATATTATATCGTCGGCTCAATTTTGCGTTACAGATAAATGTAGGCTATTATAAATATATGCTTATAATTATAATTCAGGCTTTCGTCGTCCCAGGGTTCCTATCACCTGGCACTATTCACCCCCTCCCCAAGAGATTTCCTTAAATTAACAAATTCTGGTTCGACAGTCCAGTATGTCGTGCATGAGTACCAACAAATGGGACAGTAGCACATGTATTTTCTCGTTCTGATTGACTAGTCGATATTTATGTTATGCATAGGTTTAGCAGTGGCGGCTCTCCCTAAAGAGCATAAGGGCACATACCCTCCTATCCAAAATCGAAAACAATAACTATCCAAAAGTAATTCTAAAAATAATAATGTTAAGGGGGTAAATAGCAAATAAAATTACGAGAAATCTATATTTTTCCTTTTTCTTTAAATTTTGTACCACCACTGACAATAAACACGTCACACACTGGATTAAAAAGCAGCAATTCAATCAGGCAAAATGAATCGCACACTTCACGTTCTGACATACAAATTTATTTCGAATAAATGCAACACGGAAGCAATCACGGGAAATAAGCGAAGCATTCGGATTTATGAGATTCCGTGCCGCGGGCCGCACAAAAGTTTCAAGCGGGCCGCAGGTTCCATGGGGCTGATTTAGACCTTCTACTCCACTATAAATTTGCATTATAATTACTATTATTGTAAATATCTAACTTCTTATTTTACGAATTTTACTTTGCAAAGGGCTTACAAAATTTAATGTACACTTACAGCCGTATTCATAAAAATATCTTAAATTGTCTCTCAGAGATGTTTTACTTAAAACACATTTTAAGGCTAATCAGTATTTTAAATGTAGTTCTATTCATAAACGCATTTTAAGAGCTTATTAGCTACAACACCGTTAATAGATTGAAATAGGTAATATGAACCAAATATGAAAGGCATGGCACCGCAAGTGAACTATTTCGTGTACATTAACCTAAATTTATTTAGCAGAGTAAATAAGAAAAAAGGTAACCAAATAATTTTTGTATCTTTTTAAATTAAACATTTGTTATGTACTCTTTTATAGCTTTAATGGAATGTGTAAGGGTAGCCATCATACATTAGCACTTAGAACTGAATTGGCTACCGATCTTTTAAAAGATGTTTATACACGATGCACCTCGCAACAACTTCTAAGCGACAAATTGGATATTCCCATATATATAGAAGAGGATAGCAATACGACGAGACACGTATGTATTTAATTTCATAAAATAATAATACAGGATTAACTAGGAATACGTTTTTTTAGATCACCGTACCAGTGCAATGACCTCTCGTGACCCCCAAGTGAATATTTAACGGAATGTTTCAATCGCGGGTTTTTGGGTCAATCAAATAAAACTACTATTACGACTGACTAGTTTCGGCTACAATACGAGCCTTCTTCAGAGCCAAGTAATACAATAATGTCCTAACGTCGATATTAATTTTCGATTAATATTAATAAAAAATAATTTTTGTATCTTTTTAAATTAAACATTTCTCTTTTAGCTTTAATGGAATGTGTAAGGGTACTAATCGTACAGTAGCACAAGTTAAAGTTCAATGGGGCATCGCAAAAATGATTACAAAGAAAGAAAAAGTTGTCGAACGCCGACAATTGCTTACAACGGGCGGAGGGCCACAAATTCCGATTGGAACTGAATTGGCTACCGATATAAGCGGGGACGCATTGGCCATATCAGTCGTCTATCCTTCCCATAACCTGATAATTCCACAATTCCAATTACCTTATATTCCTCTCCAATTTCCTTCCCTCTTTTTTCCCATTGGGCTCCTAATTATTTTCATCCTGGGTGGGTTAAGGGTTTTTATTTTCATTCCCTGGTTTTTACTTCATAATTAGTGCATACCATCTAGCTACTAATTATTCCATCGGAATGTAATTCCAACGATTTAGGAAAGTTTGTTGAAGTCTTGGTAAAATCAAGTATTTTTTGGTCAAGTTATTAATTATTTTGTTATTTTTCAAAATTACAATTCCTATGTGTTGAGAACTCTGAGTGTCTCATACCATTCTCTCACAAAATTTATTATTTATAATAAACAATTATTTATCCACCTTGTGGTGTGATTTAAATAAGTTATTTTTTTATGTGTCTTATTTTTGTATTAATTTTTAACTTGAATCGGTCATCCGTAAACAAAAGTGTTTATCAATTGATAAATTTTTGGGTAAGCCTTTAGAATTGTTTTTGTAACAATTTTGTAAATTTGTTTAAGTTTTTTATTTCTCTCTTTGTTTTTGTACCTTTTTGTTATTATTGTTGTCATTCAATGTAAAAAAATATAGTATTGGATTTTAATTATATGTTTTCCAATTATTTTTGTGTTTCTTTGGTTTTGCTTTCCACGTATAGCTGACAGCCTACGCCCGATATATTTTTGAATATTTACAAACCGACTGCTTAGCCGGCAAAAGAGTATTTTAACGTAAAGTAAGGTAACAAATGTCTTTTAATTTCATAATAATTTATAATAATATATTTTCAAAAGTTATTTTCTATAAAATGCTTTAAAATATGTTTGGACCGTCTTTCAGGTTGAGCATTTTCAACATGTTCACTTCTTTCCAAAGGTCTTGGTTGAGCATCCTCCATAAACTCTTCCATATCTAAAACAAAATTTATTTATTGCAGGTTCTACATTGATCAATCAATTATTAATAAACCAAACTATTTAAATTTTTTATTGAATTATTTTAAATGTAATCACCTGGAAGTGGATCATTTAAATCCACACTTATATTGTGAAGAACTGCTAAAGCCGTCCATGGAGAAGGCATCGGAATCTTTGTTTCAAAACGCCGAAACATCTCTCTATGGGGTTTCTCGTTGCTATCTGTGCCTGGTTATATCTTTCTTCTCTCTCATTTTGTGGTCGTAATAAAGGAGTAAACAAATAAGGTCGAAGTTCATATCCCGAATCGCCAAGCAAACGGCCTCGGAATTCTCCTGATTCGAACCGTTCTTTTAAAACCGATTCGTTAAATATCCTTGAGTCGTGAGTGCTACCTCTCCATCTTGCAACCAAATCTCTGATTCGAAGATTAGCATCACAAACAGCCTAAAAAGTATAAAATTATACACATATATCAAATGGCTTTATTAGTAAAAATATTACTTGGACATTTAACGAATAGAATCCTTTCCTATTAATATAATATTGTGCGAGATCACCTCCACATTTCTTAATTTTTATGTGGGTACCATCTATTGCCCCAATAACACCAGGGAAATTTCGAATTGCTTTAAAGTTCAGCATCACTCTTTCTTCCTCGCCTATAGTTCTTGGCATTTTTATAAAGGTCTTTGAGTGACGAGCAAGAGCACGAGCCACTCTCGCACAAATGCGACTCACAGTCGCTTGACTAAGGCCATGAAGATCACCAGCATCGTCCTGAACCTAGAAGTAAATATTATGAACCAACATTCATACAACAATATGGGTATTACTTTTACAAAAATATTACTTACTTCCCGTCGACCCCAACATCGAATTGCAATTAATACTTGGAGTTTGGGCGATGTTCCACAGCCTCTGTTATCAAGAGTCAGGTCTTCTTCAACAAGCCTCACTATATTCGACATAGTTTCTTTATTGAACCTATATTTATTTTTAAATTCAACATCACAAAGCGTGAAAGGGTCGAATCTCGGCTTTTACAATTTCCTACGACGCGTAGGCGCATTACCAATCATGTTAATATCATTAATAGCATTAATAGCCGCTATTGCATTCATATTCGTTTAATAATTTTATACCGGTAATTTATATATTCTGAACAAATATTTTTAGGTTAACTTTAAAAGTGGCTTATAGGAGGTATGTATGAACCATAAAAACCAGTCACTTAAAACAGTCTTGTAACAGTGTTTTAGCGCTATTGAACGTTTATGAATAACGTTTTTTGACACTTTGCTTATTAAGGGTTTATTAACCTGTTTTAAATTTTTATGAATACGGCTGTTATTTTATAACAGGTAAAAGGGTGTTTACATTATAAGATTTTCCTTATAACAATAGAATTTAATTGTCATAAGAACCTGTATTACACTTTCGGCGCAGATACGAGTTGTGGACGCTGTGCCTAAATTAATAAAAATACTGGACATTATTTCATTCCATAATAGTTATTTATGTATCAAGGGCACAATCAATAGATTATAGCACCGAGGGCAATTTAAAGCCCGACGCGTTAACGGAGGGCTTTAAATTTCCCGAGTACATACAACGTTTTATTTCATTTTGGTACTTGGTACTTGAATTGTCAAAATTGAAGAATTAAATATTTTGAGAAAAACTATCATGTCATTTTGTTTGTGCTATGAATTTTTGGTGTGCCATGGTTCCTATGGCGAGAAACTTGGAGGGGCGAGAATTAATGTTTTGATTTAGCAATAACTCGAAAACGGCACTAGATATCGAAAAACTGAGCAAAAAATTCTCCCCCCCCTCGCAAGGTACTCCCTTGTGAATTGTCGGTAGGAAGGCATAAGCAAAATTTCAGATCGATCGCGCAAAAAAAACAGAGTCTGGACTAACTGCTTTGTTTTGATATTGTTGTCATTGCTTAGCAACTTTATAGGCCCTCGGGCTATAAAAGCCATATTATGCCCCCATTTCCGTGCTAAAAAACAAGGTTATGATACCAAAATGAAATAAAAATTAATATTGAATTATAACAAATATATCTCGTAAGTGAAAATAAATTTTCAGTTTGAAATAAAATTAAAGTGCAATACTTCTACTAAAGCTTCTAACTTTGTAGGTTTATAGGTTTGGATGTCCAGAACTAAAATTCACAAAATGCACAATCCGAGACATGCCGCCGGCGCCGCCATCTTGTCAAGATGGCGCCCAAAAATAGTTTTTTTCATTTATCTCCAAAACTGTGCGTTTTTAGATATTTATGTTGAGAGCAAAATTGTTGAGGAAGTAATTTCCTACAAGAAATGTTCTTAGCATATTTTTGCTAAAGTGAACCGTTTAGGCTCAAGAGCTGATTGAATGACAACATATTCTGTTAATTTCTACGAGTATAAACTGCCCCTAACTATCTCCATATGCGTATAAATTTATCTTTTATAATAAAACGGGCTATTCAATTGGTTTCTCGTTATATTTATAGCTTGCTGACTAACCGGCACATTCTTAGCATAGGTGCAGCTGCCGATGTGCGCACCTGCAATAAAACCCCACCAGACGGGCGCTGGCTACAGCGTTGCCAACTTGGGGGGTTTTCCCCCCAGATTTAGGGGTTTTTTAGGGGTGTAATATGTCTAGGGGTATTTTTAGGGGTTTTTCAAATAATTTTTATTTTTTACGTGATTACATGGAGATAGTAACTTGCACAAGTTACTAAAAGCCAGTACTGGATCTTAGTACTGTCTTCGTGTAATCATGTATCCAGTACTGGCTTTTAGTAACTTGTGCAAGTTACTGTCTCCATGTAATCACGTAAAAATTAAAAATTATTTGAAAAACCCCTAAAAATACCCCTAAACATATTACACCCCTAAAAAACCCCCATTCCACTTAAAAAAAAACCCTAAATCTGGGGGGAAAACCCCCAAGTTGGCAACGCTGTAGCCAGCGCCCGTCTGGTGGGGTTTTATTGCAAGTGCGCACATCGGCAGCTGCACCTATGCTAGGAATATGCCAGTTAGTCAGCAAGCTATAAATATAACGAGAAACCAATTGAATAGCCCGTTTTATTATAAAAGATAAATTTATACGCATATGGAGATAGTTAGGGGCAGTTCATACTCGTAGAAATTAACAGAATATGTTGTCATTCAATCAGCTCTTGAGCCTAAACGGCTCACTTTAGCAAAAATATGCTAAGAACATTTCTTGTAGGAAATTACTTCCTCAACAATTTTGCTCTCAACATAAATATCTAAAAACGCACAGTTTTGGAGATAAATGAAAAAAACTATTTTTGGGCGCCATCTTGACAAGATGGCGGCGCCGGCGGCATATCTCGGATTGTGCATTTTGTGAATTTTAGTTCTGGACATCCAAACCTATAAACCTACAAAGTTTCAAAACTTCCGGACTTATTTCCAGGTAAAAATCCCCAATGACTGGCCTACTAGTAGTGTAAGAAAATTGCGAAAAAAAATCCAAAATCGGTTATCTGCGAGTTTTCGACGGATTTCGTTAGGTAATTGTTCGTCCTTTAACATACTAAAAAACGTCCTCTCAGAACCCTGAGCTTCTTATCGAATTCGTCGTCTGAAGTTAACGTGACCAAACGTACTGCTTTAAAAGCAGTACAGTACTTCTTTGAGATAGACTGTACTGTCAAAAATTTTGTAATGTTTTAAAAGAAAATGATACATTATTAAAAAAAATGCATTCAAATGAAAAATATTCGTCCAATGTACTGCTTTCGCGTTTAAAAAATCTTTTGTTGAAAAAGATTGAAAATTTTTATGAAGGAGTGAAAATTATGTTTTACGGCAAAATATTTAAAAAAAAATTCTATTTTAGCTATATAGTTATCATATAACTCATTAAAAGAATTAAAAACACTCAAAATATTTTAACAACATCCTCGAAATCATGAAAGGAAGAGTTTCCTAAAAATGGTCAGGGGGTTCTGATTTTTGGATATATTTTAAGGTTTGGGGTCTTAATAAAAACCCCGAGTTCGCAATATTTCCTTATCAGTCGACTTTACTTTTAAAAGTTTTTCCCTGACATTTTTTAAATTTCGTTTAATTTCCCCTGACATGGCGCTAAATATCAAAAATTCCCAGACTTTTCCCTGACAAAATGAGGCAAATCGGAAATTCCCTGACATTTCCAGGTTTTCCAGACGAGTGGGAACCCTGGAGTGGCTTTTGAAGAGAAGCCAGTTTTCTCACATCAATATTTTAAAAGAGCTTAAATTATAGCTCGATAAATTCAAGTAAAAACTTTTTATTTACGTGGCGTAAATCCATCGTATAATAGTAATTCACGACGCTACTGATAAATCAGCCGTTTTTAAAAAAAATTACCCCACACACTACGGACTTGTGACTGACTTGTTCGTCGAACAAAGCCGTCGAACAAATCCGTCGTTCTTGTTGGCAAACAAGTACGACGGAGTTACTGCCACACACTTCAGCTTTGCCACAGACTTGTTCGTCGAACAAATCTGTCGAACAAAGCCGTAGTCTGTGGCTGCCTTTACTTATGCATTTGATTTGCAGCAAGTTTTGCAAACACCATACCTTCGGCATCGGCCGACACTTGCATACCGCTTCATACTGATTAAGAAACCGACTAACTATCGGCTGATAGAAAGTCTGCAGTCTGCGGGGGGCTCTTAATGAAATAATTTCATAGATTTGATGGAATCGGTTTCATATATTGTGAAGATTAATTATTAAATTCTATTAACAAACCCTTCATTATATTTAATAATTTTAATTTGTAAATTTAAAATATACATCATAAATTCAATTAACATATTTGTTATTATATTAAGTAATTAAAATTTTTAAACATAATGATTTTTTCGTTGGCTGAGAATCTATGAAAACTTTCATAAATTTTATAAAAATTTACACTGTATTTAGGGCTGTTTTTGGCTCGTTGTAGTAACTAATGCTTAGTACTTGTCATTTATACTAACACCTTGCATGTAAACCGGTTGAATAGTGCTTCGTATTAGTGAAACCGCCAGTGCGAGTGAATAGAAGCCGAATCTATTTACTTAGCGACAAGTCGACTACCTCCACCAAATTTATCATATTAGTGTCTCGTCATTGAATCGTCAGAGTAACTTTTTGTAACAAAACATTAAATTGATCAGTTGACATTCTCAATATAATGTATTGTAGTTTAATTAACGATACATTTTCTATGCTTCTTATGGGGGTATAAATAATTTTGTGAACCACTGTATATAACACAAACGACCACATTTTAGTAGAAATGTTAGCACTTACTATTCAGTTGTTTTCTTTATTCTTAAAATAGCAATCCCTTTGCAATATTGGTCCATTTATGGAAGATGAGCACTTTTAACCTCACAGATTTTATAAACAAAACTAAAAGAAATTGTTACTACATTTGAATGGTAACAATGTAAAGATAACTCACGTTATTTCTAAACTACACAAGTATTTACAAAGTTTTATTTGTAAATGCGACCACACCGAACCAAAAATGACGGACAATCTTGAAGGTTAGAGCTCCACAAAATATTACCATTGTAGTAATTGTATATCGTAGCTTCACCCCAACACAGTGGAAATTAAACGTTCGGTGCGTAAAACAACCATAAGGACGGAATACATTTATTTAACCAACTCAAATACATTTTTTATTTTACAAAATGCCTTCACACATAAAGATAACAACCGACACACCATCGTAATTTGACAAATAACGCGACTAGAACTGCTAATGCGCTCCCTCTATCTTACTTGTTCGTCACCACTAATGTCCGCGCGAAGTTGAATTTAAATTCTACAATAACTCGTCGCCTCAGAGTATTCTATCTCCATTTTTGTAAATTTTACAGTACAGCTGTTTAAAGTTTTTCTATTGGCTCACTCTTCATTAGGATATTTTGACATAATTTCAATTGAAAAAGTTAATAACAGTTAACCCCACAAGTCGCTTTTCGTGGTTAGTTTACAAATTTTAATTATAAGGGGATAATTACCTATCACCTGTCACCCGAAATCGCCCCAAAATATTTTTTTTAGCAAAAGGAACCTTATTAGAGTGTCCTGTAAAAATTTCGCCCGAGAAAGTATAGTCAAAATTTTGAGAAAAATCGATTTGAAAAGTAGGGAAAATTTTTTTTGCCTTCTAATTTTTGGCTTGGCCAGAGCTGTGAGCATCAAAAAACCTACCCTCCGATGCTCCGCATCTCCGGGCGGTTTTTCGTGCTCAGAGCCGCTACGCGGCGGAGCTAAACATACGAGAAGGCGCCACCAATCAAGCAAACCGGGATGAAGGCAAAAATACTCTGTCTTAAATGAGTGATGCGCGGGAATCTCGTTAATTTTACATGTAAATTAGCAAACTTCAAAATCGATTTACTCAAAATTTTGATAATACATTCTCAGAATTTTTTTGCAGGAGGGGCCTATATAAACCTTCCTCTTTGCGATTGCAAAGTTTCAACTCATTCGGAGTGACAGGTGTTAGGACATCCTCACCCATTTTTCAATATTATTTAATTTTATTTTTATATTAGCTACATGTTGAAATACGAAAAACACCTATTTGGTTAACAAAACGAAGTTAACAAAACAAAAACAAAACTAGCATCCTAGTCCAGGCCGTGGGTCCAGGCAAGGAAGTTTTTTAGTTTGCAAAAAATCCGGGCAAGCTGAATTTTGGCAGAGATGTACATTGGAGTGTTCTAATGAACCTCCCAAAAGTCCCATAAAATCCCACGCGGGCGTCCCCCACAATCGGGGGTTTTAGCTCTCCCAACGCGATTTTTTGCCGATAACTCGCTTATTTATGCTTGTATGAAAAATTATGATTAGACCATAATTGAAGAGCATAAAATTCTCTATAAAATAGTTTTTTTTTCATATTTTTCCATGGCACACTAATACTTAAATTATTGACCGAAAACACGACCCACCCTTAAAATGGCACAATATTGATTCGTTGCAGGGAGAGAAATGTTTTCAGGCACGGGAAATACTTTTAATAATAAATTAATTGAAATTGTGGCCAAGGTTGGAAAATGAAGAGAAAAATAGATTTTTTCAAAATTTGCCCAAGTTATCTTCCAAGTAACAAAAGCGAAATTTTGGTTTGAGCTTACAGAAGGTCCGGGCAAGCTGAAATTTGGCAAAGATATATATTGAAGTGTCCTAATAAACCCCCAAAATGTCTTATAAAAATCCCAAGCCGGCGTTTCCCCCAAATGATGATTTTTAGCCCCCTAAGTGCGGTTTTTCGCCTATAGCTCACTTATTTCTACTTTTACGAAAAATTACCATCAAGCAAAGTTGAAGAACATAAAATTCTCTATAGACTATTATAAAATTCTCTAACTCTACAAGTTATATCCCTTTATTTTTATATCTATTTATTTGTTATATCAAGTTATATAGTTTATTTAGCATATTTTTGAATTCTACGAAATCAATCACATCACAGATAATAATGTATTGCACTGCAAATGGGCACAAGCACCAACCTGTTCTTGAACGTAAAGAGAATGATGCCAGTAATATAAATATATCTGCATAATTATGTAGTGATAACGTTGGGATCAGGGTATTCTATGTACAAGCACTTACTGTAAGCTAATTGGTCGCTTGGACATAGAATACTCTGATTCTAAATATTAGCAAGGTTAATGGATATAGAATAAAATTGCCTCTTTGAATTGACGGTAATAATACACATTTTGGCAATTTATATTGCATTACACTGTAGAGAAACGAACATAGAATAAGTTTAATAAAAATTAAACTATATAATAGAGTAACTTTGTTTTGACTCAAATTTAAGTAATAGAAATTTTGGCATAAATTCAACCACCAAATGAATTCTTGAAACTTGTGAAATCAGAAACTTGTGCTATAATAATATATTCTTTAAATCCATCTTGTCTAAAAGACAAGCACACAAATTTCAATAAATAAAACATACATCTCATCAAACACAACAGACATAAACAAAAAACAAACTTTACATCATTTTTGTTAATAAAACTACATGAATACATTTAGATACATTGAATAATATTGAGTTGAACAATTAAGCTCCGTTTCGTCTTCAAACCCACAATTTGGAATTGCAAGTGGCCTTCGACTTAAGTAGAAGAGCCTAAACAAAGAATTGATAGGTAGTGGAAATTCATGGAACAAACAAAATTGTTGCATTTCTTGACTTAAAAAAAAGTTGTACATTTAAATAGGATAATTCATGACTATATAACTTAACTGCCTCTGAAGTTTTATGATAATTACATTTTTACGTTTATTTTAACACTTTAAGACCCACGGCACATTATAGTGTGCATAGGTTTTATTACATTATTATATATTGTATGGTTATTGATAAAATTATAAACTAGATAGAGGTGATTTTTAAATGAAAAACTCACAAGAAATCAAATAAAAATATTAAAAAATTTCCATTAGCTACACAAACCATCATATTAAATTATGATAAAAAATGTAATCAAAATTTTTTTTTTAAATAACACAACTTTGGTTGAGAATAATTCACCCAAATAGCCTTATAAACGCCTAATTTTTTTCTCTCTGGTAGCTATCATATTGACCTTGGTGTATAAACATTCGTCAACTGATTAAATCTGTTATCACGTGTTTTATCACGTTTTACCTGTATGCACACTATAGTGTGCACGGTCTAGGACTACTGGGCGCGACCGATTGGGCGCGGAGACAATCGGGCGCAAAGACTATTGGGCGCAAATACAATTGGGCGCGAGGAAAAATTTATCGATTACGTATTAATTATTATAACTGATTCGGGGTCGTCCATAAATTACGTCACTCAATTTTAAGCAATTTTTAACTCCCCCCCCCCATCGTCACACAAACCGAGACCCCTCTTCAAATATTACGTCACATATCCCCCCAAAATTTTTCAAATTCCTATAATAAAAAGAAACTTTACTTTACTACAATAAAAAGAAACTTTACTAAACTTAAAAATTAACAAAAGGACACCAGGGTCATTCCATCTCAAATCAACTGAAAAATAGGCAAAATTGACTCGACCCCCACCAAATTTGACGAAACTTGGTAATACACACCATCTTAGTAAGAAATAAAAATACAATTTTAAGCATTTGTCGAAATAGGCATTTGTTTCCTTGTTTTGGTCATTCAAAAAGTCAAAAACTTGGTATGTAGACTTGTAGGAAAACGACCGTAACTTCATCCACAGTGGTCTAAATTTAAAAATAAAAAATGTTCTTTTATTTCGTTCATTTTTTAACAATTTTTTTGTGCAATTGTGCTAAGCATGCATACCAAATTTGATCATGGGATGAGCATGGGTTTGGTTACTAAAAATAAATTAAGTATAGCGAGAAACAGACAAAAATCAGTTTTTCGCCGATTTCTCAAGTTTTTTTTGAACTTTATGACAAAATAGTTTAATATAAAATTAAAGATAATAAAATTCTCTACAAAAAAACTTCTATACATATTTTTCGTCAAAAAATAGTTTTTTTTAAATAATTATAATAAAACATTCAATCTATATTTGTGACATCACAATTTTTGAACCCCCCCCCCCCGCCCCCCATCGTCACAACGGTCGGAACCCCCTCACCGCTAGGAGCGTGACATAATTTATGGACGACCCCTTGTAAGAATTTTTTTTCTAAAAACTATTATTTACATTATAACAATTTGTAAATTATTAACTAAATCTAGAAATGTTTATTTAGATAATAAAAAAAATTATAATTAAAAATTTAAAGAAAACGTTTATTCCTTCTAACAATTACAAATAAAATAAAAATGTCTATTAATAAAGTATATAACTAATCATCGATTCATTTCGTTATTATGGGAAATACCCCGCAAGAAGTCTATAATATTTCTATTGGCGTAATCCTCTACTAGATTTCTAATGTGCACATCAGCCTCCAAGTATTTTCTTTTTCCATTTTTACGAAATGAATCCATGATTAGTTAGGTACTTTATTAATAGACATTTTTATTTTATTTGTAACAAGCTCTTTTATATATTTAGATTGTTAGAAGGAATAAACATTTTAAAAGCATTTTCTTTACATTTTTAATTATAATTTTTTTTATTGCCTAAAAAAAACATTTCTAGATTTAGTTAATAATTTACAAAATTGTTATAATATGTAAATAATAGTTTTATAAATTTTTCCTCGCGCCCAATTGTATTTGCGGCCAATAGTCTTTACGCCCAATTGTCTTTGCACCCATTTGTCTCCGCGCCCAAGCGGTCGCGCCCAATAGTCCGTTACGGATAGTGTGCATCAGGATTTCATGGACATATTCATATTTCATTTTTATCGTTTGTCTTGCCGCGTTGATTACAAATCATCATAATAAAGTAATATTAGTTTTAAATATTAACATGCTGGGCGAATATGACATTTTAGCCTTATTTGGCGACGGAAATGTATCTGATATTGGTGATTTTAACAGTGACAACGAAAGTGATACCGAAATATTTGAAGTACAAGAACTCCAGATACCTACAAATGAATTTGAAAACAAACATTTACTAGAGGAGTCAAAAATTGATATTCCTGACATTTCTACTCCATTAAAAATTACAACAAAAATTATAGAAATTATAAAACTAAAACTGTTACATTCAAAAATAATATTATTTGTGTAAACTGATATTTTTAATTTTTTATATTTTAAAAGTTGGTATAAGTAGTATATATAACTAGTATTGATTAAAAAATTGATGTTTGTTTAAATAAAACGTCTTATTAACAAAAGTATTTGGTATGACTATGAACACAATTAACTCCACGAAGTCCCCATGCACACTATAGTGTGCGTACCTATATATCCGTGGATAAAAATCAGAAAATTATGAAACTGGCAAGAAACACTTTTTAGAACACATTAATGCCAAATTTGTAAAAAAATAATTTTTTTTTCAGCCAAAAAAAGTCAGGTCTGAAAGGGTTAAAGAAATAATAAATAGTTTCCTATTCAATTAGCTTTCATCTTCTCTGAACGTCCTGTAGATACGCTTCATCCATAATTTCTAAAGTGGTGCTATCCGTTTCTTCCAGCCTGTCGTGATTGGTCGAGCGACTCTTCCTTGTGTAATAAAGGGGTGTCAGACATTAAATAAACTAAGCTAGCAGCTCTTACTGGAGCACCTTTATCTTCTGTATTATTTTCTGCAAATAAAAAAATTTTTTTAAGACTTCATTCTGTAGTCTGTTTATAAAAGTTTTTATAAATATTTTGATGGGATTGGGCAGTCATTTTATTGGAGTAAACAAGGTATAAAAAACGTCTCCTTGAAATTTTTTTTTGGAGAACTAAATGCGACCTAAATATTCTTACAAAGTACATCGATGGAAAAATATTACCTTTTTCTGTAGTGCAGGACTTTATAGTGAATACATTTTATTTATAGAATAAATTTACAATGTTTTCTTATTAAGCAAGATATTTTCTTCATTTTGTAAGCCATTGATTGAACTTGAATGTGTATATTAATTGAAAAGAACTTTTTTTTACTGGAAATAGCCCTGAAACGCCAAATTTCGGAATTTAAATAGCGTAATTTAAGGTGGTATAACAAAAAACCTCGGAAATTGTTTAAGAGTTAAATAATTTCAAATTACAAAATATTTTACTCTGATTAATTTTCTAGCAATAGAGTCATTTTCTCAGAAAATCCTCCAACACGTAAACCATCTCTTGTCAATTTTCTCTGCCATTGACATCATCGTAATTTTATTTAATGGCAACCCTTATTTTTGTTTCTGGACTTGGATAGAGCACAACTTTCCGAGTACGAAAATGTAAAAAAAACCCTGGCTTTGAAAAGAAATGTTTTAAGGTAGTCAGTCCTAAAGTTTCAAAAATGCGTGATAAAATAATTACAGTATACCAATTATTTATCAAAGCAACCCCCATATTCTTTTAATAGTGCTTATTTCATTTTTGCATTTTAACAACAATTTAAGAGAAAAATATCAAGTGTGGGGATTATAAGATGCGGAAAAATAATCTCTTTCAATTAATATGATTTTCATTCTCCATCGGAAAGCGGCAATATTCTTTAGCAATTTTCATTCTTGTAAAATTTGGCTTAAAAATTGACGGTTTTCAACCAAAATCTAATCGGCTCTTTAAACAGCTGCTTCAAACTTGTGTATAAAATTACAATTCAATCGGGTTGTCTGTAATCGTTGACGATAGAAACACCACACATATCCAGACATCATTCCAAAATTGGTCTTAAACAATTTGTATGGACTCGTAGAAAATGGAAAAAATGCTAGCTGAAAATTTTTTTTAACTTGATAACAATAGTTTCCTTTGCTACGTAAATGGGAAAATAATGTGACATTTAATTAAACACTGCAAATTTATTAATTAACCGTTGATTACAAAGTCCCCCAGGACAAACAAATTTTATTTTTCGATTTATTGTTATAATTGATGTAATTTAAAGAATGTTTAGGTCCCATCTAGTTCTACTCTAGATTTTAAAAAAGCAAACCTTTTGAGGCATATTTTACTTTCAGGTAACTTTGAGGCAGACAATAGAATAGAAAATTTACCAATTATTAAAGCATATTCCTATCCTGCAAGTAAATTAATCATCATTACTCCTCTTTGTTGATACACCAGTTCCACTGTCTTTACAGGACGAATGTTCAGATGTATCCATACAGAAGGAGGCCACTTCGAAAACCTTTAATACATGTCGTACCTAAAAGCCAATGTTCACTTGAGACAAAATCTCGAGATTGGTATCAGGGTGTTGACCATTTGAGATCACTTACGCTCTCGAGACAGTTGTGAAGACTCCACAGTCTCGTGATCAGCAAAATAACGTTTGTGCTTGAATTACATGTAAAGAGGAAGTAAAAAATAAATCATACCCAAGTGTCATTAAATTTTGCACCACTTCCTTTCCCAGATAATGGTCGATACGGTACAACTGTTGTTCAGTAAACAAAAATTATAAATGATCGGGATAGTTTTTGGCAGGAATCGAAATCCTTTCCGAAAAGTTTTTTGACGATGATGTGAGTCCAGTCTCTGTAACAAAAATTAATGAACTATTTGAAGTTTTGTTCATGTTTCGACTTACTTTTGCGCCATGCAAGCATTGCGAATGTTAACAGTAACAGATTCACACATTGAAGGTGGTAAAACCAAGTAAAAATTTCTATTAACAATCCTTTCATTTTCGTATGATGAAATTTCCGAACTTCTTAGTAGGAACATTTATCTTCAAACTTCATCTTCACGTAAGGAAGGCACTTGATTTTGACTTCTTCGATTGCCGTTTTACTTCTTGCATATCCAAAAATTGAAATATCATCAGGTCGTAAATTATCTCCGTATAACCACCATGCAGTAGGGTAAATCTTTTTAAGACCCAAATCACTCTAACAAATACAATTAATAACAGTCGAGTATTTAAATATTGGTGGTGATCACGAAAGAAGTTGATATAAACAAATCGGTATCTTACCAATGCTCCTAAAACTACAAATACATGAGGCTGTTGCCCATCAAAGTAAGCTCCAGCATCTTTCTCGGTACATTTATAGATGATTTTCTCAGTAAACGAAAACATATCGGGATTTAATTACCTAAAAAAAAGTTAGGTTAAAAACAACCAACTGTTAAATTGGGAAGGTTGGGGAGGAAGTGGCTAGAGATGCGTCAGACCTCACATGCTCAGTGCGTCTCTTTTGTACTTGACAAAATTCGATTACATTTCAATTATTCTTTTTATTATTCTTTTAAAAATTATTACCAAGTGTTCAATTAATATGTTCAACTGTATTTCAATGCCTAGCCAAATTTCGGTAAAGATTCAAAAACTTAAAATTAAAATTAACATGTTTTAAAATTGAAATTGTAAAAATTATTGTAAAATAAAATTAAAAGAAGGGGGAATTTGTAAAATGGGTATCCTTGTGCGCAAACAAGGAACTTTTGCGCATGACTTTTGCGTTGAAAGGTGAAGGGGGCCAGTCTACTCCAGGCAGTCGACCGTAGAGGACGCTTGAAAAGAGTGAGCGCCAGGCAGTGAAGCGGATAGCACGTTTGAGCGAGAGGTTTATTAAAATTTTGTATAGTAAATATTTGTTGTGAATAATAAGAAAAATTTAGTTTAAAATTGAAGGAATGTGTGATACAAAATCTTTCCTTACTGCTCTAATGAGAAGCAGCTTGGAGAAGATAAAGTCCACGCAGGAGGTAAGAACCTTCTGCTTTTAAATGCGTGGAGCCCTGGTGTTAGGTCAACTAGCTCTTTGATGGAAACGTCGGTATGCGAGGGCCATGGGTCGTGTAAAAACGCCTCGGATAAACTCAAGGAAGCAGCTTTGCAAACACACACAAAATAAACTTAACAATAAAATAAAAATAAACATAAAAATAAACAATACGGTGGTCATTGCTTAAAGGCTTAATGATAAAGTCGATGCTTATGGTGTTAGTATTGCGCCAGTGGAACGTAACAACAGTAGCCCACTACAGGAGCCGACCAGTGAAACTAAACAGAAGCAACCCACATTGCACCAAAAAATCACCACCCCACCAACAATCGACGGAACACTCGAATGGTCATAAACAATCCCATAATGGTAACCACATCGAGCTTCCGACGACCAAACCAAGCGGCAGCGAACCCCGGTGCAATGTCGCACCCTGTATATATGTAAGTCATACATCTTAGCCTTTATTAAATAAAATATAAAATCATAATTAAACACAAAAAGGTATCGACACAAAATTTCAAGTATGAAATTTGAACTTACGTCGATAAATCTAGAGTCTTGCTGCTAATACAATTTACCAGTACGTCGACATAAAATTAAAGGAAATAATACCCAAGCAAAGTTTAATAACCAAAACGTAATAATATAAATAAGTAGCATTACTACATTTATCAAAAACAACACTTAAACTTGGTATTCTTATCGACGACTGCAACGTGAGATAGTAATAGATTGCAATTTATCACCAAGTGCAGAAAGTTGTAATCTGCCACTTATCTATCAATTGCAACCATTATTCAAATAAAAATTGCAGCACAAAAAAATACCAGATTGTTACACATAAATAAAAAATAAAACACATTGAAAAGGCCAAGGGAAAAAATATGCCATCGAGCTTCTGATGTTAAAATATTGGCCACTCGATCGACAGGTACTGTGAAGTAATAGCAAATAAATCGTGCTACTCACCGATGCTACCGGATAAACATCCTTCCCAGAAATTATGGGCCAGGGTGGTCGGATAGGGACACATGGCACGGCCAAAATAACCACAATCCTCCAATCGCGGATCAAATTCCCTACTGGGATGGAAAAACAGCATATTCCATAAAATATCCGGATTGTCGGACTGCAATCCCCACAAACGTAACCATACTCCGCAAAATCGAGAACCAACCCCGAAAATCACTTCACAGCCCACAAGACGTGACCTTCTCGTCCGCCATTTTTCCCCCAAGTCCCTCTCAGCGCGCAGCTCGACTCGCGCTCACGGAAAACAGATAATAAAAATATCGCAGAGTCCACAACGCCATCTCATTCAATTTAAATGAAATGGCAGTGGCCAACCAAATTGATGTATAAGGTTGAACATAACGGATGTAAAGTCCAAAATCCGTTATATGTGTTTTGATTTAAAGTGAGTAGAAAAATAATTTGAAAAAGAAAAATAATTTAAAGAAAAATTTTGAACCACGGAGTTCAAAAAAATAAATGGTTGGTCGCTGGACAAAAAGAACACGTCAATATATTGAACTTTAGTTCGTTATAATCCATTCGGAATAAAAAATAAATAAAGCACCCAAGTCATAACCGAAGTTATGTATTTTATTTAAATAACACACAAAATAATTTTTGATGTGCCTTAAATCACAGTCAGAAGTTCATCAAAAAAAGTTATCGACATTCGATAAAACCCAAAAATGATGCTCGGCCGAGCGATCGGCCTAGTAGAATGGCGAGAGAGTCACTCGGGCCCAGGACTCGGACCCCTTTCTACTTACTAGACCGAGTGCTAACCCCCCACTCTACTGACACTGACTCGCTATCCCCTCGGCATGTTTGAACACACACTCTCACACACACAAAAAACTACGGGTCACTCGTTTTTGTTTTAAAACTCGGTTTAAAAACCAAGAAACGAGGTAATTTTAGTAAGGAATTTTACGATCCATGTTTCGATACACAACCAAACCAGCCTGCTTTTTGATCGAAAGTGAACTGACTCGCCACAAAAGTCGAAAAAGAGAAAAATACTTATAACACCCTCTCGCCCCATCTCTCGCCCATATCGCTCTCTCGGCCTAGTGACATTTTACTATCTCGCCACTGTACTCGTTCCGTGTGATCTAGGCATAACTCTAGTACTCGCCCTCCAAATTTCAGCTGCAGATACTTTCAGATGCGAACGCAATAGTGAAGTAAAATGCACTGTTTTTTCTTCAGTTTAGTGATACCGACGTAGAACTAAATGAAATTTATACACAACATTAGTTAGGTCATACAATATTTGAAATGTAATGTGACGACTTTTTTTACCGGTACCAAAAAGCGATATGGACCTAAAACCTCAAAAAATAGGGTAGCGCACTTTGGAACATTCTTAATTATTTTTGTTCATACCTAAGCATGTTAGAGAGATGAACTTTTTTTGGAATTATTGCCAACAAAATTACCAATTCAACGATATTACGACACTTGTCTATTTTGTTTATATTTACCAACATAAAACCCGATTTTCCTGGAAAGTTGTATACTTTTGTATAGTTTCTAGAACCTCAAAAATCAATAACTTTTTATTTCACGATATCAATTGAATTTTTTTACACTAAAAACTTCGCTATAGGCGTTTCAATATAAGCGATACGCTACCTTGCGGCAAATTTTTGAACTACTTGTAGAGGTGACGCCAATATTGCTTGCGTGCATTTAAATGTGAATTTGTGAGATTTTCTATCGAAATTTTAATAATGGGTAGATGGTTTTGTTCGGTTTTCGGGTGCAATTCTTCGAGTAAAAGAAATCCCGAAATTAGTTTTCATGTTTTTCCCAAAATAGGAAAAGAAAAAGTGTACATAAATAACAAATTTAACATTCGTGAACTTGTTGATCGCCATGCAGCTTGGGTAAAGAATTTAAAAATTGGGAAGCCAGTATCAAAATATATGAGGGTTTGTTCGCGTCACTTTAAGAAGGATGATTACTTTTATAGACCAGGTATGTATTTGTCTAGTTGTGTTCATGATTCTAATGAATTTACACACAGTAAAAGCTAAAACTGCAGAATTAACCTTAATGTTTTTTTACAGGTGGCTCAACAGCAAAACCGTATCTGAAAAAAACAGCTGTTCCCACACTTTATTTACCTTCAGTGCGCCATGGAGAAACTGTAAATACTGCAACAACTTCAAGTGAAAATTCTCGCAATGAACGTGCTGAAAATCGAGGCAAAGTTAAACAGCTTTTAACACACTCTCCACTTCGTGCATCATTAGAGCACGACGAAGAATTACAGCAAGATGAAGTTGATGACGCAGAAGTATTAGAGCAAGATGAAAAATTATACAGTTTTGATTTTATCATGTTAGTGTTGCGGCACTAAAACAAGCCATATTTCGGGGTATATACATGCACTCTTAAGTTTTTATATTTATAAAATTTTTAAAAATAAGTGTTTTTTTTAGTAATTTAGTAAACAATAAACCTATCGTATAATGTAACAATAAAATAAAGTGATATCTGCACCGATTTTTTAGTAAACAATAAACATTTGGTTATTATTATTTACATTTGGTTATGTAGGTACAACTAATATTGGAAACACGAGCCTGGTTTTCATTCACTTCGTCAGCTTCTAATACACCTTTTATTTGATGAGGATCTGAATTCATTGCTGTAGTTTGCAAACACAAAGCAAATAAATTAATTTTATCAGGTGATACACTGCTTTGACCACACAAAATTATATGTCCAGCGTGAAGAACCGCTTCACCTTCGTAAATACACCTAGAATTCTTATCTCCACCCATGTACTTCATATAATGCAGAATGCTAAAACGAAGCCCCGAGCTAGACATTGCTTCTAAAACAAAAACCTTTAAAATGTACTATCGAAAGCATAACATATTTATTTCAACTTACCAGGTTATTTTAAAGCCAAACTCTTCTTATAAATATTCAATGTTTCAGAAAGTACTTGCACGCTATTTTATAATACAAATAATCACACTAAACTGTCTTAACCTCGAATATATACGGAATGTCACAGTTTCTAACCCTTTTCAATTGGCAGCAATTAATTAATTCAAATTCAAAAATTAATTTTATCAAATTATTACAGTAAACAAACACAGAGGTGAGGTAATACAATTAAAAATATATTTAATACAGAAACACGACAGCAAATTATCGAAAAACGCACCCGTTCCATTATTCATTCATTATTCATTATTCATTATTTTATTGCGTGCATTAATTACAATTGTAAATTTACACAAGTCAGCAAGAAAAAAAACACACGAGTGTATAATTATATAAGAAACATTTACAGGTCACTAAATTTGTGGATATTATATTCCTCTAGAGAATAAAATGCCTGTTTCAACAAAAATTTAGATATTGCCATACGAAACTGATCCGGTGGCAGAGATTTTATACGCTCGGGAAGAACGTTATAGAATTTGATACCATGGTATCCCGTAGCCTCCCTTGAGCGGGCCAACCTGTGAAAGGCCGGAACAATATTATCTTTTTGCCTCGTATTGTAGGAGTGCGAACTCGTCTGGTATGACAATTCGTTGTCTTTCACAAATAGTAAGGCTTGAAATACATAAAGGCATGGCACCGTTAGTATGTTTAGCTCAATAAATTTATTTTTACAGTCGTCTCTAAAGCCCAGACCAGAGATGATTCTTATGATGATCTTTCTTTGAAGGGCGAAGATCTTGTTTGCGTGGGCGGAATAACCCCATGCTAGGATTGCATAGGACAAATTGCTGTGGATCAGACCGAAGTAAGCCGTTTTTAAAACCTTCAAGGATACGAGATTTTTCAGTTGTCTCATGGCATAGATGTGTTTGGATACCTTACATGCGAGTTTGTTTATGTGGGGTTCCCAGGTTAATTTTGAGTCCATCCTAACTCCGAGAAACTCAACAGGATCACCTCTAGGGGCAGTCTGTTTAAGAGTGAACACCAAGCTCTGACTCTTGCCTTCATTAAGGCATAGTTTGTTAGCAAGAAACCATTGCCTCAGCTCATCATGATTCTGTGATGCAATTAAAGCAAGATCTGTTAGGTTGGTACCCGTATTAAAAGTTGTTGTGTCATCGGCAAATAGAACCGAGTGCGCGCTTGTACATCTCGGTAAATCATTTATAAAAATTAGGAACAAGATTGGGCCCAGGACCGAACCCTGACGAACACCTGTTGATATCATTTTGTAGGTAGAATTTATATTATTGAAGGAAACACACTGACTTCTGCTTTCCAGGTAAGATTTTATTAGCATTATGGCATTGCTATGGAGGCCATATGCTGCTAACTTTTCAAGAAGAATTTCATGAGACACGCAATCAAATGCCTTAAGGTAAGGTCAGACTAGGCTACTTTTGCTGCTCGCAGCAAAAGTAGCTGTGTGTGAACACCACTGCAACCGATAAAAGTGCACACTGCTGCACATGTGGTATACTGCGCACGCTGTTAAAAGCAGCTTAGTGCGAGTGCAAATTTTGTATGTTGCATTCGCAGTAAAAAATCTTCATTTGGTTTAATATTTTGCTGCGAGTAGCTGTGCAGCTTTTTAATTTACAATGCCTCCGAGTAAGTGGGAAACCGAACGGGCAAAAAGTGTTTGTTGGCGCCACGAAGCGAAAATAGCTCCAAATCGAACGCGGTCTATATATAATCAAATACGAATACGCTATATCTATAATCAAATATATAATCTATAATTATAAATAATATAATTATAATATTATATAATCAAATAACACACACAATTTTTGTTGTTTCAAACGACCGCACAATACTCACGAATAGGGGTGCGCATATAATCGATTAATCGTCACCGTAATTCGAATAATGGATTATTTCATAATCGATTATGATAATTTATAATAATCGATTAATCGATTATAGAAATAATCGATTGTGAAAATAAACCTGCAATTACAAATTTTACAAACATGCTTGCTAAGAAATTTTTTTCTTGCTTCTTGGCAGAAATGTGTACATTAAGAAAATTGTATGCTGACAAACACGTTTCCAACACGTGATATTTATCTCTTGAACGCGATGTTTGCAAAATCTTACTACATTCTTCGACTGAAAGGAATCGCTCCGAGATTTTTATATCCTGGTTTTTAATTTATTTTTGACCTTATTAAAAATTAGAAAAATATAAAAAATTCATGTATTAAAAAATTAAAGTATTAAATCAATAAATTATTCTTAATGAATTTTTTTTGGTGAAATGCATGGTTTCGATAATAGTTAATGTAGTGCAAAAAATGACAAAGAGTTCATAATCGACTATGAGTTTTAATAATCGATTAATCGAAAAAAATCGATTATTTTTTATAATCGATAATCGATTATGAAATTTCATAATCGTGCACCCCTACTCACGAATAATTATTAGCTATAAAGTACTTTAGCGGTTGCAGTCGTTGCAATTTTTGCAGCCGAAGGAAAAGCAGCTATGTGTGAGCATTTGTTAGTAGGTTTGTATCTTTTGACGCAGCTTTTGCAGCCGTAGTTGCAAAAGCTGCGTGCTGCAGGCTACTTTGACTCTGTGTGTGAGCCTGACATGCAGCTTTTGCAGCCAGAGTAAAAAGCGTGCGCAGCAAAAGTAGCCTAGTCTGACCTTACCTTTAGACAGGTCATAAAAATGTGCGTCGAGGTACTCATTACTTTCAAATGCTGCCGTTGCCGCTTTACACAGACTACTAATTGCCATAGTAGTTGAGCGGTTATTTCTAAAACCAAACTGACTTGCATGAAATAGCCCGTTGATTTCAAAGAATGAATTTATTTGTACTTTTAGCAGTTTTTCAAACACTTTTCCTATAATGGGCAAAATAGATATGGGTCTGTAATTACTTGGATCATGCTTGTTTCCTTTTTTATATATGGGAATGACTCTTGCAATTTTTAAGATGTCAGGAAATACACCATGAGTTATACATGAGTTCAAGATATCAGTGAATGGAATTAAGATTACATCAATGACTGATTTCAAAATTTTTGAGTTAAGGTTATAAACATCTTTACTGTTGCTATTTTTGAGTTTTAAAGTAACGTCCCTAACTTGATTATATGTTACTGTCTTAAATTGAAAACCAACGTGCTCTGTTCCCCACTCGCATTCGGCAATGTAATCGATAGGATCGGCACCAGTGTAAGGCAACCCATCTGAAATTGACCGTGCAATATTTGAAAAATATTGATTAAGTATTTCGTGAGAAGGCATTTGAGACGAAATATCTGCTGATATTCGATGTGCGTTTATTAATTTCCAGGCTGCAGCTGAACTGTTTGCTGAACCTTCAATATGTTTATCATTGGCCGTTTTTTTAGCCATTTTAAGCTTAGTCTTATAAAATTTTTTGAAGTCCTTTAAGGTTTCCCCAGAAATCAGCTTTTTGCTATGCAGATCCGACAGCAGGTGCAGTCGCTCCCGATGCTCTTTGAGTTCACTATTAAACCAAGCAATAACATTCCCCTTTCTATTACCCGGCCATGTTTGCTTTCTCTCTTTAAAGCATTTATAGACATTTGATGTAATTAAATTATTAAAGATACGAAACTTGGCTTCAGTGCCAAAATTATCGTTATTAACAAAAGACCAGTCAACTACCCGCAGACATTCCCGCAGAAGTGATAGCCCGTGTCGTGTTATAGGGGTAAATTTAATGGTGTTTTTTGTATTTGTATGCTTTTCTTTAGTTTTTATATGTACCATCAAACCGAAGTGATCCGATAAGCCATAGTTTACTACTTCAACCTTAGGGTCTCCAATATTAGAAAAGACGTTGTCAAGACAAGAACCATCTCTGGTATTCTGGAAATTATTCTGAATAAGACCAAAGGAAGCAAAGAGATTTGTTACTTCCAGTGATCTCCCGTCACGTGTATTAAAGTGAACATTAAAGTCACCAACAACAACAAAGCCACGCCCCACACACCTCAATAGGACCTTCTCGATATTATTTAAGAAAATACTAAAATCACCAGAAGGAGATCTATAGACAACAACAAAGCATATGTCACTCCAGACAAATCCACTCACCTCGCAATGAAGATCCTCACTGAAACCTTCCAAATTTATTACTTGCACAGATTGACCGACTCTAGGGAAGGCTCCCACATGAATTCTCTGAGCTCTGCAATAGAATGAGATTAAACGAAAATCCCCTAATTGAACTGCCACCAGTTCAGCCTCGGAGAGCCAATGTTCAGCTAAAAACAATAAATTCAAATTTTTGTCAGTTACACTTGATTCAAGTTCCAACACTTTATTTCCTAAACATTGTATGTTGTAGAAAAGGATTTTTATGTTATCACAGTCTGCAACTGCCCGTTTTGAAAATTTCCACTACATTATTGTGATGATTCTTCCGAACTTCTTTTGCTCCAATAGTATCTGGAGAATCTTACATTTCTAGGCCAGAATCCACTGTCAAACATAACGTCCTTCAGCGCAAAGTCAGCCCCTACTCTAAAGCACTTGTTCTTCCTTTCAAGGAGCAGCTCTTCAACTTCAAAGGTCCTATTATCCATGTTGGGTTTGTTTTTCAAGTAAGTTGTGATGGTTTCTTCTGTCACATTTGTTGAGACTCTTGAGAGGAAAATCCATATTCGTTTTGGCTCTCCAGTAAAATCACTGCCATCTGTACTAGCATCCCCTATTGTAATTTGTTTCGGTGCTCCTTTCCTGCGTTTAGGAAAAGTAAAGCCGTCGTCTTCACCTGAAGTTGTTTTGTTAGGTATGTTTTTCTGTTTCTGGGAACCAACAGAATGCTGCGCACCGATGTGATGGATCTGCTTTGAATTTACTGCCAACTGGTTGCTGTTTGCAGTCTGAGCAGTAGTTACATTTATCGCAGGCAGTGGCGGCTCGTGAGAAATATGTTTGGCTGTTCTGCATTATAAAAAAGGGAAGGTATCAGTAAAATGCTAATCTCAAAAAATAAACTTACTTATATTGCACGTTTTTAAGCATTAATGGCGTGCGCCGGTGCTTGCTTGTGGCAAACTTAACTTATCAATAACTTTTTCGTTGAAATTCAATATTCCCAAGATAAATTTTTTTACTATTGACAATATCGAAAGACACAAACGGAAAACAAAACAATGCGTTCTTATGATTACAGCCACAAATCCATTTGTTCCGTAAATAAATATTCGTATTAAATTGTCTTTTATACATTTTACCTCGACTTGTATATACCGGCAATTTCTTATCATAATTGTTCTTGATAACTAAATTTAAAAATCACATTCATTTTTAAAAACGACCTTCTTCGTAAGAGATTTTAAAAACGACTAAATAAAATGCCTTAGTTAGCTTATCACGTCATAATAATTCTGCATATTTGTTATTTTAAAAATAGAACTTATACTTCGTAAACAGCCCTTTGTGTTCGGTTTGAAATAAAACAAACGACGCAAACATTTTTGTAACAATAAGTTTTATTTGAGCGCACAAAAAGTTTTGTAATTATTGTTAACTAATTTTCGAAAAAATCCTATTTTTACGGGTTATTATGACAGAAGCTGAGTTAATAAATAATATGAGTGAGTAATGTTAGTAAAAACCTAAGTCCAAATTTCTTGATCTACATTTTATTACAGAAAATTATAGTTTGAGAATTGTTTTACAATGCAGAAAAATCTCAAGTCCAAAATTATTATAAAATTTTATTAGGATTAGGAATTCATTTTATCTAGTAGTAGGTATAAAGGACATTATATCCATAATTTCAATTAAAGTTTATAATACAAGATCTTTCTTTAAAATATAATTGCATGAAATACTAGTCCGGTTATATATGTACTTGTATAAATATGTAATGTAAAGCCAGCGCTGATCTAACTGCAAGTGGCTGCATCGGGGTGCAGAACTACTGTGCATTCGATGCGTGTACGTATCACGAGCTTTAAGAATTATTATTGTATAAAAATACATAAATTTAATTTTATGTATTCATAATTTTATTTAAAGTTGCAAAATCCGTCAAAAAATAATTTAACTAGTGTTTTGCTATAAATATGTGCAAGAAACTTGGTTTAATTAAAAGTTTTTAAACAATTTATTGCTTATGCCCTAATTTCTCTGCAATTTGTTTAACAATTGATGAACTAATATTAAAATTAGTTTTTCTTTTCAAAATTCGAATTCTAAACTACCTCGAAACAAAATCATAAAAGATATACCTACCACCTATACCAATTGCTATAGCATTGTAGTCTGCGTTTCATTACAGCTCGATTGCGCACAAGTGTATAGCGTTCTAGTTAGACAAACATTTTGATAGCGGACTGGACGTGTATTTATTATTACACTATTTATGTGACTAGCTGTTAAATTATAACTGATATATGCTAGCGAAAATAAGAAACACGCTTTCAAAGCAAAGCTGATAATGCACCATTCTTTATAATAATTTAAATTTGATTAAGGTTATAATTATATAATTAATTATGCAAGTATTGGTATTTTTATTGTAATTTTTGGTGGTTCTGCAGCTCTGCAGCTCCTATGGTAGAACCGCCACTGATCGCAGGATTTCCAGTTTTTACATTTTTGTTGTTGTTCATACCACTAGCAGCTGCTGCGCTATAACTAGCTCTCACATGTGAATTTTGACCCTCAACGTTTGAACCGCATAGATCTGCCACCTGGACCTGTAGGTTATGTTTATTTTTCTTATTACGTGTTTGTACTGCTGGTGAATTTGCAGTATGGTTATCGACAGAAGCAGCTGCATCTGTCACACTTAAGGTGGTCGACAATACTTGAGGTGCAACACGCATATTACCAACCGCACCACTTAACAATTTTCCATGCAGTAGCATGGAAGCAACATTGTTTTCTCTTAAAAGAGCGTTGTTTTCTTCGAGGACTTTGTTCTTACTTCTCAATTCATCCACGATTTCCTTCAGATACCGAATTTCCATTTCTAAGTAATTTTTCTGTTGATTTGGGGTTAGCTTGTTATCAGTTTTAACCTCACTTTCATGAACACAGTTTGAACTTCTCAAAGAAGCAGGTTTTATGCATCCCGGGTGAAATGTTTTGTTGCATTTAAAACACACAACCTTATCTCGCACCACAGGCCGATTGCAGTGATTACAAATCACTTCACTAGCATTCCCATAAGGGACCTCTAATACTTGGTTATTCTCAGAGTCCGCCATTTTTCCGATAATACCACTAATAGCCGCTATGGCGCTGCGATCTTAAATTGAAACGCCTATAGTCTGTAGATCATTTTTACCGTTTCGAATTTTGTCGCGTTTCAAAAATAAAGCCGCTAGAGTTCAAAAACTTTCGCGCCACGCGTTTTCTGCAAATCCATTGTAGTATGGTAAGGTTTAGTTGGTTAGTGTGTATTTACCTTTAGTTTATAATGTGTAACCTTAAATTAGGCTAGTGTGGTAATTGCTGACTTACGCACATTGCAATTGCAGCAATTTTTCAATAATTACAAATTAGACAAAATAAGTAGGTTTAATAACTAGCAATAAAAGAGGATGTGAAAATAAATAGTTGCTGATCAGTATAAAGTGTTAGTATAATCAGTATTAGTAAAGTATTAGTTTAAGTAATTGTAAGAAATGTAAGAGTATGTATATGTAGTGTAACAAATAAATGACTCACTAAAAATGGAATATTAATGATTTATCTCATGGCGATCTTGCTTTATTACACCACACCGTCTGATGCAACGAGAGGGAGCGAGGCATGCATATGTGATTAACACAAGTACATAAGAGATGTCCAAGCTTGTTATCAAATCTCAACGATTATTTTGAATTAAATTTATAACTTCTTGAAAATATAATAATTAGGGCTTTATATAAGTGTTCATTAACTTGGTAATATTTTTAAGAAATAGCTTTATTATTATTATATTATTAGTTACCTAAATTAAAACTAACTAATTAGATAGTAAATCAGAATGCATAATATTATTTATACGAAATATAACGCATTTAAAATGAACAAAAATATTAAGTAACTAGCTGACCCGGCAGACGTTGTCCTGCCCAAATTTCAATATTTGCCTACATGTATTTTTTAGATCCAATCCGCATAATGACCTTGCGACTTATTTGGTCATCGCAAATACCAAACGTATTAAAAAATGATTAAATAAATAAATTAATAAAAAATACAAATCAAGGTTTAATAAAAAGTATTCGATAATCTACTCTATATTCAAATTATAAACTATAAATTTGAATTATAAATGTGGTGCCGATTTTTCGTGTCGATTTTTTGTGTCGGTTTTTGGTGTCGGTTTTTGATGTCGGTTTTTGGTGTCGATTTTTGCGAGGTAACGACCGTAAAAACATGTTCCATGTTAAAAGTTTAACAAAACTGTCAATTATTCACAAAAACCACAATAATTTCTAATTTTACTTTATTTTATTTTTGCCAATACTCTTGTTCTTTATGTTCTTCCTTTTCCTCCTCCCCTTCGTCTTCTAATAAGGAATTTTCGAAAGCACGCAGCGATATTGCCAATTCCTGTTGTTCTTTCTGTTTCTTCTTCATATAGGCAGCAGCCAATTTTTCCTCTCTTTTTCTTTTTCGTATACGTTTTGCTGCGACTTTCCTTTTTGCAATATTTAATGCATCCCTATGCATGGGGTTTCCGCCAAAATCTTGCAATACTTCTTTTAAAGATTTTATAGTGGCTTGAGTGAATTCCTCTTTTACTTCCCAATCTTCATATTTAGCGAACGATAAAGCCCTGTTTAGCGCCCCTTCCACAACCTTATTTAATTCTCGCAAAGCCATTTTTTGTAAAGACATTTTTAGTTCACGTTCAACACATTTAAGTCATAATAAGTCATTTGGTTTATATAGGTAGTATTTTTATTATAAATGAAAAGGATTAAAAGATTAATAATAATAATAATAATATAATAGCACTACAGGCCTTGTAGACCCATGGCTTGTTTCACCACTATGGACCATGTCTTTGACTTTATCTTTCCAATCTTTAATGCGTAGTGTATTCAGGTCCTCTTGCACCTCCTTACTCCACCTTGTTTTTGGTCTACCTCTCCTTCTTCTTACCTTCCCCATGTTCATCCTTAACATTATGTTGGGTATCCTTTCCTCGTTCATTCTTTCCAAATGACCCAGCCATCTAATCCTATGCGACTTAACTACTCCAACAATAGTCGCATCTCCATACATCTCATATAACTCCTGGTTTGTGCGTCTTAACCATATCCCATTCATGTACTTTCCTCCCAATATCCTTCTCAAGATTTTCCTTTCCCACACTCCCAACATCACCTGTTCTTGTTTTCTCAATGTCCAGACCTCACTTGCATATGTTACAACCGGTCGTATTATTGACTTATACACTCTAAGTTTCGTTGATTTGGAAAACATTCTTCCGTTCATTATTGCTTTCATAGCATACGCGATTTTGTTCCCCGCCGCAATTCTAGCCTTTATCTCTTCGCTGCTGTCGGGTTCTCTCGTTACCAACGTCCCCAGATACATGAATGTTTGCACTTCCTCAAATTTGAGCAATACATTTTGTTTTAGTTGTATTTTCAAAAAGCCGCCCCTTTCAAAAGGTCTACCATCCCACACCATGTATTTAGTTTTTGTTTCGTTAACATTAAGACCCATTTTGTGCGCTGCATTCAATATATTTTCCGTGGTCTGTTGCAATTCGTATTTTGTTCTTGTTATGATTGTCATGTCATCCGCACAGGCCAGACACTGATGTCGGCTTCGAAATATTGTATTTCTTCCGTTAGTTTTGCTGTTTCGCAATACCCATTCGAGCGCCAAATTAAACAAAACCGCCGAGAGCGGATCTCCTTGTCTTAGGCCACTCTCTATTCTGAAATTTTTCGATATTTTGCCATTCATTTTCACTTTGTTCGTGGTTTCATTTAGGGTCATCTTTACGAGCCTTATCAATTTGTCTGGTATTTCCAATTCTTTAAGTGCTAGACAGAGTTGGTTTCTGTTAATACTATCATACGCCTGTTTGAAGTCGATAAATAGCAGATATGACGATAGACTGTGTTCATGGCTTGTCGCTTGAATTTCTCTTAGAACATAAATTTGGTCTGTCACCGTCCTACCCTTTCTGAATCCACTTTGGTATTCTCCCAAAATTCCTTCTGTGTATTGACATAGTCTATTTTTAATACATGTGGCCAGGATTTTGTATACAACGTTCAACAGTGCTATCCCTCTGTAATTTTCACAATTTGCCCTATCGCCCTTTTTGTGTAACGGGCATATCACTGCCTCTCTCCATGATTTTGGCATTTCCTCCTTATCCCATATTTCCTCAATCAAATCGTGTACCATGATTCTAACTACTTCTCCACCATATTTGATCATTTCTGCTTGGATCTGGTCTTCTCCGGCACTTCTATTGTCCTTCAGACTGTGTACTATTTTTTCTATTTCCTCTAGTGTTGGTTTTTCGACATTTAGCTCGTTTACATTGTTATCATACCCTTCTTGTTTTTCATTATCGTCGTGTGTTGGTTTGTTTAGCAACTCTTCAAAATACTCAGCCCATCTCTCTATCACTTCGGCTTGTCCACCGACTAGGTTTCCTTGTTTGTCTCTACATATCGTTGTTCTTGACTGGTATCCTCTTCTGATCTTTTTGACTCCTTGATAAAAATTTCTGATTTCTCTTGATCGATATTCATCTTCTATCTTCTCCAAATTTTGTATCATGTGTTTTCTTTTCTTCGCTCTGAGCATTGTTTTACATGTCTTCCTTTGAACTTCGTATTTGTGTCTGTTTTCTACTGTTTTTGTTTGTAACATTATCTTCCTGAGCTTTTCTCGTTTGTCGATTTCCTTCTGACATTCCAGGTCATACCATACTTTATTTTTGTGCACCCTTGTCCTATTTTGTTTGGATGCTGCCTTTCTTATCGTCTTAATTAAGTAATCTGATTTTGCTTCTATGTTATCCGGTTTTATTTCATCTATTATCGATTCTTCGATTGCCTTCAGGTAATTTTTAACCGACTTCAAAAAAGGAGGAGGTTATCAATTCGTCTGTATTTTTTTTTTTTTTTTTAATGTTTGTTACCTCATAACTCCGTCATTTATTAACCGATTTTCAAAATGTTTTCACAATTCGAAAGGATATAGTTTCAGATTGGTCCCATTTAAATTTCATCAAAATCGGTTGAGTACTTTGGTTTTTATAAATTAAATAAGACGGTCATCTGCAATTAAACACTTCAGGTCAACGTCGTTGTCATAGTTACGTTGCGATTTTGACACTAGAAATTTAATTAAATGACTTTGACAGACATATAGTCAGTGACGTTGCACAATATTTTTAAAATTAGCAAAAATCAAGTTATAAATTAAAATAATGTACCTATGACAAGTTTAATTAAATAATGACATTTACATATAGTCAGTAGCGGCTCGAGAATAGGGGGCACAACTTTGACATAATAATGTTAACCTTAAAAATTAAATGACATTGACGGATAGTCAGTAGCGTTGCACAATATTTTTAAAATTACCAAAAAGTACAGAAAACCAATACAACTTTATAATTTATATTTGGATCAATTTGTACGTGTTAATTGACAATTCAGGCCGGTAGATGCGCTGTAAATCTTGTCGCCAATAATTTTTCCCGTATTCCGTTTCCCGTATTGTCAATTATAAAATATTTGTTGTAAGCCCGCATTTTCAACTTTGAGATAGGCGTTTCGCCCTTTCTTCGCTTGTCTCATTTGAACGGCGCTGTCGCATATGGGCAGCGCGTTTAGTAGGTCTACCCATATTCGCTTTCGATAAATCAGTTAAGGAACGCAAGATTCACTAAAAAGCAAGAAATAAAAAAATTTTTAAAAAAAAACTAAAACCGACTTCAAAAAAAAAACAATACAAAAAAATTGCACTAAAAAGTAAAAAATAATTAGAAGTTATTAGAAGAAGATTTAACAGAAATTAGAAGTATATTTTTACAGTGCTGAGCATAAAAATTAATGTATTACGTCAATAATATACAATTATTGTTATTTTTGGAGTCGGTGCCAGCCAAGCTGTTAAGAAATTTACAAAATGTATTTGAAATCACATTAATACGACAATGTAGCAATACCGATGTCGTGTTGTTTAACGCCAAGCGCCTGCGATCTTGTCGACTGTGAAACTCTTTGCAGTCAAAGTGATATAAAATGTATACCTACTGGTACTCCGCTACTTCGTTAATACACGTTTGTTAACCTTGGCTGGCACCGACTCCAAAAATAACAATAATTGTATATTATTGACGTAATACATTAATTTTTATGCTCAGCACTGTAAAAATATACTTCTAATTTCTGTTAAATCTTCTTCTAATAACTTCTAATTATTTTTTACTTTTTAGTGCAATTTTTTTGTATTGTTTTTTTTTGAAGTCGGTTTTAGTTTTTTTTTAAAAATTTTTCTTGTATTGACTTCCTTTGGAATGCAATTCGTGTGGTCTCGTTTGCTCTTCTGGTTTCCAAGTTTTTACTTATCGGTATGGTTTGTTTCAATTTTGTTCCCACCATGAAGTGATCAGAGTCGACGTCAGCCCCTCTATAAGTTCTCACATCCTTAATACTGAATTCGTTTCTCCTCTCTACCAACACATGATCGATTTGGTTAACATTTCTTCCATCGGGCGTTATCCACGTCCCTTTGTGAATCTTTTTATGTTGGTATTGCGTGCTTACTATTTTCATGTCGTGTTCCATCGCAAAGTCGATCAGGAATCTGCCATTTTCATTGGTTTCTACGTGCATGCTATGTTTTCCGATGGTTGGTTGATACACTTCTTCTCTTCCTATCTTTGCATTGCCGTCACCTATGACCATTTTTAGATCGTATTTTGGTATTTTTCCGTATTCTTTGTTCATTGTTTCGTAGAATTCTTCTTTATGTCCTATTATTTTTTCATCAGTTGGTGCATGAAAGTTTATTATACTTATGTTTTGGTATTTACCTCTTAGTCTTAGGGTACACATTCTCTCCGACACCGGTTCAAATTTTATAACAGCAGCTTTCAATCGTTCGCTTACAACCATTCCCGTTCCCAATCTTCTGCTGTCTCCACTACTCATAAAAAATGTGTAATTCTCAAGATCAAAGACCCCACTGTGTTTGTGCATCGTTTCTTGAACCGCCAGTATATCAATTCGGTACTTTTTTAGAACCCCTATCAATTGCTTCATCATTCCCCCTCAAATATTCCTCTCACATTCCAGTTTGCTACAAATATTGTTTCATTATCCTGTGTCCTTCATATTTAGTTTCCGTCCGGGACATATTTTTGCTAGTTTTTGCTGTAAGGGATTCCGCATTCTTTATTATTTCACTGGTTTGTTGATCCCAGTCCCATCGTTCGCGATTTATGAAGACCTTCCCGTATCCTAATTTCACATCTCTTCCCTTCTCTCTTTCAATCTTGGCAATTTCTCTCAACTTCGCTTGTATTTTTTGCTCTTCCTGTGTTAGATCATCATCAATGTATTTTCTTGTACCTCTCAATTTGGTTTTTGCTCTCATAACAGCAATTTTGTCCTGCCAATTGTCTAGTTTTGCCAGTACAGAAGGGTTTCCAGATCTCGGTTTTATTAGCTCTTATGACGATTTTTTGGCTTCCAACTCGTCATATATCAACCTTAACAAATTATTTCCTGTTCGACCACTGCCATTTATATTTGAAATAATTTAGATGGGGGTGGAGACACTTCCTCTTTCCTTTTGAGGAGTTCGAATTTTTGCCGCAGGACATGGCGCTGAAAAATCACTTTTGGTTTGGAAACCGATGTGAGTGGTCGTAGTTGTCGCGCGTGCTAGGAGTGCATAGTTAATTGCCGTGTGCGTTAATGTTTGAATATCAATTTTAGTGCTGAAAGTTCACCGGTTGCGTTGAGGGTGGATTAAGCCTGTTTACTGCCATTTACAGAAGTGGGTACTATTTTTTCCGTAATCTTCCTCGTGGCCGGTGTCCATCTTTTGTCGTTTGCTGGCTGATAGCAGCTCGGTGCGCGCGCAACGTTAGACGCCCTCTCTGGGATTTTTATTGAAGTTTTCGATACTGACACTTCGAGGGTCATTGACCGCACGTACTTTCACCAAACGTTAATCATATCAACCAGATCAGGAGTCATATTCGTTGTCAAGTCCGTTCGTCTTTGTTCCTGTCCGATTTCTTTTTGTTGCTGAACAACAATATTAGAATTTTCCGCCGGCGAGAAACCATTGGAAGCGTTATCATCCAGTTATTTAGTGTATACTGGAAACACTCCTTTGGGATACCAGTCCAGTCAAGTGTTCCGGCGCCAGTTCGAGGGTCGCTGAGGCATCGTCAACCTAGAGGTGTGCCGTCGTACTTCCTGGGAAGGCCGAGTGAAGGAGCTCAAGGATCGAATTCGTAGGCAGTCCGCCTGGAAGTTGCAGTAGCTGTCTCCAATTTTGTGTAAACTCACCAGACGTCTAGGTGAGATAAAACTTTGTATTCTTTTGGGTGGGATTGCCAATTATTTATTTACGAATTTTGTTCAACGTAATATTTGTGCATTTTGCTACGCACATAGTTTGCATTATATCCGTTCACGAGGTATTCTCGGGGAGACGATTGATTCACGCCTAAGATCAAACTTGGCTGGCAATATTTGTTCACGATACTGTATCTCTGTCACCTGTCATTGTTTTGTTTATGCTACACCTATACGTTATATTAAATATTAAAATCAAAGTATCGTATTTTATTTCCTCGAGAGAGGGGACACCATTTTAACCTTACAGGATAAGCTCGTGACCTGGACTTGCGGCCCTCGCATACCGACGAGAACATCAAGTAGCTGGCTTTTAATACATCTAGGGTACCCACGTTTGAAAAGTGAGGAATCCTTCTTCACGTGGAGGAATCTTTTGCTCTTCGTTAGGCACCCTCTCATTAGGGGTGCGGATAAGCAGAAAATTCTAACACTGGCGCCGCACGTTGGGCGCCAGTGAACCGTAAATCTCTCCTCACTATCCCTAATGAGAGGATAGCTTGAAACAGATTACGTCCACGCAGAAGGTAAAAACCTTCTACTTTAAAATTGCGTGGAGCCCTGATCTTAGGTCAACTAGCTCTTTGATGGACACGTCGGTATGCGAGGGCCATGGGTCGTGTAAAAACGCCTCGGAGAAACTCAAGGAAGCAGCTTTGCAAACACACACAAAATAAACTTAACAATAAAAATAAACAATTCGATGTTCATTGCTAAAAGGCTTAATGATAAAATCGATGTTTATGGAGTTAGTATGGCGCCAGTGGAACGTAACAACAGTAGCCCACTACAGGAGCCGACCAGAACGGCACAGTAGCGACCACATTGCCACCAAAAATCACTACCCCAACAAATAATCGACGGAACACTCGAATGGTCATATAACAATCCCACAAAGGTAACCACATCGAACTTCCGACGACAAAACCAAGCGGCAGCGACCCCGGTGCAATGCCGCACCCTGTATATATGTAGGTCGCACATCGCAGCCTTGATAAAAATAATATTAAACCAAATATTAAACACAAAAAAAATAAGAAACATAAAAGTTCAAATACGAGGCTCGAACATAGAACGATCATTCTGGAATCCGATCGCCGATGCATTATGCTAACGTCGCTTGATGTTATAACGTGGAAATAAAACTCAGTCGAAATACATATTATCAAACATTTTAAATCAAATAATTATTAAGAGAAGGGAATATCAGGATATTGGATCGCAATAAAACAAAAATTAACTGTCGGTCGACGTTTCGGCCTATTTACTAGTAGCCATCATCAGGACTAAAATGGACTAATTTTTCCCATTTTAGTCCTGATGATGGCTACTAGTAAATAGGCCGAAACGTCGACCGACAGTTAATTTTTGTTTTATTGCGATCCAATATCCTGATATTCCCTTCTCTCAATATTGCATTGGACGAGATTTTGTATTCCAAATAATTATTAATTAGAATAATTATACCAGAAACAATATTCAAACATAAATCCACTTCCACGTTTGCGAACGTCAAAGAGATTAGATACTGCCAATCACTACGATGCAGAAATACAACCTGCACCGCAATCATAATCTCGTACAACACTCTGTAATAAAAAAATGCACGATAAACAGAAAAACCAGAATGTTACACATAAATAAAATATTAACACAAATTTCTTCCTCAGCTATTAGATTGTAAAAAACCTTTTTGGGGGTGAAGGAAAGCAATAAAACAACTTATCTACCGTTTAGCCAACGTTTCGATTAATGTATTTAATCATCCTCAGGGCTGGAAAAAATACAGAGGTGCTCAATAAACGATTAAGGTATTATGGATCGGCAACTACATACCATACAGTAGGTGATGGATAATGTTTGACAATGCACAACTATAGACATCGGGAAAGGTATTGCGCAACAAGTGATGAAATTGTGGACACGATCATCGTCAAAAGGGTTAAAAACTTAACAATATTGTAAAATTATGTAAAAATATATGGGACAATTCACAGTGTATAACGATTATATATATAAATAAAAGAAATAAAAAACATTAAAAAGGCCAAGGGTAAAATTCGTCATCGAGCTCCTGATGTTAAATATTGGCCAATCGATTAACAGGTAGCTGTGAAGTAATGGCAAAAATTAATTAGATAACTTACCATGCCAAAGGATAAAAATCCTTCCCAGAAATCATGGGCCAGGGTGGTCCGACAAGGAAACATGGTACGGCAAAAAAAAACCATCATCCTCCAATCACGAATCAAACCCCCTACTGGGATGGAAAACAACATATTCCATATAATATTCGGACTGTCGGACTGGAATTCCCAATAAACGTAACCATACCCATTAAATCGAAAACCAACCCCAATCAAACACTTCACAGCACCAAAAACGTGACCTTCTCGTACGACATTTTTCCCAAGACTCCTGATGCAGAGCGCAGGTCAATTGCGTTCCGGAAACAGATAACAAAATATGGAAGTGCTCAATAAATTTGAATGTAAATGGCAGTGACCAACAAATTATTGTACAAGGTTGATCATAACGGATGTAAAGTCCAAAATCCGTTATACTCTGCTGCTTTAATTGTTACCTCAAGATTTAGTTCAATCTTCAAAAATGTTTGTACTTCAGTTGTAATCGTTTTCTCGTTCATATTGACCCCCTTCAGAACTATGTTATTCTTTTTCTCTCTTTTCTCTGTTTGGTTCCATCTGTTCTCCAGGGCCACAATTCGGTCTTTCAGTATTTTGTTTTCATCTTTCAGCAACTTGATGTCGTTTTCGTATACCCGTTGCCCCGCTTTGATATCTTTTACTTCATTCAACAGTTCCTTTATCATTTCCTTCAGTTCCTCCATTTCTCCGTCAGCCGTGTTAACTGGTTTCTTTGTCGGGGTTCTGGTGAATTTTTTACTTTTGCGAAATATGTCACTCTCCGTCCCTCGTTTTCTTCTGTTCTGTTCTTCCGTTGTCGAACTTTCACTATCGTATTGATGTTCTTCTGATTTCATTTCCTCCCAGCACGTATAAGATTAACACCCGAGTCAACCCCTCGGAGGTGCCAAGCTTATTTATTTCAGCAACTTAGAAATTTATATGTAGTTAAAAAACTCTCAGCAGTTTCTCCGCTGTATTTCAAGATCGGTAACAGGTCAACGCCTCGACCTATGCAACCCAATTTACTTTTGCTTATCCTATCCTAACCTTTAAAATTTTCCAATTTACAAAACAAGATTTTACCTTATTTTCTTCTACTTCCACTTGTTTCTTTCAAACCTGAGCTTTCCTACTCTTCCCAGCTCCCAAATTTCACTTTCCAAATCACTAAAAACTCACGTAATTCACTTCAAAAAAACACTCTTTGTTCTAGCGTGACGTAGCCGTGTTTACGGTACTATCATCGACGTCCCTCTGATTAACTATATTTAAAAATAAAAGGCGCCACCTACCGGTGAACAACTTAGTTGATCACGCAAATCACGCAGAATACGAAAATTTACTCCCCCCTCTGACACAACCTAAAAAAGTAAAAAAGAACTTCGTCTCGCCTTCGGCCTCACTTTAGGGTATCGCAGCCATATGTGTGTACCGTGGTTGTTCGGCCTCACTCAAGGGTATCGCAACGATACGTGTAGACCGTGGTTGTCGGCCTTCGGCCTCACTCAAGGTTATCGCAGATATACGTGTTGACCGTGGTTGTTCGGCCTTCAGCCTCACTCAAAGGTATCGCAGCCATATGTGTAGATCGTGGTTGTTCGGCCTTAATCAAGGGTAACGCAACCATACGTGTAGACCGTGGTTGTTCGGCCTTCGGCCTCACTCAAGGGTATCGCAGCTATACGTGTTGACCGTGGTTGTTCGGCCTTCGACCTCACTCAAGCGTATCGCAGCTATACGTGTTGACCGTGGTTGTTCGGCCTTCGGCCTCACTCAAGAGTATCTCAACCATACGTGTAGGCCGTGGTTGTTCGGCCTTCAGTCTCACTCAAGGGTATCGCACCCATCCGTGTAGACCGTGGTTGTTCGGCCTTCGGCCTCACTCAAGGGTATCGCAGCTATACGTGTTGACCATGGTTGTTCGGCCTTCGGCCTCACTCAAGAGTATCGCAACCAAACGTGTAGGCCGTGGCTGTTCGGCCTTCGGCCTCGCTCAAGGGTATCGCAGCCATACGTGTAGATCGTGGATCTTTCCAGAGTCCACCACCTTGGTCAGGACCGGCCTTAGTGTCACTAATGTTCTCCTTCTCACACATATATATATAATTACTCGACAGATGGCGTTCCTGAGCGTGACGGACAGATAAATTAAGGCTACTATATATTGCTCAATTGTTTCGTTTGCTCGATGTAATGCCTATCGAGCAGCGTTTCTCTGCGAAGTCGATTAAGCTTCTCCTGGTTTTGGCGTGCTCGCCATCTTTGTTGCCGTTCTCTGGCTAATCGACGTTTTTTTCGCTGCCGGCTCTGTCGATTCATCCATATTGAGAGCTAAAGAATTAAAGTTTTAAGTTCTTGTATCAAGTTACCCACTCTTTCTTAATAAGTTTCATCCTATATCAACGGATACGTTGATCTGTTGATTATTTTATCCGTTGATCCAGATTAAAGATCGTTTTACACTGAGGAGCGTCACACACAGATCCGGGTAAATCTTATTATTATATGTTTTAAAGTTGATTTTGAGAAGGACGCATCTTGAGTGGCTTAATTGTTTCTTTCAATTTCAAAATATGTTATCTATTTTTTAATTTATATAGAAAAAGTTGTCCTTAGTTCCTTAAGTAGCCTATCCGATTATCCGACATATAGAAAAAAAATTGTCTTTAATCTTTTAAGGAATCTCGATGATCCACTCATGCGCGTCCCTGCAGTCTCCCTTTGCGAATTTTCCTTTGCGAATTTTTGCACTATTTCAATACAGAAACATGTGCAAGGACCTACAAAATAACTGTGCCAAATTTGGTTCCGATCGGTCAAACGGTCTAGGAGTCTATAGGGAACATACATACATACATACATCCATTTTTATATATGGGGTGGTCAGAACAGGAGTGAATGAAGTCCATTTTTGTGATTTTTGGAGTTATGGTTTCTATGCGTTCTAGTTCATAACTTACTTCAGTGCAAAAGTAGATCAAGTCACATTTTGTTCGTTTTGTTATCCTATGTAACTTGTTTACTTTCTTTACTGACAATAATATTACATGTTTCCGTGTTGTACTGAATCAAGTCCGAATTTATATTACCTATCATCTTGTTCTCACGCATTTTTGACGCTTTACTCTTTTTTATCTTTTTAAAATTTGATTTAGGTGTATTTTGTCATTGGATTCTATGAATTTATAGTCTTGTTATTTGTTAATTTTTCTAATTTTGGTGGAATAGTAATAAAATAATCAATTAATCGAAAAATTAAGTCGTAAGACTTCACTAATTTATTCTGCTGAGGATTGGATGAGAATTGCTCGGGAAGCAAAGAAAAAGGAACCGCAATTTAAAGTCTACGAAATGCAAAGACACGAATTCCTGTCCACTAAAAAATTAGAATCAGCCATACAAAACAGGAAGAAAACTGCACAAGGTGAAAGTTTTTCTTGGTTAAAAATTAGATGGCTTCGTTTTGAAAGATCATCTTCACTATCTTATAAATTTAAAGAAATCCTTAATGAAGACATCGACTTTAATGAAGTAAATTTAAATAAAGGTGTTCGTGGTAGACGTATACAATCCCTCGTCATTCAACAAGAAAATTTATATCTAAACAGACGTATCATAACAGACTCTAAAAAGCAGCATAATATGAAAGATTTACTTCCTTACATTCCGCCAGTATACCATTCATTTTATAAGAATCTACCTACAGAAAGCAGAACAAGACAAAATAAAAATCAAGACTCCTCTGATGATGAAGAAATTACAGATAAAATTATTTTTGCGTAAAATTAACAATATTTTCAGTGTAATAATGGTTAAAGTCCAAACAATTAAATTAAGTTCTGTGTAAAACTTTTTATTATAATAATATATAATTTTTATGTTTTAGCTATTATAAAATATAGAGTTTTAAGAACCACTGGGTGTAATTATTTAATAGAATTGATTACTTTAAATTTAATAAAGATCAAAATACTTTAAGTTGCGATAATTCATTAACAGCATTTATGGACTTGATTCACTTCTATTCTGACCACCCCATATATAGATTATAAATAATATTCACAATCAGAGAAAACTTCTGCTGTTATTGAAATATTGTTACAGATCTTACAATTACATTCATCACAACACCTCCATGGAGGTGTTGGCTGCAGCCCTCTTTCACGCAGCATTTATTTGTCATGCAATTGTTATCATTGCCATACATGAGAAGGACATTTCGGACAATTTCTGGAATTAAGGCTTGAGTACTTAATACAGGTTCCCAGTTTTTGTCTAAATGTCTCCAGCTATCGTTTGATGGATCCTCATCTCGCACCATACTCGTATGGCTGGAGCACCAAATTTTTAACTGATACTTACATCTGAATGATACTCATATCTGAAAATATATGCCATACATAATATTCTCTATTAAATTACGCGAGATTAAATGGCCTCCTTTTGCCACTTGGTGTGTAATATAGGTACTATTATGCATTCCCGGGACTTACATTGGAATTTAAGTATAATTATATCGTACTGTAATTCCAACATAATCGACATTGTCTCTGCACAATTTTGTTCAGTGCTTTCGTTATTTGTGAGGAAAGAACACATTCCAGATAAGTATGCAAAAAATATTCTAACCGATCGATTTATTGACGCTGCACTGTTCATGATCAGGTTAATTTGACGAACTTAACAATGAACATAGTTGGATAAAGAATAATTTTTCTTTCGATATTCATTGAATCTTTTGAATTGGCTTACCGCTAAGAATGTAACGGAAAAAGATAACAAGCTGAAATTTGTCAGATACGTTTGTGGTTTGCTGCTTTAGGTACTTCTTCATTATAAACGTTAAGCATACATTGTAGTAATACAACACGAGGTAAAAGTGAATACTTTTTATAATCAAGCGTGAAAATTGTCCATCGACAATTTTTTTCATCACACCCGAAAATCCACTTATTTTTTAAATAAATACTACGGTTCCATATTCTCGTTCTTATTTAAGGGTTTTTTCAACGCTCACTTACAAAGACGAAGATAACTGGCTTATGCCAGAATGCGAAAGATCTATTCTCTGATGAAATATGATTAACCATCGCTCGAAAACAGCGTTTTCCGGACATCTACGATCATATTACAGTGTCATCTTAGATTGTACCAGAATTACCGACTTTCAAAGAGATAAATTATAAAGAAATAGTATATTACACACCAAGTGGCAAAAGGAGGCCATTTAATCTCGCGTGCGAATTGGGATCCTGCGTAGCTACCGCTATCCCCTCCACCAAGGGATCCCAATTAGCACCAGAGATTTAATGGTGCTTTAGCCACGAGTTGTGTATACAGTAGAACTCCAATTATCCGAACTCCGACTATCCGAATTGCTGATTATCCGAATCGCTTTCTGAAAAAAAAATCAAGGCGGAAACGTACTGCGATTCGCAAAATAATGATTTTGCGTCAGCCCGAGTGTGACCACATGAAACTTCTCACTGTCAAGCGACTGCGCGACTTGGCTGCCCGAAAACGAACAGTCAAAAAGCTTACTTTGACCGAGATGTTCAGTAACTAATGACTATCATTTACAATACATACTAATGTACAGCACTTGTAAGTACGCTCTATAACATGTAAAAGTGTTGCCTTTACATTTAATTAATTAAAATTCAATACAGTACCCTTTTTCGAAAGAAATCCAATTATCCGAATTTTTGATTATCCGAATGGGGTCCGGTCCCAATTGATTCGGAAAATTGGAGTTCTACTGTACTATTTTATGTAATCCTAATAATTACCGACAAAAAAAATAGCCGAAAAGAAAAATTGAAATACCTAAACAGGTACAAATTACAGTATATAAATTGAAGTGGCTGTTAAAAAACGATAAATGATAGAAAAATAAGCAGAAGAACAAAAATTAGAATATATAAAAGTTTTGTAACACTGGTAGTGACATATGCGACAGAACTGTTAAGTGTGACAAATAGACAGGAATAAAAATTCAGAATATTTGAGAAGAGAATTCTGAGAACGATACTGACATGAGACCAAAGAAGATCGGTGATGGAGTTGTTAGAGCAAGAAAAAAGATCAGAAAAATAAATTACAAATTTAGATTAGATTAGAAAAATTAATTTACAATTTTATATTAATTTTGAATCCAAAATTTAATTTTGTTTTTGGTGCCATATCAGCTTTAGCTTCTATGAGATTAGTCATCTTACAGAAAACTATGATATTGAATCTAACTGTTTACCGTTTACACCAATAGATGGAGAATGTTTACTTAAAATAAAAATAATCGATAGTTCAAGTTGTATAAAACAACTGAGAGCGCGCTGGGAGGCAATGACAAAATTTAAAATGTTTTGGCACCAACAGCGTAAGTTATAGATAATCATGGATTATAGGCACCAAATAAGTTTGTATATAACAATAATAATAATAATTTTAGATGGTAATTTACAAGGTTTTATAAGGAACTAATAATAAGATACCAGTTTAAGTTCTAACGGTTTAAAGCAACATCGCTTAAATTTTAGTTTTAATATTATCAATTTATTATTCTTATGAAAGAATTGGTAAGGGTAATTTTTAGATATCATTCCGTTATTTATTTATTTATTTATTTCATCTACGGCTAAGCCTTTTTTACAATAATCTTTTACAATAAACCTTTTACAATAATAACAACAACTACAATAAACACGTACAAGTTAACAAAAACAAAACCGACACAACACTAACTGAATGTGATAAAAAAACCAGCAACACACTATACAAAAATCAATATCAACAAAAAATCAACAATATATAAAAATAAAAAAATAAATTATACCCCTGCAACTGCAGACAAGTCAGCACCGAACACAGTCCTCCTAAATGATGCAAGGGAAGAGTTAAACACATCAGTGCCAAGAACATCACTTAAATAATTGGCCAAACGAGCCATCCTAGCCATGGGACAGTGCATCCCATAATTAGTTGGATGAAACTTAACTTCAAAAGGCCACTTGGATCTGGTACATCTTGAGGTATCTCTGAAAACAAACAACTCACGCAGCTCATCACAGTTGATTTTGCCGCTGAACAACCCATGTACGAAACCAAGATCGATGACCCTGCGTCTTACGGCCAGTGACTTAGTGTTGCAGAAGCTCAATTAGTTGTTATACTATAGATATAAGCATAAGAATTAATTTTAATATTTCGATATCGTCATTTCTATTAGTATTTCCCTTTTACAGTATTATTGGTGTAATCTGTTTATGAGGGAACTTCAAGTGGCAAATACACGTCAGAAGCCATGGTAATAATCAATTTATAAAAATCTGTTAATACAACACAATAGATAACAAATTTATATATTCATTTGTTTTTTTAAAATTTATATTTTATTTTAGGTGATGTAGTTAGCAAGTGATAGTTCTTAAATATTACTATTTAAGTACGTTACAATGTTATTTATTAATTTTATTGTTATGTTATAAGATGCTAATCCAGTAAATTAATAAAGCAATAGGCAGAATAGGGTGTCAAACCTATGTCTATGTAATAATAACGTACAAAGCGAAGGCCGCCTGTGCCAGCTAGTAATAATAAGAATTACCCAGATCTGTGTGTGACGCTCCTCAGTGTAAAACGGTCTTTAATCTGGATCAACGGATCAAGAGATCAACAGATCAAGGTATCCGTTGATCTAGGATGAAACTTATTAAGAAAAAGTGGGTAACTAATTCTTTAGCTCTCAATATGGATGAATCGACAGAACCAGTAGCAAAAAAAGTTGATTATCCAGAAAACGGCAACAAAGATAACGAGCACGCCAAAACCAGGAGAAGCTTAATCGGCTTCGCAGAGAAACGCTGCTCGACAGGCATTAAATCGAGCAAACGAAACAATTGATCAATAGCAGGAAAGATGAAAGAGAGATGCTGATCGACATGCTTAAAGCCAGCGCTTAGGCCAAGAGCCTCGAAGTCAAGCAATTCGTGGGGAAGCAATCAATTTCCAAGAACTTCAAGTCGCTCAACAAATCTGCGGTACGATGAACATCATTTGCCAGTACTGTGGTTCAAAAAATTTTATTGTTGAGCGCCCGACTAATAGAAAATTCACAAGCTGTTGCCGCAAAGGAAAAATCGAACACATTTTCGTGACAAAATCCGTTCATACAATTGTGCACTGTCGTTTGCTTCCATGGGTGCTAAAGTTATTGATGTCCCTGCAAGAGGTCCATATGTCTTCAAACAACCTATCATGGAACTTCTGATTTGCAACCTATCGATGGCCAAACGCCACGGTTTGCTCAACTTCATATCCTGGATAGTACACAAGCAAGTCTTTAGTCATTAATGCGTTAATCGCTTACAACCAACTTAAATAATTATACTATCCCCATATAGGTATACATATAGTAGTCTTAATTTATCTATCCGTCACGCTCAGGAACGTCACCTGTTGAGTAAATTATATATATATTGCCATGTTTTGCTACTGTAGAAATCAAATTTTAACTTATATAGCGGGAAATAATAATGGCACTTAATTCAATTATGCTCCGACTAGCTTTGCACGAAAAACTCAATATTAAGGGTCGTAAATTGGGTTCATCCATTAGTCAAAATACTCATATAAGCTACCTTAAATTAGTAACCTCAATGAAACGAAAAAAAAAAACTTATTGTACCTTACACCTGCTTCATCTGGACTTCACTGCTGTATAAAGTTAAATCAAAAATAAACGTAATTACTTGTAGACACAATATTGTAATTTATTAAACAAAATATAATCATTTAAAACAAAAGACTGACTTTTCATAAATTGGAACAAATTAAATTTACAAGTATAACATAAGAAAAGTTTATAAACCCCCCGTATTTAAGTTCACGCGCAAACTTTATTTGTCTAACGATAGATTTTAATAAACTTTGTCGACACAAAATTGGCTTACCGAAGTCTAGACTGTCGGGTCCCATCGATGTGGAGTGAAACAGGCAGCGTGAAAGCGATTATAAAGTTGGTTCCAATTCCATACAAGGAAAAACTCCAGACAAGATCAACGATTGATTTATTTTCTTCGGATTACTGGATAAAAATGTTCAGGTAAGTCCATAAATTCATAATAATAATAATAATAATAATAATAATATATTCAATCCTGTTAATATTACAATATATAGGACAAGTCACGCAGTACAAAAGAAAAAATACATATACAAAATGCAACTACAAACACTTCAACAGATCACGAAACTCCTGAACCGAGTACACACAGTGCTCCGTGAGAATGCCCTTTACGGCCGCTTTAAACGACAGTACCGTTTTCGAATTTTTGATTTTTACAGGCAGTGCATTGAACAGGGCCGTTCCCACCGCCACAGGAGCCCTCCTCGTCACACTGGAAAGGTGAAGCGCAGGACGGAAATCGTCCCTACCGCGAGTGTTGTGGTCATGAACATCGGAGTTCCGCTGATGAATATCTTTGGTTCTATAAACATAGACAAGGAGCTCGAAGATGTAAACAGAGGGAAGAGAAAGAATTTTAAGTTGTTTAAATAACGGTCTACACGAGTCTCTAGATGCCACCCCGCGATACACCGAACAATTCTCTTTTGGGACACAAAGACATTCCCAGCCATCGGAGAACCACCCCAAAAACAGACCCCATAGGATAGCCTAGAGTGCACATGCGCATAGTAAAACACCCTCAGAATATGTACATCCACAACACTTCCGAGGCATCTAACCTGATAACAGATGGAGCTGAGACGCCCCATAATGTATCTACAGTGATCCCTCCAGTCAAGCACCTCATTCACATGCAGCCCCAAGAATTTTACGCTGGACTCCCGCGGAATCACACAATCATCCAGTCGGAGATCAAGGTCCAGATCCCGTCGACTTCGAATGCTGTGGAACATCATATATCCAGTCTTAGCCAAGTTAAGTCGAAGTCGATTATGACCAAACCACCCACTCAGCTGTGCGAGAAGATGATTAAGAGCACCATGAACCCCACCCCCCAGAGACCCATCCGACACCACAGACGATGTATCGTCAGCATACATAATGGTCATAAAGTCAACGAAAGATAACAGATCATTGACAAAAAGTAAGAAAAGAATTGGGCCCACCAATGTTGATAGGAAGGAACGATGATCTAAAATTGGACCGAACACCATCCGAACGGGTGTAACCAATCTTCACAAACTGAGTTCTACCAGACAAGTAAGAACGAAACCACTCAGCAACCACTCCCCTGATTCCATACTTAGCCAGCTTCTCCATCAGTATAGAATGATCAACACAGTCAAAAGCTCTGCTCAAGTCACAGAACAAAGCCGCAGGATGCTCACCCCTATCAAAAGAATTCATAACCACCGTCATGAAAGAGTCGACAGCCGTCATAGTAGAGCGGCAGCTACGGAAACCATGCTGCTCTCCCGCAACAACATCATGCCTCTCCAAATGGGACAACTGTCTATTCAGCATCGCGTATTCAAAAATCTTCGACATGGCCGGCGGCAGACATATGGGGCGGTAATTCGAGGGAGATGTTATCTTGCCCCTCTTATGTATCGGAACGACCGCAGAAACCTTCAGGCAATCTGGAAATGCACCCAAAGAGAAAGATAAATTCACAAGATATGTGAGTGGCTCGATGACAAGATACAGGACAGCCTTCAAGACACCATACGGCAGAGCACACATGCTCTGTACAATTCCCGAGATCCGCGGGGAAAATCCCGGGGCCGGGGAATAATCGCAACAGTCTCCTCAACCACATCGACAAAGTAAGAATTAAGCTTATTAGATACTTGCTCCGGATCACAAACCACAACATCTCCAAACTCTAAAAAAATATTACTATGTGACCTTAGCTTACCCGTAACCTGAGCAATGACAGACCAAGCCGCTGCACTCCTGTTTCCAGAGTTTAAAATCTGCTTACTATAATAATCGCGTTTGGCATTCCCAATCAAAGCACCATGCGCCCGCCTAGTCTTAAGGAAGACCTCTCTCAGAGCAGGAAAATGCTTCTGCAGACAAAACCAATTGCAAACCTCGGAACTAGACTTCTTAATTTCGTCACTAAGCCAACCTTTTGATGGCTGTAACTTCCTCTTAACAACAGGAAAACTACAATTAAAATAATACATAAAAACATCATAAAAACACCTGAAAGAAGCCTGCAGATCATCTCCACATAGATACAGCTCCGACCAGCTTTCGTTTTCAAGTAAACCCCTAAAATTATTATAATTATTCTCGTTGTATTTGCAAGATTCACAACTCCCGACAGAATTTAAAGTGCTGGCAGAACCGAAAACTACTATGTAGCGATGATCAGAAACGACACAGTCCGAGACCGTACATGACAACTTAAAATTAAGATTACATGAAACAAATACATTGTCAAGTACAGAGTCATGACGCGTAGGCATATCAACAATGTCAAACACATTTTAAGATGGCAAAAGTTCTCTCAATGCAAAAACATTACGATTAGCATTACCATCCTGAAAGTGCACATTAAAATCACCTAGCAATATAAATTTTTGCCTACCGCCATTATAAAAATTCCCAAAAACATTAGACAAAACTTCAATAAACATATCCAGATCACCAGAAGGGGATCTATAACAGACTACAACAAAAACCGACTCCTCCGGAAGACACCACACAGCCCCACAGAGCTCAATCACAATCTCGCTACAATAGGCACTCAGATCAACAGGCACAATGTTTAAACCAGTTCGAGCAAACAACGCAACACCACCATGCACTCTATCACTTATACAGTAGGAAGAAACCATGCTAAAATCCTGGAAGCTGAAAGAGCCCACTGACTCACACGTAGCCCACGTCTCAGTTATACAAATAAAATTTGGTTGCATATCACAAAAGTCAACACTCATTTGATCAATCTTTGCAGAAGTCAGTCCCTGAATATTTATTAAAATGAAATCACACTTCAGGCCATCAGAGATTACATCAGTTGACTCCAGCCTCTCACCTACCGCAGTCTCAGACCCCGACGAGCCAAGGGACGAGCAGGTGCAACCACAACCGACTTCTTATTTTTAGAAGAAGAGCCACTTTTGACAATAGCTCTTCCGTTTGCCGCACCAACGGTAGCTGACCTGGTCCTAACTCCGTTCACAAGTTGTTTCGACTGACTTACTAATTGCTTGATTTTCGGATCATCAGGCAGCGGCATACCAACACCAGCCACCGCAGAAATCAAAGAAGTTTTATCAACTCCAGAACCATCATTATCAGATTTATTAGGACCCTGATTAACAACCATATTGTTCATTAAATATTTCAAATCAGCCTTCAATTCCATAATCAAATTTCCTTGGTTCTTAATAATCCGCATACATTCATCAAACATATCACACACATTCGACCTCTTATCAAGCGCACCATTCAAAGCAAATTGACCCATATCAACACAGTCGCTACAAAACCATTTCAAATTGTTATTATGCAGCAAACAGTTTAATTCATTCTTCTTTACTAAAGCACAACTCATGTGAAAACACCTCCCACAACTTCCGGCACAACTCACATGCGGACTCTCCGCCAAAACAAACAAAGCACCACAGGCACCACAAAGCAACTCATCAGCGCCCGCCATTTATAGGTATTTAACATAATCTTCAATAATTTTCCAATCTCCAAACATAACCATAAAAAATTTGTCAGCGGTCACCAAAATTTTCCAACCACCATTGAATAACCAATCGAAACTTTCCATAAATTTTCTTAACGTTTTTTTATACTCTTCGTTAATCATCAACAACATTTGACAAATCCAAACTTTACAAATTTTTTAACCATTTCTCAAAATTTAATATTTTTCAAAAAATCACGTCCTTACTCTCTGGCGGATCGTTCGCTTCTCCTCACGCTTCCTTATCCATTTTCCATCCCACCAAAATTGTCTATAAGCCCGCGCACTAATTCTTTTAAACGTAAAACACTTCTTTTATCGCTATCCTACTCTTTTACAAATAAATTAATATTCAATTTCTTCCCAAATTCTATTTGAATAAAACCAATAATCCTTCTTTTGCTTTTTACATCTTTTTTTCAAATATGTGTTTATACAAAATTACGTTTGTTGTATTTCTAGATTGAATTAATGCAAGCAGTTCATCACTCGGAAGTGCCAAGAAGATTCAGGTGTAATTATTTAAATACCATGATGGTCTTTTATTTGAATATCAAGTAATGAGTATTTTATCACAAAATAAACCCAATTACATCAGACCCCCCCATCTCTTATAAACAGAACATGACAATATAATAATTTTAATCCGAATTATCTCGGATCATCCGATTATCTCTTATATATTATCAGCCTTATCGGCCTACGGCTGTAATCCAAAACAACACATCCGACACAGTCTAGATGGCTAAAGTTACCACATAATCTCCCCTATGGAAGAAATTGCTCTAGAAGCTGTAATAATCCTAATTAGCATTTCTCCTAGCTTTATTTGTCTTCTATAGCCGGCGAAATGTTTTGATTCTTTTTAAGACGAATAATTTATAAAAATGTCAGTGTAAGCAGAAGATTCAAGGTGATCATTTTACCCACTATACATAAATATGATAAATCTATCCTAAAAAATGTATACTATTGATTACATTTATCTTTATCTTGCGGTAGAATGATGTATCGCTTCCTAGTAAGAAGTACATACTTTAATATACTTTAATAGTCTCTCCAAGTTATCTACAGAAGACGGTCATGGTCTGAACGTTAGCGTGATCAACTGCTAACGTAAGGTGCCGCGGTTCGACTTCGGGTATTGTCTAAAAATATCTTAATCGTCTTCCGTGTTTCGGAGGGCACGTTAAGCAGGCGGTCCTCCTGTGTTAATGATCTTCCATCATAACAATAAAAAACTGGGTGCAGGCACATCGAAAGGCAAGCCTAGCAAGCTACCTGAAATGTAAAAAAATCAAATTGCTCACAGAACCAACAGTGCCTCGGACAGAGGCATTATAGTTGAAAAGTACAGGACGTAGTCCTAGAGTAAAAAGAAGCTAGCGCTTCACCTGCTGCCGCGTGATTTCCCTTCGTACGCGAGATTAAATGGCTGGCTTTTGTCTCTCGTTATGTTATATACTATTAAACAAGATAGTGCTTTAAATCTGCCTCTCTGGAGATGAACTGTATGTACTTCATGCGGTTCGGAGCCCGCGTAAAGCAGTAGACTACGTGTATGATAATACTTTAAATGCACAACACATAATACATAGGAGAAAGGTCGTCCACGCCTGAAATCAGGCACGACAATTGAAAAAGAAGTACCTAATATATGAACTTATGACGAGTTTATGTAAAAATGTCTACGAGAGTACCTGGTAAAGTCAGTATTATAAAGCTTACTAATAACGATTTAAATGTGTAGTCGTAAAATAAGTTTCTTGGTTCGGATTCCACGTTAAACAGTAGGTCTCCTTATGCGTACGACAACTGATAATACTCGGAACGCAATCAAAGACATGGGAGGGAGGCTCGTAAACGTCAGAGAGATGGAATAAAGCACATTATGCCTTTTTTGTAGAAGAAGTGAGTACACATGAAAAAAGATCAGTGGTTGATTTAGTTTCGAAGCTTGCTCGTGTTATATTATATTTACACAGCGATTTAAATCGCTTCTTCTAAAAGTCTATGATTAAAAACATTAGCCTGAGTTTACAGTTTCAAGAAACGAGTCTGTAATAATTTTAAAAAAATTGATAATATTGTTAATGTGAAGCATTTCTTACTATTACATATAATTAGAGTGTGGATTTATATGTTCTTACATGTTTTATTTTATTTCTCTACGAAATAAAACAAAATACGAACCTTTTTTGCGAATATAATTTAATATTTTTGAATTTTACCACATATATAAAATTTTGACCATTAAATACGTACATAATATATCGTTATTATTATATATATTTTCTTTAATATTATGTACCTACTACATAGATGAAAGTTTTTTTGAAATAAAAACGTGATGGTAAAAAATTATTATAAAATTAATACAAAAAACATTTTTTAGACCCGTTATTTCAAATTCAAAAACACGTCAGAACATCAAAAATCTTTTAGAGTAATAAATTTAAAAAAATTATTGTCCTTTATTACTTTCCCATTTACGTAGTAAAGGAAAGTATTGTTATCGAGTAAAAAAAAATCTGAGTTAGCATTTTTCCCATGGTCTATGAGCCCATACGAATTGTTTAAGACCAATTTTGGAATGATGTCCGGATGTGTGGTGTTTCTATCGTCAACGTTTTCAAACAAACGCGTGCACCGAATGAGTTGAAATTTTATACATTAGTTTGAAGCAGCTGTCTAAAGAGCTGATTAGATTTTGGTTGAAAACTGTCCATTTTTAACCCATTTTTTAGAAGAATGAAAATTACTAAGGAGCAATTCCGCTTCCCGGTGGAATATATGAGATTGTTAATAAAAGAGATTATTTTTCCGCAACTTATGATACCCCACACTTAATATTTCCCTATTAAATTATTGTGAAAATGCAAAAATAAAATAAGCTCTATTAAATGAATATGGTTTGCCTTGGATAATTTTGATCTGTCAAAGTGATTTGTATTGCTCATTACTATAATGTTATATTTTAACTAATTTACTTGTATAAACATATATTATGTAATTAATATCAAACGAAGTTTTTAATTACTTTTAAAAAATTAATTCTGACGTCATTACGCCTATAAGTTAAAAATTGATTGCATATAGACAGCACGGCATCCCGCAAATTTCTAATTTTATTTGGAAAATGACAATTTTAAAAATTTTTCAATTCAAAAATGTTATTTTATTGTTAAAATGAAAATATAAAATAAGTGCTTTTAAAAAATATGAGTTACCATGTTAAATTACAAATTAAATTTCGTAACTTAGATATCTCAAAGTAATGTGTGTATTTTATCGAGTTAAAAATTATTTTGAGTTAGCATCTTTTTTATTAATATTTAATATAAAATGAAGTGGAATGTAGGTACTAAATGGGAAAGTAATGTGTTGTCACATCAGATTTTTATTTATTGTGATCTAAAAAGTATTACTACTTTTTGTAATTTTGGCGACGTTGCGTTAGTTTAAATAAATTATGTACCTACATAATCCTTAATTAATAATTAATAATAACATTATTGATGTTTTTTACCACATATAAATCCGGACTCTACATACGTATTTGTATATTTTCTTTCTTCAAACTTTGTTTTTCAATTTTTTAGGTTTTACCATGTTTTACATTTCTATATAATCAATTTTATATAAAAAAATTTCATAACAGAAGTTCATCAGTTAGAAACAACAAGGGTTTCATAATTTCCTTTTAAAATTGAAATGGTGATACCTGATACTTACTACTTTTGTATTATTATTTCAACTGTTTTTACATTGTTGAATTTCTTGCAGCTACTCTTATAGTAAGTACTTAGTTATTAAATTATTTGATTTAAGTGTTGCTGCCCACGTAAGACCGGACAAGAAAATTTTGTGCCTGAGGTTCAAACCTTGAATTTTAGCTTTATTTTTGTATTATGAAGCCGTTTCAGAATTTGTTTTAAAACTTGATGATAATACATTGATTATAACAGATACGCATTTATACTGATGTTAAGTATATTAGGCACTACCCCGGCACCCTAAATACTTTCATCCCTTACCCGCACTCACTAATATACCTACCTATGTCGATGTCTATATAACTCTCATGAAAAAAAATCGATAATTTAAAGTGACTTATACCGAGAAATAATTTAAATTAATTTACTATCTCAAACTTGACGATATATCTATTGTTAGAAGTACCGGATGCATTATAAGAAATGAATTTTTATTATTCAATTTTTATTTTATTGTTGATTAGGATTATATAGAAAGCTGGAAAGAGAATGTAAACATTGAACATGGAATGTGCATATAAATGAACAAGGCTGTCATCGGAACGTCGTCGGAACGTTAGAAGTGTAGAAGTGATTTTATCCAGGCAAGCGCACAGGATCAGAAACGAGCAGCTGCATCGGATAGGGACTCCCTAGGGACAGGTGCTCCTCCCTTCGCCGGCCTTCAGCAGAAAGAGGCTTCGAAGGTGCATCGTCATTGGCCGCTAGATTTCGTTCTAAAATGAACACTTCAAATACTCTTGATGATTGGCGCATCCTAACATTGAACCATGGTGGCCTGTGACATCTAAGCTCAGCTTGTATCTAGATAATTATGCAAATGTCTTTCTGCTCACCTCTAGGACAATTCGCCCTCTTTCGTGAACCATATTCGTAGCATTGTGGCGGTGGTGGTAGTTTTTGCGCTTTTCTAATACCAAGTGGGGGTACCTATCACTGCTAAAGGTCGAAGTTTACTAAAACTGACAAAATATCACCCTCGATGTCGTATTTTGAATTCTTCAGCTTGCCCTTTGCAGTAGCCTCTGGTGGCCCTTCACAGTTCCGTCCTAGTAAAATGTATCAACTATAGATATAAACATTAAAGTTGGTTTATGTGAGTGATTAGTTCATTATTCATCATCATTTTATTATTTTCAACAAATTACAACTTTTTATCAACACATTTTAACAAGGTTTGATTTTTTTTTATCTTATACTATATAGTTTAGCATTTTAGATTAATTATTTTGTCCATAATCATCAGTCGTAGTTTTTGTACTTACTTTGATACTAGTATTAAATTTAAATTGGAAAATTATAGAAACAAAAAGTGGCGCACCTTGGAATGTTAGTGTAGTCTTTGATGCTAATATGACTTTAGAGGTTACGTATATTTATAATTAAAAGTAATTATAAATAATTCCGACGGATTAATAATAATATTATATACTATTATATCTAATTCGTATTACCTATAAATTGCGTGTTCAATAGACTCAAAAATTAACCTAAATATTGAATAACATTGTCAATTCATAAAAATAACGATTTTGCAATATATACGTTATAATACTTAGACCAAAGTTATAAAATAATTAATAAACTATCGTATAATAATAAAGCCATGCTTGTTTCAGCATTTATCATTTTCACCGCATCTCCGTTTATTTTTAAAATTAGTTATTAAATTTTTCAATATTTACGTAGCTTTTTGATAATAAAATAAAATAGAAATTTGAAAATTACGTACACAGAGAAAAATAAATAATGCCCTCTCGATCATTGTTCTGATAAGGGTTGAAAAATTGTACATTTTTTCTTAAATTTTTTTTTACTTATGTAACTGAAAAGTAGGTACTTATTTAATTGAAAATGTACATTGTTCTTGGGAAATTAAATTAAATTAAACTCGGAAAACGGGCGGTCACAAGAGAACTATATAATATAATTTATTCCTTATTAATAATGACAATCATTAGTAAACTTTCATACTACTTATTTACTATCTACCTATAGAAATTATTGTTAGGTAGCTATAAAAATTGAGTTTTTTTTTAATAGGAAATGTGCTATATAATTAAACTCCGAAAACGAATAATCGCAAGGGAGCTTTAACAATTCGTTATTAATAATTTCATTCATTAATAAAAATTTATAGCATCTGTAGAAGTTACTCAATGGTACATAATCAGAGTTGGGCAAAAACTACTTTTCAAGTTACATTATCCTTTTTAAAGTCAAAAATAGCGAAATTACTTTTATCTTTAGGAAAATTTGCCCTACTTTATGTACCTATAATAATTATAGTATACCTAACTGGTAATTCGCGGTTACAAAAAATGTTCAGTGTATTATTTAAATAATTAAATATTTATTATTTTAAATAAATAAATATTTAAATATTATGTAATATTTTACATTTTAGAAAAAACAGTTTTCAAAATTAAAAGCAGCTGCATTTTAAGATAAAATGATTATAATACTAATTACTGAAAACAAGATCTTGTTAACATTTTACTGTAAGTTCATTTAAATTGAATTATTAAATATATTTTATGTGCCTATAAAATATATTGCAATTATTCGTTTAATCATATTATCAATTTTTATTTTCGAAAATCCTTTCGAAACGCGACTCATTTGTGTGAATTTTTCAAAAAAGTTCACAATAACGCACCCCGACTGTACATATATCTAATTTTATAGGTTTTTAAAGCTTTTAATTTAGGAACCCCAAAATTAGGATCTCTCAATAATTCAAAAGGCGCATGTGAAACAAAAATACTAGAACGCCTTGTATACTTTAATTGCTCTTATCACAAGTTTTGTCAAATTTTGCACAGGTCTGAAAACTATTAAAACAAGATAATATTCGACTATAATATTATATAATATATTATTAAATTAATCAATTGCGGGGCACAACCAGAAATTAATTTGTTTATATCGTCATCCTCTCATTTTATGTTTAATTTAACTGAAGCTTTTATCAAAATAACAAAAGTTACAAAAATCATAAAACTTCGTTTTAGGCTTCTATACAAAGTATAGCAAGAAGCCTTATGATCTGGCTCCGTGTCCGTCCGTCCGTCTGTCTGTCCGTCCGCATAATTCAAACCTAATCAGAACTCTCGAAATTGTCATTGTAAACACATCGTATGTAAGGTATAATAAAATTCAAATTTGTTTTAAATTTAAAATGGACTTCCTAGTTTTTCTTTTACTTTGATGTGAAAAAATAATTTTTTATCGATGTGGTTAGTGAAGTTAAGTTGTAAATAAAAGAGAAATTAATTAGTGCAGATTATCTGATTCTGTGATGTTACATTACATATATGGCGACCAAAAATAACCAGCTAATAACAACTTTCCACACCAGAAAGGTAGCTGAAGCCTAAGAACTGCCGCTAAAGCGAGTTCCGCCTTGTTTAAATTAGTAATCCGGATTAAAACGATCCGGTTGGGTTATATTTGCAATCCAGATCACGAGCACAAGTGTATGCCTATATAAAAGTGGGTAAAACCCACTTTTTTGTGATTTTTTTCTCCAATATCTACGAAAAAAACTTTTGCATTGGAGTCGCTATGACATGAACGAATTAATGACGGTTTGTTCATATTTTTGAAATTTTTTATGGAAATCTTTTCGAAACTCGAAACGCGATTCAATTGTGTATTTTTTTCAAAAAAGTTTACATTATCGCGTCCTGACTGTATATCTAATTTTATAAGTTTTCAAAGCTTTCAATTTAGGAACCCCAAAATTATTAGGATCGCTTAAAACAAAAATACTAGAACACCTTGTATAATTTCATTGCTCGTATCACAAATTTTGCCAAATTTTGCACAAATCTAAAAACTATTAAAACGAGATAATATTCTACTATATTACATAATATATTAAATAATATAATCAATTGTGGGACCGTGCAAAAGTACTTTGGCCCGGGTATAAGGGAATAAAAGGCCCCCCTGTGCCTAGGTCTGTTTTCTAAGGTTTTTCTACCCGGTTGATAATAAAATTTTCAGACATTTGAACTCCTAGATCGGGGACAACCCCCTATTTGCACCTTATTTAATTTATTTCAATGGGGTACCGACAAAAAAAATTTGTTAGTATTTTTTACGTAGGAAATACGAATTTTAGGATGTCCTTCGCCATGTAATATGGTTAGAGGTTTTTTTAAGCGAATTAAATAATGAAATTCACTTAAATTTGAATTACTTATTCAAGCTGTGACGTCGTCATTAACATTAATTAGCAGATTTTGCTTAGAGATGGTGTGCAAAGAAGCATTGTTTGTATTGTACGTCTATAATTCATAATAATTTGCGGTATTCGACTTTTAGAACATTAAGAAAACTTCTGTGTTACTTTTTGCAGACGTATTTCTATACACATTACAGCTCGAAACACTTTATAAAAAATAGTAAACGTATTTGTCATTTGTACGTCATCTCTAAGCAAGATCTGCATTTGCAAGATCACAGATTGAATAAATAATTTTTTTAATTATATCGAAATCGAAATGAACCACATTACATGGCAAAGGAGTATTTACGTAAAAAAACATTACGTAAGTTTTTTGTCGGTACCCCATTGATCGAATTATACTTAATTAATATATTACTTCTGTTTAAAATTCCGTGTCCGCTAAGCGAATGTTGGCTATCAACTGAACCGAAAGCAAGATGAAATATCATATATTTATTATATTAAACTAAATATAAAAAAATTAAATTGAAGATAAAAGCTAACGGTGTGCTCATTAAGGTGTAGGTTAGAGCGCGACTGTTTGTTTTCTTACACTCAGAAAATTGAATTTTTCGACCACTGTAAACGTGATGTGTGTGAAATATAGAAATTATTAAAACATTTATTGTGGACATTTCGGATTCCACAGCCACGGAAATTCTTAGCACGACCGTCCGTGCATGATTTTACCAATTTTAAAAAACATTTTAACAGTAACAAAAATAGATATTAATAGCTGAAATATCTTTAAATAAAATAAATTTGCGACTAAGTGTTATAATTTATGTAATATAAACTAGGTTAATTAGTTTTACAAGTTTTACAATTATTCAAGTTTTTAAGGAAGTGCCCTGAAAATTCTATAATATAATCTAATGAAAAAGATTTCATAATAAAATAGCAGTCTAAGGAATTCAACAATTTCTAATAAGTAAATTATTGCCGTCCACAGCACTGACATGGTGTGATCACTGGTTGAGTATAGAGCGGAAATTCCGGGTTGAAATCGCGGACTTCATGAAATATTTTAGCTCAGCCTTCCGGCGAACATTGACGCGCTGTGGTTTAACGTTTAACCTTACTCGAAAAACTCCTTTACCAACTGAACAACGAATAAAATACAAGTGGTGCTAATAATAACCTAGATGTTGGCACATAAAAATGACGGTATAAAAACTTATTGCCGTTGAATTAGCGATTAAATTTAAACTAAGTATCAGATATTACCCGTAGGTAATTATTTTTATACAACGCGTTTAAAAGTAATTAAGCTATTTCATTGTTTCTAAGTTAAAGTTAAGAGAGAAAATATGACTGAATAAAAATTCCTATAGGTATAATAATTAATTGTATAGTGTATTTCAAATTAATTGGAATTAAAAAAAGTCTAGCATCAAATTACGTTGTTATAAAAACATACAAACTATGCAAGGAAAAACAATATAAGAGATAAGATTATCGCGCCAACGAAAGCCCGCATTTCATACTCCACGTGGAGTAGTGTAGTTCTAATTGGTTAATATTTATAATAAGGACTTATTATTGGATAATATTTCTATTACGAAAATTCTCTTTGCGACTCCACGTGGACGCGTGTACCAGGTGTACAGTAAGTTTGTATGTTTTTATAACAACGTAATTTGATGCTAGACTTTTTTTAATTCCAATTAATTTGAAATACACTATACCTATATACTTATTGCTTCGCTCTGAAATTTCGGCATTATTTTCGATTACCTGAAACAGCCCCGAAAGAAAGTTTATAAACCTAATCGCATTACTAATAATTTACTAGCATTGGAAAAATATTCAAATTTTGAGCTTTCATTTAGGAATCTAGAAAACTTAGTAAAAAAATCTATTTTCTTAATGTCCCTGAGGCAACTATTTGAAATAAAAATTGAAATCACAAAACAACGGAAAAATAAATACAAGCAAAGAGAACGAATATAGTTAGTTAAATATATACCAGTTTTTTCCCAGTTTTCTCTTGTTTGCATTTAATATATTATTTGCTTAACAAGCATCATGACTATACTATGTTTGTGATATGTGATCGAAGTGTTTTCTATACATAGAGAAACCACTGTTTAACGTGGGCTCCAAACCACGGAAAGCGTAATAAACTTCATTTAGAGAAGAGTTTTTTTTCAATTTGCAAATCATCCTCTCATATACCACTTTCAAGCTTTTAATCAGCTTGAATGTAATTTTGACTAAATTTAATCTTAACTGCAACGCTAAAATGAATAAATTTTAACTGTAAGTTTAAATATTAAGCATCCAAATTGAATATAAAAAATCTACACATTAAAGACATTCCAGAACATGAAAAAAGCATGTAAAAAATTAATACAAATTTTGTTTCACCAGTTCACTTACAGTTAAAATTAATAAATTTTAAGGTTTCACTTAAGACAATTTTGAAAATTTCTTTGAAAATAACGGCAATTTTTTTATTTTTCCTACTTTACGTTTATATATTTTAGCAACAAACGTCTCATTGGGTACTGTATATTGTTCCCAGCAAATCAATCGAAATTGCTTTCTACAATTCTTTGCCGGTGCTTTTTCGAGAACATTCATTATTATAAAACAAAAGCAAGCGCAAGCTGTCGCTTTTTTTAAATTACAACCCTATACTAGACACTAAAGGCAACCACTTCAATTATGATCGATAAATATTTATTTAAGTAATGTATACACTTGAGAATACTATTGTTACGGGTACAAATACCTTTAAGTAGTTATGCATACAATCACAGTTTTGTTTATTATTTTTTAAGCATACACAAAAATATTGGTATGCACACAAACATGAACATACAATATATTATAAATAATTTGAACAGATTAAGGTCCACACACTTCAAATTATTTAATTATTTTATGTCGCATATTTATTCAGATTATAGCGGATAAAAATGTACTTTTGAGTCGATTAGGTAAAATAGTTGTATTTACATTAATTTATGATATGAGAGGGCCGACTTGATATTTTATTTGTTTGCATACCGTATTAAACGTGTAAGCATTGCACGGCATGCAAAACCCCTTTTATTAGGGTAAGAATTATTTCCGGTAACTTTTCATCATATATGAATTTTGTGATATTATAACACCTGTAGAAACAAAAATGATTAATGTATTAATTATAAGGTGTGAAAGATAACTTGATAAGTTCACATGTTATTAATTAAGGGAGATTAGTAGGTATATCATGAAAAAGTGACCATGAAGTCAGTTTTTTAATTTTTTAATTTAGAGGTTCAGATATAGTTGATTTAATTTCAAATCTCCTTTAAAAAGTTTAGGATGATTAAAAACAATTAATTTATAAGCGGCTAATGACCTTAGCGATCGATGTAGATTATGTACTATTAACCTAGTTTACATTATTCCTAAAATCTAATGCGATCTATATAGAGACTTATAGTAAAATCACGCAAAAACAGATTTTCACGAATATTAGTAAATATCTCGTTTTGGATTTACTTTAGAGCAAAATGTCAAGTAACTGAAAATAAAGCAGACTAAATTGTCTATAGAAAAGATATTATATATTTTTCCTGTTTATTGAGCGGTTGTCGAGTTACAACTTCCAGGGCGTGCGGTATACATTCACCATAAATATAATTTATTAATAATTTCGTTATTTACGAATATTCATAAAAGTGTCACTTTTGTGTGGTTTTTCGGATTTTCCAATATGACAACCAAATCCGAAATAGATGGACCGTACAAAATTACTTAGTAATATATTTTTTTATGGTTTAAAACAAAATGAAAAATGTATTCCAACATTTCCGCTATAAAACCTATGTCGAAATCTAAATGTAATGATTTTTCTCCGAACGGTGGCGAAATAATTTTTAAAACCCCTAGGGCTGTCCTGTATACGTAAATGTCCGGTGTATACGGAAAATGAGGTTCGTTGTTATGATGAGATAAGAGCAATCAACAATTTCACAAATATTTGATGCGATTCTGATCTTCCATAACAACATGGTTGTATAAAAATATGGTTATATTGCAAAATTTTGTTCAAACTTATGTTAAAATTTGACGTTAATTTGACATAATATTATGTCACAGTATTTCACCTTAAAATTGGATGTGGCGGATTTGGCGCATCAAATTTAACAAAAAATTGTTACGATCATTGCTATCCGAATAATTTATTGCTATGCGCAATAGGGGCGCTAAACCTTAATAAAACCCAATAAATAATAGTTTAAAATTTTCAAAAAGATAATAATCTTTTGGGGGGGGGGGATTTTATTTGTAACATCGCCTAAAATTCCCCGCCGGCCTTTTCGCCAAGTGGGAATTTTAATCCTCTATAGTACTTTCTCGCCTATAACTCGCTTACCTTCATATTTAGAAAAAATTATCATCCAATCAAAATTGAAGAGTATAAAATTCTCTATAAAACAGATTAACAAAATTTGCCTACATCATACTAAGTATTTATAAAATAAAAAGAACATCCAGAGAAACCAATTAAAAAAAGTTTTGAATAATTCATATTCTGAATAATTATTTCGTACATTTAAACTTTACCATCGATGGTGAACAAAACAAAACAAGGTTTCAGAATTTACTTCAGATCTGAAGTAAAACCTGAAACCTTGTTTTGTAGGGAATTTTCTCCTCTTCAATTTTGGTCCAATGATAAGACAGGGAATTTTAGGAAAGTTGATTCCAACCCCCGCGTTCTTCTTCGTTTTCCTTTAACTGACAGAGTAACCGGTAAAACTATCACGTTATCATCGCGACAATTATTCAAATATATTTTGTTACGTTACCATCGTGTTACCATGCAAATGGTGATTCTGACATACTACGCGTATTTTATATAAGATCTTCAGAAGTTCCCAACGATAAAAACCCGGAAGGGGGGTTCTTCTTAATACCGAGGAACGTAAAAGTGAAAGTTTTCCTTCGCAATAAATTAAGTGTACCTGGGGGTATTCCATAACCGCCAGACCCCCTGGTCCCGGCAGCCTTAAATGAGTTCCTGATAAGCATCCATATGTTTTCATTACTCTAAGCGAGCGCAGTAGCAAGGGTGAGGTGACCGAGGTTTTGCATCTGGCGCCATCGCAATGGGGGCGCTAAACCTCGACAAAACCCAATAAATAATAGTTACAATTTTCAAAATAATAGGAATCTTTTGGGAGGGGGGCACATATATTCAAATTTCTTGGATAATAATTTTCCAATTCCTGACACCCAGGAATTATTACTTTTCGTACTGATTTTCAACATTTTCATCTACGTTTAGAAAATTTTATTTAATTTAAACGTAAATTCTATTGCACAACTACTAAACTTAAAATTTTTGTATCGTGTACATTCGACTTATTATTATGAACATAACCCAAGATGTTAAAATGACGGTCAACCCCTTAAAAATCAAATCTCCTATCACGTTTTGTCAACATTGCAACACTTTGACAGGATTTATAAAAATAAAATGTACTATATAAGAATTAACCAATGACAAAAGTTTATGCAATGAAAATCCTACGAAAGCCGACCCTGATCAGTATCTGGAGACACTGATCAACAAGATGGAAATTATACAAGAGCCGATCCTGACCAATATCAGGACGTTTGAAATGAACAAATTATCAAATGTGTAAAACTTACTTTTATCACATTTATCAAGTTGGTAGCCTGCTCCAACTTGATGACCCAAGTAAAGAGTAAGTAAGTTCATTAAGTTTTGTAAGAGAGATAGAGTGAACGTAATAAAAGTAATATTCGGTATCGGTGAGTTGTATTTAATTTTATTTAATTTTATCGCAAATTTAAAGCTCGCGCTAACATGTATTTCAAATTAGAAAACAAATGGCACTACCTTGTTACATAACAATTTCGTAATCATATTGTAGTACAACCATGTCGTTACGGAAAATCAGAATCGCACAGATGGTAACTTGTTGCTTGCTGTCAATTCATGATACCTATCGTCATATCACGAATTTATTTCCTCAATTTTCACAATTTTCCTAACTGGTCATAATTATCATAAATGGTTCAATCGGTAAGCTTCGGCTAAGTTGTCAAGGCGTCAGGTTCAACTCAGCTTCATTCAGAAAGTCAAACAGCAACTGAATTGAAAACGGAAAAACCGAAATTACCGCTTCTTTTTTTAAATAAACTGAAACCAGGACCGTACAATTATGTACGTCCATTCGCGAATTTTGTACTCTAACGGTTTTGTGGTAAATCGAAAATATGTGGTGGGGGTGCTGAGTTAAGGAAAACTCAGCACCCCCATCACGAAAAAATGGATTTTTTTTTAAATTAACTACGCTATAATTTTGTACGAATTATGTACAATTTTGTACGTAATTATTTTGTGTAATAAATAATTGGCGATTTACAAACGCCACATGCGGGAGAATTTAAAATTAATAAAGTGACGTATTGCACGTCACGTTGGTACGGTTTACACGTATGGTTGGTATGATATAATATCGAGGGGTTGGTATCCCTGTCGAAGTGAGGGCTCCCACTCTTCCTAAAATTCCTAAAATTTTAAAATCTTTCCTAAAATTTTCCTAAAATTATTGCAAAAAGTACTAAATTCCTAAAATTATTTAAATATTCAATGTTTTTTTCAAAATTTAAATGAAAGAAAATTAATTTAAAACATTAAAATTTCTTTTTTAAGTTTGGTATAGGAATTTTTACACTAAAATTTTAGGAATTTTAGGAATTAGAGTGGGAGCCATGCATTATGTAATATCTATAATCGACGAAGTCCAACAAATATTTTTAGGTATTAAATGGCTATTTGGTAGCTTCCCCCCCCCCCCTCCCGAAATAGCTAAATGACTGGTGTTCGACAGAAATCATCGCCAAAAAACGCGTAGGAAAGCTTTTTTCTCTTAAATTTTCAAATACCCAAGAATTAAAATAAATTAAATTAATAATTTTAAATGCTGACGTAGTAATATTTAAAATAATTACTTATGAATAGTTTTACAATTTTCTCTAAATCTCTAAATTTCGTTCTATTTGCTTTCCTTAGTAAAGCTAGTTTTCATGAAAAAGAAGTTTTTTAAATTTACATCGAATAAAGCAGGTTTAATCTCTCTACAGGTGCTAAGAACGATAAAATGGTCCGAAATGTATCGATAAAACTATGTTATATACATATATTTCTTGATAGTAGAATACGAATTGAATACATTTAACGTAGTTTGTGAACTTATTTAAGTATTAAAGTTTTAAAGTATTTTCAATTCAATTGTTCTCATGCAATTATTATTTTATGAAAACTTGAGAGTTTAAGACCGGAATCTTCCGACTCATTTCCCGAAAAATAAAAACGGCATCATTATCTTCGATTGGTTACGCTAAGGGTTTAGAATATAATTATTTAAAATTTTACTTTAAGAGCGCGCTGCGGAAAGAGAGAGAGGGAACGATGTTGAAAGAAGCCTCTAATCTTTTGTACAAATTTAAAAAACTAAACGTCGTATCAATGTAATTCTTTCTTTATATTAATAAGAAAAGACTATTGAAGGCAATAACCAATTTTGAGCGCTTTAAATTAAAAGTAAATAGGTTAATTTAATTTATGAAAAAAGGACAATTTTGAATTTTTATGACAACCGATCTTAATGAAACTTTGTTATTGCCTTCTGCAGATCATTATAAGGACAAAACCTGATTTTGAAGCGATTTCATCATCAATTATAGAAAACTTGTACAAAACTTGTAAATCAAAAAGTGCCCTTAGTGGAGTTTTAAACTATATAAAATCAACTTAATGCACAAAGGGTTCAAGGGTTCCCTTAGATATGGCGCAAATAATTTTTTTTAATTTTTTAAATCTCTACGAAAGATTAGAGGCTTTTTTCAACATCATTTCTAATGCTTCCCTCTTTCTCTTTCCGCAGCGCGCTCTTAAAAATATTTAATGTACTTTAGTGGTATTTAAAATACTTCATAAGAATTCGAAATAATTCAATGGTATGTAGAGAATCACACATATTTGCATTTATGGTATGTTCTCAAAAAGTATTTAAAAAACCATTTAAATACTTTTGTTTTTTTTCAAAACAAAAATTTTCTAAGATAATTGCGCAAATGAAACATAGAAAACCGTTACCATTAAGGTTTTCGCCTTTTCGTTTTTTAATCTGTTGGGCTAAATACGCATTTTTAAATATTGGACTTTAAAAATTAAAATATTCTCATTAAGTCCAATTAGATGAAATTGGTCTATAAATTACCTTCAATAACAATTTGTTAAACTAGATACACGTGCAATTTAAATGTGAAATGTTTTCCCACAATGAACTTGCCTAATAAAGTGAGTAAATTCAACACGCAACGTGTTGTAAGTACGTATGTTTTAACACAGGCAATAAAATTAACCGCGGGGGCGCGAATCCAACCATGATGTGAGGTGAACGGTATCGAGGGTAGTTTAGCTTAACTGCTAGGTTTTAGTATTCGATTATAAGCTTAGGTAATTTGTGTATTCTCTCTAAGGATTTTATCATCAACCAAACTGAACACTCGTCATATCCTTTAAAATTAACTGTTGTTAGTCATGAACACACTCAAACGATTTACAAATATATACTTATTATCTACACGGTGTGTCCCAAAAGTAACGAATAAATTAAATATACTTCTTAAATAAGAAATTCTAAAAATGTTTGTTATAAGATGCTTCTTAACAAGTTTAATTGTTTTTAAGATAATTAATAATCTTCGATTGTACGGTAGAATCAGCCTATATTTTTTAAATCTTTAAATAGGATTAGATATAAAAAGTTAGATTTTGGCCACCATTTAAAATATTGGAAGTTAACAAACTTAAGTAAAAACTTTATATTATTATGGTTGTAGCGGTCCTAGAATTAGTTCACGATAAATAGAAATTCCGCGCTACTTAAATTAATCGCCTTAGCAGCGCAGTTGTTTAAGCGCACGTATTCACAGCTATTACGTCTGGGTTCGAATCCAAGTTGAACATATTTATCAGCATACCATCTTGCTAAATGGTTGTACTTTGGGTAAAAAATTTGGATGGTATTTAATCATGTAAAATACGAATTTTCTGTAGATTTAGTGTGTCAATAGAAGAGATAACCTCAAAATGAGAAACATTTTATTTGAAAAAGTGCTCAAAAGAGCACTTGAAATATTCGCAAGTAAATCGTTAAAATAATAAAAAGGTGGTTAGAATGAACTTTTACTTTGTAAATTTATATTCGTTCTCGCTCAATTTTTCAATGAACTTTCCTGATAAGTTTCGAATATATTAATTTTTCCTTATAGTATCAAGTCTTGATTTACACTATCACATAGGAAGGAATAATATCTAAGGTTAATGTGCACGCAAAAGTTACGGTTAAGCTTAGATAATATGCATGTCTGTCAGTCTATCGCGAGATGGCCATCGCATTTACGCATTTATCTTCTAGATAGAAGGTTTGACAGTATATAGTGTTCACCTTGCTGGCCATAATCACGCTATTTTATGTTTATGTTTAAATCCTTTGTTTGATAAAAAAATAAAATATTTTTTTTTCTTACTTTTAAATTTAAATTTGGATAGTGAAATTAGTTTTTTTGTAATATTTAATTAAAATTAAGAGTAAAATATAACATTGAATTTTCTCAACCACCTAGTAATTTGTAGGGTAGAAATCGTTCAATGTACTTTCCTTAGTATACTAAGCCCTTCAAAATGAACTTGCCTGTGCCGCCTCCCAGGCGCGGCTGTAATTATCTCACTCAAATATTTACTTTGCATTTACCTTTTAACTATTTGGATCGATTTAGCACTGATGGTCATGGAAGCAATTTATAATCTGTATTTGTAAATATACGAGGTATAATCACTTTATATAAATCATTTTCCAAAAATCATTTAACTCTTTCGCTACTCAAAATACATAATTTCTTTTAGAATAAATATCCGGTATTTGAATTACCACATCATTTTTAAAATAATTTAAAATAATGCTGTCAATTTTTGTAACCTGTCATTTCTTTTTATACATAGTTTTTCTCGTTTGATGCTTTAGTTTTAATGTCAATTATTTATAATCATACCGGATAATAAAAAACATCGAATTTTTAGAGTTATACAAAGACGTAATACAAGAAATTAAATCACGTACAGAGACAACCAAATGATAGACTAACCAAAACAGTTCCTGAAGGAAAGAAACCGCTAGAACGATCATGTCTCAGATGGCGAAACAATGTAAAACAGACCTCAAAACCATAAGAATAGATGAAGATCAAATAGAGACGCTCATGTCAGAGAGAGATTGTGAAGTCAGCTGTAGCGCTGCATGATAGACAGATCGATAGATAATTTATAAAATGTGATTCAATAAGGGCGATGGTTATGGCCTGAATGTTAACTCAATTGCTAACACCATGGGCCCCGGTTCGAATCCAGGTAGTCTAAAAATTTCTCGACCATCATCCTTGCTTCGGAGGGCACGTAAAGCCGTCGGTCCTCCTGTGTCAATGATTTGTCACAATAACAATAAGAAATTAAGTGCAGGCGCATCGAAGACAAACCTATTAGCAAGCTGCCTAAGGTGTAAAAACAAAACTCGCCAACACGCATGACAAGCTTGGCGTCCAAAAAAGCAATGAAGGTATTGGAGGAATCCGAAATAGATGGATAGAAATTAAGTATGAGGTGCTATTTTGCAAACATTGCGATTACACGTGGAACTCAATATCATACAAATGTCCTCCAGAATTCTGCTAAATTCTTTTGGCAAAATTATCAATTACATTTTGGCATAAATGAAACTCAATGTTTGATGATGGCTCACAAGATAGCTTGTGGGTTTTCAGTTCATTAGATTCAGCTGTTTTGTTTATTGACATATCCATTCAGGTGAAAATGAACTTTATCCCTTAAGATCATTTTATTGCAAAAATCAACTTCAACAGCTTTGTTTCCCAATTACATCAAAGTTAAATAAATTGATCTAATAAAAGTGAACCAGTTGTTTAATAAAATAAAAACATTATTAACGTACATAAGTATAATTATCAGAAGCACACCAGTTGAAGAGATGTCATTTGAATATCTAGAACTCTTGCACATGCAAACATAGCTTAAGCGCTAAGCAATGATGAAGAAGATTTCATCAGGATAGTGCGTGAACGTGCAATAAGCTCGCCAAAAATGGATCGCATTCGCTTTAATGTATGACCATGGCTTCGATCTTACTTCCGAAGAAGATTGATCTCCTCAGATATATTTTGGTGAAGCAATACTATCATAACCATGACCTGACATGACATCAGTTCACTCAGCTAAAACTTTAAGAAAAGTCCCCATGCCTAACGCCGTTTTTGGGGCACATTCAGAGGTTTTGTGACAACCACCAAGGCGGAATATTTTCTGTGACAAATTCCTTTAGCAATTACAAAATTTTTCTTTAATGTAGGACGTTCACAAAACTTCTATATGTGCATCAAAGACGGCGTTGTACGTGGGAACTTTTCTTGAAGTTTAAGTTGTGTGAACCCAAGTCACATCCAACCATGGTCATACATTAAGGCGAATGTGATCCATTTTTGGCAAGCTTATTCTTCGTTCACGCACTATGCTAATGGAATCTTGTTCATCATTGCTTAACGCTTAAGCTATGTTTGCATGTGCAGGACTAGACCGTAATATTAGTTAGACCGTACAAATGTACGGCGCTGCGCATGGTCTCCAGGCTTCAGTTCTGGCGTTAGTTCAATCTTGTAAGGGTGTAAATGAAGATATTTTTTTATAATTCGTTGCAGAGTGCCATAAGAAAGGTCCAATTACTGTTAAAGATTATTATTCATATTGTAATTGAATTTCTCTGTAAACCATTGTACCACGTTATGACCATTTGGGTGGGCACCTACTTTAGCAAAATAATCGATTAGGGTCAAGTACCGTTAGTTCTTAGAGGTTCGTAGGTATCTTCGGGACTTTAGTCTGATACTTTTAGTTAGTTACGAAAATAATTTCCACGGAGTTACAACCAGTTGGACTAAGTGGCTCCGACATCTTGTTAATAAACAATAAAATTAAAAGCGTTTTTTTATTTAACAAGTGTCGTAAAATAAGGTTGCCAAATACAGGCGACGGCACCAACAAATCAGTTGGCTCTAACATTACTGTGAACGGTGACGATTGACGTTCTCGGCTCTCCTCTGACACTTTCCTTAACTTTAGCGATATTTACAGCTGAACGACCACCATGACTACAAACAAGTGTTCTTATATTACTTATTGAACCAGCTTCTTCAATTTTTTTAAATAAATTTTCAATTCCGCTATGAGAAGGTGCACTCCTTTTACCCAAAATTTTCACCGTTTTTGTGATGCGTTTTCACAACAACTATACGTTCGTCGATCGTGTAACGTTCCATGATCATATCGCATTATTGTTAGATGACATATCAAATATAAGCGCTGTCAAATCTATAGAGCGGATATGACGCGCAATTCAAAATGATACCTTTTATTGAACCACCCTTTATAAATATGTACTACCTTCCGGTGTGTCGTTGATCGCTTGTTAAACTATAGAACTCACGAAAAAATTATTAGCTCACATGATAAACAGGTGGAAAGGGGGGGGGGTTAAAATAGAAGAATTAACATTTATAAATTGTTTCAATATTCGGTGAACTCTAAAATTGTATTTATTAAATAGTTACATTTTTTAAGGAACAACGATTACATAATAGAGTTGCCGATGCTGATGGCCTCTTGAGATTCCCCCTTAAAATATTACGTTAGGTATTGAAACATTTATAAACCATAGTCCATATTATGTAACAGTTAATAATCTGAGTGCAGCCATACACCGTTCGCTATACCGTTTAATAAATTTCAAATAAATGAAATTGATTAAATTTTAAACAATGATTCATCTTACTTCATTATTTTTTTTATTCATAAATACGACATATTAATAATACGTGAAGTGGAATCGTGAAAATAATTTAATAACGAAATATGAAACTTCAACTTTTTAATGCAAACTGCAATGTTCATTTAATTTTAATCGTACGTTAAAATATTCAAATTTTTAATGTTAAATAAAGCCTTTTAAAGACAATCCAGAAATGTTACAACTGAAATTGAAAGTGAAGAAATAAAATTAAATACGTAGGGGATGTAAAAAAGGAACTCTCCATAATTACCACCGCGACTTACCAATTGCAACTAATGAGATTTAAGAATGCAAAACTATTCAAAATTTTAATAACATTCCAGTTTTTTTTAAATAATACAGAACATTTTACATATAATTTTTTTGTTATTAATTTTTTCTAAAATAATTAACGTTTAAAATTATTTTAACAGCTATTGATTTTAGTTGAATTTTTTTATTATATAAAAATTAATTATAGTATAATTATAGTTGAATTACAAAGGCTACAAATTAACAAAGTAATACAATAATTATTGTTGTATAAAATATTCTAAAAAAGATACTAACTTTCGGAGTAGTACGTCATTACCAGATATCATTGTTGTGCGGCCTACAGGCCGCGCTGGATTACACCCACCCTCAAATTCCTCCCTCCTCCTGCTAATTAGGACAATTTATATAATTTCCTTAATTTGTATGTCGTTAAACCGCCTGAGCGTAACCATTAGGCCACAAAACCATGACATTCAAGTTATTCTATCAATAATTTCCTAGTAAATATTTAATTTGTAAATATACACTTTTATTTTTCAATCGTATATTATCATAATACCAAACCAAAACAAAATCGGCATGGTGTTTGTCAACAGTGCTAGAGAGCAAGACGCTTTTTTCTCCTTATTTAAATTCTTAATATTTCATTAACCCTGGATTTTATTACAAATTTCTAGTTTTGGATCAATAATGTGTGCATATTATTTACTAATACTTGTATAGTTAAAATTTAATTATTTTAATATTAATCTTTTTGAAAATTCTATTCCAAACGGATTAACTTTTGAGACCAAATCTTGGAATCCCCTGAATGCCAATTAGTTGCTCATCAATCGAACTCTATATTAATCGACTTGCACACCGATCGAGTTCCAACCAATTCACGTACTAGAAGGTTAACGCCGACCGGTGGCCGCCCGTGTCAGGCAGTATACAATAGCCTACATTTATTTGTGTGTCTGTAACGCTAAATTGATTCGTCGAGCGGATGATCCTTTCACTACGGTGGGCCTTTAAGCCGCACGACCTAGAAATCACCGGGTGGCCGCTAACTGATTGTTTAATCAGGGACGAATACGAGCCTTGGTTCGTTACGTTATATAACTCAACTAATTGGTCAATTATATTTTTTCCATTTCAAATAATTTAAGTAATTCACTAGCAAAGTGTAACAAACGGATAACGTAGGTTAATGTAACATAAAAATGATAATGTAGCATGGTTAAAAGTCCAATAGTGGGGATATTATAAAGATCAAATGATTAATGCATCATAGTATCGTCGTATAGCTAACTCCGCGGATTTAATGACCTACCTAAATAATTTAGAATGCGGCCTTTAGGCCTCACAACCACATCAGTAATACACTTGACAACTACAAATTGGGATTGATGTACCTATGCATTTTAATCATGTATATTATATGATTGATTAGTTCCAATTTGATATTGCTTTGTACTGGTATACAAATTGAATTTGTATAGAAGGTCAAAGCGGTCAATAATAATAATTAACTAGAAGGTCATGCGACTTGACGGAAATGTTAATTTTAAGGTCTTGATTGCAACTAAACGTAATTACTTTTTGATTAGAGACTACACGGTAACAAAGTGTTCCAATGTACAGTGTGATTTAAAATCTGCATATTCTTTTTAACAAAAAATTCTAGTGTATTCCACCTATTGGAGGATTAAGAACCGTTCAATGATACCAACACAATAACATTGTTTCAACTTGATCAAATTGTCAAAACGCAATATTACTTTCCTATTTACGTAGTAAAGGAAAGTATTGTAATTGAGTTAAAATAAAATTTTGAGTTGGCATTTTTCCCATGGTCTATGAGCCCATACGAATTGTTTAAGACCAATTTTGGAATGATAACACGTGCACCGATTGAGTTAAAATTTTATATACTAGTTTGCAGTAGCTGTCTAAAGAGCTGATTAGATTTTGGTTGAAAACCGTCCATTTTTAACCTATTTTGTAGAAGAATGAAAATTACTAAAGAGCGTTGCTGCTTCCCGGTGGAACATATGAGATTGAAAATCATATCAATCGAAAGTGATTATTTTTCCGCATCTTATGATACCCCACACTTGATATTTTCCTGTTAAATTATTGTTAAAATGCAAAAATAAAATAACCGCTATAAAAGAATATGGTTTTGCCTTGGATAATTTTGATCTGTCAAAGTGATTTGTATTGTTTATTACTATAATTTAATATTTTAATTAATTTACTTATATAAACACATGTAATTAAGATCAAACGAATGTTTTAAGTACTTATAAAAAAATTATTTCTGACGTCATTACGACCATAGTTAAAATTTGATTGCATATAGACGGCACGGCGTCCCGCAAATTTTTAATTTTGTTTGTTAAATGATAATTTGAAAAGTTTTTCAATGCAAACATGTCATTTTATTGTTAAAATGAATAAATAAAATAACTTTTTAAAATATACGAGTTAACAACATCCAATAAATTACAAATTAAATTTCGTAACTTTGATATCTCAAAGTAATTTGTGTATTTTATAGAGTTAAAATTTTTTTTGGGTTAACATCTTTTTTATTAATATTTAATATAAAATGAAGTGGTATCTACCTATCTACTAAATGGGAAAGTAGTGTGTTGTCACATCAGATTTTTTAAGTTTGTTCAAATATTTAATTATTTTGAAAGTTGGGTCAAGATATTATTAGCACTACCCAGGGTATTTCCCGAAATACAAAAACAGCGCTATGTTGGTTTTCAAGTAATAAATTATCAATCGAATTTGAAAGTGTTCTTAAAAAATTAAAAATTCGGTTTTTTTTGGTTGTTGAACAAAAAACATTTTCTTTTATAAACGCTTTACATCAAGAAGTTTTAATTACTTTTGGTTCGACTTTTAACCTTTTAGGAGATATATTATGAGCTTGTATTTGAAAGTTTATACAAAAATTTAATATTCTCTTATTACTTCAATGCCGCTTTTTTCCGCAAATAGTGCGCAATAACCGCTATAATATACTTAAACAGAAAGAAAGACTAATCTGTTTTGAATTTAAAATTTATTTTCCATATTACTTGTTCACCCTTTTTGAATTAGAGAAATACTAGAGGCAACTGGTATATCATAAATCACCCCTAGAGAGATTTTTTATTGCCCAGAAAATACCCTGTAAATCGGGCATTTTAGAGCAATTAGGGCAAACGCACAGGACATAAGCAATTAATTATGTTTTATCATTTGTTTTTCAGTCGGGGGATCGTTTATAATTTTATTTGTTTCATAAAATAAATATTATTTAGTATTGCTTTCGAGACTCTTCGGGCAATTACATATAAAATTTTGGGTGGCCAATTTAATCACACAAATAAATAATTTAAAATGTGTTTTCATAAATTTTCAAAAAATTTTGCTACAAAAGTATTTGGCAAATTCTTGTAACATAATTCTAAAAATTTTAGTTTACAAATTGCTTGAATGAATTTAGCGACGGCATCGGAAATTCTTTCGGTATAGGTGGAATATTTTATAGCTTGCTACACAAAATTAAAAATAAATAATTTTTATGTAAAATATTTCTTAGATATGGGATACAAAAATTGAAAAAAAAGTGTAATTTTAAGGTAGTTACAATCTGTATTAAAAACTATTCGCCTCAACAGCGCCGGGATATAATTTGATATATTTTTTTAGGCAGTTAGGAATATAAACTCAAGTAGTTTTAAGGAAAAATAATATAAAAATTAAATTGCCCAATTTTAGAAAAATTTTAAAATAGTACTATACGACTTTTTCAATTTAAGAGATTTAAACCCACATAATCTCTTTCTTTTGTGTTTTCAAAATTTTACATTGTTGGAAAATCTAAAGAATTATTATTTATGTCTTAGCCCTAAGAAAAGCGGATTACAACTTAATCTTTAATCGTTTCGCGGTTAATAAAATGTTAATGGTTTCAAAACATACAAATTCACGGAATAGCTCTAAATGAGCTGCGATGAATGGCACTCCAATCATGGTAATTGACCTATTTGATACTTATTTGTTTTGTTTCTACCTATTGTCTTGGAAGACGGCTACGACAAGCGGTGTTCTCAAAGTGGTCACCCATTCAAGTGCAATAATTTGCATTACGCTACATCACTGTATTATATTATTTATATGTGATTAGATGACATATTTCTCCAGATTATTATAAGCTAGTTCTACTGTCTATACTAAATTTAGGGTACACATCTTCAACAATATATAGAATATCAAAACTTTAGCAGTTTTAATTTAAAACTTGCTTGACTAGTTTCAACAGTAGTTAAAATACAAAACTTTTTCCTTCGTTTACAGAAGTTTAAAAAGTTTTAACTGGATTTCAAATACTCAATCTTATTTGAACTGTAAATATTTAAAAAACTTAAACATTATTTGCGTTTTACATCGCTTTATCCCTTTTTGAGATTTATTTTTGTTAACTAAGGTAAACGTTAGAATGATCGTCGTGTTCCTAGCAAGTTAAAAGTTCAAATTTCCTAGTCCATGGGCATTCTGTGTGGCTGGCAATGACTTTGGCTTCTGGTTTAAAAATTTTGGTTTAAAACAACGAGTTTTAGAGAGAAAGAAAACGTATCTTTTTGAATAAATTTATGTAAAGAGATGCTTCCTACATTTCCAATTCATTATAAGCGTTATATTGGTTTATTGATTTAATCTTTTTTATATTTTAATGTGTAACTTTTAATAACTTTGAGTTTGCCCCACCCTTAAAAAATAGCTTACGGACGCCCATGATTAGATCTCGTAAATTTTTTCGGTATTCGGTATAGTGGTAATCAAATTGTTGATTTTAGATTACTTCCCAATTTTGTTGATCAATTATTTATTGTCAATATTGGAAGAATACAAAGAATAAAATATGAACAAATGCAACATTATATTTTAGACCATTTGACCTTGAAAACTTCCAAAAACATTTAACTGTGGCGGTTTTCCATTTATTTCTGCGGATGGCTCAATTTTAATGGCGATATAAATATTATAGAACATATAATATAGGGGCAAGAAATAGTCGCAGTCGGGGGGGGGGGGGGGGGATTCAAAATTTACATAATGGAACATACTATAGAAAATCACTTACCCATGACAAGTAACACCTTCTTAAGATTTAACTTTTTACACACCACATGTAAAGTATCAATTGATAAAATGCTATTGGATTATGGTCAGGTGCAATTAATAAAACAACTATTGAGTGGTATACGTTTAATCATAAGAAGCTAGTTCTTTTCTTGACGAAGTTTCAACTTGTACTAAATACATGTAGTTATTATTAAATAACTATTTTTAGGGTTTTAGGAATTTTCATGCACCATTTATAATCTTAGTTTTATATTTTTACGGAGCATTAAGAATATTTTAGGATACAAAGTAAACTAGCATTGGACACAGTTTTGTGGGAAAATATCGTATTAAAGTGATTTAGTTTTGTAACATTTTTATTATAATTCCAACAAATGCTATAACAGAGCTATAATTTTTTTGAATAATATTAAAATTTTCGAAATACGGACAACCTAACCTAATAAATTCAATGTTTCAGTGGCTGTTGAAACCAAATAACACTCACATTCACATGTATATCATTAATATTAGGTTACAAAAAATTTGTAACACGCGTGGATTGTAGAGGCTTCCTAACAATCACTCTTTGATTTTCCGAAGCCCAAATACATCAATTTTGCTTATTAACGTACATAACCTTTCAAATGAAAATGAGCTTTATCTGAAAAGATGGTTTTATCAGAAAAACCATTACCTTGTTCAAGGGTGTTTTCAGTTTTAGACCCACATTATTAAGCAAAATTTGCCATGTGGTGCTCGTCGATAGGCCCAATTGCTGAGAACGCTGTAGAATTGATCAATTTTGATCTTTTTCAACACTTTTACTTACAGCAGCAATATTCTCAGCCGAAGGACCCGAATGAACACGTATTGTTGTCGGTATGTTATGTACCTACCGAACGAGTAGACTCAAATTTTACCACCAAATTTTTAATCTCCTTCTGAGACAGAAGGATGTTATAACGACCGAAAATGTCCGAAATGTCCGAAGTGGATTTTAATTATTTTCATGCGATTTTCGATTGAAATTGAAAACATTATAATAAATTCTAGACCTCTACTTGACATGTCAAGAACCAGAATGACAAAACTTTGGCATGACTCACTCATTCATTATTTAAATATTTAAATTTGAGAATTGCTTTTGGAGAGCTCAAATTTTGCAGGCAGGGGAGAGAGGTGATCGAGGTGACGATACCTATTTTATTATTTAATTTTTTTTCCGGGGTCCCGTGAAGTTCCAGGTTTTTTGTACGATCGACGTAAAACTTGGAGCAAGGGTAGATAACGGAGAACCGAACGATTTCCCAGAACATATTTTTGAATTTTTGCACAGTTTTCGTCATCTATGCTCCCTTATCTAAGGCTCCCTTATCTATAAATGGATTTTTGATTTTTTTGGACGCATTGTGATTTTCTCAAATTTATATTTGGATTTCTGGCAAAAATACATAGGCCGTAGATCGTTTTCGACCGCTATCTTAGTCTCCCATATTAATGAATTTTGCGCGACTGTTTTATGCCCTTAAGCTGGGGTCATCCGAGCATTTTTACGCGCACGCAGGCCGTGCAGAGCTAGAAAAAGGTGTGCGGCACGAATCGGTGCACATAAATACGTGCAATAAAAATTACGCACACCTTTTTCTGGCTACGCACGGCTTTCGTGCGCGCAAAAATGCTCAGATGGGGACGCAGCTTTAGTAGGGCGGCATCGAACGAATCTGGAAAAAAATTATATGGTCGTCGAGATACCGATACGGTGCACAAAATTTTTTTTTCCCCAAATCAAATAAAAATGCGGAAATATTGATTTAATTTGAATAATCATGCAGCCGTGATGAATTATTTGAATGACTAAGATTTATATTTCGATTTAGTTGTAGCTTAAATTAATTAGTAACTTTTAATTACGTTTTCAGTTAATGCAACAGCTTAGTAATCCAATAATTTTGTTCGCATTAACCGTTAGTTTTTAAATCCGAATTTTTTATTTAGACCACTGCTTTTTTTAGAAGATAATGTAATTTTGTATTTGAAATTTGGTTAAGTTATACTTAGTATTTTAACGTTTAATTTTAATTTAAAAAAATGCCAATTGAATTATTGGATTATACGATTTGGTTAGCACTTCTGGAAGATTATGATTGTAATCTTGCACTCATTTTCTGAGGCCCCTTAAAGACCAACTGCAGAGGTGGATTACTTTGTCTGTGAAACAAATGTTGCAATATTTTTAAAGAAAATTCAATTTTGAATTTTAACTTTAGACAACTTTTGTTAAAAGAAATTAGATTTAGCTATTATTGTGTTTCCGTTACAGGATAACTTTTAGATTTAATTTCATATATGTAACTTCATAGAATTTCATATGACATTTTTTAAATGGAGGCCGTAGGACGATTCGTGTTCTCATAAATAATTGGGAGGTCGAAGGCGGATCCGTATTCTTAAAATGAACTGGGAGGCCGAAGGCCGACCCATATTCACATAAACTATTGAAAAGTCAAAGATAGACATGAGAAATCGCTGGTCTACCGAGTTGTCCAACATACGCCTATAACTTACAACCAAGTGGTAAGACTATGAACAATCGAGAGGCCGCAGGCCTCGCGCCTCGCAGGGCTAGCTTCGGAAATCAGCCGATAGGTCTATTTTCAAGTGTTTAGCTATTATATAAAACCATAGTATTATTAAATTAATACATTTGTGCCAACTTTATAATTTTGAAACGCTTTGATTTTGAACTTTTCATTTTTTAGGCTTCTATACAAATTATAGCAAGAAGCCTTATTTAGAATATTATTGATTATCTATACAAAACTGGGAATAAAAACCCATAGCAATAATTAATATCAATAAAAAGTTATACCATACCATGGGCGAATTGATATATTTATAACTGTGAAACGGAACCTTCTGCATTATTTAATAAATTAGTCAAGTGTTAATTAACCATAGTTAATGGTGCAATCTAAAAGAAAACAATACATAAACTTTATCATAAATTAGTCAATTATTACAAAGAAACTTTCCTTTATTCATTTGCCAAGTTTTGAAACTAACGAGCAATGGATCGAATGGTAATGAATGTGTATGACGTTATTTTCAGTGAAAAGCTATTAACGAAATTTAGCTTTAATAAAATCAAAATTTTTTATACGGCAATTAATAAAATAAATAATTTAGTTTTAATTGCCAAAAAGGTGTTAAAAATGATTGATTAGTATAGGTAAATTGCGTCGTGCAAAACAAGTTAATAAGGGTAGTTAAATCTATATATTTAGGCTCGATTTAAAGTGGAGAAGCATCAGACGTTGACCGGGGATGGATTATAAGCGTATTATGTTGTACATAAAAGCATGGATCATTTCACATCACGTCAAATCAAATTCCAATCATTTTGCATTGAAGCGTTTTGACGGCTTTTCAATATTATGCCTCGTTATAATTTCATACACTATTGTATAATTCATATCACTTAATTAATTGTCAAATAAACCAATAACCATCGATCTTAAAATGTTATAAAATTATAGCAAACAAATTCGAAGCATTTGTTATTAAAAAATTGTTTTAAATCATTATTAAAATTTGATTATTATTAAACCGTAATTACGTCAAAATTATGAATATCTTTTAAAGTTTTGAAAAACCAGTAGACAGGAAGTGATTTTTGATGTGTGCAAACCTTATTCCATTCTTTTTCATAACTCAACAATAGAAGTACAAGCATAACAATAAACTGGCATATTGCCGCGAGTGCCCTAGTTGTACAAGCATGGGATCTGTAATTTTAAAGGCAGGACAATTATTTGTTATACAGCAGGATTTTGTTCCCCTGCGGTTTTCTTCAATTTACTAGCATATGCCTATAATCACATCTCGCTTCACTTAAATATTTTGAGAGCTAAAATATTGTAGTGCAAATATTGCTTCACGTTTTTAATTCAGAAAATATAAATTTTCAAAATTAAACTTACAATTACAATAATTTTACGATGAATTTCAGTTTTCACTTCATTAGATTATTTATAAATCGTAAATCAATAACTTGCCAAAATTTTATTTTGTTTTTTCGGCTCTACTTTTGAGGAATACAAACAATTTAAATTTTTTTAGAAATAAAACACCCAGTATTATTTTACATATTTGAGTACGTTTTTTAATTACCGATAACTTTTAATTTGGTTATTTAGCTCGGCTTTCGGCCACACAACTTTCCTTGTTTTTATACCGTGTGTTCATTTTAAAACATCCAGCAATTAATATCTCAAAAACCAAAAGTCAGACGAAAACATGTTTCGGACAAAAGTTGTATGATAGAGAGGGGAAGAGAATATAGCATAATTTTTTTTAAAATTTATTGACCTTTTCAAGGTCATTTGAAGGTCAACTTTGTTTTTCTAAATGGCACGTTATATTTTTTTAGCAGATTCATATTTTGCATGAATAAATAAACAACTTTTGTTAGAAATTTTTTTTTATGCGACATTAGGCTTTTCGAGTAAGATGCGTTGAAACAAAATAAATAATCAACATTGTTAATCAAAATTTAATATTTACAAGTTGTAGAAGGCTATTTATTAATATTAAACAGTGGAAAAAATGTTTGTAAACGAGTATTTTCATAACAAGTTTTCAAAATGTTCCCCATTTGTAAATATTAAATTTTGATCAACAATGTTGATTATATTATTTTGTTTCAACGCATCTTACTCGAAAAGCCTAATGTCGGATAAAAAAAATTTTTCAACAAAAATTGTTTATTTATTCATGCAAAATATGAATCTGCTAAAAAAGTATAAGGTGAAATTTAAAAAACCAAAGTTGACTTTCAAATGACCTTGAAAAGGTCAATAAATTAAAAAAACAATTATGCGATATTCTTTCCCCCTCGCTATCATACAACTTTTGTGCGAAACATTTTTTCATCTGACTTTTGGTTTTTGAGATATTAATTGCTGGAAGTTTTAAAATGAACACCTGGTATAAAATTAATTTTCCTAGTTTTTCTTACTTATTTGTTTTATTTACTTATGCTACTCCGATTTATTAATTATTTAATTTTAAAATAAAAATATCAGTTTTAAAGCTCCGTTTTGGTCTTCTTTAGTTTGAAATTAATTTATTGTAGGTAAATTTTTATGAAATTTTGCAATGAAGTAAAGAATTAAATGCAGATTTGTAAAGCCAATGACATCGACCGAATTTTTAATTAATTGAAATTTTACGATTTTCCTGCTTTAATATTATTTGATTTTTATAGATTTTCATTTGCAGCTTGAAAAAAATAAAATAAATCGTATAGTTTCTGAATAATAGATTTTTTCAATTTCTCTTAAAAATTTAAATTGAAAATATCAGTTTTAAAGCTGCGTTTTGGTCTTCTTTAGTTTGAAATTTATTTATTGCAGGTAAATTTTTATGAAATTTTGCAATAAAATAAAGATTAGATGCAGATTTGTAAAGCCAGTGACTTCGACCGAATTTTTAATTAATTGATATTTTACGATTTTCCTGCTTTAATATTATTTGATTTTTATAGATTTTCCTTTGCAACTTAAAAAAAATAAATCGTATAGTTTCTGAATAATAGATTTTTTCAATTTCTCTTATTTTCAGTATTCAGTTCGCTAACATTCAGTTTTTACACTTTAATAAATAAAAAACAATCCAAGTTGTTCTCACATTGTCATGCAAGCGGGCAAAATTCTTACAGTACTCGAAAACGTCAATTTACGTTGTCAAGTGCGAGCAAAAACAAAGATCGATGATTTAGAGCCGTATGCCATGATCATGCCATGATACTTATTTTCATCCTTAATTGTATCCAATTCTGCGCAGTAACGAACTTAGTACGTTTGCGCAGCACGCAATGCGTTCTGCGCAAAATTGAATACAGTTAAGAAATAAAATCACGCCCCTTACAGTGTGTGAGTGTGCCAATTAAAAATAACTTTTTGTTAAAAGCGATGTGAAAATTTTCCTGATTAAGTTTGTAGTGGGTTTCACTTTTCACAAAAGTTATTGTAAGTTTAATCTACAATCTGTTTCTAGAAAGTTAATTTTTATTTTTTAACCTACCTATCGGCCTCTTTTCGTGACTAACACTGTGAGGCCGCAAGGATAACGGTCCCGCTTGTCGGCTTTCGGCCTTCAAATTATTTATGGGAATTCGAGTCGGTTTTCGACGTCTTGATTGTTTATGGTAATACGGGAAAGCCACTTTCAGCCTCTCAATTATTGATGGGATTACGAGTTGGCCTTTATTGTTCCGGATTGCTTGCATTCGGATTTCTGATGGTAATACGGATAAAAGTCACCTTCCGCCTCTCAATTATTTTGGGAATATGAATCGGCATTCGTTCTCCGAACTGTTTATAGAAATACGGAATTTTCATTTCTTGTCGAGATCTTCAAAATTAAAAATGATAGGTAAATTTAAAAAATTCTCTTTAGACTACTGGTCAGAATAAAAATACGACACTTTTCTTTAAGTGAATGGAATTCATGTCGTTTATTATAACTGAAATTTCATTAACTTAAGTTCAAAAAACGATCACCTGGTGTTAAAAGTCTGTACGTCTGTACAGTCTCCCCATCTTTCTGTCCTTTCGCGTAACGTGAGTGTTCACAGGAAAAACTAGAAGTATTTAAATGAATGTCTGTAGAAAAAACTTTGAAACACCCAAAAATTCCAAGTGCGTGTAAGGAATATAGCTTCGGCATCAAAAAGATTTGACTTAATATATTTTATGATTACAATATTAATTGACTACTTTTGGGGCTTTTTTTCAAGATATTATTATGTTAATTTGAATTAAAATTATTGCTGGTACGTGAATGTTTAGGTTGAGCGGCCTAAAGGCCGCACGAATAAATTTTAATAAAAAATATAATTTAAAAATGAAAAGTCCGATTTCGAAAACATTAAAAGATGTAGTCATATTCATTGTAACTCCGATAAATATTTATTGATAAATGATCTAATATATTTAATTTATTTTAAAGATTAAAATATTTAAAAGAGTTGTATTTGTGTGAATCTCATTAATGTATTCATGCGCGTCATTGCGCAGCTGATGGGATAGGTGTAGTTTTTATATTTTTTACTTTATTGTAAAAATTTCTTGAGGATTAGGACCGCTCAAAGGAGTTGCCCGGTAACTAAATTATTACCGGTTCGGGCCTGATTTTACTATAAATAATTCGGAAGCCGAAGACCAACCGTATTCCTATAAACAGTCGGAAGAACGATTGACTATCCGTATTCCCAAAATAATTTTGATTTTAATCTATTAAATTGAAAAGTGATTAAAACTAGGAACTTTTGACCGAGGTCATATCATATACAAGCACAAGTTGAAGGTGAACAGCGCCATTCGTGTAAGTTGCAATCGCTTATCAAAAATAAACCACATTTGCCTTATCGCGTGAACGCGGTTTCGTTGTTACCCCGAGAAGAGGGCTCAACTCGTCTGGCACGCATTGGTAAGCATTACTGTTCTCGATTCGCAAGTTTCAAGATTAAAATGACGAGGCAAGCTGAAATATGTGTATTTGAGTGTCTTAATGAATCCCCCAAAGGTGTCCTAAAATTTCTTGTGAGATTCATTTACAATTGGGGTTTTCAGTGCCTCCAACGTGGTTTTTCGCCTTAAAGTTATTTAATTTGATTTGTAGGGAAAATTACCATTATACAAAAATCGAACAACACAAGATTTTCTACAAAATAAATTTTTCAAAATAGTTTACAAATAATTAAGATGGCGTAAAGAAGTTTTATTCGAAGTGCGAATTATTAACGGAATTCCAGAATCTATGTTTTAAAATATGTGATATCGTAAATATTGAAAAGTAATATGAAATTTAATTTAAAAATTAACCAGATAATTAAACAATTAATTAGATTTTTAAATAAAAAACACGTAGTCAAATTTTGAAAAAGCTTTTTGTAGAAAATATATTCTGTAAAATTAAAATCAGCGAATTATAAGCGAAAACCATATTAGCAGGATCCAAATTCCTAATTAGGGAAAAAACTAACCGAGCATTTAAAATAAATTTTTAGGTTTATTTTTAGGACATTCAAATACACGTCTGCAAAAATTTTAGCTTGTTCACATTGTTTGAAAAGTGGAATCATTTTTAAAATTTGAAAAATCTATTTTGTACAGAATTTTGTGCTCTTCAATTTTAGTTTGATGATAATTTTCCATCAAAATTAAATTAAGTGAGTTATAAACGCAAAGCCATGTTGAAGGAACTAAATTTTCTAAGTGGGAAGAAAACCCACCAAAGATTTTTAAAAATTAAAACTTTGAAATTCTATCAATAAATTTTTTTAAATGAACCACCCCAAAAGCCCTGTCTATGATTAGACCTTATTGTTTATCAAATTATTTGTCAGTGCAGTATCGCGCTTTAGTGGTGTTTCCGATAACGTTAATCCTACGATGCACACGTGGGGCCTGAAGGTCCTAAAGTTAAATGAGCATGAAAAGGAACCTTTTAAATAAATTTCAACATATCATAAGATGATAATCATTTAATCGTTTACTTGAACCTACCACGTTCGGTGCTACCCGAACTGCACCACGGCTTATCAAGGGTCATTTCTTGTACCCAGGTAAATGTAATCCCTTGACCGAACTGCACCACGGTCAAATGGGCGGAGGTAAATGTGCCACCAGTAATGTTATTCTACCTGCTACGAATTTAGGATATTAAAAGTACACAGGTATTTGTGCCACCGGAGAAAACGGCATCTACCTGATGCATCTCCTACATGTAACATCGATTATTTTTTGATTTTACACGATTTTTTGGGGGGAAACGTAATAGTTTACTGCCCCATAGCGCAACTATACTTTTTAATGCTATTTCGAGGGTCTCTCACATCCCGGTTGCATTTATCCCGGTTTCCTTGATCTGTCGCGCCTCTCGTATGTTTAGCGCCCGCCGCGTAGCGGCTCGGAGCACGAAAAACCGCCCGGAGATGCGGAGCATCGGAGGGTAGGTTTTTTGATGCTCGCAGTTCTGGCCAAGCCAAAATTTATTATTTTGCCGAGTTGGTCTATGTATTTCCAGGTAGAAAATTTGGACCCGGATTAAATATCTGACCATTTGCCGAGCTGGCCTACAGCCTTATCGAATGCACACCCCAAAATTCGAAGGCAAAAAAAATTTAATTTTTTCACTGTTAGTGGCACAAATACCTGTGTTTCTTTAAAGAACCCTTTTGGTCGGTGGCACATTTACCGGTACCCTTTTCTGGTCAGGTACATTTGGTGGCACATTTACCTCCGCCCAAATGTCGTTCCGTAACCGCTTTACCGAATTGCACCACGAGCAAACCGAGCAGGTATCACAAGCAAACAGATAATATAAAGAAATAAATACACAAATATCTAAATTCTTTGCAATTTAAATTTCGAGTTTAATATATTAATTCATATTATATTATACAGGGTCGGAGCAGGTATTAATAAAATAATAACCCAAAACAGTGAAAAAATTAAATTTTTTTTGCCTTCGAATTTTGGGGTGTGCATTCGATAAGGAGGGTAATCCATCGTCAAAACCTACTCTTCCGGGGCGCCCCTCCGCTCCGCTCCGGGTTGCACCCCTCCAGAGCGGTTTTGACTCTGGTTACTAGGCTAAACATACGAGAAGGGCCTCCGATCAAGAAAACCGGGATCAAGGCAACCGGGATGTGAGAGACCCTCGAAATAGCATTAAAAAGTATAGTTGCGGTATGGGGCAGTAAACTATTACGTTTCACCCCCAAAAAATCGCGTAAAAACAAAAAATAATCGATGTTACATGTAGGAGGCATCAGGTTAAACTCCAGCATTGTGCTTTAACTTTTAACAATAAAACCACCTTACCTAAAATATTACAATAGAGGTGGTGCAATTCGGACGACCGACCCTTGGTGAGGTGTTTACCTGAAATTACGGTGGTGCAATTCGGATAGGAGATTTGTGAACTAATCTTTTCGTGGTGCAATTCGGGTGCTCCGCCACGTTCTACGTGTGCAATGTAGGGTTAAGGGTTCGACTGTGTCATCTAAACGCAATTCTCTCCTTGCGATATTATAGCATCACTGACGTCACGCGCTATTAATCCAAATTTCATTATTTAATTACATGGAAATCAGTTGCGCTAAAAAAAGTCTGATCATGTCACATGGTAAAAGAACTCAATAGAATCAAATTTTCATGAAATAGAACAGAACAATTTTTTAAGTCGGTGCCCCAATTGGCCTTTACGGATTTATTCAAAGTTACATATCGGAATTGTTTCCACACTGTGATAGAATTCAACTATGTACTGTTACATACAGTGGTAACGTTAATCTAATGTAATATGTAAAATAGTATTGGATGAAAATCAGAACACATCGTATAGTTAAAAATAATTTTAAGTTATGTACGTCAAGCTGATAACATTTAAATTAAATTTTGTTTTTATATTTTCAACTGAAACGGAGGGAGCATTAAAAAGTTCACATTATGATCCAGTCTATATACAGTCGACTCTCGATAATTTGAACACTCGTTAATTTGAATCTCTCGATAATTTGAATTTTTTCCCGGTCCCTTGAAAAATACTCGATAAATTGAATAAAATCAATATTAATTTTTTTTAGAATTTTTAAATGAAATTAGAAATATTTTCAGAGAAATTTTTCTCTGGTCCCTTGAGTTTCAATAAATTTATCGAGAGTCGACTGTAGTTTTAATCGTACATTTTCTGGATTTTCAATCTAACTGGGATGTCGGGTGATAAATTTTCAAGCGCTTTTATAAAAACATCCGGGCTAATAAACGAATCATTTCCCGTTTAATTTAATTTAATGTTGATAAGTTCTGCTAAAATTATAAAACTCAAATCACTAAAACAGTATTGGGGAATTAAAACAGGTTCAAATAGGTTCAAACTTGAAATACATAAATTACTACCTGAAAGTAAAATATATATGTACAAAAAAGGTGTCGTTCTTGTGATTTTCATAACGAATTTAAATTTTAAAACATCATCAAGATAACCTGAACAAACAACGCAGAGTTATATGAAAGATTGTAAGTGTTCGAAGAAGTAACTGTCAAAATAAAATAAACAAAAATAATTATTAAGCCTGAATCGTTCATTGTTGTTCATTCCAGAAACAAATTTGGTGCCAACTCTTAGGACTGTATCTCGTATGATGCATGGAACTGAACGCACCGGTCACATAGTGGGACCTACAGCGTTACGTGAAATCGGAACCACGGTATCATATTCTGGGATTATTACTTTTTGCCTTAGTAATAGTCAAGAATGGTCATACTAACTGACTGAGCTTTTTATTTTTACAAAGAATAAGGGATGCAGATTTAGGTCATAGAGCTGGAAAGTTGTCAGCGTACAAATAGGAAGAGAATTCTCTTCACATGAGAAAATTTTCACTGTGTAACAGACGTGCGACCTTCAAAATGATTAAGTTAGAGTTCCAATGTTCGCAGCGCATCGTCCAATACCGCAAAACGTTAATGTCGGAAATCAGGAATGGTTTGGGGAGGAATTTATTTAACTGGATATTAGAGAAACACCTTGAAAAAAGGGGTAAAAGTCCATAATGAAATTTATTTCCAGTATATTTTGGATCGACTAGTTCTATATTGGTCTGAAGAACAATTTGGAAATCAAAATATCGTTATAGATATTTTAATATGATTCTTCCCGTTAAATAGTATTTTATTGACATTTTTCCCGATTGCATAGCCTTTGAAGGATGGCCTCCATATGCACTAGAACTAACCTAATACATAGATTACAGCATAACAAGTTTGACTTTTGTAACCAAAGGCTTCCAGAATCTTACAAAAGTTGTTGACGAAAGAAAATACCGGTGGAAAACGCACATAAAATAGTCACAAATTTCGACGTCGGTGTCGCTGCTCTTCATATTATTATTAAATGTTATTTCATTGATTCTGTTGGCCAGTTTATTTTGTAGTAGTAACTTGATCCACAGGTTATGAGTTGCTATCTCAGCTTCTCCGTAATTATTTGTGCCGTGGTTTGGAATCTACGTTAATCGATATGTCTTATTCGTGCACAATTTCCTGCAAACAGAAATAAAACAGTTGCGTATTTTTAGTCATAGAGATACAATATACTGTTGTGTCCACTATATGCTAGCTCCCTCTTAAATGTGTACGTGATACGCAATCAAGATAAGAGGGAGGATATGTCAACATTGTTTAATTAAAATTTGTACAGTATGAATGTGTTTATTAAAAATGTTACTAGATTTAAGTTTTGTTTGGATGAAATAAAAAAAGGAATAGAGGTAGTATAGTGCGGCCTCTTAGAAGAAAAAAACAAACAAGAGGTAACCATGCCAAGTGATAATAAAGAGCATGAGGACAGTGGAGAATAAAACGACAGATAGACCAGTCGTATTTTTGAGTTGAGTTTTGAACGAGATACGAACCAGTCGTGTTTTGGAGTTGCAGTTTGAACGAGATACGAACCAGTCGTATTTTTGAGTTGAGTTTTGAACGAGATACGAACCAGTCGTGTTTTGGAGTTGCAGTTTGAACGAGATACGAACCAGTCGTATTTTTGAGTTGCAGTTTGAACGAGATACGAACCAGTCGTGTTATTTTGGAGTGGCAGATAAAACGAGATACGAACCAGTCATATTTTTGAGTCAGTTGTGGAAAAGATTACATACAGTCCGGGCGTGTTAAGAAGTATCTAAATTAATGATATGCAGATCAATTGTGTTTAAAGAAGTGGATGAATATACAACACGCAAACCAATAGTACTTTTGCAGTTCAGAATATAAAGAGTGTTGCAGAAGTGGACAAATTTGGGTAAATAGAATTGGTGGATTTGGTCCAGCATTGAATACCGGAATTACGCGGAAAGAAAGAAGGTGTATAAAGTTCGGCAGTGCGTGTACGTGCGACGAAATTAAGTTCGTTTTACGGAAGGAAACTGATAAAGGTAAAGCTTTACACTATTATACAAAAATTGCAATAGGGACTCTAAGTTGTCAATTATCTCTTGATTTCATTTTATTATTTAATTGTATTATTGTTTGTGTTGAATGTTTGTTAATAAATTATGTTCGAGGTATCCTGTCTCTTATTTTGATTGTGTGTCATGTCTGAAGAATCTTAACTAATAAGCGACCTGAGAGAGCGAGAGTGGATACAAAACGTGGCGACCAACGAGAGGGCATCAGGTGATACACAATCAAAAAGAGCAGGTATAGAGTAGGACACAACAAGTAGACCATTTTGCATAATAATGACGAATGAAAGAAGGTGTGAGATGATGATGGCACAATTCAGAAAGATTGATGAAGAGTCAAGTAAAAAGTTGGCTTCTATTAATGAAGAGTTAAGTAAAAAGTTGGCTTTTATTAATGAAGAGGCAAATAAAAAGTTGGCTTCTATTGATGAAGAGTTTAAAAGAATGAAAGAAGATAGGCTTAAAAATTTTGTTGCTGTTAAAGAAGGGTGTAAAAGCATGAAAGAAGGGTTGTATGAAGTGAAAAAAGAGGTAAAATGTATGAGTATTGAAAATGTTAAGAATTTTGCAGCTGTAGATATAAAATTTAAAAAGGTTGATCAGCAATTCAAATACATGGGTGAAAACAGGGATAAAAAAATGTAGTGGTCTAGTAGTGAAGGAGATTAACGTAAGATTGAATGAGGGGGCAAGAAAGTTAATTTTAGACCCAAGTTAGAAATTAAATAATTCATATTTAGATCCAAGTTGGAAATTTAATAATTCATTTTTAGGCACAAATTGGAAGATTTATGATTTAAAAGCATAATTCATGTTTAGGCCTAGGTTAGAAATATTAAAGTTGAGGAAAGGTTATGTTATAGTAAACTGGGTATGAAAAGTGAAGAATACCAGGCATCTTTACTAACAAGACTTCGAAAATAAGTTTACCGAAAAGCAAAGGGAATCTGCAAAGAACAACCTAAAGGTTGAGTAAGCAAGTTTGGACAAGACAATAGAGAGGGAAAGACTGTAACAAGCTGTGCGCTGTGCAGAAAGTGGGGTTAAATAGAGTCTACAAGAATCTTCAAGAGTCTACAAGAATCTACAAGGGGAATTCTAGGACAAGCTGTGCGCTGTCTAGACAGTATGAATGTAGGAATCTACAAGGGGAAGTCGAGGACAAGCTGTGCGCTGTCTCGACATTGTTAATGTAGCAATCCACAAGGGGAAGGGAATTTATAAAATTGTCCAAGCAGATAAAAGAATAAATGCAGATGGAAGCATGACAGTATAGTAGGAAGATGATGAAGGTAGACATGAATGAAGAGTTAGAGGAACAGTTGAAAGTGTTAGAAAGAAAGATGAAGGGTAGATGAGTAACGGTTTACATATGAGTTGAGGAACCAGTATGGGGCATACCAGATGCAAAGATTAAAATAAAAATTTGAAAATTACCACAAGGTTTCAAATAGTTATTGTAACTTTTCAGTGGGGTAATGTTGTGTCCACTATATGCTAGCTCCCTCTTAAATGTGTACGTGATACGCAATCAAGATAAGAGGGAGGATATGTCAACATTGTTTAATTAAAATTTGTACAGTATGAATGTGTTTATTAAAAATGTTACTAGATTTAAGTTTTGTTTGGATGAAATAAAAAAAGGAATAGAGGTAGTATAGTGCGGCCTCTTAGAAGAAAAAAACAAACAAGAGGTAACCATGCCAAGTGATAATAAAGAGCATGAGGACAGTGGAGAATAAAACGACAGATAGACCAGTCGTATTTTTGAGTTGAGTTTTGAACGAGATACGAACCAGTCGTGTTTTGGAGTTGCAGTTTGAACGAGATACGAACCAGTCGTATTTTTGAGTTGAGTTTTGAACGAGATACGAACCAGTCGTGTTTTGGAGTTGCAGTTTGAACGAGATACGAACCAGTCGTATTTTTGAGTTGCAGTTTGAACGAGATACGAACCAGTCGTGTTATTTTGGAGTGGCAGATAAAACGAGATACGAACCAGTCATATTTTTGAGTCAGTTGTGGAAAAGATTACATACAGTCCGGGCGTGTTAAGAAGTATCTAAATTAATGATATGCAGATCAATTGTGTTTAAAGAAGTGGATGAATATACAACACGCAAACCAATAGTACTTTTGCAGTTCAGAATATAAAGAGTGTTGCAGAAGTGGACAAATTTGGGTAAATAGAATTGGTGGATTTGGTCCAGCATTGAATACCGGAATTACGCGGAAAGAAAGAAGGTGTATAAAGTTCGGCAGTGCGTGTACGTGCGACGAAATTAAGTTCGTTTTACGGAAGGAAACTGATAAAGGTAAAGCTTTACACTATTATACAAAAATTGCAATAGGGACTCTAAGTTGTCAATTATCTCTTGATTTCATTTTATTATTTAATTGTATTATTGTTTGTGTTGAATGTTTGTTAATAAATTATGTTCGAGGTATCCTGTCTCTTATTTTGATTGTGTGTCATGTCTGAAGAATCTTAACTAATAAGCGACCTGAGAGAGCGAGAGTGGATACAAAAATACATATTACGGAAAATAGCTAATAGTCAACAAGAATAATATTTTCTGTAATAGAATTTTTAATTAATTATTATTATTATTGTAACTTGTTGAAATATTTTAACGCTATAAAGTTGAAACCGTCAAAATGAGGAGAGAAATCAAAGTCATCCTGATACTTAACTATTTGGCTGTCATTCATTTGAACATTGGAAGTGGGGAATGAAGCGTAATATTTTTCTTAGCGATTAGATTTTATAACGGAATACGTTTTATATTGTATCAATCATCACACACTCATGATTATGTATTACTTTCTTAAATAACCTTTGTGAAATTTGAACTGATAAAAATCTTTATTTTTTATTATCTTGTTTCCTTTTTCCTTGGCAGCATAATAGTATGTACAATATAATGTACTAGTTAGTATATAATATTATATAGTCACCATACGGTCGCCCTACTTGCTATCACCGTGAGACTGCTGGAGGCCGAGCAGCAAAAGTTTTCGCGAATAACTTTGCGATGCTTGTAGCTCAAACGATTTAAGTGAAAGTTCATTGAAGCTCAAACGAAGCTCAAACTATTGACATTAATTTCATTCAAAAAATTGCTATAGGGAGAGGGTAGCAAAATGTACCTCGCGATTCAAGCCCGGAATTTCCGTTCTCTAATTCAATTAGCGATCACATCAAGCCACTGCTATGGTAAATTATTTTTATCTATAATGATAATTTTCCTCTTTTAATATTACAAAATAAAAACTATTTCAATTATTATCAGTAACATTAACATTTTGCGCGCTACTTGCTCGGAGCAATATTGGTAAAATTCACATTTCCACAATATTTTAAACGCACTCATTTTTTTACATTTATGGTTCAACTGATAGGGATAGAAGCCCGTTGAAACTTTAACGATTCTCGATCAATTAATATAAATGTCATTAAAAAATCACTAGGGAAGAGCTAGTATTTCTCCCCTCCCAAAATTGTTCTAAGCAGTTTTTTATTAATAACCCTTGAAGCTCAAACGAGCCGGGAATGGAAGCTCATTGAAATTCAAACGATTAATACCAATTTTATTAAAAATTTGCAAAGGAGCGACTGTCGTTTCTAAATACCCCCCCACGAAAAGTTTTTGGGAATAACTTCGCGATGCGTTTGCTTCAAACGATTTAAAAGGAAGTTCATTGAAGCTCAGATGTTCGACATTAATGTCCTTAAAAAATTTGTGATGGGGGGGGGGGGGCAAAATGTACCTAAGTTTTCCAGGCGCATAAAATACTAAACGGTGTTTAAAATTTCAATTTGTAACTTCGGTAGTTTGACTGACCATTTCGATCAGTCCAGGGTTACGTTGATAAACTGAAAAAAAGCTGGAAACTAATTACGTATCTACTTACTTTGTAATAATTGAAACTACAAAAGCGGTTTTTAGCAAAATATTAGCACTTTTCAAGCTTATTACGATGGCGTAAAGCAATAAAAAAAATTGAACAACGCGTTTAAAACTTTTAAATTATTATTACAATTGTACTTTATTAAAATCGGTTTTTGTAAAAATTTACTAAAAATAAATCAACAACTTCCATGTTGTGCAATTGTTTGAGTGAGTAGTCGTATCTGCATTATTTTAATTAAGCACTGTGAAAAATGCAGACATTGTTTAATGTTATTTTAGATGTAAAGCGATTTAACATTTATACTATAATGATTTAATTTACAAGTTTACTTAATACTTTTGTAACACCTTAAGTTACTTTTTTGAGTTTTGGGGTTTTTGTATGGTTAATGCAAAAATATGCAGTTGTACTTTATTTATTTTAAGAAATTTTTTAAATAAACCAATGTAATTAATATAAAAAGAAATTGAATGTAGTCAATGGAAAAGTAATGTGTTCTCATTAAATAGGATTCTGATTTTCCTTGAAATTCTGCATACAGAATACGGTTGTATGATATTTATTGTTTATTAGTTGGAGATATTATTGGCATTTATGGAAGAATCCGGTTAAGGAAAATATGAAAAAAAATTTGAGATAGCTATACCAATAAATGAATAACGGTTTGATATAATAGAACGACAAATCAGTAAAATAATAAATTTAAATAAAAGCACATTAAACATTTAGCTATCTAATCTAAATTGGGTCTAATTTACTTTATGGCGGAAGGCAAGTCGAGGGAGCCCACAGCGGTGGCTTGTGTGAACACTGGCTGAGTTACAGAGCGGTAATTCCGGGTTCGAATAACGGACCTTGCGGGATTGCCTAGCTGAACCCTCCGGTAGGCATCAAGATGCTGTGGTTCAAATCGTACAAAAACCCCACCACAAAATCCTTACCAAAATACTAACAAAAAGCAAGTGTTAATAACTTAGATGTTGATGCACCTTATAAACAAATATAAAAAACCGTTGGATAAATTCTGACTAACATTTTCAAGCATCTCTGGAGTAAACGCCCGGATTTAATTTCGGATTCCTTCTTCAAAGTCTTCAATGTCGACCGCATTAGATATGCTGCACGAGGACGAGCTATTCGATATTCGCGTGCAAGCAACACTTCTTCGGGCAACCACTTGGATGGGTGACCGACTTACAAAATGAACTGCGGTCGGCCGTGTTTCGGAGGACACGTTAAGCCGGCGGTCCCCCTGACTTGTTAGGGTCAATAACAACAAGTTAGGGTCACAGAAAAATTCGCCTCCACCCTCATCGACTGTGCAACGCTTAATCGGACCCTCGTCGTACGCCAAGCTGGTGACCTACGATGACAGTGGCCCGCGGGACTCTGGAAGAACCGGGTGCTTGTACCGGGACTCATTGAGAAACCGGGGTCGCGGCCAGAGGTGGGGGGGTGTCTTGGTGGCGTAAAGGGCCGATCAAAAAGGTGGCTTAGCACAAGGCGCCTGGGGTGTCTTGGTGGCGTAAAAGGGCTGTTCAAAAAAGCGGCTCAGCACAAGGCGCCTGGGCGCTGCTGAGTTGCTGGCGATGCACAGCTGGAGGCGAACGGGGCACAATAGGCTTAAGCTTCAGTGCAGTGGTGGAAAGCACCACACCCGCTAACAAATAATAATAAAGTCTTCAATGGAATTTGGTCTCTTAAAGTAGACCTTGCTCTTAAGAGAACCCCACAAAAAATAGTCTGAAAGTATGAAGTTAGGTGACCGTGCTCGGCCATTAAATTGACTTGCAATCTCTCACTCTCAAAACTCTCACCTTGCAATCTAGCGCCCAGGAAAAATGTCCAAATCCTAAAGAGGAATGTAATAATGAAGAGGTGTTCTATCTTGCTGATAAAATAAAGTATTATTGAGAACATCTGGGCAATTCCAAATACATTCACCTCTTGGTGTTCTTTCAATAAAATAGACCAGTAAAATACTATTCCCAACATTGCCAGCCCAAAAATTTGACTTTTGTGGGTATTGGGTATTGACTTCCATCATCCAATGTAGATTCAGGGGAGCCCAATAGTGACAATTGTTTGTTTATTAACCGTCCCGTTAAGATAAATTACAGCTTCATCGGAAAAAATAATACGGTTGACAAAATTAGTGTCAGCATTATTGTATCTTTACATCAAAAGCGGCGTTATTTTAAATTGATCACCAGCGGTCACCCATCCAAGTGCATACCGCTAGCAACATTGCTTGACGTTCCGTAATCTAATGACCATAGACATTTGCATTGCGTTAAGGCAGCCACAGACTATCGGCTTTGTTCGACGTACTTGTTCGACTGCTTTGTTCGACGAGCAAGTCTGTGGGTGTGTGGCAGTAACTCCGTCGTACTTGTTCGACGAACAAGTCTGTCGAACAAGTACGTTTACCCCACACACTGACTGACTTTTCGTCGAACAAAGGCGTCGAACAAATCCGTCGTTCTTGTTGGCGAACAAGTACGACGGAGTTACTGCCACACACCCACAGACTTGCTCGTCGAACAAAGCAGTCGAACAAGTACGTCGAACAAAGCCGATAGTCTGTGGCTGCCTTTACGTCGTTGCCCCTGATTGGGATATTTAATATTAAATAAAGCACAAACTTTTTCTTGTGTACGCTGTATGTTCCCACATCCCTTTGTAATCAAAATTTGGGTACTCTATCACTAACTCAGCCACCCGAAACAAAATTTCTTCTGCTACACACTAAAGAACACACTTATTTTAGCAAATTGTAAAAATAAAAAGTGTGGTTAGGGCTCAAACTTTTGAAAAAATCGAATTTGAACTTAGCAAATTTAACGAGATTCAGTGGTAAAATTAACGAGATTCTCGCGCGTCGCTCATTCTGTTGACAGTCCGTGCAGTTTTAATGACCTTAACACTTAGAGTATTTCGCACCGGCAGATGCAGTTCGTCTCTCGTACATGTAACATCGATTATTTTTTGTTTTTGCGCGATTTTTTGGGGGTGAAACGTAATAGTTTACTGCCCCATACCGCAACTATACTTTTTAATGCTATTTCAAGGGTCTCGAACCTCCCGGTTTCATTTATCCCGGTTTTCTAGATGGGTGGCGCCTTCTCGTATGTTTAGCCTAGTAACCAGAGTCAAAACCGCCCTGGAGGGGTGCAGAGCGTAGCGGAGCGAAAACAAAATGTTAAATTTCCAGTTATCTCGATTATTTTTTTAAATATTTTTATACATCATGTTCTTTCATAAATATCCATAACATCGCTAACTAAGTAAATGCATGTTGCGCCTGTCCGAAGATTTTGGTCGCAGATGATCGGGAAATTTTTATTTTGAGCGTTTCACTTAAATTATTCGCACTCCATAAAATAATGTTATATAATAAGATATTATCTAACATATTAACATAATATTATATTAATATATTAAAGTCATTTCATATCTCAACAACCAACGTATTTTAATGACACTATGTATACTTCTACGTTATTCCAAATCAACGGACCCGTATTTTTTTGTTTGGCCCTAAAGTGGTCCTTTTACATTGTACAACCCTCCAAAATAATTCAAATTTGGCTTATAGAGCTTCGATAAATAATTTCTACCGGTAGAACCGTACCACTTAGACACACAAATATTTTTGTGAAATGAAGATACTAATTAGGTCTTTTTAGTGAGTTTTTTGTGCAAATAATTAAGGTCACAAAATGGGGACACTGATCAAATCCTCCCGCAAAAACGAAGTAATTGAAAATTTTCATAAAATATAGTGGACACGATTTTGGTTTAGGAGTGACATCGAAATGAATTATCGTGGCCATAAATCGAAACATTTTACCAAAATAACCAAACGCGTGCCCAATATAAAATTTTGTATATAAGTAGCCAAAAGTATAATAAAGATAATATTTTTTTGAGAATTTTAAATTACCACTTTTTGGGGTAAAGTAAAAATTTAATCAGGGCCCTAATTTTGTAACCTTAATTATTTAAGACGACGACGGTCATGGCGACCCGGTTCGACTCCTGGCACAGTCTAAAATTTCTTGACCGTCTTCTGTGCTTCGGAGGGCACATAAAGCCGTAGGTCCTTCTGTGTTAATGATTTGTCATCATGATAATAAAAAGCAGAGTGCAGACACATCGAAGGCAATCCTATTGAGCTACCTAACATTTATTTATTTATAAGAAAATTTACTCAAAATGTGGTTTAGTAACACCATAATTAAAAAGAGTTAAGAGTTAAAAATTTTACTCCTGAGAATTTAAAAATTTGTAATCTTTGTAGACAGTAAACTAATATTGATATAAGTAATTATGGACTAAATACTATAGTGAAAAAATAAGTCATTATAATTTTACAAGTTTTGTATCAAAATGTACAAAATTAAAACAATTAAAAAAAAAGTAAAGAATATAAATTTTAAATCCTTGAAAATTTGAAACAGATAAACAGTAACCTGATAATTATTATAAAATAATAAATTGGTTTCTGAGAACATTTTGAATTCTGAGTAAATCTTTTCAATCAAGCAATTTTTATAAATCGGTCATATTTGGGTATTTTAATAGAAAATAAAATTTCTAATCTAAAATTAACGTTTACTCAATTTGCATAGTGTTTATATTGACAGTTGAAATTGCATAGTTTATAAATTAATCAAAAATATTAAATATTTTGATTACTCTAATGCAGGTAAGTAAACTAGCCAAATTTTCAGCTGTTATAGTAGAAATTTTGATTTCTACTAAAATAACCAATCGAATAACCAAATTAGCTGGATGGTATACATAATATAAACTAGTAATATACTAATATTTTTTATGTTTAATCATTTTCGGTTTTGTTTGCAATGCCGACATTTTAGTGAATTTAAATTGCTTACCTTTCCCATTGGGATTGAAGCGTTTTGGGATATTCTCATTACCGGAATATGGCTTCGGGCTTCTGTCTGTCGGTATTAAATCCGTTAGGATTTCAGTTCGAATATTTGTCTGATGGAATTATAGCATTTCGGGTTGCGAATGTCACGGTTCTGAATATCGATGTTTCAATTCATATCCATGATACATTCATAAATGTCAAAATAACAATTTTTGTTTAATGTCATTGATTATATTTTGTGGTTAATATTTTGTATATAATTGAAATAAAACTTGAATCAAAAATATTTCATTTTTAAAATTTGTATTTAGTGCTTATATTTATTTTTTATCACATTTCATAAATATTATTGAAGTGACAATAATTTGTTGTACCAACTCTATCCACAAGAGACAGATTTTTATTGCGCTTCTATTGTTGGAAATTTTTGAATAAGCTCATTCCAGTTGATTCCCCTAGCATCTTGATAGAGCTAAGATATCACAACAGGAAGCGACAGATGAAATTGGTATAGGTGATTCCAATCTCGCGTCTCACCCATCAGTGAGGGCGGGTGTTTACTGGATGAATGTGCTATGAAAACGATTTCATGCATTGATGCAATGGGGCGTTATACGGGACTTTACATTCTCAATTCATAACAAATCCATTGACGGCGGCGGTGTTTAACTAACATTTGCATATATAAAGCTCAACATAAAGAAATTTAAAAAACATTACTTGAGCATTTATATACAGGATAAATATAAAGTTTTGATTTTATTTTTTATAATTTTCTTTTCGAAAATGTTTAATACGAAAATTGAGGTTATAAAATTAGGTGGTAGGTACTTATGAAGATATACGCTGAGTAGGTACTATTTTGCATCACAAAAATACAGAAACAAAATGTTGCGATTATGAAAAGTTTAGAAAAAATAACAATCAACTGTCAAATGGGGAATATTGTAATATTGTCAAATTAATTTGAAATTAAGATTTTATCGTTTTGCAACCTTCCAATATTGTAAATTGACGTTATAAAATTTGGTGCTATTTATGCAGATATACGCTGAGTACTATTTTGCATCACAAAAATACAGAAACAAAATGTTGCGATTATTAAAAGTTTAGCAGAAACAACAATCAACTGTCAAATGGAGAATATTGTAATATTGACAAATTAATTTGAAATAAAGATTTTATCGTTTTTCAACCTTCCAATATTGTAAATTAACGTTATAAAATTAGATGGTACTACTTATGCAGATATACGCTGAGTACTATTTTGCATCACAAAAATACAGAAACAAAATGTTGCGATTATTAAAAGTTTAGAAAAAATAACAATCAACTGTCAAATGGGGAATATTGTAATATTGGCAAATTAATTTGAATTAAACATTTTATCGTTTTGCAATCTTCCAATAAGTAAACACATCCGAAATAAATTAGCAATTAATACGAGTTACATGATAGAAAAAAGTTAAATTTGTTTTCTTTTAGTTAGCTCTTAATACTAATATCTCAAATTCATTTCTAGTGGTTGAATCGGTTAACCGAAGCGCAACAACGACTTCCTGCTTTACGTTCATCACCCTTCGTTCATTTTGTAATTTAAATATTGAATAACTGCGTTTGGTTCGATTATATTTAGTTTGTACACATTAAAATATCTTCTCCCCTATATCTTGAATACGAGTGTTTATTGAGTATAACAAAACTTAGGTTCGTTATTAAAACTGTAATAGGTGTTTACGACCTTTTAAAATGGAGTTGTACCAGATTTACTGTTAGCATCGCGCATCTGCCCGCGCTTCCGCTTCTTATTGTGTTCAATGCGACACGCGCCGAGTATGCATACAATGAGGATATGCGATTATTTGATCAATGTCTTGAGAAACTGCTTCCGCCGGATTTATGAGGATCAAGTTGCATTACATCTGCACACTTCTATTTTTTTCAATTAGTATATTGTATTGTGCTATTATCTCAGTTACACAACACCCATATTATTTGGTAATACGAATAATCTACTTGAAAGGTAACAATTATTTTTGCATCTGTAAAAATTTTTTGGAAATTGGAATCCTCTTTTGTTATTTGTAACGTATTTTAGATCGATTTACACAAATCTTCAGCGAGATTCAAACCTCGGTTGACCGAAAAAGACGTTCGTTCAAAAATTTTAGTCTTTTCGGTCTTGTCCATAATTTTAGACTTTTGGTCTAAAATATATTATATACCTATTGGATAATTTAATAAAGTGAAGATGAACGGATTTTCTAAATTTAAATCAAACCAATTTTATATTTTAATTTACCTACAAATGTAAGATGATTGTCTACATGAAGGGTTGATTGAAAAGGTACCTTTTTCTGTTTTCGACAGCGGAAGTGCAAAGTTAATATGGAAATACACCGGGAACGACACGTGCCCGGATGCGTATAGCTAACCAACTGTTTGAGTCAGCTTTTCTTTTTTTAAGAACACGCGCGCTTTCAAAAAGCTTTCATTTACGTCTACCTGATTTTCAAAAATTCAATTTCACCCAGTGATATATTAAACATACGTTAACATACAGTGAGCTCGTAGGGTTGGAAAAAATTTGATAACATTTTTTATTTTTATCGTTAACGACACGTCAACCTTATTTTTTTAAATTGGGTAAAGTCGGGGATTATGCGGAATACCATTTTTATTTTTGGAATTATTTAGAAAAGTATTTAATAAAATATAAATAAAAAGATGGTAATGGCAGGGCCAAAAGGTTTATTACATCGGATTATGGTAACAAAGTTAAAAAAATTCACAAATATTTTGTGGTGATGAAAAAAACCACTTTTCCACTTGATGAAAAAATGGTCGGGTAATATGAAATATGTACTATATGAGGTAATATGGAATACTATTATATTTTCAATATGAAAAATTCTAACCACAAAAATCGCAAATATAGTAATCAAGTTCGGAATTGGCGCACAGTTCGTATACCCAAAGCTCGCATCATAAGCACTATATCTATATTTTTCCCTTTAAGTCGGCTGTAAAACGTCCTGAACAGAAAATACATTCTGCATCATCTTTTGGGTTACTGTTGACATTCGGGCATTCTTCATCAACAGTCGAGTCATCCAAGGCTGGGATATTTTCATCTAAATCATTAGTAGATATGTCGTCTTCTACCAGTTTCTTTCTCGATTTTTTCCTAACACAACTTGAACTTGCTTTGGCGTCAACATCCATTTTACTGCTGCCATGTTTTGCATCATCAGTTGACTTTTTCTTTCCTTGGAACATAATTTTTCTTTTTACTTCATTTTTTTTATTTTTCGATATGATTGACTCTTCCAGTTCAATTTTGTTTGGGGTTGTAGTCAAAATTTTGGCTGTTCCCGATTTTCTGCCTCTTGTGCCTTGTCGTTTTTTAAGAACAGGAATAGGAAGTATGTCTATGGGTAAAACTGATTGTTCACATGGCCCTTCATCGGCGTCTTCCTGACCATGCGGCAGTTTTATCTGATTTTTATGTTCAATAGGCGCTTCTTCATTTTTGTGTGCTTCCACTAGAAAATCTTCTTCTCGTCAAAATGCGATATTGGACGATTATTTTGCCTTAAAAATTGGCGAATTTCTTCCACGTTTTACGCTGTGGCGATGTGGTTTTAGCCATTTCTGTCATTTTCTTAATCGTTCGAGGCATTTCTAAAGAAGAAATCCAATTTTAGAATTTTAATTTTTGTATCGGGTAATATGGAACACTTTTTCATAATTGCCCCCTATTTGTAAGTTAGGTCGGATAAAAATTACAAGGTATCTAAAATGAGCGATATCTCTGTGGTATAGCTTTCATACATCATTCATCTACTTAATTAAACAACAACATCAAATAAAGCACTTTCGAAAGTGTTTAAAATAAAACTTTAATATACTTACCTAAAAATATCATATGCACCGACAGCATTTCTACTGTCAGAACAACCATACGGTTAATGTTTATAAACTAGGCACTCTTATGGAGGAACTTTGAACTCATTTGAAGAATGATATTATAGCAAATGAGCATAGATAGCTCTAGTAGTTTTGACAAAAACATGGTATTTCATATTACCGGGTATATTCCATAATCCCCGACTTTACTCTACCTCTTTTTTCTGCCGTTGACATATTTTTATCATGTTTTGTTTTTGAGGTGTGACGTCATCGTAAATATTTTTAAATAGCAACCCTTATTTTTTACGAATATGGAAAAAGCACAATTTTCTGGGTAGGAAAATGTAAAACATCCCTGACTTTAACGAGAAAAGTTTTCAAGGTAATAATCATTCCTAAAGTTGCAAAAAAGCGTTTAATCAATTACTTCAATAAATATAATGAAAACTGTAATTATTAAGGTGTTTGGCACAAATAATGTAGAAAAGAAAATCAAATTAAATGTTCGAAGTGCCTTTTGGCAATATCCTATCTGAAACTTTTGTAAAATATTTTCAATCGTATCGGGTTGAATTGCCCGAATTTCATTGCAAATTCTATTCTTTAGCTCGTCAATGGTAGTTGGCCTATTGGAATAGACTTTGTTCTTTAAATAGCCCCATAATAAGTAATCAAGCTCAGGAAGATCCGGAGATCTAGGTGGCCATTCGATCGTTACCTTGTGAACAATTTATTGGTTTGTAAAAGCTTGGTTTGAATATTCACGAACGATCACTGCAAAATTGGGGTGCAGTTCCGTCTTGCTGGTACCATATTCATGGCACCGTGTTGTTGGGCAGATATGGATCTCCATCACTTCGGTATAGCACCGCACGTGCAAGGACCAATTAATTAACAAAGATTAATTAACGAAATACTGGTCTACAGATTAAAAATTCTGATTACTATCAAAACCGTGTTATTTTTCCAGCGCCTTCTTGATTAATAATTAGTATATTTTAATAATTTTATCATCCATTCTTGAAACTTTTCAACTGCTTATCTCAAAAGCTTTTCTCTTCAAGGTTATGTTTTTTAACATTTCCATGCTCATAAAATTGTGCTTCATCGAAATCCGGAAATAAAAATAAGGGTATCAATTTAAAAAAATTTACAATGACGTCATAACTCAGAAAGAAAACACGATTGAAAATTGTCAAAACAGTTACACTTAAAAAGTCAAGTTCATTTGTCCGAAGATTTTCTGAGAACTATGTCTAATCCAAAATGTAATATTTTGTTAAATTTAGTCAGTTACTTATTATTTACTTTAGTTCAAAATATGAAAAAGAAAGATATCAGATTATCAGATGTCGGTGGGTGGTCCACCTGCATAGAAAATTAATAAGACGATTTTATCTGTTACATTTAATAAATTGCAATAATTTTCACGTTTTAGTAGTAATAAATCTTGAGAAAATTTATATTATATCACCTATTCTCCCTTCTCCATTCTAATTTTATGCCCTTCCCTTGAGAAAAGTTACGAGCCACCACTGCAAATGGAGTTCTAAAATATTTACAGCTACAAAGACCACCGGAAGGGACGGGACGGGGTACTTTTTTTGGCTATAATAGTATGCTGGGGGTTATCCATACCCCCCCCCCAATCTCCCGGTTTCTCTTCTTCACTTTCTATTGTTGAGAAGTTATGCCTTCGGTTGTAAGACAAAGTAAGCATCAGTCGGGCCGCTGTAGATTACAAAAACTTTTTTAAACACTTACAGCACCAGGATCGCATGCAGGCGATGACGATTATCAATGTTTGCAATTAAATTATTCTGGAAGTTCATAGAAATACAGTAAATTTATGTTTTTCCTTTTCCTTTCTCTCAAGTGTTTTCTCCAACGTTAGTCGAAGAATAAGCCTTTTCTTAACTAACCGTCCTAAAATACGAAACCACAAGAGCATCCGCATGGTTTGTTTTACATAGTAAGGGCTGTATGACACGATTCTCATTTTCATTCTCAATTGTATTCAATTCTGCTCACTAAAGAAGTTAGAACATTGGTGTAGTATGTGCAAAATTGCGTTCTGTGCAAAATTGAATACAATTAAGGAAGAAAATAAGGACCGTGTCATACGCCCTTTAAGCTCTCTTTATTCATTTTTATTTTGAATTTTTTTGGCGCCCCAAGTATACATGCTATCCTAGTTCGATTATTGAGCCGGTCTTGAATCTACAAGGCAGTTTTCAATTTGTAAATTTAACAAATACAAAACATTGATTTTGATTTTTTTCCAATTTGCAAACTGCTGGAAAATGGTGTGCTCTTGGTTGCAGCATTGCTTTTTAGTTTTTGAGAGTTTTATTTATATTTACATAGTTTTAATACGAATCAAACCTTATACTTTCACTTGTAAAGTTAAGAATTTAAGTTTGAATCAACTTGGATTTAAACCTGTCGTATTAGTGAATACGCGCGCTTAAACAACTGCGCTGCCGAGGCGATTAGTTTATATAGTGAGGAACTTCTATATATCGTAGATTAATTCTAGGACCGCTACACTTGCATCCGCTTCCCCGCTATTCGATTGTATATTTTGGATTCCACTGGAGTATTTGTGTTGTTCATCGTTTATTCCATTAAACTAGTAGGTGATATATCGATTTTCGGAGAGATAATCTGACTGTCAAAATTTTACTAGTTCACTTAGCGTTACCCAGGTTGCACCACGTTTTGGGTGCTAGATGAATAGATGCCACACAGGCAAGGTTGGTAAATAACATCAAGCGTCTCATTTGGAAACAATAAAATCTACTCCAATACGCTGCCTATTCCCAGCAACATTACATCTCCGCTACTACAAGGATCGCGTGCTTTCCTTTGGGAAGTCAATAAAATTGACAAAAATTATCAATGACCCATCCACAAAGCCTTTTCCGACTTTCATAGAGACAGACTGGAATCCAGACATATTCCGTTAAGAACAACAGCTGACTTGTGATAATTTTAGTATGGGTGATAAGTGTTGAAAGGATTGACGCAGTAGTATTCTTTTAGAAATACGTAGACCTCTTTCAGATAACAACGAGCCTTCGAGGTTTGGCCTACTTAGGTAAACTTGAATGGCTGTAGGCCAGCTCAGCAAATGGTCAGATATTTAATCCGGGTCCAAATTTTCTACCTGGAAATACATAGACCAACTCGGCAAAGTAATAAATTTTGGCTTGGCCAGAACTGCGAGCATCAAAAAACCTACCCTCCGATGCTCCGCATCTCCGGGCGGTTTTTCGTGCTCCGAGCCGCTACGCGGCGGGCGCTAAACATACGAGAGGCGCGACAGATCAAGGAAACCGGGATAAATGCAACCGGGATGTGAGAGACCCTCGAAATAGCATTATTCAGCGCGTTTGCCGAGCTGACCGAAAATTAAAACGGCCTCTGGTTTTCATTTGCCCAGTTGACCGGTAGGATTAACCTATCCCTTGTACCTTTTGCCGAGTTGACCTACTCCGACTTGAATAGCACTGAATATGATCCGAACCGGTCGTAATGATTTCTATTGTACATGGGATAAGATTCCTTCATCATAGTTTGAGTGTAGAGGACACACAGTGGAAAGGTGTAATGGTCCACCTGGAGACCCCGCATCAATTGATTATATCGACAGTTGTTTGGAATAAATATAATGGATGCATCAGAAACCATAGCAGAAGGAATCTAGCGGAACTTCCCAAAGTGGAATTTGGTGATCTGCAATAATGGTCAAATATAATATTAAAATGGAACTCTGGCGGAAAGAAAAATGTGGAAGGGCACGAAAATAAAATTCTGATGTGACAACACATTACTTTCCCATTCACTAGATTCCACTTCATTTTATATTGAATATTAATAAAAAAAATGTTAACCCAAAAAATTTTTTAAATTGATAAAATACACAAATTACTTTGAGATATCAAAGTTACCAAGATATGAAAGTTATAAGTTATAAAATAATATGTTTTCATTGAAAACTAATTTTAAAATGTCATTTAGCAAACAAAATTTGACATTTGAGGGACGCCGACTATATGCAATCAAATTTTAACTATGGTCGTAATGACGTCAGAATTAATTGTTTTATAAGTAATCAAAAAATTCGTTTGATATTAATTACCTAATATGTTTATATGATAAAATAATAAATTATAGTAATAAACAATACAAATCACTTTGACAGATCAAAATTATCCAAAGCAAACCATTTTTTTTTGTAGCGCTTATTTAATTTTTGTATTTTAACAATAATTTAAGAAAAAAAATATCAAGTGTGGTGTATCATAAGATGCGGAAAAATAATCTTTTTCGATTGATATGATTTTCATTCTCATATATTCTATCGGGAAGCGGCAATGCTCTTTAGCAATTTTCATTCTTCTACAAAATAGGTTAAAAATGGACGGTTTTCAACAAAGGTCTAATGAGATCTTTAGACAGGTGCTTCAAACTAGTGTATAAAATTTCAACTCAATTGGTGCACGCGTTTGTCTGAAAACGTTGACGATAAAAACACCACACAACACACATCTGAACATCATTCCAAAATTGGTCTTAAACAATTTTGAAAAAAAACTGGTTTAAGAAAAACATACATATTTGCACATAGATCATAAAATCCTCTTCAGGTGATGAGCTTATTGGAAGTACTAAGTAATTAAAAATGAAATTGTGGGATTAAATTGGATGCTAATAATTATCTACCTATAGAGCGAAAAGGATTTTTGAAGAGATAACACTTTCAATAAAATTGGTAAAGGGAGATCGCTGATGTGTGATAAACCCCATTATTTTCAGCGTGTAATAAAAAGTGTAATCCATTATCGGTAATTTAAATTGAATTTGGCCTCCACGAGTGTAAATTTGTTGTTATTTGTTTAGCAAACTTATACTGTAATATAAAAAAGAGTGATAATAACAAGGTCGACCTCAGGGTGGAACTTCTCACTTTTTCAACTATCAGATTTTCTAACCTCACAAAAGAAATTTTTAATCGACATTTCTGCATGTTTTCTGAATTCTGTTTGTTGAAAAAGAGAACAAAAATTGTTTTATATTTTTACACCGCGCTTTTGTAATTTCTGCAGACATGATAATTAAAACGAAGTGGATATTTTACCAAGTATACATAGATACACTCAGAAAAACAGTTTTTGATTATTGCGTAATTAAATTATTGTTTTTATATATTATATTAACTATAAAACTGTTTTTATTGAAATTTATTTGTTTTTTAAGTTAATGTTTTCCTAATTACAAATATATACCATATATTGGCACTTTGTTTTTTTATGTTGTAAAAAATTGTATTGTCTACCAAAGTTGAATAACATTGTTTGTTGATATGAAAAAATACAAACACAGTTTCTAAGAAAACAATTATATTACTTTTACCTGCGTCATACCTGTATTGGAAAATCTACAAAATATAAAATAATGAAAACATTATTAAATGTCGTGAACAGGTTCATTAGAATTATGATGAAAACATAATTAATACTTTCGATAGTTGCAATCGCAATTAAATGATATAGGGTGGTTGAATGATGGTTATAAAATGTAGTAGTATATAATTGTATGGAATGATTGAATCTGTGGTCGGCAGTTTATATAAAAACCGTATGGCATGACATCCGTGTTATCCGACGTTCTGAACAATGACATCTGCGATTTCGTTCAGAACCAGATAATTCTTCATCGTTAATTGACTGTGATTAGCCTTGTGCACCCCGGCGCGTCGTTGCGGAGACGTCCTATTAACTGCGCGTGAGCTTTAATTCTAATCGAACCCACCCTTGTTCACAATACATCGAAAGCACTGTCACTTGATAACAACGGTTTCATGGGGGCGTTTTCTAATTGATTTTCACTTATATGACGCCTACTGCAAATTATTTTGTTGTTTATAAGCTTCATAACTTCTTCGTAATATGTGGATTAGTCATATTAAAAATAATTATTATAGACACGTCACATGATCAGCGATCCTTTCTATTTTAACATCGTTTGATATTCTTTGACGTAGTAGAGCTATTATTCATTCTTTCTGTACCTGCTCAAGTTTTATACCTTCGTAGTATTATGGTATATTATAAGAAACAAGTTAATCCTTACGCAAGTTGTACTTTGTTAGATACTAGGTATATACCATAATGATTAGATATAGCACCAAAGAACTTAATTTTGATAGTTAAATTTTAAAAGGTAGATATTAAACTGTTTTTACAAAGAATAAAAATAATTTGAGTGGCGCCCAGTTGACCGGCGCCCAGTTTTCGTAGACAAAATATATTCTAGTTTCACAACATGAAATTGTTAAAAGTTACAAAGTGTAAACTTATTTTCTTATTAGTAATTTTGTTTTTTGTTTGTTCCAGATATGTAAAATTAATTCTGAAACAAAACCAAGATGGCATCAAAAAGTTTAATTGGACGTACGTCGCAATCTTCGGTATCAAACTGTTCGTCAACCCCTAGAACATTAAATTTTTCAATAGAAAAGATAATGGAGCCTGATAAAAAGACTGTAAAGAAACGTGATAGTAATATAGAGCAAGTTTTTGACGTTCCGGTTATGTCAAACCTTTCGAATTCTTCTCAGTTGGAATCAGCCTTTAAGAAATATGTTCCAAATGTGTTGAGATCTCAAGAACTGTTACAGCAATATCCTTTTATGTATTATCATCCTAGTCAATTAATGTGTGTGGCTGCTACGTCTGTTTCTGTGTATTCTGTGACTCCTGAGGCAGTGCCAGCAAATACCACTCCTGCGGGACTCGCTACGGTTAACTCAGTTCCCTCGGGTCATTCCACAACGATATCGGAACACTATGTAAAGTCATGTCATATAAAACGAACAATAGAATCGGGAACGGAAAGCAAAAGTGCATTAAATACACCTACATCAAACTCGGTTAAACAAAAAAGTTTTGAATGCGGAGAATGTGGAAAAGTGTTTAACGCTCATTATAATTTAACACGTCATATGCCAGTACATACAGGTGCTCGTCCTTTTGTTTGTAAAATATGTGGAAAAGGATTTCGCCAAGCGTCAACTTTGTGTCGACATAAAATAATACATACGTCAGAAAAACCACATAAATGTCATACCTGCGGAAAAGCGTTTAATCGATCATCGACTCTTAATACGCACGCAAGAATTCATGCGGGCTATAAACCATTTGTTTGTGAATATTGCGGAAAAGGATTTCATCAAAAAGGCAATTATAAAAATCATAAACTCACACACAGTGGAGAAAAAGCGTACAAGTGTTCGGTTTGTTCAAAAGCTTTTCATCAAGTTTATAATTTGACTTTTCATATGCATACACACAACGATAAAAAGCCCTTTACATGTAGAGTATGCGGAAAAGGATTTTGTAGAAATTTTGATCTCAAAAAACATATGCGAAAATTGCACGAAAATGGTGCCGATAGCGAATTTCTCGGTAATAGTAGTAATAATTCAGTATTTTCTGGTGAAAGAGATTTACAACATTTTATTAGTCCTTTTTTATTACCACCGCCTGCATCGCGCCCACCAGTTTATTCTGGAAAACTCTTATGACCTACAAGAAATTGCTACGAACGACACGATCGATAGTGTGGTGTACATGTATTTTTTACACTGACAGTTTAACTTATTCTTTGGCGCATTCAATTTATATATAGAAAATATAACGAAAAGATTGATGACTTTGATCTCTTATTAAATGTGCAATATTAGAACTTTTTCAAATTTGGGCTAACAAAAACAGTGCGAATTACGGCTCTTAAGTGTTTTTCTTTTTCATTTCCTTCATTCTGTTTGTGGATGTCAAATTATAATAAACATTTTTTTCACTACTTTCAATTCAAAATCCATTATTCAGACCATATTTACTAATCATGCTCATTTCCGCAGAGTTTCATATTATCCTCTTCCACTGAGCCCAAATACGGAAGAGTTCTTATTTAATATCATCGCCATGAAAGTATCTACTTTGGCCATATTACAATTATTACTGCTAATGCTTAGCTTGTACATAGTATATATTTTAAGCAACATATTATATTCAAATAAATGTTATTTAATAATTAATTATCTATGACTTTTATTTCACCCGTCGCGTAAATGACATTTTGAATAATATTACTATACCTTTACAACTTCACTTTCATATTAAAAATTATTTTTTATATATAATTTAGTATTTATTTTCATCTCAAAACAAGTGTAATTAATTATTAATTAATCCCTAAACAAACAATTGATTCATTTCAATTTGAAGTTGTAAAGGTATATTATAGTACCTACTAAAAATTTTGAAAAAGCAATTAATCACTGTTTAACATTTTTTTGTGTTAATTTATTGTTAATTAGTTCTTTCAATATTATTAATTCTTCTAATTCTGAATTTTGTTCATGTTACTTTTACTTTTTTCAAGTGACCCAAATAAAATTCAAAATATTACCAAATTAAAATTTGACTTTTGAAAGATTGCAACAATTTTTGAATTTTGAAATCTAATTCGTTGGGATAAATAAATAAAAGTAATGTAGGTAAGTAAAAGTTCCTGGTATGTAAGTATATATAAAGATATTAAAAACTAAAATATCCGATGAACATAACCAATAAAATTAACAAAAGCTGTTGCAAAAAAGTATTTGAAAACTTCCAAAACTTTTTTATTTCAATAAAATTGCATTAAAAGAAACTACAGAAAAAATGTACCTATGTCTGCACAATGCAGGATTACCAGATTAGCAACAATGCCAGTTTTGACAAAACAAAAATTTTAACGCGGGAAACTATGTTTAATATCATATTGATATTGAATGGATTCTGGTAGGAAGGTTCACTCCAAAAAGTAAGGTTGCAGCCGTTTTTAGCCGGCATCGGCTTCCTTGATGTCCTTTAATCTAACTGAGTATTACAACATTGTGAGTTGATATCGTATTCAGTGCCTGAATTTAATCTAGCTGCAGACCCGAAGTAATCTTATAACCCTACCCAATCATATAATAGTCGTTCTACTGTCTGTCGCTGAGTATTTGCTTTATTTCTAATAAATTTATCTTCGACTATAATAGAAAGAATGGGGAGGAATAAGGCGCAAGATATACGAGACACATGTGTTCTACTTGACTAAAAATTGTTATTAAACCTCAACAGATTTACATGTTTGTTTTTGATTTATTACTGTTATTTTTCTGATTTTCATTTTTTAGATTGACTTTTAGTCACTTGATTAAGCTTATCTGATGAACTTGAATTAGAACGAAGCAATCGTAGTAGCCCTTGCACTTTTATTGGTACCTTAAGTGCGCCAAACAACTAAAAAATGATGTTTCAATGCCCTCCCCCCAATGCCCTGCACCTGTCTCCGGTACTAGGGGACCTACAGTTTAACGTGGACTGCAAAAAGTTTGCCAAACTTCCCAAGGGGAGATGGTCAGCATAAAGTTCTTACTTCACGTATTAATTTTACATTTTTCAACCCCACCCCTTTATCGGGTCTAGGACTTTTCGGCGCAGCCGGTTCGGCGTAGCCGGTTCGGCGTAGCCAGTTCGACGGGAACCCAATTTGGCGTGACCCGATTCGGCGCAAGACCAATTCGACGCAAGGACAATTCGGCGGGAAATGATTTTCCGATTCATTTTAAAGTATGCAATTAATGTATGGCGTCTCACAAAAATTGGGCCATAGATTTTTGTGCCAACCTATACAAATCAATGGATTTAACGTTAGTTTCCCCGGCTAGAAGTATCAATCTAGGAAACTGTTTCTACGAGCATAACAGTTTCTTTATTCATAAATATGGAGACACATAGGGGACCTACTGCTTAACGCGGGCTCCGAACCGCGGGAAGTGTTTACACTTCATCTCCAAAGAGGCTGTTCCAGGCAGATTACCCCTCGGCGGTTTGCCATTGCCTTCCGAGGGGAGACGGTCAGAATAAAGTTTTTACTGAGCCCGGAGTCGAATCCGGCATTCAGCTTTAGCAGCAACGCACTTAACCGCTTTAACTGACGACCGTCTCGGTCGTTAATATTACAAAATATAATTTTTGTAATATTTCTATAGTCTCTTTCGACCGAAAATGAGGATATTTTAAATTCTTGAAAAGCGTCTTGAATTATTAAAAAGGTTAGCGCTGAATCGTCTTAGCACCGAACCATCTTCACGCCGAATCGTCCTCGTGCCGAATAGTCCTCGCGCCGAAACGGTATTGCACCGAATTGGCTCCGAACCGGCGGCGCCGAAAAGGCCGAATGCCCCCTTTTGTTAGTTCGTAGGTATGGTCCTAATAATTAAATTGATTCTATTTATTTCTAAAATATGTAATATCTGATCTAATTTTTTATTTTATTATCATTGAATGCCCTATCGCTCTTATTTAAAACCCCAGTGTAATGTATTTAGCAACTGTTAAATACAAATTTGAATATAAATATCCAATGTTTGGGGGGGGGGTGTTTATAAAATAATAAACACATGCTTTATTAAGGCTTATCGAAGCGATCAGTTTTCCTTTATTTTAGACATCAAAATCCATTAGGGATAAAATGCCTTAAACGAAAATTCTTTAGGCGTAAAGGATTATTTTTGATTTTTTTTGAGAAAACTGATCACAAGAAGATTGGAACTGCTTTGTGTGAGAAGTTCTGGATAGCAAAAATACTAAAAAATAAAAACAATCAGGAAAAACATAATGCTAGGCATAACTGTTCGGATTACACTGGGACCGACTCAAATGTTTCGATGTTTTCAAAAAAACCTTCTTCCTGTAGTTATGCTCTAGATTAAATGGTCAAAATTCGCAACCTCGGTGTTGAATTGCATGGTGGTTTGACATTCAGAAACCACATTACATTACTTTTCGCACATCAGGTTTTATCCGTCGGTTCAATGGGGAAAATACTATATTTCGCTCTGGTGTTTTCATAATTGGCCTAGGTATGTACTGTTTGGTCGGTTTGGTCGACTTACCAAACTTTCAGTAGTACAATATCTCTGACCAGCAGATGGGCAGTTTTCGATGTTTGCTTTCTGTGTAGCATTTATCTGGATAGTGCTTGACTTCAATATTGTATCCTTATCTATTTCATAATTAAATCTTTCCATTGCTGTTTTATTAAATATTATTGGATCTCATCAATATTGTATCTTATGGAAGGAACTGATGACATCTGTTCTCCGCTGATGTGATCTAATAAGATCGAAACATGTTTAGCAAGATGGTATGCTGAAAAATATGTTCTTCAACTTGGATTCAACCCAGACGTATTAGGTGTAAATACGTGGGCTCAAACAACTGCGCTACCGAGGCGATTGGTTTATGTAGCGCGGAACATTTATTTATCGTGAACTAATTCTAGGGTCGCTACACATGTATGACGTTGTTGAAATCCCTGGTTGTAAATTCCCTAACAAACGGACTTGTTTTTGGCCCAATCCTGTAAGAGTCTATGAGTGAATTTCAATCCTTAATATACACTTAAAACTACAGAATTTAAGACTGTACATTGTATAGTCAATGTACTTATTTACCCTTTTCTGTCGAAGATTTCAGAGCCTAATACCGAAAGATTTCATCTGAACAAACTCAATTATTATTATTATTAATAAGTAGAGAGCAACAAGGAAAGAAAATTTGAAAGAAGTACGGTGCTGACCACAGTTGGGACGTAACTAATTAGATACTTTTGAAGTTTCAATTTGGTCGGGAGGGTGAATCATAGTTCAACAAAAATTTAAAAACGCTTTTTAAATAACGTAGCATGGAAAAAAGTCAAAGAATAGGAAGATTATGTAGTACAAGGTGGCCCAAAAACACTCACCCGATGTTGTTTTGCTATATCTTTAAAATGAATCGACATAATTTCATAATTTTTTTTTTGTAATGTTTATTTGGACCTTTAAGTTCTTTCCATTACATTATGAGGATGATATCGGTCAAGTGGACGCCGCCATTGTTGATGACCATTTGGGCTCGTTTTAGCACATTTTCAATCGTTCTGACGAGAACTTCTCGCACTCTTGTCTGATATTCTCTTTGAGAACTTCCAGAGTCTGTGGCTTGTTCCCATAGATCCGTGACTTCATAAAACCCCAAATAAAGTAGCCTGGAGCGATCAAATCGGGCGATCTTGTCGGCCACCGCAAATCGCCAAAACGAGACACTAGGCGACCCGGAAATGCATCCTTCAAAATGTCCATTGTCGTGCGAGCTGTGTGTGCGATTGCACCGTTCTGTTGGAACCAGATGTCCTCCAGTTCCAATTCATCAATTTGCGGCAATAAAAACTCGTTGATCATGGTTCTGCATCGCTCACCAGTCACAGTAACCGTGTTACCCACGGCGTTCTAAAAAAATGAGGCCTGATAACACCCCCGGCGTAAACGGCGCACGATGCAGTGATTTTGAGTGGATGTAATGGCTCTTCGTGAATGATATGTGGATTCTCAGTGCCCCAGAAGCGCAAATTTTGTTTGTTTATGTATCCGTTCAGATGAAAATGGGCCTCGTTGTTCATGATAAATTTCGACGAATTATTGCGTAAGAAAATAGTGGCGAGTATTCCGCGATCTTGAAGAGTATAGCGTTCCATGGCTTATCGACATGTATTCTGTATCTGTTTACTTCACAAATATCAAAAATAAACTGACAGTTTCCGCCATTTGCAAAAGTTATAGCATCTTCCGATTGGGTGATACATTTTGGGCCACTTTGTACAAAGATCAAATAATTAACGCGTTATTATATCATCTTTTGGATAAATTTGCGGATTTAGTTACCAACGTAGAAAGTTGAAGTGCGGCCTTCAGGCCGCACAACCACATCAATCACTCACCTTACAACTTCAAATAGAAATTTAACATTAAAATTAATTATACATGGTAATTAACTAAAAAAATGGGTTGGTTTTTTGAAATAAAAGTTATGCGAATTTTGTGCGACGCACCGGTACTTCGAGGATTAAGCAAAGTCTAGCGTATAAAGCGGTGGCGCAATATAAAGTAATATCGGAGACGAGGATGGCAGTTGAAAAAGATATGTGACCTACGTATTATTGCCAGAAATGCAAATCTACATTCGAGGAGATCAAAATTCTTCCAATATAATCAAACATCTGTTCATGCATAAGCGGATCAGACGCGAAAGAAGATTAAAACTTTGTCCCCCTCCCTCTTAGACGAAACCGAGACAAAAATACGAAAATCTGTTCCAGGAAATCGTCCGATTCCCCGTCCTCTACCTTTACTCCAAGTTTCACATAGATAAACCTGAAAGGAGTGCAGAAAAAACACACGGATCAACTTCACGGAATTCCCGGAAAAAATTTAAATAAAAACAAACTGGTTTCGTCGCCTCGGTCACCCCTCCTCTTTGTCAGCAAAATTTCAGCGGTTAAAATTAAAAATTCTTAAATTCGAAAACCACTTACTGACCTCATTTCACCCCCTCCCCTTCCTCCCAACGAAAACCTGACAATTTTCCCGTTAAATCCTCGTGAAACTGCACCCTTTCCAAATTTTCAAGTTTCCACGACCCTCCTAACTGCTCGTACTAAATATGTCATGCATAGTTTTGTATAAATATGTAGATTGATGATGGTTTATCCTCTCATGGAAAATGGAAAACAAGCCCTCTTATAGAAAAAATTACCAGCCGCCAGTGCTTATAAATCTGCACTGAAAATAAGCTATTAGGTTGAACAATAGCCGAACAACAGCAAATGATCGACTATAGGAAATGGGTACCTCATTAAATGACTGGAAAAAGTATTTTAGTAAACTACTGACAGACATTATTCAAAACACTAATCACGAACCAAAATTTGCCCAACAGATGGAAAAAATTGAGGTAAGTTTGGAACTTGTTAATACCTCCTGTAAAAATATGAAAAACCCTAAGTCGCACAAACCAGGAAGCATTCCGGCGGAGTTATTACTAAGATACGCATCAAAAAATTTTTGATTGCTGCATAAATGGGGAAAACACACAAAAACAATTAATTAATTCGATTATAACACCAAGCAGCAAGACCCAGCAAATTATAGAGGTATTTTGGTAATATACTCCGTTGGAAGAGTATATTGAAAAATATTAAAAAATCTGATGGAAAAAGAAATAGAGGGAAAAGAAGCGGAAGAACAGATGGGCTTTCGAGTTGACGGTCAATAATATCTTAACGCTGGAAATGGTCCTAGGAAAAATGGTATAACACGCCAGATATTCTTACATTTGGTCTTCATAGAGGTGGAGAAAGTAGTCGAAAGTAGAATGTACCAATGAACAAGATGTGAATCGCAATGGAACAATTGAAGGGCCTAGTGGAAAAAGTAGTTACGTAACTTTTTTTTCAATTTGTTGATTTTTATACTAATTTGTAGAGAATAAATGCCGCAATGTGAAAATGTGCTCAACTACAAATTGAAAAAAAAGTGACTTAACAACTTTTTCCACTAGGCCTTTCAATTACAGATAAATAAAACGTTAAAGGGCTGCAAAAAACCTATACGCGGAAAACTCGGAGCGATGCATTTCCATAGTACTTGAAAAGCTCTAACTTTTTTACCTTTGGGATTTAAACCATGAAAATAGAAGCTCATTGGAACCCAAACGATTCACGCTCGATTGGTATTAATTTTAGTAAAAACATCACTTCTTAAAAACAGCATTTCTAGAACCCCTCCCAAAATTGTTCTAAAGAATTGAAGTTTTATTGGAAGCCTTTGAAGTTTAAACGATGGCAATTGAAGCTCATTTAGAGCTCAAACGATTCCCGATCGATTGAAACTAATTTTATAACATCAATTCGCAATGGGGGGTGCAGCTTCCCCGCCCCCCCCCCGTTTTTGCAAAGCGTGCAGTTCAAACGATTTGAATTGAAGCACATTGGAGCTCAAACGAAGCTCAAACGTTTGACACTAATTTCATTAAAAATTCTCTATACGGAGAGCGGAAAAACTGCACCTTCAAAATCCCTGCTATGGAGAGAAATAAAATCCCGTTCGTATATAAAAGTTCAAAAATGATAACGGTACTCAATTAAAATCTATGCACAATGGAAATCGCTACAACAGATGGGCTGTCTACTAGCCACATCGTATGTAGGTGTTTGTTTAAACTGAAGTGCCCCGTAAGAATCCCGCGATTGTGCGCAGATTGTCGCAAGAGGGCTGCATATAATGTGGCATTCCTACAAGAGCGCACGTATATAGCCACTCTTGCTTGACAGCATGCACTTTTATTTGTCCATATTCTATCATGTAGTTTATGAGGTTGTTCTCTAATGAGGTTTGCTAGCATTTTTCAGCCCCCCCCCCAAACAAATTTTTGAAATAGTTAAAATATGAAGAGGTACAAACGAAAATAAAAGAGGTGTAAATAGGTACAAACGATTTCGACTATTTTTGATCCTAAATTCGAAATAGGGGGGAGGCGGGCTGTCGAAATGCACCTATAAATGTGGCTATTTTAACAGTTATTTAATGAGAGACGGTGAGACAGGAGAGACTAATAGCTTAGTGGTTAAGTGCGCCTACTGCTAATGCGAAATGCTCGGTTCAAATCCGGGCAGAGTAAAAACTTTATTCTGACCGTTTCTCCTCGGAAGGAAATGGCAAATCACCGAGGTAATTTGCCAGAGCGCCCATCTCGCAATGAAGTGTATTATATTTCCCGTGGTTCGGAGCCCACGTTAAACAAGTAGGTCCTCTATGTATGTGAAAATAATTCGAACGCACATCACATGCATAGAAAGAGATGGGTCACGACGCTTCTGTCAAAGAATCATCACGACTGAGGAGGAGAGAGGAGAGATTTTAAGAGCATGGCGAATTTTACGTAATATAGACATAAAAAATTTAGTCCAATCAATTCCTAATAGAATTTTATATAAATCTGAGCGTGATACTGAATAATTCATTATTTTTGTGAAGTTGAAATTCTGTAGAGGGGGAGTTGGACGAGGGTGAAGGGGAAAATTATCAGTTTTTCAATGAGAGGATGGGGAGAGGGTGAAAAGGGGCCCGCAAGTGGCTGTCAAATTTCAGAATTCATTTTAGAGACCTGAAATTTTGCAGGCAGGAGGAAGGGGTAACCGAGCGACCGAAACCAATGTTTTTTTAATTCATTTTCTTGTGGGAGTTCCGTGAAGGTTTTCCTACGCCTTCTAGTTTTTAGTCCCATCGACGTGAAACTTGCAGGAAGGCTAGAGGAGAGGGAACTGGATGATTTCCTAGAACAGATTTTCGAATATTTGCCCCATTTTCGCTTAAGGGGGGGGGGGCAAAAATTTAATTTCCTTTCGCATGCGGCTCTTTTATTTATAAATGGATGTTTGATTTTTTGGTCGCATTTTGATCCTTTCGAATTTTGATTTACATTTTTGGCAAGAAATACTTAGGTCGTGGATCTATTTCGAGCTATATTTGTCTTCAATATAAATTAAATTTGCGCCACTGCTTTATGCGCTATATTTGGCGGTGTCGAACGGATCTCGAAAAAACCGCGTCGTTTTTCCATCGTCGAGATACCGCTATAAGCGTTTCAATTTAAGATCGCAGCGCCGTAGTGGTCACTAGTGGTATTAATAATGCTGGTACATATGTTTTCGGATAGTTATGTATTAAATATATTTTTAATTGTATTACGATACGTTTGTGTTTGTTTATTGTAATAATTTGATATAATTATTTTAATTACCTTTTGAATTTGAAATAATTATTTTCAACAACCGAATAGGGTTAGAAAATGTGACATATCCTTGGTAACATACCCACATTGGTAGTTCAAAAATTTTCCGCAAGGTAGCGTATCGCTTATCTTTAAACGCCTATGGCATACAAAATTCTTATTAAAATGTTTTTAAAAATCAACCGCTGCCGAGTAATCGCAATATACAAATTGAAAATGCAGAAATTTTAAATGCATTCCATTATAAATTGTGTGTTTGATTTACTTAGTACTTAATTAAAGTAAATGAAGCAGCTGTGACGATTTATTTGAATGGCTAAGGGTTATTTTTCGATTTAGTTATAACTTAAATTGATTAATAACTTTTAGTTACGTTTTCAATTAATACAATAGTTTCTTCATCAGCTCGATGTTCTTTCAAACAAGGTGCATTTCGCCAGCCCCCCTCCCATTTCAAATTTTGGATCCAAAATAGTCTCAATCGTTTGTATCTCGTTTGTACCTGTTTTTACCTTTTTTATTTTCGTTAGTATCCTCTTTGCGTTTGTAGATATTTTAAAAGATGTTGGGGGGGGGGGAGAAATGCTACCCCACCCCCTATTTAGAATTTCGAATCCAAAATAATCTCAATCATTTGTACCTCGTTTGCACCTGTTTATTAACCCTTTTAGTTTCGTTTGCACCTCCTTAGTTTTCGGAATATTCAGGAAAATCGCCCTGACGATGACGAGCAGGTTGGATTAACGAAATATTTCTTGCCTTTTTTCATTCATTCATACATCGGTTTATGACGTTCTATGCCGTCTTCCGATTTCGCTGTCTGTGATCGTTGCGTGTTGAAACTGTGTGACGAGCACAGAGGACCTACAGCTGAACGTGGATTCCAAACTACGGGAATAGACGATTTTAATAAGCATTTTTACAGTTTCTAAATCAATATACTTAATATTTAAAGCCAAGTCGCTGGCCCTAATCTAATTGGGGGGGGGGTGCATTTTTATTCTATTGTTCGTTCATTTTGAAGTTTTGAAACTAAAGAGGTACAAACGGAAATAAAAGAAGTAGAAATAGGTACAAACGATTTGGACTATTTTGGATCCAAAATTCGAAACGGGGGGGGGGGCTAAATGTACCTTTCCAAACATCCAGTCCACTCCTTGACTATAAACCTCTCCACCATGAGGGGGAAGTTCAGACCATACCACGCTGGCCAAAAGTGAGGGTTGGTAGGGAAGCAGCCAGCGGCGTTCTGTTTTAAATTAGGTATCATGCGGTCACTCTTCCAAGTGCGAACCGCGTGCAACCCTGCTGGACTCTCGTGATCTATTGACCACGAGCTTTTGCACTGCGCTGCGTCGTTGCTTAGTTTAGTAAGCTAATAATTTTGTTCGCCATAACAAAACCGTTGGCTTTTTATAAAGCATTTTTTTGGAAGATAATGCAAGTTTAACCTGAATTTCGGAAAAGTTATACTAAAGGTGGTATTGAATATAAGACTTTTAACTATTGAAAACTATAATATAATTAAAACTTTTAATTTAAATAGTTGATTAAACGTGAAATAATTAAATTCACGTTTAATTAACTATTTAATTTAAAAGTTTTAATTATATTTATTAACGGTGGTATTTTAACATTTAATTTTAATTTTAAAAAATGTCGAAGTAAAACTCTAATAATTGAATGATTGGATTATACGATTTGGTTCACACTTCATGAAATTGCAATGTTTCACTTACTTTTTGAGGCGGATTGTGACACAAATATTAACTTTAGACAACTTTTGTTAAAAAGAAACGGGTTTCGCGATAATTTTTTTTACGTTAAATAGTCCAGGCAACGAAGCCGAAAAATTGACTCAAGCTTGCAAAAAATCCGGGTAAGCTGAATTTTGGCAGAGATGTACATTGGAGTGTTCTAATGAACCCCCCAAAAGTCCCATAAAATCCCATAAAATGAAAAATCATGATCAGACCATAATTGAAGAGCATAAAATTCTCTATAAAATAGTTTTTTTTCATATTTTTCCATGGTACATTAATATTTAAATTATTGACCGAAAACACGACCCACCCTTAAAATGGCACAATATTGATTCGTTGCAGGGAGAGAAATGTTTTCGCGCACAGGAAATGCTTTTAATAATAAATTAATTGAAATTGTGGCCAAGGTTGGAAAATGACGAGAAAAATAAATTTTTTCAAAATTTGCCCAATAAGTTATAGTATCTTCCAAGTACCGAAGCCGAAATTTTGGTTTGAGCTTACAGAAGGTCCGGGCAATCTGAAATTTGGCAAAGATGTATATTGAAGTGTTCTAATAAACCCCCAAAATGTCTCATAAAAATCCCAAGCCCGTTCCCTCAAATGAGGATTTTAGCGCCCTAAGTGCGATGTTTCGCCTATAGCTCACGTATTTTTACTTTTACGAAAAATTACCATTAAACAAAGTTAAAAATTTGCCTATTACATAATATGTATTGTAGTACTATACCTACTGCAGCGCCACAAGTTATTATAGAGAATTTTATGTTCTTCAACTTTTATCGGCAAAAAATCGCGTTGGGGGAGCTAAACCCCGATTGTGGGGGACGCCGGCGTGGGATTTTATGAAGCTTTTGGGGGGTTCATTAGAACACTTCAATGTACATCTCTGCCAAAATTCAGCTTGCCCGGATTTCTTGCAAACTAAAAATCTTCCTTGCCTGGACTAAAATGATGACCTTTTAGTTTAATTTCATATAATTTTATGATATTTTTAAATGGTTGATTCGTATTGTCATAAACCATAATTGGGAGGCCAAAGGCCGACCCATATTTAATGAAATGGGAGGCCGATGGCCGACCCATATTTAATGAAATGGGAGGCCGATGGCCGACCGTATTTCTAAAAGAAAATTGGAGGCCGAAGGCCGACCTGTGTTCTGAATATGACTTGGAAGGCCTAGTACCGGCCCGTATTCACATATACCATTCATTACAAGGCTAAAGTTTGACAAGCAAAATCGATGACCTATGTAGAAGTCCGACACATGACTATGGATACCAAAAAGGATAGGCCTCGCGCCTCAGAGCCAACCCTGAAAATCGGCCGATAGGCCGGTTTTCAACAGGTTAGTAATTACTTATATAAAAACAATAAATATAAATCAATAAAGGATAATTATGAATTATCAGCTTTTGCCGTTGAGACACTTGGTCCGTGGAGTAATGACGCGAAGGATTTAGTCGATAGGATCGGCCGTTTATTAATTGTTGTAATAGGGAATAGCCGAGGAAAGAGTTTTCTGATTCAGAGAATCAGTTTGTGCATTCAACGAGGAAATGCTACTCGGTTCTAGGATCGATGCCCACAGTAGCGATCATGGACGAATTCTTCCAACTGACGCGCTAAGTTTGAACTTGTTATTTGATAGTTTCATAGTTTTGCACATTTGATTTTGTTAATTTCAGTTGATTGTTGTTTGATGTTTTTAAAATTCGTTATTTATACTGATTGTTAATAAAAACCTGTTCAGGATTAATCTGTGCTCGGGATTCAGAAAAAAAAATAAAAACATAGATATCATTAAATTAATACATTTATGATGACTTTATAATTTTGAAATACTTTTAATTTGATTAAAATTCATTCTTCTAAAAATAAATATATTTCGATGAAAAATATTTTAGTTTAGAAAAACTACGTTTTTCTGATCGACTTTATAATTTTGAAACGCAGTGTAGTATCTACTATAAATATGTATGTGAAGAGATAAAAAATTTATAAAGAAAAGTTCAAAAAGAAATAATTCGTATTCGAAAGTGAAAACGATATGTTCGTGGTTTTCTTCATTTCTTGGTTTAATAATAATTTATTCAATGGGTACGAAGCTATACAAAAGATAAACGATAAAAGAACCGATTCCTGCAAACTACATAACTTTTGATGATAAAAAATCTTATTGAAACTGAAAAGACGTATTCTTATTTTTTTAAAAGTAAACTACATTTTATTTTATTAGTTTATTGTATGTTCCAGCTTCCAGCTTTAATGACTTTCTCAAATGTTACGAAAAAGGACTACAACAACCTACTACGAGAAACATACGCCTCAACAAGCAAATAACAAAGAATATTCCTTGAATGAAAGATGGATTAGATAGAGCAAACATCTTACTTCATGAACTTATGAGCATTCGTTCTTCAGTTTAAAAACTAGCCTTAAGGCATACATTGTTAATAGTTTGAAAAGCAGCGAACCTTGTAAACCCTTATGTACTCGATGATCTGAACATCCGGTATTTTAAGTAGTCTTACGATATAAAAATAAATCTTGCAATTTTAGTTTATATTATATTAAATTTTTTTTATTGCTTAAAAATAATCAAGTTAATTTTTTAATCAAAACTATAAATAATATACTACATGGTGATACGTAAAATCCTGATAGTCCTATTATTTTTTAAAAATTTGCGAAAAATGTGCACTTATTGAAAAAAACGTAAGCTGATTATGTAATATGGGGATGATAATAATCTGCAAGGTTAGTAGTTCTATTTAAAGATTTTTCGTACTATCCCCATTATTATCATTATAATATTAACCTCCGGATATTAGATTATGTGAAGTGTTCTTCAGCTAATAGTGTTGATTAAAATCTTATTTTCAAGTACATGTTCACGTTTACATTTTATTGTTAAATATTCGATATTCAACTGAAGTGTTACTAAAGTTTAAATTATCACCTCGTTATCTTTAAATTGCGATTGTCAGAGATTTTTCTATGACAATTAACATTTACATTCAAGTTTTTTAAACACTTAGGCTTATACACTTACAGTAATAAAATGACTCAACCCATTATTTTAATTAAAAGCTTCTCGAAATTATTTTCTTGAAATTCAAAAAAATTGGAAAAGAACGGAAAAACTGTGAAAACAGTAAAATCAATAAAGAAGAAAAATTGCAAATAGTTATTCAATATGGTATGGTTCATACGGTTTGGGCATGAAAAATTTCGGCAGTGGTTAAATTTATTATTTAAAAAGAAAAATAGTAAACAAAATACAAACGACAAAATAGAGCATATGCAACAAAGATTATACAATTTGGGATTACAGCAACAAACCAGTGAATTTGAACACATGATCGACCGCATGTGGTGTATATGTGTGTAGTGGCCAAAATACCGATGTTTTTTCCTCTCCAATGGTCAGTCACAACAGAAAATCTCTTAATATTCTTAAGTAGATTATGTTCGGGGGTGATCGTTGCTTACTTTTTGGATGCCGCTTACACTTGTGCATTTCCTAATAGCTTCTTATCTATACCGACGTTTTGTAAGATCATTTTAAACGGTTTATCCACCCACTCTTTGTCCATAAATTTTGCACAACTAAGATGTCTGTCCAACTTACTTAAATTTGTGTGATTGATAGTTAGGTAACCGGGTAACCATTGAAAACTTAAATAGCTAAATTTACTTGTCAAAGCAACAAGCTATAGAAAATTACTATTAAATATTTTTACTACTTATACAGGGTGTCTCCGCGACCTATGTACACCTCTTAGCTGGCCCTTGGCGGGTAATTTTTTTAATACCTCTTCAGGTGGTCATAGCACCGAAAATATTGATTTTTTAGTTTAAATGGTTCAGTAATTTTTTAAACACCGTGAAATTATCTACAAACTATATTTTAATCATTTATTGTCTAAAATCAACGACTTTCAAGTTATGCATCAAATTAAGTAAACAAATGTCTAACAATTCAAACCTTAATTTTTTTGTTTTTCTTGCAAACTTTGTATCTTTTAAACAAAGTGCTTTACAAAATAACGAATGGCCATCTCCGAATGAAAAATTTAACAGGTTATAACTTTAGTCTAGTAAACTTTTTTGTAAAAAAATCAATCCATTCCACAGAAAAACTGAAATTGCTTGTCGATATGTATGAAAATTTATTACCGAAGACGGCTCGCGACTTCTTTCAATCGGAAAGCACAAATTTTAAAGAAAAAGGATAACTATAAATTTACTATATTTTTATTTAGTTAAAATTATTTACGTATATACGAGGGTCGTTCAATAAGTCCCTTAAAAATGAAAGAAGGAAGTTTTTTTTATAAAACTGATTTTATTTTTCAACATAGTCCAACGTGTTCCCAATTTTCCGATCCCTTCCAAATAATATGATTTCTGCAACCCTTCAAAAATACGTATTTGTTTCACGGATGACGTCATTATTAGAGCTGAATCTCTTTCCACCGAGCTTTTTTTCAGATTTGGAAACCGGAAATAGTCGCAGGGGACTAAATCTGGAAAATATGGTGAATGGGGAAGCAATTCGTACTCTAATTTATGGAATTTAGCCATGGCGACTGCACAAATTATGCATTATCTTGATAAAAGAGAACTCTTTTTTCGCTAAAACGGTCCAATAAGTCAGTATAATATAGTCTGATGATCGTTTTTTCCCATTTCAAGATAATTAATTGATGTGGATTAGGGCGCGGAGACGTAACCATTAGCGACCTGACACAAATTTCTTCAGCTACACACTAAAGAACAGGCTTATTTTAGTCTATTAAAACAAAAATTTCCGAGAATCCGATGAAAAAAACCCAAAATATCGACTTTTGAAAAGTACGGGAAAGTCGCATCGATTAGGCGGCCGACCGGGGTCTATGCACATCAGTCGCCCGTGCTCCGATGCAAATGCGTAAAATTTTTTCGCTCCGATTTCAATTTTTCTTTGAAATTCGGATAGATGGGGGTGTGATTAGTGGATATTAGTAATAAATATAATCAAAAAAATGGAAAATAACCCGTGTATTGCCGAAAAAGTGAAAAAATTAAAATTTTTTTCCTTCTAATTTTGGGGTGTGCATTCGATAAGGAGGGTAATCCATCGTCAAAATCGCCCTGGAGGGGTGCAACCCGGAGCGGACCCAGGTTACTAGGCTAAACATACGAGAAGCGCCACGCATCAAGAAAACCGGGATAAATGCAACCGGGATGTGAGAGACCCTCAAAATAGCATTAAAAATTATAGTTGCGGTATGGGGCAGTAAACTATTACGTTTCACCCCCAAAAAATCGCGTAAAAACAAAAAATAATCGATGTTACACGTACGAGAGACGAGCTCCATCTGCCGCTGCGAAATATTCTAAGTGTTAGAGTATATCACAGCGCACGGACCGACGATAGAATGGCTGACGCGCGGGAATCTCACTAGTTTTACCACAGAATCTCGATAATTTTGCTAACTTCAAAATCGATTTATTAAAACAATTGGACCCAATTCCCGAAAATTCTTTTGGCAATTTGCTATATTAACTTTGTTCTTTAGTGTGTAGCAGAAGAAAGTATGATTAGAACGCTAATGGTTAGGTCACTCTACCCGTGGATTATGCCGCGTGCATCTTAAAAAACTGTGGTCATGATCTTGTTGGCCGATAAACCGTAAATACACGATACAATAGTTGTACCAACTAAAAGTCGTTGGAATATCGGTACAACGGTTGAATCATTAACCACACACTACGATTTCCATACAATTTTACCGCATCGAAGATACGATTTAATTTGTGTAGCAGAACGTCTGTAGCGATGGCCAGCGTAACTTTGCGTAAAAATATGTTTTTGCTAATAAGTGCTGGTGTAGTGTTGAGCAGTCAAAAAGAATGGCTTGCAGAAAAATCCTTGTATTCTGATCTTCGTCTTGTAAAAATATTAAATACTAACAATCCTGATGATTATGAAAACATTCACGTATGTCAGATGTTCTATTTCTCTCTATCTCTCTCTCTAGTCGCATCCTCATGACTGAGGAATCGTGATCCAAAAAGCTCATTCGCAGTTGCTTACTATGGTCTTCACTCTTGCCGGTCTTCCGCATCTCTTATTGTTGTCTGTTGGGGTAGCTTCGTTATTTGTTTTATTTGATCTATCCATCTATTGGGTGATCTATTCCTTGGTCTCTTGCTCTCTACCTTTCCTTGAACCACCAGCTTATCTAGGTTTGCCCAGTCTCTGCGCATCACGTGTCCAAAATATTGCAGGATGCGTCGTCAGCATATTGTTGATAGTCTGTCCTTTATCTTCAGCTCCTTCAATTTCGACACGTTCGTTCTTTTCGCTGTCCATGGAATTCTTAGCATACGTCTCCAGCAGCACATCTCGAAAGCGTCAATGCAGCGTCCATCCGACATCTTGATGGTCCACGACTCGACGCCATACAGGAAAATTGAGAAGATTAGAGCTTTAACCAGATGAATCTTAGTATTCGTGGTGATTTGTTTGTCGGTCCATACCTTCTTTAATTTGGTCATGGCTTCACGTGCCATTGCAGCGCGTCTCTTGATTTCTTTTCCGGTTTCCATCTTAGCCGGCCACCCAAGGTACAGAAATTCAGTAACCTTTTCTATTTGTGTTAGTTGGTTACCCGCTGTTAAGGTACCACCTCTATCTATAACCATAAGTTTGGGTTTTCCTAGGTTCATTGTTAAGCCTTTGGCTTCACTTTCTTTAATGACTAATTGTAGCATCTCTGCGAGTTCGTCTTCATTTTTTGCCAGCAGCATCTGCGTATCTTAGATTCGTTATTTTTCTTCCTACGATCGACACGCTGCCTTTGTATTCATCCAGAGATCTTCTCATAATGTATTTGCCATACGCGTTGAAGAGCCTGGGGGAGAGAATGCATCCTTGTCGAACTCCTTGCTGTGCCTTAAAAGGTTTTGATTTCTTGTCATTCAGTCTTATACACGCCTCATTGTTCTTATATAAACTTTCTATTATTGCTATTAGATGATCCGGAACACCCATTTCCCCCATTGCACGTCATAGCTTGTTCCAGCGTACACTCAAAAGCTTTCTTATAATCTATAAAACACAGGAGTATAGGAGTATTGCACTCACGTGATTTTCCTACGAGTTGTCGTATGTTGAATATGTTCCTGTGTCGCCTGTTCAGGAGATATTTGATATTCCAGATATTTTTGCAGCCTTTGGTCGATTATTCGCAGGAGTATTTTGCTTGCATGGGATATTAATGCAATTGTTCTATAGTTTTGACATTTCCTTGTACCTCCTTTTTTGTGAAGCGGTATATAAACTGAATTCGTCCAATCACTCGGGCATTGTCCTGTTCTCCATATTTAATTGCGGATGTTAAGATGTTAATTGCAAGTACTTGAACCCCCTCATCCCCCAGTGTCTTCAGCATCTCAGCAGATACCTCGTCATTTCTATAGGATTTGTCATTTTTTAGACGTCGTACGGCATGCTCAACCTCATCCTTCATAATAGCTGGTTCTTTCTCATCGTGGTCAAAACATAATTCCGTCTGTTCATCTCCATCGCCTTCATCGACATATAGGTACGCGCAGTATTGTGTCCATCGCTCCAATACATCTTCGTCTTCCCTCAGCAGCGTTCCGTCTTCATCCTCTATCACCAGTGTTTTTGGCTTAAAGCTTCGCGTTAGTGTTCTATTTTTTATTTAATTACCTGTTAAAACTCGTCGAACCTATTATCTCAAAGAAAAATACATTGATGCGTACTCCAATATTTGCGGAACAACGCTTAACGCGTTTTTTGGCTTCCGATATGATTACACTGATCTTAAGTTCGGCTGATTAACATTGCGGGGGATGTGATGGCTGCAATAGCAGTCTGTATTAAGCTGTTCAGACGCACATGGGCCGAGGAAAACTCGAGACAGGAGGACTGTGAAGCCTACAAGATTAAACTAAGAAGTTATAGTGGAGGCAAAGCTAAGCGAGATCCAGAAAGGTCCAATGAAGACTAGTTTTCCCATGATAGACATTCCCGCCATGGAGAGGCTGACAGCAGCGGTCAATGAACTTAAGGAAGAGCTGCTGACCCCTTGACCTGCTCATCGATAAAGCGATAAATGTTGGGGGCCTTTCAGGACCTCCAAGTCCAAATAGCGGGGCTCGGGGAAACCATGCAACCGGCGGCAGAGAGCGCGGGGGCACTCACCGAATCCACGGCGGTGCCGGTAAACGCGGCTGCCATAGTCGAAACTCCAACGTCACCAAGGTACCCTGGACCGCTTCTGGAAGCAGGGCTGGCAGAAATGATGAGGTCCGGGTTCAGAGAGATCGGTACTCGGAAACCAGCAAATATTCGTAATACCACAAACTCGTTTCATAAACATCATCAGTAGCAGAACCGGTTTGTTTAGAATTTTGGATGTTTTAAATTCCCTGCTGAATGCTGTTAGCATATTTGAAATATTTTAACGAACGTAGTGTTTGTCCGCACTCGGATTTATTTCTTTACATTTTTCACATAAAATATTCAATCATTAAAATTTTACGAAAAGTCCGCTGTTTAGACCAGAAATGCTGACCAAATTTAATTGAAAACACAGCCAACTTTTTGCGTTACTCTGAAAATATTATTACCAAATCCTGATCCTGATCACTATAAGCTGGGGGGGTATTCCAAAACCAATTTTTAAGAAGTAATATAAAATATAAAATAACTTAAACATGAATCAATGACAGTTGCATTAAGAATAGATAAATTTTATATTCTCATAAATCGGCAGCAATGTTAATTTGTAGGTTGGAAAAATTATTATATTTGGTCAGCTACTGGTTTTGGTTTTGGATAGAAGACCACGTACCCTTGGCAGCATGCTTTTAATATTTTGGAAAGCCAACATTGTTATTAGGTAATTGTAGGACTACACCTAAGTAATACCCGAAGTACTGTGTTGTGGCAGCAACTTCTGTCTGCCTGTAACTCCAAATTGAGCTGACGATTTGGTCCGTTGGTGCGGTCTTTAAGTAACATAAGCTTGCAGCAGAGCTCTAGCGTTACAATGAACATAGTTGTTTCTTTCGGTTGGAGTGGGGATTACGGGATTGTTCAACTAACCTGCTCATTAGTGGAGACTCCTGATTTACAATAATGGGGGGGGGGTGCATAAAATTATATTTTAATTATACAGTGAAGTGTTTTAAATCTGTGCCACCGTTAATGGACTAAATGTTCAATATTCAGCGGCGTAACTACCGAGATTCGAGCGATGCATTAGCATTAAAACATATTATTTTGTATTGCTATGGCGTCCCGTCGCCCTCCCCGTACCAGCCACCAACCTACTTCCGAATTCTTAGTGTTCTGACTCGACAATATCGGTCAGTTTGTCTGATGAATTATTATAACGATAGCATATTATTGGCACGGAAACCTCCAATTTATTGTAAACTAAAAAAACTGCAATTTTTCTCATATAATTTAATTCTTTTTAAATGGATTGGTTTTTCAAAAACGTTTACGATTGCTTTAGATAAAAGTTGTAACCCGTTAAATTTGCTCTCAGAAAGATACACACATTTTTTTGTAAAACGTTTCAGTTTAAAAATACTTTGTTTTCAAAAAAAAAAAATCGAAATAAAACTTAAAATTTTTTTGGCATGTCTTTACTTGCAGCGGTCCTAGAATTAGTACACGGGATATATACCTACTTAGAAGATCCGCGCTACATAAACTAATCGCCCCGGCAGCGTAGTTATTGCATAGTTGTTTGAGTGCGCGAATTCACAGCTAATACGACTGTGTTCGAATCCAAGTTGAGAAACATATTTTTCAGCATACCATCTCGCTAGATTGGTGACCCCGATAGAACATTCAGCACTCCTGTTCTAAAAATCTAATTTCTAGGAAATACCACGCTTAACTACTCCTTCCTTCTCTCACAACGGTTAACTAAGCCACGACAACAGCCAGCAACGGCTACTGTTCACAACCGACAGCGTTGCAGTTCACAGCCACGGCTACTACTCACAACCGACATGGTTGCTAGGCGGAGAGTGATGTAGCGGTCCTAAAATTAGTACACTAAAATTGATTTTAGGCACAACATAGTTTTAATGTAGTTTTTAGATAATTTCACATTCTTTAATAAAGCCCTGAACGATTAATACTGAAAAACCTATATTTTCGGTGCTATGCCCATTAGTAAATAGGTACAAATTGAAAATATTGCATTGATAAAAATTTTAGTAGTGACCTCAGCGTGGCTTCTATCATCCTCCTAAAATGAGGTCTGTAACGGTCGCGTGGACACCCTGTATATACCGATTTATTTAATAATCAAAGAAAATCAATATAAAGAAAACTTTCCGCGGTAAGTTTGCTGAAACAACGATCCGACTGTCACAATCTAGGGCTACGAAATATGAAAAACCTAACGGTTCCAAGTCACAAATCGAAAAAATTTGAAGGGTCCTTTGAATATAAAGCATGTGTACTTTTCAATAAACATATTGATTTGTACACGTCTGCCAAATCAAAGACGACATTTAAGGCAAGACTCCTAGATCGGTTATTGACAACTCAAAGACAGGACTGAGTTGACACATGGGTATCGGTTGAAAATCAGCTTTGCTGAACTGATACCTTTTTTTTCAATGTTGCTGATTATTGTAACTTGTAACTTTTATTAATAAACTTTTATTAATAATGAGAAATTTAAAAGTCAACTAATTATAAGAACAGAAAAGTAATAAAAGTACTCGTTTAACCTCTCGTAAACCTTGTACTCCTGCTATACCGCATTATATGTATTTATTTATAATGATTTACGAGACCGTAAAGTTTTCGATTTTCCATTGCACGATAGACAGTAAATACTGCGACAGTTGTGTAAATATACATACATACATACTACATATTATGTAACTTGAACGTAGCGTTACCCAGCGTCCACACCAACATGAACACTGAATAATATTATAATAATTGAAAACAAAAAAGAAGTTACTAAAATGTGAAGATAACTAATTGTTATAAAAATATTTTATAATTTTATTATGGCGCGAATATTACATAAATAATGAAGTTGATAACATTTTTGTTGTAAACAATGTTTATGTTAATGTATGTAAAGGGCTCGCCACATAACCTGTGCTGTGCTATGCCAATGTCAAACATTGAAGAAACATAGGGTTTCAATAGTGACGTTCACATAGTTATGAGTTGCTATGCTATTTTGCGCATGACCATGACATTGTTCAACGTTTGTGTTGGCATAATACAGAGCATAGCATAGCACAGCACAGGCTATGTGGCGAGCCCTTAAATGTGAACACGCCATTAGATTGCGGTTAAAAAGTGCCTATAGCTTTATAATTTTTCAGTTTCAAAGATTAAAACGAAAACCACGATTTTTAAATTTTATTAATTGTTTATAATACCTGAACTATACCAGGTGTTTTCAAAACTTCCATAACGTTGTATAATATCTGATATATAGATATATTTTTTTAATTCAATTAATATTTACAATTTATTTAATTTTAAACAATAATAGTGTATGACAGTCGCCAGCTTAGAGGTTAAGTGCGTTGCTGCTAATGCTAAATACCTGGTTCAACTCCGGGCTCAGTAAAACTTTATTCTGACCGTCTCCCCTCGGAAGGCAATGGCAAACCACCGAGGTGTAATCTGCCTGGTACAGTCTCTCTGGAGATGAACTGTATACACTTCCCGCGGTTCAGAGCCCGCGTTAAGCAGTAGGTCCCCTATGTGTGTGATAATACTTCAAACGCACAACACATACATAAGAGAGAGGTCGCCTACGTCTGAAATCAGGCACGGCACTTAAAGAATAGTGTAAGAAAATTGCGAAATAAAATCCAAAATCGGTTTCCTGCGATTTTTCGACGGATTTCGTTAGGTAATTGTTCGTACTTTAACTTACTAAAAAACGTCCTCTCGGAACCCTGAGCTTCTTACCAAATATTTCGTCTGAAGTTGAAATTTTCTATGAAGGAGTGAAAATTATGTTTTTCGGCAAAATATTTTTAAACAAATTTCTATTTCAGCTATATTGTTATCATATAACTCATTAAAAAATTAAAAACACTTAAAATATTTTAACAACATTCTCGAAATCATGAAAAGAAGAGTTTCCTAAAAATGGTCAGGGGGTTCTGAGTTTTGGATATGTTTTAAGGTTTGGGGTCCTAATGAAAACTCTGAGTTGGCGACCTCGGTGACCGCCCGGAAGTGCCGCCATTTAAAAAAAATGGCAAAAACAAAAGGGTTTCTTCGCAATATTTCCTTACCATTTGACTTTAGGACGAAAATGACTGCTATAAATCTTTTTTTTTTCATTTTTATCGGTAGGAATTTTTCTTTTAAATTTAAATATATTTGAATAACTGTCGCAATGATAACGTGATATTTTTACCGGTTACCCAATCAATTAAAGGGAAATGAAGAAAAACGCGGGGTTGGAATCAACTTTCTTAAAATCCCCTGTCTTATAATTAGACCAAAATTGTAGACGAGAAAATTCTCTAAAAACGGGTCCCTCCCAATGGTCAAAAAACACAAATATCTTTTATTCCCTCTGGTAGAGCCTATTCGATCAACTACTTTGGTAAAAATGGTTTAACGTGAATATGTCGTCGCAGGATACCCGTTTTCGCTCAGGTCTACCGATCGGATAACATCCATTTGAAAACATGCAAACAACTTCCAAGCTTTTGCTGAATAATGACATTTCGAAATTTATCATTTCTACACTTTTCGTACACACACACAATTTTCGTTACATATTTTTATTAAATTTTTAAACACGCTACCGATTTTATAGACGTATTCTCGTCAAAAATAAGGTTTGTTTTGTTTCTTCACCATCGATGGTGAAGTTAAAATGTACGAAATTTTTATTCAGAATAAGAATTATTGAAAACCTTTTTCAATTGTTTTCTCTGGATTTTCTTTTTATTTCATAAATGCTTAGTATGATGTAGGCAAATTTTGTTAATCTGTTTTATAAAGAATTTTGTACTCTTCAATTTTGATTTGATGATAATTTTCACTAAAAATGAAAGTAAGCGAGTTATAGGCGAAAAACTACTGTAAAGGATTAAAATCCCAACTTGGGGAAAAGGCCGACAGGGAATTTTAGGCGATGGTCAAATTTTTGAATTCAGTTAAATTTGAATATATGCGCCCCCCCTCCCTAAAAGATTCTTATCTTTTTGAAAATGTTAAACAAAACCGACGAAGCGAAGGATATTGGGCACCGTCGCACAGTCGGTGATGTACGCCGCTCCCGTTTGGCAAGAGGCCGTCAACGTCCAGCGTAACCGTAAGAGGCTGCAAGCGGTCCAGCGCAAGATGGCACTTCGAGTAACTTGCGCTTACAGGATCGTGTCCGGCGAAGCCGTGCGAGTCTTGGCCTCCATGCCTCCCTTAGAGCTTTTAGCTAGAGAGAGAGAGCAGACGTACGAGCGGGACCGGACCCCACCATTAAGCAGCGGACGTTCGACGATTGGTCCTCCGGCACGAATGCCGCTTGGACCAGAAAGCTCATTCCGGATCTTCGTCCTTGGGTAGCGAGAAAGCACAGAGAGGTGAACTTTCATATAACACAAGCTCTCACCGCCCACGGATGCTTCCAGGCATATCTCCACAGGTTCAGGCTGACCGAGTCACCTGCCTGTCGTTACTGCGGGGACGAAGATGCGGCGGAACACACTCTTTTCGGATGCCTAAGATGGGAGAGGGAGAGAGTGATGATTTCGCTCCGGATGGGCGACACACTAAGCCCGGACAACATGATTGCTTTCATGCTGTCCGGCGAATACGAATGGCTGGCTGTAGCGGTCTTCATCAGTCAAGTGATGAAGACCAAGGAGGGGGACGGACGAGCTGAGCAAGCCGAAGCTCGAGTCCTCGCCCTACAGTTAAGTCAATGACAGCCTTTTAAAGTTCCATTGAGAAGTTCCCGCGAGAAGATGCGCGAGAAGTTCCCAAGAGAATTCCCGAAGAATATCGTCATTAATCGGCGGGTCGGGTCCGGGTCGAGTAGTGACGGTCGTTCGACGGGGTAGATTATTGTCGGTACGACGATAGCGCGTAGACCCTCTGTGGACACAAACTCTCGTGCTAATCCAGAGGGGGACGATCGCGAAAATAGTGCCGTCAAATATAAAGACGAGTGGACTGGCACTTTGCCAGCGACCACAAGTTTTTCAAGATGACCCGGTCGCATCGCGCTCTGTGATTTAATATGATTTGCAGAGTTGCTTGGGGACTCGGAGTCTTCGGTATGGATGACGGTCGGCTCGGCCTTAACTTTGTCGCCGGAATTTCCGCCTATTAAGTTAATGACGAGTGGACTTTCACCTATACTGACGATCACGGACCAATAGGTGACACGGTGCGACGTGTTGGATCGCGGCGAGCGGTGTGTCCGGTTCAATTGAAAAAGTAGAATCAAGTGATAGTGCCTGACCTCCCGGACACAAACTTTCGTGCTAAACTGGGAGGTCATCGGGAGCCTGCATCATCGATGCAGCATGGAAGATCGCAGATGACAGCGGAAGTAATGCCGAGAAGGTAAAGCCCGCTGTCGTCGGGGAGGGGGTTTTGGTCAGTAAGAATCTGACACTACCATCCCTGATGGGGTGGTACCTATGAAGGTTTCCCCCTTCCCTGCAGGAAAAAAAACTATTATTTATTGGGTTTTGTCAAGGTTTAGCGCCCCCATTGCGATGGTGCCTGAGGCAAATGCCTCAGTCGCCTCACCCTTGCTACGGCGCTGAATTTACTTACATAAACCATAACTATTATGTAATTGATATCAAACGAATTTTTTAATTACTTATAAAAAATTAATTCTGCCGTCATTACGACCATAGTTAAAATTTGATTGTATATAGACGGCCCGGCGTTTCGCAAATTTCTAATTTTTATTTGCTAAATGACAATTTTAAAATGTTTTCAATGCAAACATGTTATTTTATTGTTAAAATGAAAAAATAAAATAAGTGCCTTTAAAAAATACGAGTTACTGAGTTATAAACAACATCCAACAAATTACAAATTGAATTTCGTAACTTTGATATATCAAAGTAATTTGTGTATTTTATGGAGTTAAAAATATTTTTGAGTTAACATAATTATTTTTTATTAATATTTAATATAAAATAAAGTGCAATCTACTAAGTGGGAAAGTAATGTGTTGTCATATCAAATTTTTTTTAATTAAAAACGATTCTTTTTATAGATTTTAATATAAAACGTGGTAGATTTTACCTATAATGAATTAGTTTTTCACTAAAATTATTTTATAATTATATCAATAAGTATCAGATTACTCTGACTAGAAAGTTTAAAATTTTTTAAATTCCCAGGAGGTAAAATTTTGTCGCTTTTCTATTAATGGATTACTGAGAACATTTTGAGTTTTGAGTAAATTTTCTTAATAAATTCTTCTTAGTCGTGTTGTTCGTTTCCGAACGTCGTGACTCATCTCTTTCTATGCATGTGATGTGCGTTCTAAGTGTTTTCACATACATAGAGGACCTACTTGTTTAACGTGGGCTCCGAACCACGGGAAGTGTAATACACTTCATGTTGAGATGGGCGCTCTTGGCAAATTACCTCGGTGGTTTGCCGCTGCCTTCCGAGGAAAGACGGCCAGAATAAAGTTCTTACCCTGCCCGGATTCGATCCGAGCGTTTCACATTAGCAGTAGACGCACTTAACTGCCAAAGCTATGACCACCTCTTAATAAATAACTCATCGTTATTATGTTATAATGTCATCCTTAATAAATAAAAGGTCATCAGTGGACTAAATCCACTTTTCTCTAATATTAAATCTAAAATAGTAAAACCACGCATATAAAATGTTGAAGAGGCCAAAAGTGTTCAGCGCGACAAGACAAATATTTTTTGTTTTAAACAATTTTGATGACTTGAAGCGATTCTGAGTTATGATAAAATTATTATTGGATTGAGGCATACTCGAGCTCTCGTGGTTTTCACTATACCTGTGTAATATGTAATTCTAATAATAAGTCAAATTTTTTGCTTGCCATACTTTGATTACTGACGAAAAATTGTAACAACTGATAAATATTTTATACAGGAATAGTCAAGTATAGTAACATCGACAATACTACCAATAGTAATAAATAATTTGCATGGATAAAATTAAAATTTGAAATTTATTACAACTTATAAACTTTTGTTAACAAAAATTCTTTGAAAGCAATCCATGAAAATTCAACAACTTGTTTGAGTTAATTCCGTTTAGTAGGGGTGGAACACCTGCGAATGTCCCAGAATATTGCACAGATCAACACTTTCGCATAATAAGCCGTGTGTTTAAATCGCTTTTAACGTTTGCTACTGTACGGTTCGTCGAACGTTTCATTTTTCAGAACCCTATATGAAGCTGAATTCAGTTTATTATGTCAGATTTAATACTCTCACAGTTCAATAATTTTGCTATAATTGTCACCAAAACAAAAAAGGGATTAGAGTTAAACAAAATACCTTCATGGAGCGTACAAATTCTATTTTGTGGCCAACTATTATACATTTGTTACTTTGTTACTTTGTTACTATGTATTTCTATATTATATTATTGACGTAAAGCATACATTCATAAAAAAAATTTGATATTAAACAGGGTGGTCCACTTAATATGAATTATTTTTTCGATCTTTAAATTGGAAAATATTGCAAATTTTAGAGTGTTTTGTTAAATCACATTAAGTAACCGCGTATTCTTGTAACTTGTGATAAATAACGAGCTACTCACGAATTATCAGTACCGTGGTTTGGATTCCACGTTAAGCTGTAATGCCCATTATATGCACGGTATAGTCTCTATACTATTCCGCATAAGACTTTTTGTGAATTAATTACGTCACCGACACCGATCATTATTAATATTTCAATTCTCTGGCGTTTATTCCTGTAAACCCTTCCAAATTGTTTATATTTTGTTAAGAAAAAGCAACGTTCGTATAATAATAATTGTTCAAAAGGTTATTAAAACAAATTATTATAAAAACGTTTTTAAAGTAAAATTTATTGCAAAATAAAAATTTCTAAATCAAATTTTCTTTTATTATTATAAAGACGACATAGCTAATTTTTCAGCTCTTTAATCCGTTGATAACGTTTATTACATTTTTACAATACTGCTGATATCGAAAAAGATGAGTGAATACAAAAGGGTTGCCAGAGAACTTATTAATTGCTTATCACCCTCACTTGCTTCGACACCTTCGGCATTCATAAGCAATCTGGAACAGACGTAACATCTCCCCAATAAGGATTATCTGTTAGGGGCGTTTTCTGTCGTGTGCTGTCAACATCATCATTGATTCTACTCTTCCAAATCGTTTTGGTTCGATGACGTTGATATCAAATTACCCCAACAACCCTATCTAACCATAATATATAAACGGCTTATTTAAATTATTAAAAATTAATTCATTTCGTGTTATGTAACTGCTTTACGTACTTATTTGAAATTTTCATCAATATTCCATTTAATTTTCAATTAAAATAGTTTTATAATTAATTGTGTAATATTACGTAGTACTTATAGATATTATTAACTAAATGAATTATGTTTAGATGCACAATAAAGTTTTTTTCAGAATTCCACATAATTTAATTTTGAGTTCTATCATTTAGTGTAAGAAAATTGCGTAAAAAATCCAAAATCGGTTTTCTGCGATTTTTCGACGGATTTCGTTAGGTAATTGTCGTACTTTAACATATTAAAAAACGTCCTCTCGGAACCCTGAGCTTCTTACCAAATTCTTCGTCTGAAGTTGAAATTTTTTATGAAGGAGTGAAAATTATGTTTTTCGGAAAAATATTTTTAAACAAATTTCTATTTCAGCTAAATTGTTGTCATATAACTCTTTAAAAAGATTAAAACCACTTAAAATATTTTAACATCCTCCTCGAAATCATGAAAAGATGAGTTTCCTAAAAATGGTCAGGGGGTTCTGATTTTTGGATATGTTTAAGAGCTGTTTTACATTACACTAAATTTTTCAGGACTGAAATTTTTAGTCCTAAAAATGCAATGCGCGCGCCGAATTAGGATGATAGAAAACTTGTTGTAATACTTTCCTGTTTGCAACTACAACCTGACAATTTTAACTTTTTCAGCGACTGAATATGCGCCACGCGCATTAGGTAAATTGTCAAATAATGTCGATTGGTTTGTAAGTGTTTAAAAGTGATTTAAAATAATTAAATAAAAATGCAAATTAGCAAAAGAAAAAAATTATGTGCTGCATAATTATTACAATGTTACTTGCAAAACCAAAAAATCAAACTTTAAAAAAAAAGCGATTATGGACTAAACTTCCAATGATTTGTTCGCGTTTGTTATTTTTTTTGTAAAATTATAAGAAGCTTGTACTCTTATAAAATAAAATCTCGGGTGTGAGGGTTGGGATAATAAAACAACTGTTAACAATACCTACTTATATAGTAGGTATATGAAAAGATGCATTACCAACCTTTTGCCATTACCAAGAATTTTGAATTTTGAATTTTAAATTATGAAACTAATTTTACATCATGCGCGCGCCGAATCAGGACGCTAACAACAATAAATTAGAACATGTTCTAAATTCTTGCTGTCAGCGTCCTAATTCGGCGCGCGCATTGCATTTTTAGGACTAAAAATTTCAGTCCTGAAAAATTTAGTGTAATGTAAAACAGCTCTTACATTTGTTATAACATCTGCTGTTGTTACATTTTTGGAAATTTCAAAAACGCTCAATTTTGATCTGACTTTTTTTTATAATGGAGTAAGTATATATTAATAGATATATATGGAGTAAGTATATATTAATAGACTTGATCAAATATAGACATTTTTAGAGAGAGTAACCTAAAATTATAAAAAAAGTCAGATCAAATTCGAGCGTTTTTGAAATTTTCTAAAATGTGCTCTATTTAACAGTGCTGGCGCTCAGGAACTATTAGACTTAGAGAAAAATACCTTAGATAAAAGTTGTAGTAAATTTTGTTCTCCGTAAGATTTATAGCAGTCATTTTCGTCCTAAAGTCACGTGGTAAGGAAATATTGCGAAGAAACATTTTGATTTTGCCATTTTTTAAATGGCGGCACTTCCGGGCGGTCACCGAGGTCGCCAACTCGCCAACTCGAGTTTTCATTAGGACCCCAAACCTTAAAACATATCCAAAACTCAGAACCCCCTGACCATTTTTAGAAAACTCTTCTTTTCATGATTTCGAGAATGTTGTTAAAATATTTCAAGTGTTTTTAATTTTTTAATGAGTTATATGACAACAATTTAGCTGAAATAGAAATTTGTTTAAAAATATTTTGCCGAAAGACATAATTTTCACTCCTTCATAAAAAATTTTAACTTCAGACGAAGAATTCGGTAAGAAGCTCAGGGTTCCGAGAGGACGTTTTAGGCTTCTATACAAAGTATAACAAGAAATTTTATGTTTTAGTATGTTAAAGTACGAAAAACAACTCCGCCTGCAGCTGTGGATGGATGGATTGAGTAGTTCAGACATAGCTGTTGCCGGTCCCAAGCCCGGATAAAGGAGGAGGGTTCGCGGACGAGGTTAGCAATCTATCCGTGGTCAAAAAAGAACCTGCTCATAGAAAGGATAATCAAGCCTCGGAGCCAGGACTGCCCCATAAGATGACGACCCAAGCGCGAAAATGGAAAAAATATATTACACGTGTTGCAAGTTGGAATGTAAGATCTTGGAACAGGAATGATCAAGAAATAATAATAGAACTTGATAGACACAACATAGATTATGACGAATTTTAGACCTTGTTCGTCATGATCAACCTCCAGCAATTAATTTGTTTGGCCACTGCCATTTATTGGGATGGTAGTGTAGACGCTGCCAATTTTATCACCGGCGCACTGGGTATTTTGACATTCACTTTTGGTCGGAACGTTAGAGCGAAAGGTTCGAGTGTGTGAGTGTACCCTAATCGTAGTCGATTTTTGCGCGTGCTATTAATTCAAGATCATCAAATTTATTCTCAAATAACCACAAGTGCATAGGGGTGAAACCTGAATATATATTTTTTTGATTACGGAAGTTATCCGTAAGTACGTAATCCACATCTGTTTTTCGTTTCACCGCCATATTGTGTTTCGGTTATCGGTGCCCGCAAGATTGCAGTGCACGCGGTGAGCGCCCTCTTGGGGATTTTGGTTGCAACATAGTTTGTCAACAAGATAGCTCCGTCATTTTTTTCAACAACTACCTGCCTTTGCTGAGTACCGTTCAACAGTCATTTTCGTTCGTGTCCGTTGCCGTTTTTGATCGTCCGAACTACATTATTTGTTGTGGCACTTCCTGTCCGTAACCAGAGCGAGCCATCCTGCGGCTAGTAAATTGGAATCAATTTTGGAACCACCAGTTGTTGGTGAACTATTATCCGTCAGTCCAGCCATCATCCTGCTGCCGAGTCGTGGGTCGCTGTGAGAACCATCATCCGTCAAGCGTGCAGTTCATCCTCGGGTGGGAGCCTGGTGAACGATCAAGTCAACCTCTTAACTCGTGGGCACTCCATCTGAACGGATTGGATCTCCTGTCTTTAAGATCTTGTGAACTCCCGAGCGCTCAGGTGAGGTATTTTTACTCTAATCTTTTTCGGGTGTGTTTGCCCTTTTATAAATATACGAGTATTTTTTTGATTAACGTCATTGAAAGGTGTACGTGTTTGACACTTTAGTTTTTTTTTGTAGTTCACTGGATCTCCCCTCGGGGAGGATTGCTTCACGCTTTTGCTACATTTGGCTGGCTTCCGTCAGAAGTCAGTGTATATATATATATATATATATTCACCACCAGAGGTTGTTGCCATCTGTGATTTTTTGTGTAATTTTATTGAGTATTTTTGTGTGTTCATTAAACCGTTAATTACACTACCGTTTTTTATTTCCCTGAGAGAGGGGATACATCTAACCTTTTCGGTGAGAGTTCGAGGTTGGGATCCACGTCCCTCGCTGACCGACGTTAACATCATTGTGAGCTAGTTGATAACACCTAGGGTTCCCACGTTGAAAAGTGAGGTGATTGCCACTTCACGTGGGAGGAGAATTCCCGATCCTGCATTCGTGGGAGAGGAGTTTTTGTCTCAAGATATCTGTGCTATATCGGAAACCAAGAACAAAGGACAAGGAACATCAAGATATCAAAACTATATTCTGGTCTACTGCGGAAAAGAGAAAGAAGAGAGAGCCCAATCTGGAGTGGGCCTGCTGATACACCAAAAATATGAAACAAACATTGAAGATATCAAATACATAAACGATAGGATCCTGATGCTCACGTTAAACCTGATAGAAGAAAAATTATATATAATTTCGGTATATGCCCCAGATACAAGTAGACCAAAGCAAGAAACAGAAGAGTCTACAACAGGCTGCAATCAGAACTAGATGGCTTAAATAATAGCAACAAAGTAATAATAATGGGTGATATGAATGCGCGAGTAGGAAGCGAAGTTATAGACGGATTAAAACAAAGATTCAATGAAGACGAAATTAATGAGCACGGACAAATGCTAATCGAGCTATGTGCCCATAACCAATTACGCATAAACAACACCTACTACCAGAATAAACAACAACATAAATATACATGGCTAAACACCCACAATCAAAAATCAACAATAGATTACATCGTAACAAATAGGGCAATAGAACCACAACAAATTTTGGATGTGCGAAGCTTAACATCCCCTAATATAGGATCGGATCACAACATGATACTATGCAAACTACGAATTAAATTGAGACCAATAACAAAAAGGAAGATACCCATCTACGTTCATAAATTGAATATCGAATCACTGGACGACGACTCAACCAAGCACCTCTACGAAAGTCGCCTAAAAAGCAAAATATTATCTAACTCTGTAACAACAACAAATACAACGGAAGAAGGGTGGATTAAGATAAAAACAAACTTCCAACTCGCAGCAAAGGAAGCTCTGGGGACAAGAAGAGTGAACATAAATGCAGTACATAGCTCGAAACCTTGGTTCATAGACGAAATAAAAGAACTGGCAAACAAAAACCGACTGGCCCACCTCCAATACAAGAGTAACCAAAACGAAGTGAACCAAAGAATATATTATACGGAAGTACGAAATCGAGTTAACTCAAGAATAAGAGAGATAAAGAAGGACTACTGGCTAGGATTCACTAAGGGCATGGGCAGAGATCTATATGGAGCATAAAAAAAGATATGGAAGCTGCTGAGAGGAAGGAAGAAAGTTACAAATGAATACCAAGAAATCAATGGTATAGGAAAGGAAGAACTGAGAAAATATTTCTATCAACTATATAAGAACGCGGTAAACGACAAGGAAGAACAACAGGAGATTATATGAGAGGAGAACGAGGAGAAAGTAACAATGGAGGAGGAACAAGTGAGGGAAGCAGTGAGAAAACTCAAAAACAGGAAAACACCATCCGAGGACCACATCAGCAATGAGCTTATTTAGTACGGAGGAGAAGATATTGTAAAGGAAATTACACTGCTATTCCAAAAGATACTAGAAAGTGGTACGATACCTTCAGACTGGAGAAAAAGCATTACAATACCTGTATACAAAAAGGAGATAAGAAAAACCCAGAGAATGAATTACAGGGGAATAACGTTGCTCGAGTCAGTGATGAAACTGTTTCCGAGCATAATGAAAACAGAGCTAACAAAATATGTCACATTAAAAGAAGAACAACAAGGTTTTATATACAATAGGTCGACCACTGATGCCATCTTCATTGTTAGACAGATCCGAGAAAAGGCACTGGAATACAATAAGCCGGCATATATGTGTTTTATCGATATGACGAAAGCGTTTGATAGGGTAAGGCTAAAAGATGTAATACATGTGTTAAATGAAGAACAAGTACCGAATACACTAACACGCATAATTAGAGAATTAAACACCAAGAATACCACAAAAATAAGATTTAACAAAGAACTAACCGACGAGATACAGATGGAGAGTGGTATAAGGCAAGGAGACAGCTTAACCCCTGTACTATTTAGTCTGATAATGAATAAAATCATAGAAGCGGTGAAGGTATTAAACGGCGGATACAGATTTGGATCCGAAGAGATACAGCTAATATGCTACGCGGACGATGTAGTGCTAGTGTCAGAGAGTGAAGACAACCTTCAAAGATTATTACACTGTTTTAAAATTGCCGCAGGAAAATATAACATGACCATAAATGTAAATAAAACAAAATGCCTAACCATCGCCAAAGATCCAATACGATGTAAGCTAACTATTGACGACAAGCCTATAGAACAGGTGATGAGGTTTACATATCTTGGGGTGGAGGTGTCTAGCTTTGGAGACCTATATGATGAAGTGAGGAAGCAAACTATGAAAGCAGCAGAAATCTCTGGAACAATGAAAGACCTACTATGGCGAAACAGAGATATGAACACCAAAAGTAAGACCAGAATATACAAGACGTGCATTAGGCCAATTATGACGTACGCTATAGAAACGAGAGCCGACACAAGAAAAACAAAAAATCTCCTTAGAACAAATGAAATGAGAATATTGAGATCTATAGCCGGTAAAACTTTGTATGACAGAGTACGAAGTAGCAAAATACGTGAAATGTGCGGAGTGGAAGATATCGTAAGATGGGGAAGACAAAGGAGAAGAGTGTGGAGACAGCACGTGGAACGAATGGACGACAAACGAATAGCAAAGATCGTGATGACAAGGATACCTCATGAGAGCAGACTACGAGGAAGACCACCCAAGAGATGGCGAGACAGCTGGACATCTACATCACAAGAACAGGCTTGATAATCACAAAAGAACAGGTCAAAGACCTAGAAGAAGTAGAAGAAGAAGAAAGTACGAACAATTAACTTAACGAAATCCGTCGAAAAATCGCTGAAAATCGATTTTGGATATTTTTGATCAAAATGTGCCCAATTTTCTTACACTACATTGTGTTTAGGTTGTTAGCACCTGTTCTTTGATCGGTTTTCAGTAGTTTGGTAATATATTTTTTGGTAAGGTTGACCCACAGTCTGTAATTCGAATCCGGAATTTCCGCTCAGTAACTCAAACCGTGATCATTGCTGCGAACTAATTTTAGATTTTATTTATGTATCAAAAACCAAAATACCAAGAGTCCGTCTGTTTGTTCAGGTTTTAATTAATTTCCTAATTTACAATATCACCTAATAACTGGCAGGATTCTGAAAGAACTACCAGAAGAAGGGTTTAAATTCGTCACGATGATTTTTAACGCACTTCTTAGACTCGGCTGCTTTCCAACTCAATGGAAGGTTGCACAGGTGATCCACATTCCAAAACCAGGCAAATCACCCACCATGACCCAGTCCTACAGACCCATCAGTCTTCTTCCTGCTCTGTCTAAAACTTTTGAAAAACTGTTTCTAGAAAGGCTGAAACCAATTCTTGAAAACAAAAGAATAATTCCAGACCACCAGTTTGGATTTCGACAAGGCCATGGAACGGTTGAACAGGTGCATCAAGTCGCAAAGAATATTAGAGCTGACTTGGAGTGTAAGAGATATTGGCTCGGCTGCCTTTCTCGAAATATCGCAGGCGTTCGACAAAGTGTGGTACGAAGGACTTTGTATAAAATTAAGAAAAATGTACCTCATCCATTTTATCGTATACTAGTCATACCTAACAAATAGACATTGTTTAGTCAAGTACAGTGATGCTTATAACCTAATACCAAAACCAACCTGAAAATAGTAACACAACAACTGCTACTTACGCGGATGATACCGCCATAATGGCATCCCATGCTGACTCAAATCGTGCGTCACACTTGCTACAAAACGATCTAAACAAGATAGAAGATTGGTTGAAGAAATGGAGGATAAAAGTTAACTGCACCAAGTCAGTTCATATTACATTCACACTAAGGAGAGGTACATGCCCCACCGTATCATTGAATAATAATGTTCTCCCTCAACAAGAGGAAGTTAAGTACCTGGGACTCCATCTTAACAGAAGACTAACCTGGGCCAAACACATTTGGTGTAAGCGACTTCAATTGGGGTTGATTTATCGGAAGATGTATTGGCCTATGGGCCGCAACTCCCATCTCTCGATGGAAAATAAGCGACTGCTATACAAAGCAATCTTAAAACCAATACGGACATATGGTGCTCAACTATGGGGTGCTGCCAGTGAGTTTAACATAGCTAGGTTTCAGCGATTCCAATCAAAAGTGCTACGCGACATTCCCGATTCCCCTTGGTACGTTCCCAATGCAGTAATACAATCTGACCTTCAAATAAAAACGATAAAGGAAGAAATTTCAGCCATAAGTTCTAAGTACCAGGCACGATTAAATAACCACCCCAACATTTTAACATCGGACTTACTCGTAATTCCGCTTGTAAGACGACTGAAACGGTACGATCCAGTGCACCTACCCCAACGTAAATAACGACGATAAATCAAATCAACAAAATAATTTTCTAATGGAAACAAAAATATTGGGGTTATCACAATAAAGCATAAAAGAAGTCAGCTAATGTGCTGGCCACTGCTATGACCATGTAAAACTGTAACAAACAGATCTGTTGCTTATTGTCCCTATCGGGATAAATTGTAATATTCATGGAGTTAATAAAAATTTAAAAAAATGTACAATATCCAAAACCAGCATAAAGGTAATTATGATTTTCCGTAATGAAAATTACGAAACCAGATCTTTGAACGCGACCAATTGAAAGCGACCGTGTGGACGCGAGGCACTTGGACGCGAAACCGTTTGGCTGCGGAGTTATTCAAACGCAAGAGAATAGTTATAAGATTTTATTATAAGAAAATTATGAACGTTGCTGAAAAAGTTTGATTTCGTAGAAGTTTTACCTTGAGACCTACATGAGGACGTAAAGGAAACTTAGGTTTAATGAATCAGAGCATTCATCCCCAATCTATAGCCCTAGCTAAAAAGAGAACATGGAGAGATGAACTTCCACCTTATGCAGGTGATATTCAGACGCGGGTACTTCAACAAATATCTGCATAAAATCGAGAAATCACCTAGAACCACATGTTACATGTTACTACTGTGAAAATGAGGACGATGCCCAGCACACCGTGTTTGGATGCTAAGCGTGGGGCGAGAATAGACAGAATACAGAGGCTATGGTGGGCCATACGCTCACACCAGAAAACATGGTCGGTACCATGCTGACAGGAATCCAGCACTGGGAAACGGTTAGCGGGTTGATAAACAAAATTATGAGATCCTTGGATCCTTCCTTGGAAGACAAAGAACGAAGACGGCAAAGGCGAACGCAAGTCGCTCAAGAAGAATACATAGATAGGCAACGAGATAACCAATAACGAATATGTAGCGCGTTAAATCTCGATGGTGGAGAAGATAATATCGAAAGACGAATTCCACGCCACCAGTACACGCTAGAGAGGGGGTTTTAGTGGGTAAGAATCCCACACTACCACCCAAACCATCTGGATGGTGTTTTTTGAAGATTTCCCCCTCCCCCAACGTTCGAAGAAAAAAAGGTTTAGTGGTCACATATTATGGAAAAATTAAAAAACTTTTTTTTTCCTAAAAAAGCCGTCGGGACTGATATTTGGAGGTCTATGTTTGGATTGTAGTGGAACAAAATTTGAAAGGACGGGGGGGGGTAGTTGTAATTAAGTCGATATTAGGTTAGGTCAAATCTACAGCCTTGTGCAAAAGTATTAGGCACCATTATTATTTTACACTATCTCTAAATCTAGTTTTCAGAACTCATTGCATTAATTACGATTCTATTAATTGTGCCTTTACTCGAAAATAAAAATATAGATAAGATTTTTTAGTAGTAATAAAACTGACTACTAAGCACTTGAAGAAGAAGAAGAAGAACTAAGCATAAATAACTTATATTGCAATTCCAAATGTAAGGATTAGTACGTTGTAAGAGCTCGTGGTAAAAATATATTCGTCGATGTTTTTTCTACAACCGTATTATCAAAAACCAATACCTTACCTATCAACCACGCCTAAAAAATTGAACTTGGTGCTTAACACATCGTAGTCAGGTCGCGTATAATTGCGTTTCCAGTAGACTGCCGGTGGAGCGCCGATCACCTATAAATACGCTTTACATAATATAGTATATAAAACTCGGTTTCTCTAATTTTAGGGGCATCATTAAAAGTTGTCAAACATAATTTACGACGACGATGACGTAATATTCACTATTTTTAAATTTATGATTTTTTATGACAAATTTTGTTTTAAATTTTATTAAAAGGTATCAAATCAAATCAACGTATTTTAATGTCTCTATTTGACTTTGCTGGAATTTCTTAAAAAGGTTCGTAGATTCAAAATCTACTTTTGAATACTTTTAAATACAATACTACCTACAAAAAATGAGAAACAAACAATTTTTGCTAAATCAATGAATTAATAGCGTTTCAGATGGAATAATGTTTATGTCATATTTGATAAGAGGCGGTCATAGCTTGGCAGTTAAGTGCGTCTACTGCTAATACGAAACGCTTGGATCGAATCCAGGGAGGACAAGAACTTTATTCTGACCGTCTCTCCTCAGCAGGCAATGGCACACCACCGAGGTAATCTGCCAAGAAAATCCATCTCAAAATGAAGTGTAGTGCACTTCCCGTGGTTCGGAGCCCACGTTAAACAAGTAGGTCCTCTATGTTTGTGAAAACAATTTGAACGCACATCATATGCACAGAAAGAGATAGAACGAGATGGGTCACCAAACCCTCATTAGGGTAAAAGGACTGATAAGGAAGGACATATGTCAATACCATTCGTAATAAAAATTTAAAACTAAAATATTTGGTATTTCAGATGTCAACAACGTTTTTATAAAGTAGTCGTAAACTATCATCATACTCATCGTGTGTTGTGTAAGTTATTGCATATTCTTGCCGGACAGCAATGTGTTAACAGCGCTTGCAGATTAAATTATTATTTAAACAAGGCAATTCTCAAGTTGTAATAGCTATAGAGGTGAACTGTTCTCCTTGCGCTATTCAATATACATTGAAACGCTTCAAGGAAACTGGCTTCTATCAGAATAGACCAAGAACAGGTAGAAAAAAAGTAACTACATTACGTGAAGATCGACTATTATTTCGACAAGTGCTGCAAGATCGCAAAAAAACCTCTTCAGACTTCGCTGCTGCTTTTTCGGAAACAAAAGGAAGACCACTGGATGCGAGTACAGTAAGAATAAGGCTCCTTCAAGCTAGACTCAAAGACTGTAAAGCTAGAAAGAACCCATGGCTCTCAGAGCGAAATAATATGATTAGGTTAAAATAGTGTCTAAAACACAGAAATTGGACGGTAGAAGATTGGTCGAATGTGTTGTGGTCTGATGAATCTAACTTTGAGGTACGTTTATTTAATCCATATATGTATAATAAAAGTATTTAAAATAAAGATCGTGTAAATAGTATAAAGTATATAGAGATCCTTGAAAAGACTCTAGAGCCATTTATTTCTACAATTTTCGGCAATACAAACGCCGAAAAGTAAAATATGTCAAATTTCGACAATACAGTGATCCATGCCATAAGTTAGCGCTCTCAATGAAATGGTTGCGGAAAAATGGATTTACACTGCTTGACTACTCTCCACAGTCGCCAAATCTCAATCCCATAGAACATTTATGGGGTATTTTGAAGAAACATATACGGCGTTATTCCATAAAATCCAAAAAATCGCTGTTCACTGCGTTAAACCGAGAGTGGAATAAAATTACCTACGAGGAATGTTACAGGCTCGTAGCGTCTATGCTTAAAAGACTCGCTGCTGTAATCAAAACAAAGGGTGGACCCACTTAAACTGATTTAAACATTAAGGGCCGGTTCCACCAACTCTGATTAAATCGTTGGTTAACTAATCACGATTAATGATTAACCGTGATTAAGTTCAGAATTTAACCGACATTAATTTCAAAGCGTTCCACCAAGCGCTTAGTATCTATGATTAATTGACAGCTTTTATTTCGTGTATACTCGGGTATAAACTTGCAAAAGTTGCTCTGATTGGTGGATATGCAGTTACATTAAACTTGTACTAATGGTAGTTGATAGTAGTGCTATTTATGATATTATAAGAAGGAAAAATTAACAGAAAATATAACCTCAAATTTTATTATTTTCAAATTTTTAAAGCTGTTTTTATTGTAAAATGAGTGCATCAAAATCAACAACTACCGTAAGTAATTTTACTTACTAAGTACATACTAAGTACAACGTGCAATTAATAATAAATTAAATACCATTTTGTGAGGTCGACGGTTTTTGATAATAATTATTGTTTTACAGCCTGCAAAAAAGCGCGGAGCAAATTTTTCTATCCGAGAAAAGCATGAGTTAATTCCCATAATAAAAACATACGCGTTCATCATGGAATGTAAGCAAACTGATGCAGTGACAATGAAGGAGAATAAAGCCGCTTGGGAATCCATTTCAAAAGAGTTCAATTCAAAAGGGTTGAGCGACTTTCGGTCAACCTCCAAGCTGAAAAATCTTTGAGATAATCTGAAGAGAAACTCGAGGAAACATTATGTAAATGTTCGTAAAAATCAGTTTCGAACAGGTAATGATCTTTTTATGCATATGTTTTAATATATGCGTTTTATAACCAATTGATATTCATAAATGGTACGTATAGGAGGTGGACAGCTAGATAAAATAACCCCAGAAACTGTAAAAGATGAGGTTTTATTTGAAAGCGTCAAAGTAATATTAAGTGGAAGGATTAGCCCCATGCCCCTCGAGTTTGATGATGATGTCTTAGAAGGTATAATGGAAATAATTTGTTTAAATATGGCTCATTATTTTATTCTCATTATAATTTACTGGAGTATATGTTGCGATGGACTTGGAAAGAATCCCAGTTCAATTAGACAACGAGGAGGTCTAATATTATAATATTGTGTTAAAAAATTTGAAACAAAAAATCTAATTTATCCTCTTGAGAAATGGATAATTGATTTCGAGGAAATTTCAACATTGTATCAATGGAACGATCTACAGAAGTTTATTTTTGCAAAAAAATCCATGAAGGGGCTTGCGCAATTATTTATACAAGGAGAAAGCGGCATCAATTCATGGAATAAGTTGAAGAAAGCACTAAGAGAAGAGTTTTCTCCTAAAGTTACAAGTGCAAAAATACATGAAATGCTAACAGAAAGAAAACAGAAAAAGGAAGAAAATCTACAACGATACTTTCTTGAAATGAAGGAAATAGCAAGTAGAGGTACGATCGACAACGATTCATTAATTCAGTATGTCATAGACGGAATACAGGATGAAGTCTACAACAAAAGTATACTTTATGGTGCAAAGAATGTAAAAGAATTTAAAACCAAAATGGAAACGTATGAAGTAATGAAAGCAAAAAGTAAGCAGGCTAGTAAGCCAAATATGAAGTTTAGAACAACAAAGAACTCGAATTCGCCAGCAGAGACACCGAAAGAGACGGGAATACGTTGTTTTAATTGTGGATTGAGGGGCCACAAATCTTCGGAATGCAGGTCCAAAAGCTTAGGGTTAAAATGCTTCAAATGCAACAACTTTGGGCATAAAGCAGCAGGATGCACTACGGCGACGAAAAGCGTAGAAAAGACAGCACCTGTTATGGCTAATCAAGTTGAATTGAAAGGAAGATTTGACGAAGAAAAAATGATAAAGAAGATACTGCTACAAAACGTCGAAATCAACGCGCTTGTTGACACCGGCAGTAAAGTAAATTTAATCAAAGAAAGTATTTACGAAAAATTGAATTCGCCAATCCTGAATAAAGCGAAAATTATGCTAACCGGACTGGGGAAATGTCAATTGGAGACAATTGGGTTTTTTGGAGATGTAATCAAAGTAGACGAACAAGAGTTTCCCACCACAATTCATGTTGTGTCAAACGGCGCGATTGCCACTGATGCAATTGTGGGACAAGATTTATTAAATCAAGCTGAAGTAAAGATAATGGAAGGAAATATTACAATCAAGAAGATGCTTCCTCATATTTATCGAATCCAAACAGCCAACGATGAAAACGACATGATAGATATCGACGAAGCAGTCAGCAAACCAGTCAAAGAAGAAATTGAAAACCTCATTGCTGACTACAAACCAGAGAAAATTAAAGAAACTAATGTGGAAATGGTAATAACATTAAAAGAAGAGCAGCCAATCTACCAACGGCCAAGGCGATTGCCTTACCCGGAAAGACGAACGGTGGATGACCAAGTCGCACAATGGGTTGAGAATGGAATAGTCGAACCATGCTCTTCGGAATATGCAAGTCCAGTGGTAGTGGTAAAGAAGAAAGACGGGACACCCAGAATTTGCATTGATTACAGATCAATAAATAGATTAATGGTGCAAGATCGCTATCCACTCACTTTAATCGAAGACCAACTACATCCGATCTATTACATGAGTAAGAAAACCACAGAAGCCGAAAGAAAATACACAAGTTATGAACTTAAAGTATTAGCAATTATAGAAGCCCTAAAGAAATTTAGAATATATCTACTAGGAAGCCAGCTTAAAATTTTGACGAATTGCTCTGCTTTCCAAAAGACGATGAGCAAAAAAGTCCTAACGACGAGAGTAGCAAGGTGGGCCCAACTATTAGAAGAATTCGATTATTCTATAGAGCATCGACCAGGTGTACGGATGAAACATGTTGACAGTTTACAAAAAATAATAAACTCAACATACCATCGAAGCATTGGAAAAACGCCGTTTGAACTGTTGACAGGAGTCAAAATAAGAACCAAAGACGACCTCAACATAAAGGAGTTAATCGAACAAACAACACAAGAATTATTCGAAGAAAACAGAAATGAGTTGCGACAAGAGGCGCAACTACAAATATTGAAGACGCAAGAGGAAAATAAGAAAACTTATAATTTGCGACGAAAGAAGCCTAAAACCTATAAAGTTAATGATTTAGTTGCCATAAAGAGAACACAATTTGGGCCAGGTTTGAAACTAAAACCAAAGTTTCTCGGTCCTTACCGAATAATCAAAGTTAAATACCACGATACTTACGACGTTGTGAAAGAAGGATTTCATGAAGGTCCAAAGATAACATCCACTTGCGCCGAATATCTGAAAGCATGGATTAACGGCGAATCCGAGACGGATTCGGATTAGGATGGCCGAATGTAGGATTGAGACGACGCTGACGAGACGAGACGCCACTGTAAGACGCACTGACGTGACGTGACGACGAACAGTTAGATCTAGACGTAGCAAAGACGAGTTACGTCAACGACGTGTGATTTAAGACGACGATAATAATAGAAAGACGGGTAACATAAGACGAAGAACAAAGACGACGTGTAAATAAATGTATAAGACGAGTTGAGTATGTAAAATTGATTGCGTATGTGCTTATATTGTAATAATTATATAAATAAACTATTTGAAGTGAAAGACGAAAACTATAATTCATTAAAAAGTTTTTCAGCATTTGTTTGAGGGTCTAATAATGGTGTTATTAAATATGGTTTTACTGCATAACCACTATCGCCTAAGATTAAACCATCGCCAAATTCATTGTCTTATAACCGTACTTGTAATCGGGAATTGTTTAATATCGTGGAATCATGAGTTCCTCCAGGCCAGCGTGCAACAATGTTTGTTATTTTTAAATGAGCATCACATGTAGCTTGCACGTTAATAGAGAAATTACCTTTTCTATTTCTAAAACACTTCAGCATTGTTCCCTCCGAATGACTGTACTCTAATACGAGGGTCAAGCTGAATTTATTGAGAATAAAAAACACGGTTAATATTTTCTAGGATTTTATTTTAAATATGCTCAAAGTAATTCCCTCCAACAATGATACACTTGACCATTCTTTCTTTCCATTGCTTAAAAGCTCCCAACCAATCTTCTTTCGGAACACCTTCAAAATAAGTATGAACTGCGGTATCAATCTCTTCTTCAGACGAAAACCTTCTGCCCCGCAAATTTTTTTTAAGCCCAGAAAATAGCCAAAAGTCGCACATTGCTAAATCAGGTGAGTACGGCGGATGTTCTATGACTTTTATATTTTTTTCAGCCAAAAACTGGCGAGTTATAGCTGCCGAATGGGATGATGCATTATCATGGTGGAGCATAATTCCCTTGGCTGGAACTCTACTGAACACATCAGGTAAACATTTTTCAGTGTACCATTTAGCTGTAACTGTCTTTTGTCCATCTAGCTTAATGGCATTTACTAGGCCCGTACTTCTGAAGAATACCGCATACATAACTTTTTTCATAGCTCGCTGTTTCTTGATCATTGTTGGAGTTTCCTCATCTTCGTGAATCCATACACGACTCTCTTGACGAGTAGGTATGTCGAAAAAGGAAATATAAGTTTCGTCACCTGTCACGATTTTGGAATAAATTTGGTGTCCGCCATTATTTAACAAATTTAGAGTTTCATGGCAAATTCTTACACGCTCTGCTTTTTGGAAATCAGAAAGGTGATGCGACACAAAACGACGGACTACTTTTTTTAAATGCAGGTGATCGTGTATGATTGTTTTAACAGCTGAGGATCCAATCTTGAGTTGATGCTCTATTACCCCATAAGTGGATTTATTGTCCTCTTTAATTATTTTTTTAACAGCAGCAATGTTTTTGTCAGTAACAGCGCTAGAAGGACGTTCTGCTCCTTTTTGATGCTGAACGGAATTCCTTTCGCGTTTAAATTCCTTATACCATCGGTAAATTGTAGCCAAGGAAGGTGCTTGTTCACTAAAAGTTGAATCTAAACTCTCTTTGCACTCGTAAGCGCTTAAATCTTTTTTAAAATCATAATAAATCATGATTCGAAAAAGCTCTCTTGTTAATTCCATGTTTTCACTTGCAATGTTACTTTAAAAAATTAGTAACTTGAGTTATAACGAACGTATTTTCAACTTCTAAACTTCAAATGACAGATAAAGAGTTTCTCTAAATAATACCGTATGTTTTATTTTTAACAACTTACTAGATCTATTTTATTCTCAATAAATTCAGCTTGACCCTATGTGTACAATCCAGTGCTGCAATAACTCTTGGAAATCTAGCAATATCGTAAAAATCTATTTGCGCAGATGTTATTTCTGATGGAAGCTTTATATTGACCTGTTATTTGCCTTCCCCGGGTATATTTTTGAATTAAATTAACGATAAACATTTAAAAATTTGCGTTCACAAGTTGAACGAAGATAAAACAAGTGTTGTGAGAGATTAGAAAATTTATCAGTCAGTCGGGTCCGCGCGTTGCGGCTAGCGATTGAATTTTGTATTTTGGTGAAAAGTTTAAAAATAAATTAAAAAGTTATTAAAAAGTAACGGTGTTTCTTTTTCCTTTGTGAAATTTTGGAGCGTAGAAACTCCGCATATTTAAATTGTTCGCCCAGGGTGGCGTTATATTTTTTAAAACACCACAATATATGTATATGTTGGTCGCAATCTGGCAATTGCTCTTGTCACCCGATGAACAATTTGATGTCCGCTGGTTTCACTGGCTCCTGCAAAGTCGCTGATTGCAAGTATTTAGATGCGATCCTGTAGCATAATATCGCAAAGCAAGCAGCAGTTGCTTTTTAGGAGGAATCGCGTGATTTCTTAATGTTCTTTATTTTAACTCGTGCTGTATCTCCATAAGTAGATCCTCTACGGTAGCTTTTTGCAGGCGAAAACGTCGAAAAAACTCAAGATCGTCGTGGATTTTGTGAAAGTTGGGTCTTGCATTTATTACTCGCGGTCTTCTATAAACTGCATTTACAATATCTTCTTCATCTGAAGAAGATATATAAGATATGATTGTAAAACATTATAGTAAATAATATCCAAAAATAATCACTTTAACTAATTTTTTAACGCATAAATACGATGTTCACGTTTTGCTTTTAAGGCTATGTGTATTCAAACTACCAACATTATCTTGACTCAATTAAAAGAAATGCGCATGCACCGGCCATTAACCGTGATTAAACTCGTCTAATAGCCCAAAATCTGTTGATTAGTTTGAAGTCTAGTTTTTTTTTAGCTCGACGCAGGGAGCAGAAATCTCGTGCGAGACACCCACTTAATCGAAGTGGATAGTGTCAGACTTCACTGACTAAAACTCCCCCCTACCAAGCACCCGGGTTTCGCCGTCAGGCATTTCTTCCGGGATGCTCGGTCCGAGATGTCGGGATCTTCGACATCTCCCGCCCTGGATGTTCGGGCAGATGCGTTGGGTCTGCAGTGTCGTGTGCAGACCCGCCTTTTTTGTTCGGGCCTCCAAGTTCCTCTCCTCATATATGGCTTCCTGGTTGCTCGGTCAGGTAGGGGGCATTGCGATGGAATTCGATGAAACGTGTGCTCTTTCGCATGCCTCTCTTCTACCTGTCCGAGTTTGTCTCCTCGTTGGTTGGCTTCCTGGTTTGACGGTCGGGTAGGGGGCATTGCGATGGAATTCGATGTTACGTGTACTATTTCGCATGCCTCTCTTCTACCCGACCGTGTTTGGCCTCGGATCACTGATCCTCAGTGTCGGTATCCTCCCCGTATGGGAAGCGGCGGCCCGTTGTTCGGCTCTTCCTGCTGCCTCCTTACACCTCAGGATGTTTGGGATGAGGGTATTTATCCGCTGCCACTGGGCCTCGTCGACGAGCATTGCTTCGACCAGGTCTTCGAGAGTCATTATGTACCTCAGTGCAAGCGAGACCATTGTTCTCTCGCGCTACCATCTCCAGCACTGGAAGAGGGAGTGTTTCGCGGTATCAATTTCGTCGCAGAACCTGCACCTGGGGCTTCCTAATATGCCGAATCGATGCAGGTAGTAGGCAAAGCAGCCGTGCCCTGACAGCATTTGTGTGAGGTGAAAGCTCACCTGTCCATGCCGTCTCTCGACCCATCTCTTGATGTTGGGGATGAGTCTGCGGGTCCACAAGCCGGAAGTTGCCTCCTCCCACCTGGCCTGCCATCTTTCGGCCACCTCGTTTCCGGCATCCCCCACTCCGTCGTAAGTTCTGCTCCTTGCTAGTGCAAGGAGGTCGATGGGGGGCATCGACGCCAAAACGAGTGCCGCGTCGAGCGAGACCGTCCTGTAAGCGCAGGAAACGCGCAGCGCCATTCTGCGCTGGACGCTCAGCAGTCTCTGCTCTAGTTATCAATGATTAAACTGCTTTAACCAAGATTGAAAAGATGGTGGAACGCTCTTTTTCATTTAACCGTGATTAACTCCAACTAATCATGATTAAAGTATTTAATCAGAGTTGGTGGAACCGGCCCTAAATATAACTGATTTGAACACATATACAGTAGTGTGAAAATGTACCGCAAAGCTACCTGTTTTGCAATAAAATCTATTCTATTCAAAAAAGGGGTCGAAATTGTTTAAAATCTCTTTCAGGTCTTATACCTACACTACTTTATGATCTTTTCAGAACAAATTTCGAATTTTTCAGTAGTAATTTTAACGTGAATATTGTGACAATAGTTAAAAATATGCCGAAGTATATAAATTGTTAACTGAAGAACAGAAACTGTAATTATATAGCATTAAATGCAGAAAATTTTTCTGCAAGCGCTGTAAGTCGTCGAGTCAGGTGTAGCCTTTAAAGATTTAAGAGATTTTTAATTTTTTTTTTCGAAAATTGGCTCTACACAAAATAAAGAACTCTGGTATCGGTGAAGAATGGCAATGGCAAAGGAAACCGCGTATTACAGCGTTTGTGTCTGAAACATCGAACTTCTACTTTAATAGAATTGTGTTCGGAATCGAATGAAAGTGTTGGAGTGTAAGTATCATCTTCAACTGTGCGTTACAGATTCTTAAATATGGAATTTAGTGCTTACCGGAAACCAATTTTAACCAAAAACATGCATGAAAGTCGTCTCAATTGGGCACGAAAATATAAGAACTGGTCATAAAGTGATTAGGAAAAAGTAATATTTTCTGACGAGTTGAAATTTAATTTGTACGAGACGATGGTATTAATGACGTGCGGAGAAGAAATGGTGAACGATTGAAAGACGAAGGCTTACAACGAACGGTGAAGTTTTCAGCCGGTGTAATGACATGGGGATGCTTTTCCAGCAATTACCTTCTATTGAAAGTCAATTTGGAGGAGTTTATAACTGCGTTTTCCAGGACGATTCTGCACCTTGTCATCGGGAAAAAATTGTTGGTTTTTTTAAAATTTCTCTATTTTTATAATCTTATGTAACAATTTTAATGTTTTAATTTTCAAATAAACGAATATTTAGAAAGCGAGGGCATTAATCAATTGATCTCGCCCGACGACAGCCCTGATATGAACCCGATAGAAAATTGTTGGTTCATGGTTTCAAAACAAATTTCTACGAAAAAACCAAAATCCAAAGCAGCATTAATAGAAGCCCTTAAATTAGTATGGACAGAAAAAATTTCATTAGAATATTTTCAAAATTTGGTGAAATCCATGCCGAATAGAATAAAAGCATTGATGAAGTCAAAAGGAAGGCCCACAAAATACTAAACATTTGAATTTTGTAACATTCAATGATTAATAATAAATTCTATAACTAAGAAATATAATTCTATTTTAAAATAAATTTTACTAATGTATGTACATTGAATTTTTGAATTAATTAAATTCGCAGATTAATTAGCAAATTCTCAGGTTATTAAAATTTTTTTCTAAATACAAAAAAAAATTTTTTTTAATTCTGATTTTGTGCTGAAAAGGTCATAAACTGGACGATAGTAAATTGGGCCAGCGGTCAACGTATTTTAAAATTATTTTGGTGGGTAGCTTAAGAAAACCTGTAAATTGGGCCAGCGGTCGGCGTGGGTAGCTTAAAGGTAAAGCCATTAAATAATATTCAATTGTATATATTAAGTATCGCAAAACGCAACTAAGAAAATAATATTAAGTGCTATTCCATACCATTTAACCCCAAAATTTGAAATTGTGGGGTTTGGATTCGAGACTCGTCCGGCTGTGCGCATCGAAAAACCCAATACTGCGCTCCTCCGGAGCTCCGGCCGGTTTTTCATCGCGTACGCCGTTACGCGGCAAAAACTTAACATACTTGAAGGCGCCATCCATCAAGAAAACCGGAATAAAAAAACGGGATCTTAGAGAACCTTGAAATAGCATTAAAAAGTATAGTTGCGGTATGTGGCAGTTTCCTTTTACGTTTCACCCCCAAAAAATCGAATAAAACAAAATATAATGACAAAACAGTAACCTTTCGTGCATGTTACGCTTACGAGTGGTGTCTGGCCCAATTTACATGGGACCCTTATAATCTTTTGACCCAATTTACGGGTAGGCTTAAAAAGAACCTGACCGCTTGGCCCAATTTACAAGCGCCGGTGCAGGTATAAGGTCTTAATAGGGTTTCAACTAATACTCGGCCCTTTTTCGAATACAATAGATTTTATTGCAAAACAGGTGCCTTAGCGGTACAATTTCACACTACTGTACTATATTACTTTTATTTTCGTTTAATACTTTTCCGCAAGGCTGTAGATTTGACCTAACCTAACCTCTACTTAATTACAAACCCCCCCCCCCCTTCCTTTCACATTTTGTTCCAAACAACCCAAACATAGACCTCCAAATATTAGCCCCGACGTCGTTTTTAGAAAAGAAAAAGTTTTTCAATTTTTCCATATGTGACCACCAAACCTTTTTTTCTTCGAACGTTGGGGAGGGGGAAATCTTCAAAAAAACACCATCCAGATGGTTTGGGTAGTAGCGTGGGATTCTTACCCGCTAAAACTCCCTCTCTAGCGTGTACTGGTGGCTTGGCATTCGTCTTTCGACATTATATTGACATGGAATTTCAAGAATGTCACAATTTTTGTAAAATTTCTAGAATTGTTGATTGAAATGAGCAGTTGAAAATTATTAAATAAAAAAGCCCGCTGATTCGGTATATTATGAAATTGAATTTAAATGCCCAATATAAATGATCAATATATAAAATAGCTTGTTTATGTGTTTGTTTGCTTGTTAGTATGCTATACACTCCTAGCCGTTTGACCGATTTGGGTCGAATTTTGCATACTTACTCAATAAGGGTCAGAATAGGTTTCTGCGGAAAGAAAATTTTAAAAAACGCGGAAACAAAGAATTGGTCCGAGTAAAACTGTAAATTACAGATTATCGAATTAAGCTACTTCAACGATTAAAGAGATTTTTTTTCTATATTTCTTCTTCTTCAGTCGTGATGCTTCTTTGATAGAAGCATCGTGACCCATCTCTATTTCTATGCATATGATGTGCGTTCGATTTATTTTCATATACATAGAGGAATTTCTTGTTTAACGTGGGTTCCGAACCACGGGAAATGTAATACACTTCGTTGCGAGAGAACCAGAAAGCGAGAATGGTACAGCCTTGTGGAACGTATGGAGGATAGAAGACTGGCAAAGATTTGTAAAGATGGGCTGCCGAGGGGCAAAAGACTACCAAGACGACCGTCTAAGAAATGGGCCCAAAGCTGGTTTCCTTGTCTATAGAATGAGGCAAGACAAACAGGATAAATAGTCCAGTCATATTAGAAAAAATAAAAACATTAATAGGTAAAGATCTGGATTTTGGTATACAAGCTTATTGGGGCTTCCGGATAAATATACTAAAATGCCCAATCGATACCTGTTGCGCTCGAGCCGCCATCTTGGAAAAAAGGTACACTTTTTTAGTTTTTTGCCTGTATCTTGAGAACTATCAATGATATCGGAGAAATGGTTCAAATAAAAAAGATAGTTTATTAAATTTGCTACAAAATAGCTTTTATACATTTTTTCTCTATCTCTGATACTTTAGCTGTAATTTGCCGTTGAGTTCTGAGAAAAGTCTGTTGTACGCAATAGATCGACGTGGAAGTCCTTATCACACGTCAGGGCAGCTTCGTTACCTGAAAAAATCATGAATGGATGAAAAATCATTGAATTGACTAGGAATTGTGGCAGTATTTTTCAGATATATGAATTTTCGTATATTCTTACCAATTAAAACCGTTGCATACGACTCGTGCTAGGGGCAGAATTCACCGAAGTACCAACTTCTGACGGAGGAGGTGGATCATCGATGTCAGATTCTTCGGGATCGTCATCCTCAACTTGGCTGTGACTCGTGATCATAGGTTCGTCGTCGAGCTCTGTTTCGATGGAACCCTCTTTTTCGGAATCGAGACTTCTCACGCGTGAAACACGCGATACCTTGACAATGTCCCAAATCGCTGCGCATTTTAGACCTGTTTTCCGACATCCACAAGATTAGGTACATCCCCTTTTACAATTGCATGACACTAATGTCAGTACAGAATCTGGAGCAGGAGCCTTCAGTGTTCGAACAGGTTGAAGGAAATTCTCGACTTTCTTCCAACCCCAGAGTTCGGGAGATATTTCATAACCACGCCATTTCTGGACTTGGTGGTAAACGCGAAACGAGTGCTGCTGAGCCGCTGCAGCCGTAGGCGGTAACAGTGCTAGATTTGGTTTACTCTTGTACGCGGATTTCTTGAACATTTGATAACGATGTTGGTTCAGTGACCTCTTACTAGCAGGTGCATTATAAACAGCTAAAAAGAAACGTTCTCCAGCCTGAGCGATTTCTTCGTGAGTGGAATTAGCGTTGTTGAAAATTCGTACGATGTTTTGCAAATCATCTCGCTGCTCCAACAATTTCAAACATTTTCGTTTACCTTTTCCGAAAAGACATGACGTGGTGTCACATCCACTGAAGGCATGTGCAAACAAAATCATATCCTGAAATCCTTTACGCGATTGTAGAAGATGTGAAGAGTAGATTTTTCGCTCAGTTTTTCCCTTCCCTGGTTTCACAAAGTAAATATTTCTCTCCTGTGGTGCTAATGCAGTTAATAACACGAGGAGATCAATGTCTTCGCCAACGATGACGACTTGTGCAGACGAAGATAATTCTATCGCTGTCGTAACGACAAGGGTATCAGCATCGTCTTGAGCTTGTCTAACCTCAACCCCTTGATTTTGAAATCTCTCTGTTAACATTGCAATCAATCGGGTTGCAATTGCAATCAATCGGGGACAAAAACTTTTCTTGCGTTACTGTGGCAACCATCGTAGCATTGTAAAGTATATCAGTGCTCGAATTCTTCATAGAACGACGATACTGTTCAGTTTTCTTGGTGCTGCTAGAGCTATCGGTATAGCCATCAAAGACGATAACGGATCTGGCTCCGAAATGTTTTTTCACGTAATCTGAATATGCTGTACAAATGGATTCGTACATCTGATTCTGATGCCACACTACGCGATGTAGGAGATATCCCCCGTCGATGACATGTGTACAATCCATGTGATTGGGGTTTTCACTTGATACTTCAAAAATTTCGTATAACGCCGATTTATTAGTTTTTCGCATACCTGCCTCGTTGAAAAGAGCAAGTGGAAATAGAGCCAATTCATACTCCAAGTATTCAACGAGTTCGGCAGCATTTTTTGTCACAATAGCAATTCTCTGAAATAGCTTTAAGAGTGCATGTATACCCCGAAATATAGGTTGTTTTAGTGCCGTAACATTAACATGATAAAATCAAAACTATATTACTTTTTAATATAATTTTTAAATATTTCAATTAATAAATGTTCAGACTAAGGTTTAACGAGTTTAAATTTCAATTTTAAGTAGATATTAATATAGTAAACTTAATGTAATGTAATTAAAATTTGATGTTTTTTGTAGCCATTATATATTTATATTTCTAAGTTATGTAACCGTTATCAAAAAATTTTGAAGCTTTCCACCTTAGAAAAACATGTATACTAGTGATTGCACCTTGGTTTATTTCAATATTTATCTTACTTACATAATAATTATGTGATTGTTGAAAGTCTATTTTCATATAAAAATACAGAAAAATTAATATTTTCGTTGGAATAAATTCTTTTTTTAAATTTCCCATCAATTAGTTAGTCAATCACTTTATTGGGCGTATATCAGAAAGAAGTTCCACAAAATATTCTAAAATTTACTACCGATGACCAGCGACCCTGCACATGCACTCTTAACGGGTCGACCTGCTAGATGCCCACCGCACAATACCCCTCCCCTTCTCTTTTGCGATTCTTCTACGTAGTAACTTGCCTAAAATACATTGTATCACTATTAGGAGCGTACGAAAATCTATATGCGCGGATCGAGGGCAAAAATATAAATTATTCTACTGTTCAACGGCAAATTACAGCTAAAGTATCAGAGATAAAGAAAAAATGTATAAATGCTATTTCGTATAAAATTTAATAAGCTATCTTTTTTATCTGAAGCATTTCTCCGATATCATTGATAGTTTTCAAGATACAGGCGAAAAACTAAAAAAGTGGACCTTTCTTCCAAGATGGCGGCTCGAGCGCAACAGGTATCGATTGGGCATTTTAGTATGTTTATCCGGAAGCCTCAATAAGCTTGTATACCAAAATCCAGATCTTTACCGATTAATGGTTTTATTTGTCGAAAATCGGTCTAATATGACTGGACTAAAATCCTAATCAGAAGAAGAAGAAGCTAGATGGGCGCTCATGGCAAATTACCTCGGTGGTTTTGTAACAAAACGGGATTTTAAGTCATAAAAAATTAATTTTAATATTTTAAATTGAGATATAGTATTTATAAATTATTATTGCATAATAACTGATGATTGTTAATCAACCATATTTATCACCAACGGAAGAGATAAGTTTCATAACGCGAACGAGTATTGATAATGTATTTTATCAATATTCGTCTGCATGCGAACTTCCTGTGTCTGGAGTTGACTTTTATACTGTTCTTTGTTCGGCTGAACTGTTTAATTTCAGACAACAGTGAAGTATCGCTAATTTGACCGGATATTTCGATGCAGTTTACGCGATTTCATTGATGAAGCAATCAGTATTTGATTGCATTGAAGCAATCAGTAGACATTTGCTTCTCGTTAAAAAAACGATGTATGATGTATCTGTATATAGGTGTAATTTGTCAGTGGTGCAAATTCTCACGCTATGGAAGGTGAAAGGTATAAATATGGTTGAATTAATTAGTCGAGAGTCAGAAGTCGGGGGTGCGCCCGTAGAGTCAGAAGTCGGGGTGCGCCCGTTGAGCTGCGGCCGGGGGCCATGGGCTCTCGGGATTAAGGAAGTCTTTTCAGTGAGTCTGACGGAGGCTGTGGTAGATTCATCGCTTGCGGAACGGTTTGACGGATTGTCAGTTTTGAATTTGGTTTTTGGGCAAATAAGACAAGGGAGTGTCTTGCCGAATTGTCGTTTGTATATTTTAAGGGTTTTAAAAGGTCAAATAGTTTGTTTATTAAATCCGTAAATAGATTGTGTATTCTCTAGTGTGAGACATTTGTTACGAATTTGTCGTTGTTTTGGGCAATAGACAAGGCATTGTTTGGTTGTATTGGATTGTCTGGAGATCCAAGGTAGAAGGAAAAAATATATCACCTATGTAAGTACAATTTTGAGTTCTTTACTAACAGAAGGATGGTATTTTTTTTTGGATAGTTATTTTAGATTGTATACCTATGTGTGTAAAAGGGCCACCCTAAATTGTAAGGGAGATTTAAAGCGTATATGTATTTGTTTTAAATTTATCCATACTAGTAATAAATATTGTTTTTTAAAATTCAGTGTTTTCGTTTTTCTTGTTGAGGAAAAGAACGTTTTGTTTTCAGTGTCGAGCTTAGTGTCGTTTTGCCCGCACCGAAGTTTCAACTTCAACATTTAGCCGGGGGACGTAACGTCAAAACGGGGAGTGTCTGGGGCTCATTACCAGAAAGTCGCTTACCAAATTGATAGGGTTTTTTTTTTGAGAGCAGAATTCTATGGTGGGCATAATCGGTTGAACGGTGGTGGCAGCATAATCTATAAATATTCTCAGTAGATCGATAAGTGCCTAAGTGGGATTTTGTGTTCGATCAGCAAATTAACTTATTTTTTAATAACTCCAGCCGTTCCTAGGAAAAGTAGTTCCAAAGGACGGTCGGCGGTTACATTTGGTGGCAGCGGTGGGATTGTCCAAAAAGGCACTAGCTCAAACGGCACTATTGGAAAAACGAAGACGCAAAAAAAAAATTTTTTTTTGGAAAATTAAATTTTGAATTTTGTTGTTATATTGGAGAGTGAATTTTGGTAGATTTTGGTAGATTTGGTAGTAATAATAATTGGAAACATAATTGTTCAATTTTGATGTGTGATTGTTTGCAACGTAAATTATCTATACTACAGTTGATAAAAGATAAAATTAAATTTTGCAATCGCGAAGTTGTAAAATTATCAGACTATCGTAGTAAGACCTTATCACCCATACGAAGAAGAAAGTACGTGTAATCTCTTACGATACGGAAGTCGTAGTAAAATTCTTATCGAGATTTTTACGGTAAGGTCGTTGTTGTAGTATTTACTATTTGTAGTAAAGAATATTCAAGTTGCATTTTTTCCGTTGAATTTATTTTGTTTTGAACCGTGGAAGTCAAAGGAGTTAATTGACCGGGTGTGTGTATGATTTAGTTTATATTTGATTGCCCATATTTTATTTTTTTTCAGCATTGATTTTCTTGTGTGGATTTACTAACCCCTTAGGAACGTAATTTGGTGTTGTTTTATTTAATTAAATAATAGGAACGGAACACCCCTGTGTAGCGGGCGGGTAAGAATACCCCTACAGCCTTACGAGCTCGTGGTAAAAGTCCACTAAAGTGTACGGTTTTTCGATTTTGGATTGCGATTTATGTTTGAAGTAACACCCCTGGGTAGCGGGTAGGTCAGAATACCCCTACGGCATTACGAGCCTGTGGTAAGAGCCTCACTAACGCGTACTATTTATTTATGTTATAGATACTCCAACGATGGCGCTCTTGGAATGTCGCGTTGAAAATAGATACTCCAACGATGGCGCTCTTGGAGTGTCGTGTGAAAAAAGTGAAGATTTCTGTTTAGAAATCCATAGTTATGTTATAGATACTCCAACGATGGCGCTCTTGGAGTGTCGTGTGAAAAAAGTAAAGATTTCCGTTTAGAAATCCATAATTATGTTTTAGATACTCCAACGATGGCGCTCTTGGAGTGTCGTGTGAAAAAAGTAAAGATTTCCGTTTAGAAATCCATAGTTATGTTATAGATACTCCAACGATGGCGCTCTTAGAGTGTCGTGTGGAAAAAGTAAAGATTTCCGGTTGGAGATCCAGGATTATGTTGTAGGTACTCCAGCGATTGGACTGTTGGAGTGTCCGATGATTCCTTTGAAGAAATCGTATTGTTATGTCCGTCATTCGGACGTAATGAGAGAAAAGTGAGAATGAACGTTGAGTGAGAGAGAGAATGCCGATACCTAGAGAGCTCGGGGTTAACACTCTCAGGTTGAGTCAAGTTCAAATTCATGTAATGTCACAAAGACATCTTAAGCCGACATGCGTAATGGTTGCATGATTATGCAGTCATTTGACATGAAGCTAATTTTGGTTATTTTATTTGTATATAGTCTGGTTTTAAGACTTAATTTAATAATTATATTGGTTATTGGTATATATTGATTTGGATGTATTTGATTTGATTAATTTTTGTTGATTTGATATGTGTTAGTTTAGGTTTCACTGAATACTATACTTTGATTTTATTGATTTTGATTTGTTTATTTAATTTGTATTAATTTAATTGGTATAGATTTAGTTCGATTCTGGTCCGACATTTTCATTGAAAAAGAAACATTATAAGTGCGAACGAAATTACGGAGTGCAACGTTAATAACCGCGCTATGAGTATGTCAGGCAACACCAACCACTAGTTAAGATTCGTCGGTCAGAGAGATGTTTTCATGAGTTACCCATAGAAATGGACAACCGTTCCATGTATATAGCCCCAGTAACACGTATTATCCAAAATCACGCTGAAGAAGTGGAATGTAACGGACTTACACCTCCGTTATATTACATAGACAATGAGTGGGTTGGGTTAACACCTTACCCAACTATCAAAAAGAGTCCTAACGAACTATCTGTGGAAGATACGCCAAAGCTAGAGTTCAGCCCCATTCAACCGGTGGGACGATATGGGCTCTACATGCAAGATGAAGTTAGTCAAGTTCAAAGGGTTTTGACCTTTGGAACGGAACGCAAGGCCGTAGAAAATATTATAGCACGACGAGTAGCCGGATTGGAATCGGGAAGTCAAGGTTACTCTACTCTTAAGATGTTTAACCCTAACGAGATGAAAGAGTTGGCTCACTCCACGATGAAGCAAGTATGGGGATGGTTTACGGACGTTGGATTATTCTTTAGCAGTCTACTCGGTTTTTATATCATTTTTAGAGTGATCAAATATTGTTTGGGTGTAGTATTAAATGGTCTACACCTATACGAGACTATGGGTTGCAGTCTTGTCTTATTAGCCGGTTTATGGAATACCCTCACGATGGTGTTAATTAATCGACATCAACGAAATAAAACCAATGACGTCGATAACCCCAAAGAAAACAAAGGTGCGGATTCCAAAGGCAGTGCGCCACAAAATAGTGCTATAAACATTTACCCCTCCCTGTCACATTCTCAACATTGGCCCGAGCAAAACCAACCAATCAACCCCGAAGGCAACACACCAACCTGACAAATCCTTAGCGTGGTACCCGAACGATTAGTGCGTCAGAAAGTGTAAAGAAACGATGTAAAAATTTCGCGAGTCATTTAAGTGCACGGAAAGAAATAATAGTGATGTACCAGAACTTATAAGAATCAGAAGTATGCGTTGTAGATTAAGAATTATATTCGTTTGTTAGGATTATCTAGGATGATTTTTTATTTAAGGAAGTTGATATTTCTGTTTAGAATTAAGTTTTTATAACTTTTAGGTTTAATTTGAATGATTGAATTTGTTGATTAAGGTAATTTTGAGGTTGAAAAGTATGTGGCTTGTAGGCAAGCGCACATCTTTTTCGAAGGGGGGAATAATGTAACAAAACGGGATTTTAAGCCATAAAAAATTAATTTTAATACTTTAAATTGAGATATAGTATTTATAAATTATTATTGCATAATAACTGATGATTGTTAATCAACCATATTTATCACCAACGGAAGAGATAAGTTCAGCGGCGGTTTGTCAATGGAGGCAAGGGAGGCTTAGCCTCCTCTCAAATTGTTGGACGGACTTGCTATTTATATTTCGTTTTAAATTAGTATTTTTACCAATTTTTAATTTTTTTTTGAATTTGTTTAAAACAAAATTTAATTTAATAATGAAATTAGCTTAAGAACTTGACTTACGCTTGAAATAAATTCGAAATAGTACCTACATAATATCCAGAGGCTAGCCTTTCTTTATATTAGTTTATTAGCACAGAGTTAGGCAACCCAGAATACGGTATAAATCTTTACTCGCATCTTTTACGTTCGAGATACCTACGTCATAGAGGCTACTGCTTAGTAAGATCTATGATCAAAATGAGCGACTAATAGATGAATTGTAAGTAATAAGCTTGTAACATAAGCGCATACTATTATGTGTTATTTTACTATATGCGTGTATATAGTTATTTTTCATGCTTTGGAGGCTGCCCTCATAATGCGTGGGTGTATTATCAAATGCACCTGCAAATCTTTGCATTATCATTATCATGCATATATCTTCTAAATATAAATCACTTGAATGTGAACTTCTAAAAGTGTGGTACATTTTTCAAGTTTGTGACCAAAATACAGGTTTTTTTTAAATTTTATTATTGAGACTATTTTTAAATTGGTTATTATTTTTAATTAGTTATTATGGATAGATTATGCGAAATCAAACAATGCGATGATATTGTACATTGGCTAGTACATAATAATTTTAGTTCATTAAGCTATGATAACAAAGTTTATATTGCAAATATTGTAATGAAACCCCGTCCAAATTCTATTACACTTAAATACACGGATAAAAGACAAAATCGGGGTTTTAACACTGAATGGTACAATAAATGTGCTTGGTTAACAGGTTCTGTTAATCAAGAAAAGTTGTATTGTTGGCCGTGTTTACTTTTTTCAGCGGATAATTCAGTTTGGTCAAAAATCGGGTTTTCCGATATGAAAAATTTATCTCGGTGTATTGAACGTCATACAAAATCAAAAGAACATATTTCTTCGTCGTGTAAAATTAAATTATTTGGAAAAGAAAATATAGCAACTGCATTAAGTCTAAATTCGATTTCATTACATAATGATCAGGTTAGGGAAAATCGAAATAATTTAAAAAGATTAATTGACTTGACAATATTTTTGGCATCCCAAGATTTGGCTTTCCGCGGTCATGATGAAACAGCAACATCGGTTAATCGGGGAAATTATAAAGAATTAATTGCGCTATTTAGTAAATATGATCAAAATTTTAATAAATTTGTAAGTGGTAATATTTTTTCCGGGACGTCAAAAACAATTCAAAATGACTTGATAGAGATTGCGTGTCATTTATTTTAAATGAACACATAGATGCAGAAATAAAAAATTCTCAATTTTTCTCGTGGCAAGTAGATGAAACGACGGACATTTCTTGCGTTTCGCAACTTTCAATTGTAGCTCGGTACGTTACAAACGGTCAAGTCGTAGAAAGATTTTTAGGTTTCTATGATGTTTCTTCAGGTCAGACCGCGGAAGATTTGTTTAATTTTTTAATCTCTCGTTGCGACAAATATGATTTTAAAAATAAATTAATAGCTCAAACATATGATGGCGCAGCAGTTATGGCAAGTCATTTAAACGGTTTACAAAGCAAAATTAAATCGATTGCACCTCAAGCACTTTTTACGCACTGCTATGCTCACGCTTTAAATTTAGTTTTGAGTAAGGCATGTAATTCGAATAAAGATTCCCGAATTTTTTTTTCAAATTTGAACGGATTTTCCACATTTTTTTCAAAATCGACCAAACGGACCAATGTTTTAAATGAAATTTGTGGCAGTAAATTACCGACGAACGTTTTGCTACACATTGGAATTTTACCTCGCGAGCAGTATTTACAGTGCAATTAAGAAAACAACAATTAATTGACGTATTTAATTTTATAATCGACAGCGATGATTTTAAAAACGACTCTCAAACTATTAGAGAAGCGGTAGGTTTAAGACAATATTTAAATGAATCAAAATTTTGCTTATTATTAGAAACTTTTAAATTAATTTTTGAACAGACAGACGTAGTATTTTCAATTTTACAAAGTAAACTAACCGATATTAATTTCGCCAAATGTCGTTTAACAAAATTAATCGAAACTCTGCACAGATACCGTAGTGATGATTTGTATTTTGACAACATATTTAACAGTTTAGAATTAAATTGCGAGCCGGCTCAGAAAAAACGAAAAACGACATTTGATTTACCAGATATGCGTCAAAGTTATAAACAAATTTTTGCGGAAATTTTGGATACGGTTATCGTGCAAATTGAAGTTAGATTTGCAGACTTACATAAATTAAAATTTTTTGATCTATTAACATTTGCTAAATTTTCGGATTATAGGAAAAACTTTCCTCAAAATTTATTAGATAGTCTATTAGAGCAGTATCCATTTTTTGATCAAATCCAACTCAAAAATGAATTATCGGTAGCATATAATGACCCCGAAATGTTTGGACAATGTAGGACTCCATCAGAGATATTAGATTTTACTTTCAAAAATGATTTACACAGTTGTATGCCTGAATTTTATAAACTTTTATGTGTGGTCGTCACCATACCGGTAACATCGGCTTCGGTTGAAAGAAGTTTTTCCACACTAAAACGTATTAAAACTTACACTCGTAATACGATGAACCAAAATCGGTTAAGTAACGTCGCGGTAATGTCTATTGAAAAGGAATTCGTTACCTTATTGTCTCGAAATAATGAATTCTACGAGAATATCATCGATCACTTCGCGAATACTAAAAATCGCCGTATACCTCTTACGTTTAAAGCTTCATAAATTTCGAATGACTTAAAATAATATTAATCTTTATATTGTACAGCATTTTTTCCAAAAAACACTCTGCACTCATCGAACAATTTTTTCCATTGTACACAGTACTGAAGATAGCCAAAGGGCTCGAAACACGTGTCTACCGCAGATTAAATAATATTTTATTAAATTTTTTTTGTAAGTTTTATTTTATAAGGTAGTTAAGCTGTAAAATTAGCCTCCTCAAATGGAAAAGTCACGAGCCGCCGCTGGATAAGTTTCATAACGCGAACGAGTATTGATAATGTATTTTATCAATATTCGTCTGCATGCGAACTTCCTGTGTCTGGAGTTGACTTTTATACTGTTCTTTGTTCGGGTGAACTGTTTAATTTTAGACAACAGTGAAGTATCGCTAATTTGACCGGATATTTCGATGCAGTTTACGCGATTTCATTGATGAAGCAATCAGTATTTGATTGCATTGAAGCAATCAGTAGACATTTGCTTCTCGTTAAAAAAACGATGTATGATGTATCTGTCTATAGGTGTAATTTGTCAGTGGTGCAAATTCTCACGCTATGGAAGGTGAAAGGTTATAAATATGGTTGAATTAATTAGTCGAGAGTCAGAAGTCGGGGGTGCGCCCGTAGAGTCAGAAGTCGGGGTGCGCCCGTTGAGCTGCGGCCGGGGCCCATGGGCTCTCGGGATTAAGGAAGTCTTTTCAGTGAGTCCGACGGAGGCTGTGGTAGATTCATCGCGTGCGGAACGGTTTGACGGATTGTCAGTTTTGAATTTGGTTTTTGGGCAAATAAGACAAGGGAGTGTCTTACCGAATTGTCGTTTGTGTATATTAAGGGTTTTAAAAGGTCAAATAGTTTGTTTATTAAATCCGTAAATAGATTGTGTATTCTCTAGTGTGAGACATTTGTTACGAATTTGTCGTTGTTTTGGGCAATAGACAAGGCATTGTTTGGCCGTATTGGATTGTCTGGAGATCCAAGATAGGAGGAAAAAATATATCACCTATGTAAGTACAATTTTGAGTTCTTCACTAACAGACGGATGGTATTTTTTTTTGGATAGTTATTTTAGATTGTATACCTATGTGTGTAAAAGGGCCACCCTAAATTGTAAGGGAGATTTAAAGCGTATATGTATTTGTTTTAAATTTATCCATACTAGTAATAAATATTGTTTTTTAAAATTCAGTGTTTTCGTTTTTCTTGTTGAGGAAAAGAACGTTTTGTTTTCAGTGTCGAGCTTAGTGTCGTTTTGCCCGCACCGAAGTTTCAACTTCAACATTTAGCCGGGGGACGTAACGTCAAAACGGGGAGTGTCTGGGGCTCATTACCAGAAAGTCGCTTACCAAATTGATAGGGTTTTTTTTGAGAGCAGAATTTACGGTGGGCATAATCGGTTGAACGGTGGTGGCAGCATAATCTATAAATATTCTCAGTAGATCGATAAGTGCCTAAGTGGGATTTTGTGTTCGATCAGCAAATTAACTTATTTTTTAATAACTCCAGCCGTTCCTAGGAAAAGTAGTTCCAAAGGACGGTCGGCGGTTACAGTTTCCCATTGCCTTCCGAAGAGAAACGGTCAGAATAAAGTTTTTATTCTGCCCGGATTCGAACCGAGCATTTCGCATTAGCAGTAGGCGCATTTAACCGCTAAGCTATGACCGTCTGTATATATTTTTCGTTATAATTGTATAAATAAAAAGGTAGATAACGAATTCTGAAATTTGTAATTTAAAGAAACAATTATGTCACATAAGAAGTGCCCTTCGTATCCTAGATGTGCATCGGGCGCTAAGCGAATTTGATTGCAGAGAAGGGATTAAAACTGGAAATGAACGTGATTAAAGGCTTCAAAGGCAGGCTACTCAAAGGCAACGAGGAACTGTAGATTAATGCGATAGAAAACTTCAAACAAAAGCTGCAAGACCGTCTGCCTTGCAGCTTTTGTAGTAGTTTTTGAGCAGCCTACTCAATAACAGCGAGAAAGTGATGTGTGCGTTCAATTACGACTTGAGGCCCAAAGAACAAGACAAGCTCAAACTCGATCGGTGGCCTTGCAATATAGAGGTTGGAATTTAGGTGCTTTCAACTATAATACAGAACGTTCTTATGCAACTGATAATTTAGTTGCCATTGGGTCGACGTCTAAAATATGTGATATGTGTGGTGCTAAGAAGTGGGATAAAGAATCGTCAGGAATGTGTTGCAGTAATGGGAAAGTTCAATTACCTGCGTTTTATCAAAGGTGAGGTTTTTTGCTCAGTTAGCTATGCACCATCTTTTGTAGGTCGTCTTCACTCTGGGAAATTATAACAGCGTATTTGTCTTAGTTATTTCAGATTTTATTATTGTATATTTTGTTATTATATTGTTCACCCGCAATGTTGTTTTGTTATCGGTATTTAAAGCTCTGATTATTTTTATTATGTTGTTGGGAACCATTTTCTCTGGAAGTACACTCAGGACCTAATTTAATTTGATGCGGTCAAAAGCCTTGGTCCTGTCCATAAAACACATAAAAGCGGGCACACAAAACTCTATTGACTTTTTAATTATTTGACGTACAATGACGTCGGTCGTTGATCTATTTTTTTCGGAAGCCTTGTTGCTCTTTGCTTATGTCTACTCTTTTTGCAATTTCTTCTCTGATAATAGGTACTTGTAAGGAGTTTTGTAGTTGAGTTCAAAAGTGTGATGGTTCCATTATTTGTGGGGTCGTTCTTATAACCCTTTTTACTTTCCCATTTACGTAGTAAAGGAAAGTATTGTTATCGAGTTAAAAAAAAAATTGAGTTAGCATTTGTCCCATGGTCTATGAGCCCATACGAATTGTTTACGACCAATTTTGGAATGATGTCCGGATGTGTGTGTGATGTGTGGTGTTTCTATCGTCAACGTTTTCAGACAAACGCGTGCACCGATTGAATTGAAATTTTATACACTAGTTTGAAGCAGCTGTCTAAAGATCTGATTAGATTTTAGTTGAAAACCATCAATTTTTAACCCATTTTTTAGAAGAATGAAAATTGCTAAAAAGCAAATATGAATCGAAAGAGATTATTTTTCTGCATCTTATGATACCCCATACTTGACATTTTCCTCTTAAATTATTGTTAAAATGCAAAATAAGGGTTAATACAAGAATATGGTTTGCCTTGGATAATTTTGCTCTGTCAAAGTGATTTGTATTGTTTATTACTATAATTTATTATTTTAACTAATTTACTTATATAAATATATAATGTAATTAATATCAAACGAATTTTTTATTTAACTTATAAAAAAATTAATTCTGACGTCATTACGACCATAGATAAAATTTGATTGAATATAGACGACGCGGCGTCCCACAAATTTCTAATTTTTTTTTTACTAAATGACATTTTAAAATTATTTTTCAATGCAAATATGTTATTTTATTGTTAAAATGAAAAAATAAAATAACTGCTATTAAAAAATATGAGTTACCATATTACGAACAACATCCAACAAATTACAAATTAAATTTGGTAAATTTGATATCTCAAAGTAATTTGTGTATTTTATAGAGTTTAACAAATTTTCGTGATAAGAAACGTTCAAATATCTGTCCAAAAAAGTGCATACAAATCGGCTACTGTGCAATGAAACGTCTGGAAACCATTGGAAAATTCATCCACCAAAATATGGAAGCAATGCTGAAAATTTAAAGAGATTTGGACAAGATAAAAATTTATGAAGTATGGAAATGACTTACACAAAACCAAAATTCGACCAATTCTTCGAATTTTGCGCAGGAAATTATCAGTTGTATTTTAACGCTTGAAAGTACAGGACGAGTGTGGTTCCAAAGTGGACAACTCAAGTTAAAAACATCCAGATGTTCAACGCGCCGAATATTTGTTAAAAGTTAGATAATGGGTATTATCTAAAATGGCTACCTATTAGTTGAAATATCTCATCACCAATAATGTGTTAAATTGCGACTCACCTTTCGAATATCCTGGAAGCAAATATTTCCAAACAACTCACCCACATTACAGAAGATTAAAGCTACTGATCAACAAGTATCAATCAATAAATCAACGCCGCACAATCACTTTAAAAACAGGAGCAACTTTATCATCAACATTCACAAATGCGACGTAGTTGAGTGAAACGCAACGAAGTGAGCGCGAATCGTAATAGTGTTCAGTGCGCATGCTTTATATAAAAAGCAGGATATTTAAAACAGGTATTTGAAAAACTTATTATTTTATTTAAATTTGGCCCTCAGCGCATTAAAATAGGACGTGACGAACTAATCGCACCATCCTCATCAAAAATTTCAATAAACATTTTTCTATTATTTACTTTTCGACGAATAAAATTTTACTTAAAAACATTTAAACCCGTTACTGGAAAGCGGAGGTTTTGAATTTGATTCAGGCCAAACCAATTAGAAGAGGAAGCAGGAAGTTTTTGGATCAACGCATTTCGACTTTATTTAATATTTGATAATTGTAATTTGCCAACAGATGAAAATTTATCTGTGTTTGTTAACTAATTTAAAATTTTGCGCTTGCGAATTGATATTTTGGTCAATATAAAATTATTTTTTGATTTAAATGCAACTTTTATTAATTCAACCACGACAGCTAAGTATTCCAATCTTTAAGATCATAAAAAGTAAAGGTGAACTTCGTTTATCTCTCCAAACAATTATTTTATCGACAATTTCCAATTTATTAAGGATTCTATCTGGATTTCAATAAGCATCCCTTAATTGAGTTTTGAACCTACCATACCTTGAGGAGACTCAACACTGAGCTAGTACGAATGGGACGAGGTGGTGAGTTTTTTTTGTAAAGTTGGACCCTCGGAAAATCATTTATTCACTAATTTTAAAAATTTTGTTTCATTTGAAACTGGCGCTCAAGGCAAACCCGAGGTGTACAATTTTACGATCAAAACATCACAGCAATACGTGATTGTATGTACACACAAAGTTTTCTTCTATATCAATGCTTAGGCGTAAGTTCTGGGTTTTAGGGTCATTTCTCTGATTGTTAAATAATTGCTTTAGATATTGTATCCATTGATCTGAAGTGATATTGGTGCGTTGCTTGTATTTGTTAATAGGTTTCTTCAGCTTTCTCAGCAGTGACCAAATCTTCCTCTGGGTGCCGTTCTGGGTCATATTCCATACCCTTTATAAATTCTTCCCAATAGCTTCGCTTCTTATTTTCAAAAAGAGTCCTTATTGAGATAAGGACTCTTTTTGAAAATAATTTCAGATTTGTTTTAGCTTTTGCAGTATTTTCAGTGAAGTTTTCCAGATATTTATAACTTATTAGTCAATAATAGTTCGATTCAATTTAAACAAGGCAGTAAATTATGTTGTTGGGTAGTACAATTTGCAAATTGTCGACCTGGGCATCTAAATATACTGTTGTGTCCACTATATGCTAGCTCCCTCATAAATGTGTACGTGTTATGCAATCAAGATAAGAGGGAGGATATGTCAACATTGTTTAATTAAAATTTGTTCAGTATAAATGTGTTTATTAAAAATTTAAAAAAATGTTACTAGATTTAAGTTTTGTTTGTAACGAAATTAAAAAGAATACACGTAGTATAATGCGGCCTCTTAGAAGAAAAACATAAGAGAAAAAGCGGATGGTAACCATGCCAAGATATAATAAAGAGCAGTAAGACAGTTCAGAATTAAACGACATACAGATAAGTCGTGTTTATAAAAGTTGCTGATTAAACGACATATAGACCAGTAGTGTTTATAAAAGTTCCTGAATAGACGACAAGCAGACTAGTAGCATTTTTGCAGTTCCAGATAAAGAGAGTTACAAACAAATTGTGTTTGAAGCAAATTGATAGAAGAGAATTAAGAGTGTTGCAGTTCCCAGATAAAGAGAGTCTCGAACAAATTGTGTTTGAAGCAAATAGATTGCAGGAGAGATAAGGGTGTTGCAGAATTGAAAACGGAACGTGAAACGTTAGTACGTAGAGGAGTGAGGTGAAGGAAGAAATTGTCTAAAAGTCGTCCGTGCGGAAAAATTAAGTGCGTTTGACAGATAAATAAAAGAAAGGTAAAGCTTTACGATATTAAATAAAAAAATAAGTAGGGATTTTAAGTTCTTTGGTTAATAGTTGATTTAGTTAGTAATTTATTTGTATTGTTATGTTGTTAAATGTTATGTTGTTCATAAATTGTGTTAGATATGTCCTGTCTCGTATTTTGATTGTGTAACACGTCTGAAGAACATCATTACTAGCGATCCTGAGCGCGGAGTGGATACAAAAATACATTTCCAAATTGACCCCACTAAAAACACGACTTGACGCTATTTTCGGCAAGTTACCAAAATTTGAATTTAATTATTTGAAATAGAAAGTCAGGACCCCAAAAACCTTCAGGTTTATAATGCGTAATTAACATGATGGTACAGCCTATAGGCCGCACTTAAACATTTTAGGGTTGTATGGTAGTCGTGTTAGTAAACAATTAACAAATCACACATACTACTACATTACGCAATGCCAAATTTTGAATTTTATATGTTATTCGTCCATGATGTAAATAAGTTGCCATAAAGGACTTGGAGCCTTTCGCGTGGCAATGGACATTCTAGAAATAGAATTTCCGTATTCAGTAAAGTCGCGATAACGTGAACTAATTACTGCATGGCGTTTTCACGTCTTCGAGGAGTTCACGTTTCTGGATATGTAGATAATAATATTTGATGTAGTTTTTTAAAAGGTACATGGTTTGAAAATACGTAAAAATTAGCTAAATTAACATTTACGTTTATGAAATGGAATATAAAAACAAATATGAAAGAAGAAAAACAAAGAGAAGAAATGTTCTCACCTAAAAGCTTTTTGAGATTTTAATATTATGCAGACGAAAGGTTAGGTGACTTACAGGAACAAATATTTCATTAAACGATTGCTTAAAAATTAATGATGTCATCCATGCAGACTTGGAGTATTTGTAGTGCTCAGGAACTTGAAAATTTTTGAACCATCGTGGTTTTCTTGATTTCCCTATGATTAAAGGTTTCAATTTATGTAATCCGGTTGCGTTTGTACATGTTAAGAATGTTATCCGTTCTTTTGCTGTTTTTATACCAGGGGCAATTTTCTCTTCACTGGATACATAAGTTTTCCCTGGCAAACGCTTCGATTACAAGCTGATTTCATCCGCATTGTATATCTGATTTTGATCTAAATTTAGCTCTTTAATTGTACTGGCAAGTTTATGTAAAAATGGAAAAACTAGCTCTGGCTGTGAAGATAATTTTTCACCAAATATTGTTAAAAATCTTATGCCATACCGTTTCTTGAATTTTTGCAAGCAACCATCCAACAAATCCAATGAATTCAGAAATTCAATTGGATAATTGACGACTTCATCCGGATCGGTAATGGAATCGATCGATTTAAACGACTGCAATTGGCCAGCGATTAGACTTTGGATTTTTATGTTCAAATATTTTTTGGTGCTAAAATGGCTCGTTCGCTCAACCAAACATGGTTTTTGTAGTTGGCACCAATGTTTGGAAACACTTTCGTAATCAATTCTTCTTTCAACGTTGTGAATTGACAAATATTAGTTGGAAACGATATGAGGCCAGTGGAAGCGTCTACAGGAATTTTTCCATTGCCAACGTCTAATAATTGCTTGGAAAACACGTCCGCCGATTGGTCATTTGGTAACGTGACTCGCATATTCGTTGTTAATTTGAGAATTTTCACGTATATCTCCACAAATTGGACGACTTCAAGCAAGCGTTAATTTCATCAGCAGCAGTTGATCTTAGAATGACTGGCAGCGTTTGGCGAAAATCGCCGGCCAGCAGAATCATCGTACCGCCAAAAAGGTTCTGATTATTGCTCAAATCTTTTAACATTCGATCGAGTGCCTACAATGCTCGTTTATGCGCCATTGCACACTCATCCTAAATGATTATTCTTGAATTCTGCAGTACTTTCGCCATAGAAGATGTTTTGGCAATATAGCACGTCGGTTCATCTATGGTTTGCAAATTAAGTGGCAGTTTGAGCGAAGAATGAGCTGTTCGTCCTGCTTCTAACAATGTGGCAGCAATTCCAGATGATGCAACGGCCAGCGCTATTTGACTTTGTGCGCGAATCGAAGCTAAAATCAATGAAATAAGGAACGTTTTGCCAGTTCCACCAGGCGCATCGAGGAAAAAGATTCCTCCGTAGCTATCGTTGACTGCCATCATCAATGTATAATACGCGGTTTTCTGCTGCTGATTGAAAAGTGGGACCTTTGTTCGTACTGATTGACTCAAAGCATCTCGATCGTATTTCCGTTCTCGTTAAAATTCTCGACTGAATGCATCGTGCATGGGGCGATTCGGCGCTGGCAATCCTAATTGGTGCAACATCTTGCCGGACATCAACAGTCTCAAATCCTCTATAGAAATCAACGCCTCGTTGTGGATCTCCTCGTTAAATGGAAGTTTGAAATTCGCGGCTGCTGTACGCACTCAATGCAAAATGTCTTCGGCCATATGCCCTTATGCCATATGTCTTTGTATTTGTTGCACAAATGAAGTGGGTTCAATGGAAAACACGTTGAAATTATAATGGCAAAAAGTGATCGAATTTGATGCGCAGTAGACGAAATAACAGCAACCTCGAGAAAATGTAAACACTGACAGGCTTCTCGATATATTGCGCACAACTCACCATTGACAGTTCGTAGTAATTTAAATGAAGTTGGTTCACGAACATTAACCAATAACAAACGCAGGTAAAAACATTCGTCATTGCTCGGATGAACTGTGTAAATGCGTCCCAATGTATCGGTGGAATATACTGCTATGTTCTCCTCTGGACCATAGAACTTAACTTCCGGACTAAACTCAAGAGCTATGAGACCCCAAATCTTATTATATCTCAGGTTGCCATCGGAGGTTCGGAGAACTGAGCCACCTAGTATTAAATTGCCCGAAGCATGATAGATAAATTTTTTAAATTATTAATTCTAATTCTTTTTATATAAATGAGAACACTCAACCAATCTAAATCTTTGCATTTATTTAAATCCAAGCAACAACAAGAAATTTCTGAATAATACAATTATGATTACCTGGATGTGGACATCCTTAAAACACAAAAAAACATATAAAAAAACCTACAGCGATACAACAAATAACCCCCAATATTTAATGCAATTTGAATATTTACATGTTTATATTTTTCTTTATTATTAAAGTTTTTCATGTTCGACACGCGCGAAATTATTATTAAATGTTTCACAAATTTAACTCACCAGTCTCAATTTAACCACGCTACTAAATTTCCTGCATCCTGCCTGTGGAGACGCTACCATTATCCATATTATAGTCCAACCCGGTGATCATCAATTTGTGATCGGACAATGATCTCTCTGCATGTTGCAACGATGCTAACCCATCTTTACTAATTCACATTCCGACCGTCACAAGAGCAGATGTTATAGCTGCTTTGCAACGGTCAAAAAATAAACTTACCAGCGGCATAGATGGTATACCCGCTTCTATACTCAAGGATTGTGCTTCGACTTTTGCGGAACCTTTAATACATATCTTTAATCTGATATTTATACCTCCGCCACCTTTCCACAATCTTGGAAGGTTGCACGTCTGTGTCCGGTGCTGAAAAAAGATAGTCCATCAGTAATCAGTAATTACCGACCGATCTCCATTTTATCGAACCTGTCCAAGGCATTCGAACGAATTTTGTATGATCATATTTACAGTCAAATCAAGAGTTCGTTATCCCTCTATCAACACGGCTTTATGAGCGGGCGCTCAACTGTCACGAACCTGGCATCCTTTAAACAGTTTGTGTCCGAAACCTTGGACAGCCAAGGACAGGTCGATACAATTTACACTGACTTCCAGAAGGCGTTTGACCAACTTGATCTCTATAGACTGATTGGTAAATTGTCATCGTTTGGCTTCTCTAATCAGTTGATTGGTTTCTTCAGATTCTATCTATTTGAACGGAAGCAATTTGTTGAGTACCGTGGTCATAGATCTGCACTCTTCTCGGTTAGCTCGGGTGTGCCCCAGGGGTCCAACCTTGGTCCTCTTCTTTTTATAATATTTGTGAACGATCTGCCCAATTTTATAACCTCGCACAAACTACTATATGCCGATGACTTAAAAATTTACGCAAGCATTTCCTCACTGGAGGACTGCCATCGCCTTCAGACCGATCTGGACTCAATTGTGACTTGGTGTAGGTGTAATCGGTTGCAACTACAAATCTCCAAATGTAAAGTAGTCTCTTTCACAAACAGAAAGACCTTGATTGACTTCTCCTACTCTTGCGAGGGCACAATTTTGGAGAGATGCGATTCCTTCAAGGACTTAGGAGTCACCTTTGATTCACGACTAACCTTCACTGAGCACGTTAACGATACCCTAGGTTGTGCCTCCCGCATGTACGGATTCATCTATCGTAACGCACGCGACCTCCGAAACATCCAATGTTTGAAACTTCTTTTCTACAGCTTTGTTAGATCAAAGTTAGAATATGCCGCACTGATCTGGTATCCAATACGGACACCGGACATTTCGCTACGGGACATTTCGCACCCGGACATTTCGCACCCGGACATTTCGCTCCCGGACATTTCGCTACCAGGACATTTCGCTCCCGGGGACATTTCGCTCCCGGACATTTCGCTCCCGGACATTTCGCTCCCGGACATTTCGCTCCCGGGTATATATACAGTATATATATAGAAGTATATATTATACAGGGTGTCCCCCGGATACACTTTACATATAAAGCGAAGGTTTCTGATTTGTAGCTGTCTTGTTTATTATTTTCTGATTTTTTGTGAAAGGGATAACTTTTTCAGAAATTTTTACTAAACAGAAGTTGTAGTCCGTTAAATTTCCTATCCGGAATGGAAAATTACCATCAGTGTTTATCAGCCTTTGCTGTTGAGTATAGTACGTTTTTGCGGACCTCCGTTCCCTTGTGCGACTGATCATGTGTTTTCAGTTATTTTTATACGACCGTATAAAATCATGCAACATAATCTCACAAAATAACTGATATATTGTTATGCGAACCTAAAGAACGCAGCGCGACTGCTCCAAGGAAAAAAAAAGGCGCGACTGCCGCAGGGTTAAAAGATACAGAGTTTTGAAAAAAAAACAAAATAAAAAAAATCGTGATTTCACGATAAAATCATGCAACATAATCTCACAAAATAACTGATATATTGTTATGCGAACCTAAAGAACGCAGCGCGACTGCTCCAAGGAAAAAAAAAGGCGCGACTGCCGCAGGGTTAAAAGATACAGAGTTTTGAAAAAAAAACAAAATTAAAAAAATCGTGATTTCACACAGCGTCAAGCGATGAATCATACTCGAGCTCTCGCGGTTCCTACTATAGCAAAATATTTGACCATTGGTCAAAGAGTGTACTACAGGCTTTAATATGAACAGTCCAATAAGAAGAGACATCTCCTAATTACGGACCTGTGATATGTGAATATGTGAACCACCTGGTATATGAATCATTTCCATGGTTATGATTAAGTTGGTAATATGCATGTAAGACAGAAGTACTATATTAGAAGATAGTCCCAAGTAGTTGAAACATGAAGTAAGAAGAAGAAGTAAGAAGTGAGAAAGATAGAAAAAAAAGAAGACTTGTTAATTTGACGAATCGATAAAATATAAATTATTATTATATATCATGCCACGTTTAATAAAATCTACAAGAAATAAAATGAAATTAGTCGATGATTTAAATTACGTATACGACAAGCATAAAGTGAATATAGATGGTTCGAAACAATATTGGATGTGCGAAAATCGATTATGTAAAGCCCGAATCCATACCAAAACCTTAAACGATGAATACGAAATTACAAAAACGGTTAATGAACATAATCACAGTTCTACAGCTGGAACAGTGCAGGCAAAATTGGTATTAAATAAGATGAAACAAAAATCTGTAGCTTCTCAACAATCGACTCGAGATATTGTGTCAACTGAAGTTAGCTCTATCACCGAATCTGCAAAGGCAGAACTACCTATAATTTCTTCCATGAGCCGCAATGTAAGACGTTGGAGACAATCAGAAAGTGGTTCTCCGGCAATACCGCAGGAGCGGCATGGTTATCCCATTCCTGATCGATTTCGAAAACTTGATTCTGGTTTGAAGTTCCTACAATACGATAGCGGAGAAGATGATATAGAACGAATTTTAATATTTGCGACAGATGCTGCAATCAAAGAACTTAAAGAATCGAGTGGTTGGGCAGGTGACGGTACTTTCAAGTGTTGTCCAAGCATTTATTATCAAATGTACACGTTGGACATCCAAAAGTGCAATTTTACCGTACCCCGGCTTTTTGCTTTGCTTCCTGATAAGACTCAAAATACATATAATAGATTATTTACAAAAATAAAAGAACTGGTGGACGACGCACAACCTGAAATTTTCCGAAAATTTTCGGAACACTACTATTACGTGTTGTTTATTTCATTTGTCACAAAACATGTACAAAAAAATTGTAGAATTTGGCTTCAGAGAAAGGTACCATCACGATGATGAGTTCAATTTGAAGATCAGATGTTTCCCGGCGCTTGGATTTCTACCGATCGATGATGTAGTAGATGGTTTCGAACAACTCGCTGATGATGACGATCTTCCACAAGAAATTGTTTCATACTTTGAAACATACTATATTGGATGCGAGAGAGGTCGTGGTCAACATAGGAGAAGAATTGAACCTATGTTTCCCATTTCTTTATGGAATGTACACACGCGAGCTCTGAATGGTATGCCACGTACTAACAACAATGTGGAAGGTTTCCACAATGCTTTGAAAAGTTCAATTACAAATGTTCATCCAAACTTGTGGTGTCTTATAATCGCTTTGAAAAAAGAAGAGGGTTTAAGTAGCGCAAAAATTGCGCAACATAACCGTGGAGTTGTTGTCCCAAAGACGAAGAAATACCGGGATATGGATCAACGCATCGAAACGTTGATTCAAAATTATGATTCAGAAGATAAACTTAACTTTCTTCGTGGAATTGCTCATAATTTAAAATCTTTTTAAAAAAATTAGTTTTTAACATGTTAAATTATATAAATATTTAAATTGATTACATTAATTTTTTATTTTTAGTTATTTTACATAATTTTTATGGTTACTTTACCATTTTTCAATTATTTTAATTGTTAATAATTTTTTATTAGTTTATTATTTCATATTTTTATTGTATTGGGCCTTTACAAGGTGGCCCTAATACGTTAATATGAAAAAACGGTATTAAAGGTAAAATATCCCTGATAATGAAAAACATGCTAAAAGTGGTAGCGAAATGTCCGGGAGCGAAATGTCCGGGAGCGAAATGTCCCCGGGAGCGAAATGTCCTGGTAGCGAAATGTCCGGGAGCGAAATGTCCGGGTGCGAAATGTCCGGGTGCGAAATGTCCCGTAGCGAAATGTCCTAGAATCATCCAATACATGCGGTCCACTTTAAGCGACTTGAGTCGATTCAGCGCCGATTTTTGAAATTCCTGGTATTCCTTCAGGATGGCATCTATCCGATGCAGGGCTACGATCATCGCATTCTTTTGCAACGGTTCGATTTCAAAACACTTGAGAGCAGGCGTTTCGTAACATCTGTTGTATTTCTCTGTAAACTTTTGAGATACAGCATCGACTGTCCACAGCTGTTGGCCAGAATCGATTTTCTTGTACCCAGAGGTAGCTCTAGACAGAGTAATATCTTTTATTGCAGGTTTAGCCGCACAAACTTTCTGGCGACGTCCCCCATATCCATATGCAGCCGCAATTTCAATGTTATTGCCGACGTTGCTGACCCCAACCATACGCCCGTAATCGTAATTAGCGACGCTCTGTTGCAGAAGAGTTGGGTGATCGCCCGTCTTTAACTTTTTCTACATAATATTATGTATTTTTTTGTTTTTTTTGATCTGTATACACTCTCCTTATAATTAGTTTATACTGTTAGGAGGGTGTTTAAATTGTTAAATAAATAAATAAAATAAATTTGAATCCGTGAAACCCTTTTATGCCCTTCGCATAATTAAATTTGTCCATAAAAATCAATACAATCGATTACCACTTCTAAAAAAGGATATCGCAGGCGGCCATTCTTCATACCAATGGACTGATCCAAATGATCCAATACATCAAATTTATTCGGTATTTTATTTATTAATTACCAATCCAATATTATACGTCGTATAATTTATACAGGTGCCATCGTATTTACACTTTCTAACTTCTTCTTTATTTCTGGGATCCATAAAAATAATCTAAATTTTTAATAACTTTCGTGCACCATTTTCCTGCGACTTCACCGCACGACGTTTTTAATTGTTCTCCTCTTTTATTATCACCATGCGCCACCTTCGACTCAAATTGCAAAAATTCTTGTCTAATCATTTTTATTAAATTTAGATTTTACAAAACTTAGTCAATTAGAACCCGTCACTTTATTTTATTTTACACTTTCAACTTTAATTTGTTATTAATTCCTAATTGACTTCATAAGTTGAATCCAAACAATTTTATTTTTATTTTTACATGTTTCCTGCTCCAATATAATTGAACAATAACATTAGTGTCCACATTCAAATATCTTTTTTATGGCTCTTGAACCTATAAACATTCGGTAAGCCGAACTTTCCTGTTGCTCTACAGTCTACATTATTATAAACAACTTTACTTTACATGAAACAATCGATTGATCAATCTCATTTATTAAATCATTCTATACAATGTTTATGTGAAAAACCAATACCTCGAGCATTCCTCAACTGAGGCTCAACTCCCCGGATCATCGCAATACATTCACGTATTCAGCAAAAGGCGTTCCTTGTTTCCGACGTTGGAATTTTTTTGATGATGCGTCCCATGTGAAATATCTCGGCATCTCCGAGTAAAGCAGTGTTCTTGCAAATGGATCACTTGCGCATATCGCGAAGAAGTTTGTCAGCGTTGTCTCAGGTGGTCGTTCAGCTCTCTGTGCTGCGTTTGATGCCGTGAAATAAACTCCTTGTCTATTCTCCAGGTGCACAGCTAAATGGACCACAGCGGGATGACGATCGTGTATGGCGAACGAAAAGATTCTCCAAAGCGCCTCATTGCTGCTGACATATCTTCCCATCTGATATTGCGAAACTTCATCGTTGGCATTAGGAGTTGCAATACCAAATACAGCCATGTCGCTTCCTTTCGTGACGTACTTGCAAACATATTTGATTGACTTAACAGAATTGCAGTACTCCTGTACGCCAACCGTTCATTTCGAATTGTCACGTTTGGTCGTCTGGATGTAATAGATCGCGCTTGAGAAATTCTTATTTGATTATCCTCCAAACGCTGCGTACGCTTTTCGTCTGTTTGATTGACTCGACGATAATGTACTTGGCTTGTGGTACGCGTACGCCGACCGATATTTTAACGCCTCACTGCTGGCATTTTTTCCAAAGAAATAAACCTCGAATTGCCAAGGTAGCTTGCTCCACAGCAAGCAAGCAAGCAAGCAAGCAAGCAAGCAAGCAAGCAAGCAAGCAAGCAAGCAAGCAAGCAAGCAAGCAAGCAAGCAAGCAAGCAAGCAAGCATGGTTCGCGAAGCGGAGCACGTGCTGGGCGGAGCACAGCTTTGTATCCTCCAACGCTCAAAAATTGAATAAAAAATTGAAGATGTAATATGGGTTAAAAGCCTGAAAAGGCGTAGAGAGGTGCATGGTGAGAGGCATGATAATAATAGAATAAAATGAAAGAAAGAATAAAAATCCTCAGACCGCCGGGTGAGGCCCGGTTGTCCATGATCCATGCTTGATGCGAAGTGTGGGCTCACAAAATAAAAATGCCGCTGTTATCGAAGGTCGCGAGGGGGATGGAGCGAAATCACCTGCTCCCAGAAATTCAGGGTGAAAACACCTACCCTTAGTATCGTCGGTAATAACCTTAGTAACTTTTTTTTTTTCGATTTTCGATTTTCTGGACTGACCACAATGGAGCATCCCGGCGTAGCCGGCCTTCTCCTTCATCTGAAAGTATACATTAGTGACATTGGAAATTATGGAGGCCGGTGGGCCTCGCGGAGTAGCGCTGAGCTAGACTGACTGGGAAATACCTGGGTTGTGGCTGTGGTGAATGAATATGAAAAGGGAGAAGTAAAGTTACGTTATTGATATAGTAGAATCCCTAATTCGAAGATTGAAGATATCCTCGTAGAAAGTGGCTCCTACCTGAAAAATTTGACGAGTGATGCGAATTGCATCTACCGTCATTGAATTGGTGTTGTTGGGCTGAATGTATTAGAATCTGGTGAGTGGGAAATTAAGTCGAATTTACACAAATCTAGTGGAATAAATCCACTTTCGAAGAGAATTTGTGTAATTATACCGGTGTACATATGTTAGTCTGTGCAACTTTTTTTTTTTTTTTTTTTTTTTTTTCGGATCGGCTTTTCATACCCACTGATGAAAACATAATTAGGGACATGTTTAGGCCGCGCCACCTGTTGACGTCATAAAACGCACTTTCAATTTTTTCCCGAAGTTTTCAACTTCCCGGGCAACTTTTCCAATTTTTTTTCACACAAACCTTTGTAACATTCCAAATGTTCCCACCCCGACTCTGTCGTCGATTTTATGATCAATTACATCTAGATCAAATTTATTCTCGAATTTAATATTTTTATTTAACAATTTTTGTCAATAGACCTTTTATTAATTTTGCTATCATGTATATAATTATTATTTAGTATGAAAAGATCAACTAAATCAAATGCCACCAAATTTAAATCAGTACTATTTTTTCATCGGCCTGGCGTATTAATAAGTCAAAGTTACTCGCCGACAGAATCTCGCGCTCAATCAAGGTTAGCGTGGTAGAAGTCAAGCTTGCAGCACGCACTATTTTTGCACTCCTAGTTTTTGAGTAATTTTACAGTAATTAATAAGAATTACAAACCAGTTTTTGTGTTAAAACGTTCACCGAATGTCAAGTGACAATTTTACTAAGTTATTTCGAGCCAACGATTTTTTTATAATCGAAATTATTGATTTATATAAATCAAAGATCCTACAAGGACGCCATAGAATTCCAATCGATAGACGCAGAAGTGAACGGATTTTTCCTGAGCACTGCGCAGTCAGATTAATGGTGGTGAATTTATTTCAAACAATAACAAACTTTTGGAAGATAGTAATCGAGAAAGACGTTGACGACAAAGATCAATTTCAATCAATTGAAACTGAAGCTAATCTCATTTATCCATCCAATTGGAGAATCAACATCAACGACACACAGTATCATATTTTATTATTTATTAGTCAAATTTCAGATAAGAACTTTAAAGTTCATTGTTTGCTTGTTAACAATTGGCTTATCGATTTGTATATATGTTGTATTCTTTTAGAACCTTATTCAGAAATTGAATATGCCGAGGGAGGATCCAGCGAGCTCGTAGGAATCCAGCTACGTATATTTGTAATCATCATAAACGTGAGTAATTGCATTACTCACTATATAAATTGTATTCGCTTTGAGTTAACAACCTTTATTTCTGGTAGTTTGCTAACAACTTGTACTATTGCTTCTGTTGGTATCTGTGTTTTGCTTTTTGGTAGCATAGTCAAGATAATTTATGATCTGTGTATCAATTCATTTTAGTGGATCGTCACGACTTCGTCACGACGAGGCTACGATCTTTTCAGACGAACATTCAATTATTTATAAATATTTTAATTATTGCAGTAATAAGTTTTTCAAATTGTACCAAGAGATTTCGTTAAGTTCAAATATTGTCATTTTAAGTTACACAAAGTGTACATTTTATTTTCTGTTCACTCAAGAATCTTATTTTTATGTTTTATTATTAAATGGTTATTGAACGATTAAGCATCGGTGTTTGTTTATTAATCCTTTTGGCGCCCCGAGCATTTAGTATCAGTAAGCTAGAGAATACCGAACCCCGAACACTCGCATTACATCAGAGTAACCTTCGCTCTACGACTAAGGCAAAAAAAACCAAGAGCTAGCCAACCTGTTCAACATCTACGGTTGCAAAAGTGGCCTTTGTAACAACTAATGAGGAAGTGGTCATCCTTAAGTAAATTATTTAAGTAAAGTGGTTACACCTTGTCGGAGATATAGGCAACAACTCACCAAAAAATCAGCCAAATCCGTCGAGCCGTTCTCAAGTGATGATGAGACATATATATTTGGCAGTTCATTTTTATATATATAGATAAGTCACGCCAAAACCTTTTTTAGCATCCGTTAAGAAAAAAGTATTATTTTATTTTCTAAAGCTAAACAATTTGGTTGGTTTGGTACAAAAACATAAGAATAATATAATATTACGAGTTGTATGCAGTTTGAAATTCGTATTGACAACATTGTTCACGTTTTAGAGTATACGATAACTTTTGCGTTCACGTTTTGGAATAGGTACAAAATCAAATCAGGTGTTCATGTTTGTGGATGTTCACGTTATGGGACGTTCACGTTATAGAGACTACACTGTATTTCGCGCATTTTTTTGTGTACCTACCCCTTTCCGATAATATAAACGTCTAGATGTCTAGAAGATCATGCAGCACTCACGCTACACAAAATTTTTTAATTAACAAAGTTATGAGCATACTACTGCCCTCCTTAGTTAAAATGCCTTAACTAATAAATTGGTTTTCGCAAGAAAAATGACTTTATGTAGATGTAATAACGCCGTTTTCATTTCATTTTACAGATATGTATTTTATATAATCACATTTACAGAAGGTATTAAATACTATTTTATAATGACGACCACATTATAACATCTATATAAAATCATTTCTCTTCAGAATATGAATTTGTTAGTTAGCACGTTTTAACCAGGGACGATGGAATATATCAAATGTGCTATATTGTATCACCTCACAGTCATGCTCAGATGCAGATCATCCTTCGACCGGCCGTTTATATTAAAAAAACAATCTAATGTGACAACATATTACTTTCCCATTCACTAGATTCCATTTCATTTTATATTAATACAGTAGACCCCGCTTATTATAATCAAGAATAATGAGATCAATCGGGTATTGAGATCACTTTTGCGAAGAAAAGGTCGGCTGTTAGGCTGCATGGAAAAACATGAAAAATCATGTACTATATTGACTAAAATTCGGTTTATGCGATCAAATTTTTGTTAAGTTTTACGGCACGGTGTTCCGATTTTCAGACGTATTATAAATTAGAAGTTTTTATAAACAACTTACCCCGCCAAAATTATAGACAAAAATCATCGGATGACTTTTTTTTAATCCCCATTAAAGGAATGTTACTTCTATTTTTCAGTTTTTAAAAGTTATCAATGGTTAATGTGATCAAAAACCCCGAGTCCCAATGTGATTACATTAAGCGGTGTCTACTGTATTAAAAAAAAAGTTACCCCCAAACATTAAATTTTTTAACTCGATTACTGTGACATATCAAAGTTACGAGACGGTGATCAGCTTAAGCGGTTAAGTGCGTTGCTGCTAATGCTGAATGCCCGGTTCGACTCCGGGCTCAGTAAAAACTTTATTCTGACCGTCTCCCCTCGGAAGGCAATGGCAAACCACCGAGGTGTAATCTGCTTAGAACAGCCTCTCTGGAGATGAAGTGTATACACTTCCCGCGGTTCGGAGCCCGCGTTAAACAAGTAGGTCCCCTATGTGTGTGATAGTACTACAAACGCACAACACATACATAGGAGAGAGGTCGCCAACATCCGGTAACGGATAGGCACGTTAAGAAGAAGATCAAAGTTACCAAATTTAATTTGTCGGATATTTATATCGTATGTACATATATAGTATAATAATTCATATTTTTTTAAAGCGTTTATTTTATATTTTCACTTTAACAATAAAAAAACATGTCTGCATTGAAAAATATTTTCAGAAGAACTTGAATATTTGCGAGACGCCGTCTACTATATGCAATAAAATTTTAACTATGGTCGTATTTTGATCCAAATTACTTTCGCGAAAACCAGTAGAATGGTTCAATTTTGAATTAATTTATTATTGATAAATTTAAATTTGTCGCTATAAATTTTATGTTTACTGTAAGTGTGAATTTTATTTTCAATGTGTGTTATTTTTAATATAAACTTTGCTGAAAATTGGAATTAAAATTTATAAGTGCATAAAATTGACATCATGCGAAGATTTCCAACCTACCCTACCTACAGATTTCAGTAATGCTTTTTTACTTTCTGAACCCCTAGGTAAGGAAAATATTGTTTTTAAATTAAAACAAAATGTACGAGGCTGGAAGATAAAGGAATTCGTTCCAACGCCGTGATAATGATCGGATCGAAGAATTTTGATACGTCGAATTTAGATCATAAGAATGGCGAAATATCAAGTTGATGCATAAGTTCGTAGCGTTTTTTTAAATTTAAAATTTAATTCTTAAATATAAAAAATACATAAACTACTGAATAATATATTCGCCTGCATTGTTTATCATTGACTCCCAACGTTCTGGCAGTTTTTCGATTCCACGCCTGAATAAATCCGGTGGTTTGGAGGTGAAGAAATCGTCGAGCCAGTTTTGAAGAGCAACGTCGTTATTAAAAGAGATTTTAGTATTGGAATTTTAAGAGCGAAAAAGAAGAAAATCTGATGGAGCAAGATCAGGAGAATAGGGCGGATGTGGAATAACCTCCTCCCAACCGAGGTCTTGAATAGCTGCTTTTGTAATGTTAGCAGTATGCGGACGGGCATTATCATGCTGAAAAACCACTTGATGCCGTCTTGCCGGTCGTTTTTCTTGAATTGCAGCTTTTTGTTTTGACAATAATCAGAAGAGGGACTTGCCCAGGTGTAATGATGTATGGTAACGTCCTCCCAGAACAAAAAAATGTCAAATACTTAGGCTTTCACCTTAACCGTCGACTGACGTGGGCCAAGCATATTTGGCATAAACGCCTCCAACTGGGACTTGTGTATCGAAAAATGTACTGGCTTGTGGGCCAAAACTCACCCTTATCTACAGACAATTAACTATTATTGTATAAAACGATTCTGAAATCCATATAGACGTATGGTGTTCAACTGTGGGGTTCTGCCAGTAATTCCAATATTACAAAAATCCAGCGTTTCCAATCCAAAGTTTTGCGTGAAATTTGCGACGCTCTCTGGTATGTCCCAAATAATATTATTAGTGCTGCCCTACAAAAGTTAATAGTGTAAAGGAGTTATTTCTTCCATGAGCAAAAGATAGCAGTCGAGACTCGCGGACCATCCCAATCCATTAGTGTGTGATCTAATGGTCGAACTTCAGGATAGGATACTAAAGAGGGGTGATCACATGGACTTACCCCATCGTATTTTCTAAAAATATTGTAACAACTTTAAATTGCCTATAAAAATGTAACTGCTAATCTAAAAGGAGACCTACTAATGGGTTAGTACTCCACTGTGTCACTTTTTTATGGATTTTGGATTCGGGGGAGGGGCAAGTATTAACTTGCACGCACTTAGGCCACTCTACCGGGCCCATTGTACTGCCTCCACTTTGTTGCTCACCCCCAGCCTGACCCACAATGTCGACACTGCTAAGTATGACCGCAGCCGTTAGGCAGTCACTCGGCCTTACCACCGACCAGAACTCCCCAACAATGGCCGGCACTACGAACCAGGGACGTCCGCTCGATGACCGAGCTCTGAGAAGTCCCGCGATTCGCACCCTACCAATGCTAGGTGCAGTCGATGGGTGGCCCCTGGACCAGGCCACCCAGCCCGAAGCCTCAACAAAGTCAATCATTGCGTAGTCGATGGGGAGTAGGGGTGATTTTTATTACCCTGTTTGACATATTAGATCAGGTCAAATCAGGGGGACCGCCGGCTTAACGTGCCCTCCGAAGCACGGAGACGGTCATTGAAGGAAAGGAAGTGTGTCACTTCATTGTCATTGTTATTATAAATAATGTCAAGCAGTATTACTTATTGTCCCTTGGACAAATTGCAATGTAGATTTGGAGTCAATTAAAAAAAACAAAGTATTATTGCATACACTGTTATCTTTTACAATGGGTTTTTTAATAGCCACTTGAATTTATATACTCTTAATTTGTACCTGCTTATTCCAATTTTTCTTTTCGGCTATTTTTTTGTCGGTTGTTTTAGGATTGCATAAAATAGTATATACAACCCGTGACAAAAGCGCCATTTAATCTCTAGTGCTAATTGGGATCCCTTGGAAGAGGGGGAAGCTAAAGTTTCCCCCACTACCGCTGAATCCCAATTCGCACGCGAAATTAAATGGCCTCCTTTTGCCACTTGGTGTGTAATATACTATTATTCCAGTATAACAAAACCTGAAGCATTATTGGTGGGTCGGATGTGTCTTGTCTGCCATAAATACATCTCCCAAAATGGTATGAGGATATGTTAGGGGATACAATGTAGCTGAAGAGTTTTCCAAAATATTCGATCTTACGTTAAAATGTGGTGGAAAATTATAAATATTCTTCGGAAACTAACGTCCCCTAACTAAATTACATTGTTTTGAATAAATTCAATCGTAAAATACAAAAGTTGCCTACTTCTTTGTGAAAATATCTAACCAAATGTAATATCAGCTGGTTATCAAATTTAATTTTAAATTATGTTAATCATACCAAAATTTTCCTCATTTAATTTGTAAGGTACGATTAAATTTAAAATAACGATTTCTATAAAGCCCTTAAGCCACACAGGAGGCGGTGACGCCACTGGCTACTACGCAGCTGGATAAAACGTACCTCAACCTCAAGCTGAATAATGAGCTTCAAACGAAGGTACCAATATGCAAATTCAAAATTACAGTAAACCTTGCACTTACCACCTGCGAAACTTGAAACAAACGGGGTGATATAGGAATCGAAGACCCGTTTTGTAACGTTGGCGAGCTCGCCTTCGATATTTCCACGGTCTCAGTCCTTGTCCCAAAAAGTAAGTGGGGATATTCGCAGCAAGCTGAAAAAATGCAAAGTCACTATAAAATCGATTAACAAATTAACACCTTCCAAGCTCTTCCACGAATAAAGAAAAATGGCAGGGCAGCAGTAATCTGATCGAAAATATTCGGACGTTTTAAAAATTACACTGTAAATTCAATTCCCGTTGCTACACAGGTGTTGGGGGACGGTGGCCTAAGGGTGGTCACCCCAAACAAATTTAAAATTTTCCTATAGCAAAGAGGAAGGTTTATAGAGTATACTGTAAAAATTTCACTCGAGATGATATACATAAAATTTCGAGAAAAATCAATTTGAAAGTACGTAAATTTAGCGAATTTTTCTTCGATTTTTGGGGTGTGCATTCGATAGGGAGGTTTATCCATCGTCAAAACGTTTTGACTCTAGCTACTATGCTAAACATACGAGCAGGCGCCTTCCATAAAAAAAACCGGGATAAATGAAACCGGGAGCTTAGAGACCCTTAAAATATCAGTAAAAAGTATAGTTGCGGTATGGGGCAGTAAACTATTACGTTTCACCCCCAAAAAATCGCGTAAAAACAAAAAATAATCGATGTTACATGTACGAGAGACGAGCTGCATCTGCCGGTGCGAAACCTTTACCTTTACCTGATATGTATTTGATGGAGCATCCCGGCATGGCCGGCCTTCTCCTTCATCTGAAAGAATACATTAATGACATTGGAAGTTGTAGAGACCGGTGGGTCTCTGGGAATTGGCGCTTGGCGGACTGACTGGTTAGAAACCTGGGCTGTGACTGTGAATATGAGATATGTGAAGAAAAAGAAATTTTTACGTTTGCCGATATAGTAGAGTCCCTAATTCGAAGAAAGAAATTATAATTTCTATTGATGACCTCGAAGTGAGTGGCTTCTACTTGGAACTAGTCAGAATTGGCGACTAGTGGGATTGTAGTGATACTATGGGGGGTGCGGTGCGAAATACTCTAAGTGTTAGGGTCATTCATATTGCACGAACCGTCAACAGAATGAGCGACGCGCGGGAATCTCGTTAATTTTACATGTAAATTTGCAAACTTCAAAATCGATTAACTCAAAATTTGGATAATACCTTCTCAAGTTTAAATTACATCAGTAAACTATAGGGAGTCCGAGAGTTGCGATACACCTTGTATAGAGTGATTGTATGAGCCTAAGGAATTTGGATTGAAAAAGAGCGATTTTTTGTTGAAGATAGGGAGAAGAGATAGTCGCACGGAGTAAACAAGGCAAAGATTTATACGAAGAGCGTTTGGGTAAATGGAAAAGCGGCCTTTGCGAGGATAACGAAGGTAGAATCGGTGCATTTTTAGGTTAGATTCGTACGTCAAAACGAAAGGAAGAAAATATAGCCAACCCAAGAAGTGTATAGGGAAATTGAAAAGTCACTAGAGTGAAAAACCACTACCAAAAATAACTTAACACAACACAAGTTCTTCCGAGGGGTCGACCCGAGCGCTTGTGGTGTTCGCGATAACTGATTCTGTTACTATCACGAATTGTACTGTAAATAAAGTGGGTTAAACGGGAGAATTTTTGAAGTCATAACACTGGTAAAGAACCATTTAAACACAAAAATGAATTCGGATGCGGAACGAGTAAGCATAGGAAAAGGCGGCGGGCGCAGCGCGGATCGACCGCGGACGAGAGTGGGAAGAAGAGAACAGCCGCGTACGACATATTCCGAAGAAGCAAAAAGATTACTAGATCACCGAATGCTACTAAATCACAGCATAGCGAAAATGAAGAAGGGGAATACAGCAGTACCGATTCCAGGAAATCGCCTAGAAAGGAAAACAAGTGCAAGAAAAACTCCAGGGTGGAGGAAAAAATAGACCACCTTACAAGCATATTGGAGAGTTTCATGACTGAAATGAAAACAAGCGTCAATGCAATAAAACAGGAAATGGGCGACTTAAAGAGGGAGGTGGCGGAAGTCAGAAAGGGGGTGGAACAGACCAATAAAGAAGTCCGATCAATGAAAGAAAAAAATAAGGAAACTTCAGAAAAACTGGAAGAAGAAATGGGAAGATTGGAGGCGAAAAGCGCAGAACTCGAGCGCAAGTTGGAAAGAATGGAAAGAGATAAAATACGTAATAACGTTGTGATGAGTGGAATAGTTATCGAAGAAGGAGACCCCCAGAAACTAAAAGCAGAAATAAAGGACCTCGTCAAGAATAAGATGGGAATAGACATCGCAATAAACAAAGCGTATAAAATAGGGGAGAAGAGATGTGTTTTTGAACTGGACAAATGGGAAGATAAACTAGAAATACTGAAAAACAAGATCAAACTATCAGGTAGTGAAATATACATGGACAGCGACCTTACCCCAAACGAAAGAATTATAATGAAAGAAATCAGAGAAAGGGCAAGGAAGGAGAGAGAGAAGGGTAACAGAGTGAAGGTGGGACACTTGAAACTCATTATGAAGGAAAAGGTCGTAATCTGGAATGAACAATGCAAAGGGCTGATTGAAAGGAAAACGGGGGCGACGTTTCCCGATACAAAAAACTGAATAATAACGAACTGCATGATGAATTTACGACGGACAGGCGAGGCCATGGCAAAACGATTAAAAGGAAGAAACGAAATGGGAGGCAAGAGCTGGTAAGGATTGGCACGTGGAATGTGAGGACGATGCTGAGGCCGGGGAAAATGAATGAGATTGCGAATGAATTGGAAAACTATAAAGTGGACATAGCAGCGATACAGGAAACCAGGTGGAAGGGATATGGAGAAGTGGTACAAGACGGTTTTATATTCATGTACTCCGGAGAGAATATGCAAGGTAGAAATGGCACGGGATTTTTTATAATGAAGAGAATGATCAAAAATATATTGCACTTTAAACCAATAGGAGGAAGACTCTCGTATCTAAGAATTAAAACGAGACCAAATAACTTATCGATTGTAAACGCATACGCGCCAACCGAAGAAAGTAGCGAGGCAGAGAAGGAACAGTTTTATTACGAGCTGGAGACACTTTATGAAACAATCCCCAAACACGATGCAATAGTACTTATGGGAGATTTCAATGCAAAAATCGGAAAGGAAGAACACATGAGAGCGGTAGCGGGGAGACAAACAATACACACATGCACAAACGACAACGGCACAAGACTATGCGACCTAGCGACGGCACTGGACATGATAATAGCGAGTACCAAATTTAAACATAAAAAAGTTCATAAGATCACATGGACCTGGCCCGGAGCAAGTAACATGGAAGGTAATCAAAAAGACCACATATTGGTGACAAGAAGAAGAGCCTCGTCGATAAAAGATGTGAGATCATTTAGAGGAGCGAATGCCGACTCTGATCACTACCTCGTAATAGCAGAAGTTAAACAGAAGACGTCCTTAACAAAGATTAAACAAGAGATAAGGAAGGGAATTGCAATAGAGAAACTTAAACATGAGACAACTATAAGGAAGTATGAGGATAATATAAGGGTTGAGATGGAAAAAAGGAGGAAAGGTGAGATAAATGACTTGGACGAGGAGTGGAAGATAATATCAGATAGCATCACAACAACTGCAAGGCAGGTGATAGGATATAAAGAGAGAGCAAAACGGAAAGCATGGTTTGACAATGAATGTGGAGAAAAAAATAGAGAAAAAAATAGAGAGAAAAAAACAGCACGACTCAGGTGGCTAGAGACAAATACAGAAAGGTACTCAGCAATTACAGAGAAAAAAGGAAAGAAGCCGAAAAATTGTACAAACGGAAAAAGAACAAATGGTTAGATGAGAAAATGAAGGAAATAGAGGAGAATAGCGCAAAGCATAACATGAAAGCATTCTATGACCAAATAAACAACAAAAGAAAGATACATGCGATCAAAACAAGAGGCATGAGGAACGAAGATGGCAGACTGGAAAGTGAACCGGAGGAAATAAAGAAGATCTGGACGAAACATTTCGAGGGGCTGCTGAATGTGAAACGAGAAAGGGAAATAGAACGAACCGAAACGGAAGAAGCAGAGAGCGAAGAAGAAATAGCAGAACCAGAAAGGGAAGAGATAAAGGAGGCAATTAAAAGATTAAAAAACGGAAAGGCTGCGGGTAGCGATGAAATAATGGCGGAGATGGTGAAGTATGGCGGAGAGGCACTACATGATAAAATATATGAACTGATAAAAAGAATATGGAGACAAGAAAATATGCCGAATGGATGGTATGAAGGAATAATAGTTGCTATAAGAAAGAAAGGAGATGCCGAAATATGCGAAAACTATAGAGGTGTAACACTCCTAAACGCGGCCTACAAAGTACTATCAACGATTATACACAACAGACTCAGCGAGTACACAAATAATATAATAGGAGAATACCAGTTCGGTTTCAGAAGAGGAAGATCGACGGTGGGTGCCATACACTGCCTGAAACAGATTGGAGAGAGGAGTTATGATTACGACATGGACATACACATGCTCTTTGTAGATTTTAAACAGGCGTTCGATACAGTGAGTAGGCAAAAACTGCTGGAAACCATGAAAGAACTGAGGATACCAAATAAATTGACAAGGTTAGTCATGATGACACTCAAGAAAACGACAGCCAAAATAAGGACTCCAGTAGTAGAAACAGAAAATATAGAAGTGAACATCGGAGTGAGGCAGGGTGATGCGATGTCGGCGACACTATTTAACATAGCGCTAGAAAACATTATCAGAAAAACAAAGTGTAATGGAACAATCACAAATAAGGAGAGTCAACTCATTGCATACGCTGACGATGTCGTAATCATTTCAAGAACGGAAGAAGGAATGAAGAAAGTACTCCGAGAAATAAAAGTAGCAGCAGAAAAAATGGGTCTGAAGGTGAATGATGGTAAGACTAAATACATGAGGTGCCAGAGAACTAAAACCGACAACAGAAACGACATAAGGATAGACGACTGCATTTTCCAGAAGGTCGAAAGCTTTAACTACCTGGGAGTGCGAATGATGAGTAATAACGATGGAAGAGAAGAAGTTAGAACAAGAATACAGGCCGGTTACAGAGCATATTACGCAAACAGAGATATATTGAAAGATAAGCAAATAGCGAAAAAAACCAAAATTAGAATATATAAGTCACTAATAAGACCGGTGGTAACATACGCGGCCGAAACCATGTGCATTACCAGTAGGGAGGAGGAACAGCTTAGAGTCTTCGAAAGGAAGATATTGAGAGTAATTTTGGGCCCAAAAAGACTAGATGGAGAGGTAAGAGCGAAAATGAATTTTGAACTACGGGAGGAGATGGACGGAGAAGATGTGGTGAAATATATGAAGGCGCAACGCATAAAATGGTTGGGGCACATAACGCGTAGCGGTGACGAGGATGTGACAAAACGATTAACGCTATGGAAACCGGACATGGAAAGAACGAGAGGAAGACCGAAGGCACGGTGGTGGAAATGTGTGACGGAAGACCTGATGGAGATGAACGTGCAGAACTGGCGACATGTGTGCAGCGACAGGGCGAGATGGAAGCAAATAGTGAAGGAAGCAAGAACACATCCGAGATTGTAAAGAAGCGATAGCAAATAGAGTGATAAAGGTAATATTTTTTTGTAGAAATTTATTACACCGTTTTGGGGGCACTCAAAGTCAAAATTTGGTCTAGGCCCCCATTTATTGACTTTAATTATTTACACAAAACTTCTCACCGAAAAGGTGATCGAAATGGGCTCGGCTTGTGGTCTTAAGTGCATGCGCAATTTGCCCTCCTCAAATAATCCAGATCTAGAGATCCTGACTTATAGTCATTTCTTTATAAAACAAGGCAAAGCTCAAACTACCCTCTTTCGAATCCAGTCTGGTGTTCCCTGGAAAGTCCCCTTCGTCTAATATAATCGCCAACAAAGAAAATACCACCTTCGCGGGTAACATTGCTATAATGGCGTCTCATATAAACTCACAATTGGCTTCTCGTTTCCTCCAACTCCATCTGGATAGAATCGAAGATTGTCTGAACATATGGATACGGTATAATACAGTAAGTCAGTACACATTACTTTCATTCTTAACAGGAAGGAATGGTCAGGTGTAACATTGTACAGTAATCATCTACCCCAAAAAAATTGAGGTATAATACCTGGGAATTCATCTGGACAGAAGACTTACGCGGGAGAAACACATATGGTATAAACGACTCCAACTGACACTCATCCATCGGAAGATGTGTTGACTTATGGGTGGTCACTAAACAACAGTGGAACATGATCTTTGTCTTTTTGATTGGCTATATGATGTTGTGTTCCGTGACAAGCTGTGGCGGCTTGTCCTAAAGGAGACATGCCCTTCTATCTAAAATCGGAAACAACAACTATCTAAAACTAATAATCTTTTTCTTCTTCATATAGGACAATGTCCTGTTATTTACATACTGCTCTAATACTTCTTTAGGGGTTGTTATCCTGTGACGATGACGTACAACTTTCGTGCCAGCTCTTACGTGGTCTACCGGGTAGTCTCCTAAACTCTGGCCTTTGAGTTTGCACCACTCTGGCAAGTTTTCATTTCCTCACCATGGTCCCTCCAACGTCGACGCCTATCTCTGGTCCATCTGAACACATCCTAAATATATGTTCCATATTTCGCATATCTTTTACTTCTGACCCTATCGCGAAGACTGAAATTGGTGATGGCTCGTAAAGTTTTCATTTCAGTTTTTCTTGTCATTGTTTAGTTTTGAATGTATCGGCTCTTGTTTCTGCTGCAGATATGTTAAGATTGGTCTTACGCAAGTCTTATATATTTAAACTTTACTTTATATATTCATATGTATGTTTTTCTGACCATAAAATGCTAGAAATAAGAAACATAAACAAAGAAATCCAAAAAAGCTCAAGGAAAGACAAGACCAAGCAGATTAATGGCATATGTGCTCAATTAGAACAACATGCTCTTCGAATGGAGTCTCGAGAAATGTTCGATAAGGTGAGATACTTAGCCAAGGAATTCAGACCACAAACACAAATAATAAAAAATGCAAACGGAGAAATTATAACAGACGTAGAAGGAATCTCCAAAGTCTGGAAACAGTATTGTGAAAAACTTTACAAAAACAAATGACATGATCAAAACCCTAAAGAAAAAATAGAGGACATACCGCAGAAAGAGCCAGAAATTCTAAGATCAGAAGTAGAAGCGGCGATAAAGAGACTCCGAAACGATAAAACCCCGGGATGCGACGAAATAACGGCAGAGATCTTAAAGAGCATGGGAGACGTTGGGATTGACGTGATGCACACAATATACGAAGAAGTGTGGAATACAGGAGAATGGCCCGAGGATTGGTGCAAATCAATATTTGTACCTATACACAAGAAATGCCTCCCAACAGAGTGCAAGAACTACAGAACCATCGCACTTATATCTCACGCAAGCAAGGTCGCATGCTCCACATCATTAATGAACGTCTAAAGCCGTTCCTTTCGCCACAGATCCCAGATGAACAGGCGGGATTCGTACAGGGCAGAGGCACTCGCGAACAAATTTTGAATGTTAGACAGATCATCGAAAAGGCTAGAGAATTTAACATCAAAATGCATCTATGCTTCGTCGACTACTCTAAAGCGTTTGATTCCATCAGATGGACACACCTCTGGATGGTATTGAAAGAAATGGGTGTGCCACATCATCTGGTGTGGTTGCTACGATGCTTGTACAACAAAAGCAAAGCCGTAGTACGAGTGTCAAGAGAGTATGCAAATAAGGATGCATAATCTCGCCGATTCTGTTCAATATATACAGCGAATATATAATGCGCAAGGACTTTGACGAATGGAAGGGAGGCGTATCCATAGGCCGAAGAAAAATTAATAACTTGAGATATGCCGACGACACTTTAATCGTAGCATCAACTAAGGAAGAGATCGAACTAATAATGCAAAAGTTGGACACATACAGCAAGAAATACGGCTTGGAACTTAACAAAGGCAAAACAAAAATTATGGTCATAGACAGAGAGCAAATTAACGTACCAGAAATCGAAATAGCTGGGTATGAGGTGGTGGATAGTTTTGTTTATCTGGGTTCGCTCATAGAAAGAAATGGAGGATGCGAAAGCGAGATCAGGAGACGACTGACAATAGCCAGATCAGCAACAGCGAGACTGGTAAAAATCTGGAAAGACTCATCCATATCAAAAACGACAAAGCTACGGCTGGCAAACGCTTTGATCTTTCCCATTGCAACGTATGCAGCGGAAACATGGACGCTCAAGAAGGCAGACGTCAAAAGAGTCGGCGCGTTCGAAATGTGGGTATACAGAAGGCTCTTAAGAATACCATGGACAGCACATAGGACAAACATATCCGTTATAGAAGAACTACATATCACAAAAAGACTGATAACAACAATTAAACAGTCAATATTGCAATATTTCGGGCACATAGCGAGAAGCGGCGACTCAATGGAAAGACTTGTTGTGGAGGGCAAGGTGGAGGGACGAAGACTCAGAGGAAGATCGCCAACCCGGTGGACGGACCAGGTGAAGAAGATGACGGGTTGTGGGCTGGCGGAGGCATCACATAGGGCGCATGACCGGAAGACATGGTCCCTAACGGTAAACGAAGCATCTCTATAAGGTCACCATACTCTTTCGAGAGGAAAGGAATGAGGAGGATGTATGTTTATTTTGCCATATGAAATCGTGTAGACATCCTGACACCACAGCCGTTTTTGTTGCTTGTAATTTTACTTCTTGGGCGGTGTTATTGCTGTTAGATATGTTGACACCAAGATAACGTGTCTGTATGACTTGTTCAATTATTTTTCCATTAATTTCCAATTTACAACGTACTGGGTCTTTGGAGATCACCATGCACTAAGGTTTCTGAGTGAAGACTTGCATATTAAGCTCTTCTACATGTGTGTTCATTCTATGTAGCAAATGTTGCAGATCATCTTCGTTTGCAGCTGTTAAGAAGACGTCATCGGAATAGCATATAATTTATATTTTGGTGTTTCATGTGCTATAGCCAATATTGGTGCTCTTGACATCGTTAACAATGTGGTCCATAATTATGTTAAAGAGGGTGGGTCTCAAGTATCGCCTTATCTAATGCCAATCGAAATGGGGATCTCTTCCGTTAGTCAACATTGTTTATTTTAATTCTTGTTATGTTATTAGTAGAGATGAGATTTTTAGATCGTATAAATGTTATACCAGAGAGCGTTAAAGGGTTAATTGATACACGGCCCCGTTCGAAAGTTATGCTGTATGAAAAAGAATTAAATGTTAGTTTTTACATACTAATATTCCAGCCAATTTCAATTAACCCTTTAACGCTCTCTGGTATAACATTTATACAACCTAAAAATCTCATCTCTAGTTATTAGTGTTTAGTTGTATGATTAGATTAATCATTTTTCTATCAATACCTGTTTCTTGCAGTATTCGTAATACGTCGATGAGTTGTACTCTGTCAAATGATTGAATAAGGTCGACGAAGCAGAGGTACAGAGGTTTGTTAAATTCGATGGCCTTTTCGACTAATTGGCACATTATAAATATTGCATCTATGGTCGAGCGTTTTGTTCGGAAACCTTGCTGTCCTTCGCTGATGTGTTAATTTTGCAGATAATATTTTTGTTAAAAGTTGTGAAATGCTGCTCAATAGGCATATTCCTCTATAATTTTTTGGGTCTTATATTGGTCCATTTCCCAAGTAGCATCAAATTCTACTAGGATTTTGAATATGGGAAGTGTTATACTTGTTCGCCATTGGCCAGGAATACTTCCAACTGTAAATATTTTCTGAAATAAGATGGTTATTTCATTAGCCAATTCATCTGGCCCGTATTTGATCATTTCATTTTTTATTCGTTCGATGCCTGGGGATTTTCTATTTTCAAGCTTCGCGATTGCATTTATTACGTCTTCTAGACCAATATCCATTTCGTCATGCTATCCGTCGTCTTTCACAGCATTATCGGGGATTTCCTCCATCCAGTCGTCAGTATTACATGCAGTTGGATCGTACAGTTTTTGGAAGTGGCTCACCCATTCTTCTTTAGATATTGTGCTCGTTTGAACGAACTCATTTAGGAGCTTATTCGGAACTCATTTAGGATTTTCTTATAAATAGAACGGTTACGGAGTTACAACCATTAGAACTTCTGGTATGTCTTTAAAATTCTTTATTTGTTAATGCTATTAATAGATATTCCGCAGATCCAAAAATATGTCTAACGCATGTCTTTAAACCATTTTAACAGATTAATATTTATATCAACCACGATCCTCCTCAATGTATCTGCAAAGCATAAGTAGCGAGTGACTATGAAAAGAAGAGCAGGGCGCGAGACATGGAGGATCCAGAAAATTCCGACCTATCACGTATAACGGGTCTGCCTATTATATATTAGTATATTCTCAAAAGAGGTACGAATTAGGGCCCTCCTAAAGGTGAAATTATACTGCAGAATCATAAATGTTAATGCTATTGAAGGGAAATTGAGTTCCTTTACGATTAAACCGGATTAAACATTACCCAAAACACAACATTGGCAAATATTCAGTCCATATTCGGTAGTCCCATTAATTTATGAGACATAATTTCTATAAAATGCTATCCTAAGGCAAAAAAATCTGATGGGAAAAAACACATTACTTTCCAATTTAGTAGATTCCACTTAATTTTATAATAAGTATTAATTAAGAAGATGTTAACTAAAAAAAAATTTTAACTCAATAAAATACACAAATTACTTATTATATTCCCACCATGTTAATATAATGTCAAGTAATTTTCTTAATGTTTCTTAATTTCGAAACAGATTGTAGATATTCGTTTGAAAAAGTAAAATAAAAAAAACTTTGAAATATCAAAGTTACGAAATTTAATTTGTAATTTAACACGGTAACTAATATTTTTTAAAAGCACTTATTTTATATTTTGATTTTAACAATAAAATAACATGTTTGCATTGAAAAATTTGTAAAATTATCATTTTCCAAACAAAATTAGAAATTTTCGGATTGCGGTGCCGTCTATATACAATCAAATTTTAACTATGGTCGTAATGATGTCAGAATTAATTTTTTATAAGTAATTAAAAAATTCGTTTGATATCCCTATAATACTTCCCTATAATACTAAACGCGTAAGCGCCATATTGCTTTTTATTGGTTTTCCTAAAAACTTTTTTTTAACACACTTTAGCGAATGTAACGAGCCGCCAATCGAAAAAGACCATATTTTTACAACAAATAGGATAGTTTTTGTCATCCCCATAGCACATTAGATCGATAAATTAATTAAATTCGATTTTATTTGAAAAGTGCTGCTTAATAATTATTGTACGTTTTTAAATTTTAGTACGTCTGTCACTCTCTTGATACAGGTCACCGTGTAGTTAAACGAGAGAGACGGAAAACATCGTATGATTTTTAAGTATCATAACAATAATAAATTAATTGACGTGTCAGCTTCTGTCAAAAATTACATATTACATTTTTTTCAGACGAAAATTGAAAAATCTCAAATTTTAAGAATTTTGGATACATTTCGAGGTGACAAATTTCTTTGTACATTTAAGATTGCTTAGTAGCCTTAAATTTGTGGTACGCCACTATCGCTATATTGTTAATACAACTCATTTTAGATTGAAAAGTGCGGTTATAGTTACTCCGTGTTGAGTATGAAATTTCAAAAATTACAGAAATCACAACTTTTTCTGCCGTTTTGTGGCTACCAATTGCTCCGTGAGCATCGAATACATGTGTTTGACAAGTTTTTTCGTATGGTTACGTGACGAGGAATAAATATTTTATGACAGTATATCCCGGTGCACATAAATTTTTCGTTCGGTGAAGAAAGAACTTTGATTATTTTGTTAATTCACAATAATTCCACAAACCAAAGAGTCTAAATGAAATTGAACCCCGTGTACAAAGTGCATTTATAGAAATGGGCATAACTTTGAGAAACATAAAAAGTGTTTCTACAACCGTCGCATATAAATGTGTCGTAAAATTTCTTCTTCGGGTGGAAGGAAAATTTTTTTATTTAATTTTTTTAATAAGTCAAATGGTGCGATTAGATTATTTATTCCACCTTGCTTTTTACGCTATACGGTAATTAAAACTGGCAAAAGCAACTTTTTTCCATATAAAAAATGTAATTATTTAAAATAAATCATTAAATAACTAGGTACCTACTATAGAAGATTTTTTATTGCAACGGAGACAAAAGTGCATAAGGCAAATTTGACTTTTACTAATGTCCGACCAAAGGCGGAGAAAGATCCGTATTAAAATTACCCATAAGTCTATTAATTTTTTTTTAATTCCAAATTTTATATTTTTGAAATTTGAATTATTTTTTTATCCCCTTACTTTTGAACCTACGAGGAAATGTGTAAGAACTAATTTTATAGAGGACCGACGTGTGCTTCAGCCGAATTTTTTAAATTTAAAATTCGTTAATAGATAACGTCGTCGTTGACGTTTTGGAGGTATTTTCACAAAAGTTCCAAAAATGGTCCACTTTGGGTTCAAGTTTTGGGTCGTGAAAGGATAATTTTACTAAACTTTTTTCGTTAAAAATTCTTAAAATTGCTTGCCAAATGAGATTTCGGCGATAAAAATTCGATTTTCGAAACAAAAATTTCCGTTATGGTTTTGAAGGCGGAAGACTTCAAAAAAAAATTCAAAATTTTGCTTTTCATTTTATAGCTTTGCGGTGCGAGATACGAAAAAAGCTATAGAGGTAAAATTGTTTAGCCCGGGGATCTACTTCTGATGCCGGTGGAAAATTAAAAATCCGTTCGTAAATAAGGACGCTAAGGCCGTTTGAAACATTTTCAAAATTGCGACCTTAAAACTGATGTGGCGCGACGACTATGATAAAATTTTTAATTTTAAAAACGGTTACGGATGGCATTTTTGAATCTCGAATTTTTCGAAAAGTATATTTTTTTTCATGGGACGTCAATTAAGGTGGCAAATTGCAAAAACGAAAATTTTGAAAAACTTTGATTTAAATCAAACCCATTTGCATACAAATATTTGCGCGCAATTTTAAGCGAAACGAGTTGGTTTTTCGAAAAATTTTATTGAACACTTTTCGTTTTATTTGGCGAACTTTAGCGGTACGTGCAAAAAAAATTTCAATTTTCCAAAATTTACAAATATTTTTTTAAACGTCCCCACATGTGTCGAAAAAATTGTTTGATTAATGTTAAATACTTAATGGGGATGCTTCATACTTGCAACAAAGTATTGGGATAATTTGTGAAAATTTTACATCGCATCCGGTAGCACTTTTCAGCCTTCGAATTTGCGATTTTGTACAATCTTTGGAAGCGTTTTCTACATTTTACGAAATTTTTCCTCTAAGGAAAAATAATTTTTCTAAATTTTTTACATCGACTATCTTAGCAAATACCGGCCAAATCCAATTCCGACGTTAAATATTTATATTTGGAAAAAAATTTTCGCGGTCGAAAATTTCGAAGAAAAATTTTTACTTTGTTGCACACTCGACACCCCACAATGATGGTTCCTTTTATCTAATTAGGTTCGAAAACGTCGTTGCATTGTTCCTCGACAATTTTGCAACGAGATCATTCAACTTTTGTTCAATTTCGCCATCGACGTCGCGACACGTTGATGCGAATTTCAGATTTTTACAAAAAACGTCAACTTTGAGGTCATTTTTTGGGTCGCGGAAGAATATTTTTACTAAATTTTTTTCGACACAAATTTTTAGAATTACTCGGCAAATGAGATATCGTCGTTAAAAATTCGATTTCCGAAAAAAAAAATTTCCATTTCGATTTTGAAGGCCTTCAAAAAAAATTTGAAAATTTTGTTTTTTATTTTATAGCATTGCGGTACGAGATGCGAAAAAACGGTATAGAGGTAAAATTGTTTAGGCCCGGGGTCTACTTCCGATGCCGGTGGGAAATTAAAACTTTCTTCGTAAATAAGGACGCTATGGCCGTTTGAAAAAATTTCAAAATTTCCACATTAAAACCGTTGTGGCGCGACGACCGCGAAAAAATTTTTAATATTAAAAACGGTATCAGATGGCATTTTCCGAGCGCGAATTTTTCGAAATGTATACTTTTTTTCGTGCAGCGTCAATTAAGGTGGCAAATTGTAAAAACGCATATTTTGAAAAATTTCCATTTGAAATCGCACAATTTTTGAATATAAATATTTGCGCGCAATTTGAAGTGAAACGAATTGGTTTTTCTAAAAATTTTATTAAACACCTTTCGTTTTATTTGGCGAACTTTAGCGGTACGTGCAAAAAAAATTTCAATTTTTCAAAATTTACAAATATATTTTAAACGTCCCCACATAATGGGTCGAAAAAATTGTTAGATTAGTGTTAAAATTTTACTGGGGATGGTTCATACTCGCCACAAAGTATTGCTATATATTTTGAAAATTTTACATCGCATCCCGCAATACTTTTTAGCCGTCGAGTATGTGAAATTGTACTGCTTTTGGTAGAGCTTTCTACATTTTGCAAAATTTTTCCACAAAGGAATATCAATTTTTCTAAATTTTTTACATCGATTATCTTTACAAATACAGGCCAAATCCTAATCCGAGGTTAAATATTCATATTTTGAAAACAAAATTCAGTCGTCGAAATATTCGAAGAAAAACTTTTACTTTTAAGTCTACTCGACATCCCACAAGGATGGTCCAGTTTAGCTAATTAGGTTCGAAACCGACTTTGCATTGAAAAAATTTTCCATTTCGATTTTTTATTTTTTTTATTTTATAGCATTGCGGTACGAGATGCGAAAAAACGGTATAGAGGTAAAATTGTTTAGGGTCAGGGTGTACTTCCAATGCCGGTGGAAAATTAAAAATCTCTTCGTAAATAAGGACGCTAGGGCCGTTTGAAAAAAATTTCAAAATTTCCACCTTAAAACCGTTGTGGCGCGACGACCATGAAAAAAATTTTAATTTTAAAAACGGTATCGGATGGCATTTTCCGAGCGCGAATTTTACGAAATGTATACTTTTTTTTCGTGCGGCGTCAATTAAGGTGGAAAATTACAAAAACGCATATTTTGAAAAATTTCCATTTGAAATCGCACCCTTTTTGAATATAAATATTTGCGCGCAATTTTAAGCGAAACGAGTTGGTTTTTCGAAAAATTTTATTAAACACTTTTCGTTTTATTTGGCGAACTTAAGCGGTGTTAAGTGGCAAATTGCAAAAATCCTCTCGGTATATTTCAAAAGTGCTTCCCGTGTATAGTACTCAAAGAAAGTAAAACTAAATGTTAATCTGTCACCTGGCTCCTCCTAGTTAATTACCTAATATGTTTATATAAGTAAATTAGTTAAAATATTAAATTATAGTAATAAACAATACAAATCACTTTGACAGATCAAAATTATCCAAGGCAAACCATAATCTTTTAATAGCGCTTATTTTATTTTTGCATTTTAACAATAATTTAAGAGAAAAATATCAAGTGTGGGGTATCATAAGATGCGGAAAAATAATCTCGTTCGATTGATATAATTTTTAATTTCATATATTCCACTGGGAAGTGGCAATCCTCTTTAGCAATTTTCATTCTTCTAAAATATGGGTTAAACATGGACGGTTTTCAACCAAAGTCTCAAAATTTGTTACGTAAATGATGGGAAAGTAAAATAGGTAACAATTATTTTACTGCATTTAAATAGTAAAGAGCTATTTTTCCGTAACAAAGATGGGGGAAGCTGGAATAAATTTTATTCTCTTTACTAGGACCTTCAAAAAGATATACTAATTTTGCACCATCTAATGACCCCGGATTTTGCCACCACAGAGGAAAAACCACGCGAAGAATGATAATTTTACAAATATTCAGGAATATTTCGGTTTCCGTGCACTTTAGAGCAAAATATTAAGTTATTGAAAATAAAGTACACTAAATTGTCTAGAGAAAAGGTCTACAACTTTTTTCTAATTAATCGAACGGTTACGGAGTTACAGACATTAAAACGGGAACAAAGCTGTTTAGTTAAAATTATCATTAATAAAAATATTTTGAGGAACACCGAACAATGGCAAATATAATATATCCTGCGTCCTGATGGCTGTAACTCCGTAACCATTCAATTAACTAAAAAAAAGTAGAAGATATTTTCTCTAGACAATTTAGTGTATTTTATTTTCAATAACTTAACATTTTGCTCTAAAGTGCACTGAAACCGAAATATTCACGAATATTTAAAAATATGTCATTCTTTGCGTAGTTTTCCCTCTGTGGTGACAAAATCCGGGGTCGCTAGAGAGTGCAAAATTAGTACGTCATTTTAGGAGTCATAATAACGAGAATAAAATTTATTCCAGCTTGCCCCCATTTGTTTAAACAATAAAACACTTGTCGACTGGCCTATTATGACTTAGATTGATTTTTAGTTAAGAAACTTGTTTTTGATCTTGGTTCAGAAAATGTTTAGGGATGGAAAAGGGTGGTTTCAAATTAAAGATACGGAAATAATTAATTAATTACAATTTCTATGTAAAATTTGGCAAGTTTACTTTAATTCGTCTAATATAATTTAATATATTTTTTATTTATTACTATTAAAATAAGAAAGTAATTTAATACTTTAAGAAAGTTATTCAAAGTAAAATAAGGATGGCGTTAAAATAATTTGAAAGTGTTACATCTGAATGTGACATCCTTTTAGAGCTTTCAACTGTAGGGATACTTTCATTAAATATATACACAAGACTTAATCCAACGAAAAGCATCACACTGATAAGATCGTTCGTTTTTGGAATGGAAAACCTGATTATATAAGTGGTACATCTATAGAACATCTATACACATAAATATTTCCTCCGATAATAAAGTTTTCCTTTTAAAGTCACCACTAAAACTATTCATTATCACTCAGAATTTTCAGCACAAATATATTAGTAAGTAAAATAAAAACGAATGTTTTGTGCAAGCAAAGATCAAAAGTTATATGGCATTCGCTTGAGGAAGTTTGAATTCCTTTTATATATGCGAGAGTGAAGCACTTAGACGGCGGAACTTTGATCCAGAACGGCATCGTTATCTTTGTATTTACAACCAGAGCATACTCGATATGGTAATACTGGGGATCATTTCAAAACAGGTTTGGATTTTGCAAAATTAATTCAAATATGCAAATTTTCATTATTTTTAACTAATAAATTTATATTTCTTACTTTTTCGTGGTTGTGATACATTAAATATTATTTATAGACATGTCTATATTAAATAAATTCAACAACCCTTCATTTATATTTTATAATTAATATTCTTTTAATTAGTAAGTATTTCTTATTGTTTATTCAAGTAAAAATGTCTTTTGTAAATTAATTTTATTTTATAATTACAAGGTATTCTTTCAAGTACTTTGACGGCTCTCCTTGAGGTTGGGGATCAACCTGGTCAAAGCCACAATGACTTATAGGAAAATTTAATTAATCGGGTTGTTTTCCATTTCCTTTTACATAGCTTACAGATCAATCTTTAACTTAAGATCACAGCAGTGTAGCCGCGACGCAACCAGGAACGGTCCATCCTCCGAGATTTGCGTTCTAAATGAAATTTTCACGAATATTTCGTTAACCTTTCAGTGGTCGTGCTATGAGCTAATGTTCACGTTTTAGTTTGAAACGCTGGCAATTTTGAATGACTCAAAGAGGAACCACCTACCCTTCCTAGTAGGAAGGAAAACTATAATACCCTAGTTTTACACCTTCCCTTACAATATTTGAACCTCGTTGTAAAACTTGAGCCATTTGTTTTCCGTCTGTGATCTTCGCGTTAAGTGATGTATTGAAGTGTGAGCGATTTCCTCACTGCGCGACCACTCGAGGTGTATAAAATTTTCATTAAAAATTAAATTTAAAAAAAATTTTAATGAAGGTAAATTTTAGATATTTGCATAAAATTTATAACACAAAAATCTCCTCGTCGTAAAAACCGTAAAATTAAAAAGCTATGCTTACAATGAGGCAAATATTAATTTAAGCAATGAACTTGTAAACTGTATTTTTTGATTAGTTTTTTTGAATTTTTCCGATTAAAATTTTCATATTGTCAGATTGGAAGGACATAACCTTTAAAAAATATCCAAATGTAACGAAACCCTTTGGGTTATTATTCTATTGACAGTTAAAATGCTATCATCAACATCCGACAGAGCTTGTGGAATTTATAGAACTATTAGTCCGTTTAAAGTGCTATAATTCGAAAAATGCTATAAATATCGATATGGGATTTTCACACACTAATTAGGGTCTAGTACAACTCGGCGTGGCCGACTCGCCGCGGCCATCTCGCCGCGACCAACTCGCCGCGAACCCCCATTTGATACATCTTGACGCCTGGTTCTATATCTTGTATCATTCAAAACATTCTTGTGTAGGTGGTTTGTAATTTATTTATTTGACAAGAGAGCGTAAAAAATAGGATACACTCCATCATGTGCCTCGGCTAGTAGCGTATATATTTGTGCAAATAATGGTGGCATTGGTTTAAATGTCCCATCACCGTACCATTGTTTGGACATCCTAAGAAGAACATTATTTACGTTTTATCTTCTGCCAAAAATAATAATTCGGTCAGAGTTAGGCCCGCTGTCGGTCAATAAAAAATTTTCAACTACATTATCGGGCTGACGTTCGCAAATCTGGTAGCATTCTGGGATAATAGGATTTTCTAAATTTACTGGGTTTGAAGGCGCCGCATTTATTTAAATTATTTTTCTTATAGAAATTTTGCGAAGAGCTGGAATACTTGGAACGACTCCCTGGGCACCTTGCGATAAACCTATTCATTTAATCTACTTCACTTGTACCTTCAACCGTTTCTTCCGTATGACGTTTATTTTTGGTGACAACTTTTATTGCTTCCACTTGAGCAGCTGAACTACCATGGGAATGGTCGTTGATTGTCTTGCCAACATTCTCAATAACATTATGAATTCGTGCTTTGCAACCGACTCTCTCTTCGTCTCACCAGAACTTCACATTTCCGTGACTACTATATCTGTCAAAAACATAGATACGTAAACCCGTCACTGGAAAATTTTTCCTTTCCACGTTGACTCTGTACTTCCATAATTTATTATTAAACGAAACTAATACTTGAAAAAATACTGACTATTTACTATTATTGCGAGTGTATTTAAATAACAATATTTATGTAATTTTTAAGTTGATAATATTTGGTATCATATAGGAAACACATAGTGCAATACAAAAGATTATCAATAGATAGCGCTCCTAAATTGGAAGGCACAATAAGTTATTACTTTGGCTCCAATTGCAATAATAAAGCAAACAAATGTCGAGAATAATAAATTAATAAAGACGACACAAGATGACCAGCCGAAGCGGCGGAGAGGAGAGAACGACCGGTATTATAAAAGGCGACTACACAAAGATACCAATCTTCCCGAATCTACTACCCTTTGTACTGTTATTTTATTTTTTGACAAGCCCGACCTCCTTATGATTTTTATTAAAGGCAACCCTTACCGTTTCCTTCTTCATGTAGAAATATATTTATTTGTAGATTAAACGGACCGATTTCTCAACTATAATATTTACAATAAATTATTATATACATTGTAATAATTTGCTGCACGATAACGGCGACTGTGACAAGATGTACTAAATGGGGGTTTGCGGGAGATGGATTCGCGGCGAGATGGGTTCGTGGCGAGTTGGCGGCGGCGAAATGGCTTGCGGCCAGTTGGTCGCGGCGAGATGGCCGCGGCGAGTTGGCCGCGGCGAGTTGGCCGCGGCGAGTTGGCCGCGGCGAGTTGGCCGCGGCGAGTTGGCTGCGGCGAGTTGGCCGCGGCGAGTTGGCCGCGGCGAGTTGGCCTCGGCGAGTTGGACCGCGGTGAGATGGCTGCGGCGAGTCGGCCGCGTCGAGTTGTCCCATCCCCCACTAATTATAAGATGTTGAACTATTTATTTAAGCAAAATATTTTTTCTTTGATTTTCAAATAACTTGTCTGTTTACAGAAGTTTAAATTTGTTCGTTAATATTATTGTTATTATTCTAATTACGTGTAAAGTAAAAACCCTAAATAATGTGTTTCTAAACTTATTTTACTTAAAATTGCGATTTATTGATCACAAAAATGGATATTTCTTGCCATGAGCGGATCGCTCACGCGCGACTACTGGAGAAATAAAATGCATCGCAACCACTGACGGGTTAAACGCTGATTTTATGGCAAAATGACGTATTATCGATATTATTTAAAATTGAATTCTCTTTAAAAAAGATTCTAAGCACATATTTTGTAATATTAACCTTTCCGAGCTATAGCCGCGAAGAGCTTAGAATTTTCACACGGCTCAACTTTTGATACATTTCTATTCGTTACCACAACACCTTATACGGTAGATTATTGCGGATCATTTCCTTAAAGTTGTTTTTTCTGTAGTCCTAATTCATTCTAATTGTATTTTAATTAATTTTCGTACATTTGGTGGTCTTCTTCTTCACATGCCTTCTCCTATCGGAGGTTGGCGATCAACGTAGCTATCAGGACCTTCAACGCACTGAAATTCATCTAAAAATTCCTCTTCGTGACCATCGAGAGAATCACTAAAGGAAACTTTAATTTTAAAACTTTAACTTTAAAGGAATCGAAGAGACGGTCTCTTCGTTACTGCTAACGCTGAATATCTTGTTCGACTCCGGGCTGAGTAAACCTTTATCCTGACCGTATCCCCTCGGAAGGTAATGGCAAACCACCGAAGTGTAATCTGTCTGGGTACAGTCTCTTTGGAAATGAAGTGTATACACTTCCCGTGGTTCCGAGCCAGCGTTAAGCAGTAGGTACCCTATCTGTAGGGGATTATAATACTTCAAACGCACAACAGGTGCATAGGAGAAAATTCACCAATGCCTGGAGTAAGGCATAGCACTCTAAGAAGAAGAAACTTTAATGTGTCACCTGTTTGGAGCAAGTCCCAAGCAGTAAATTTGACGTGTAAACCCTGATGTTAAAAACTAGCTCCGAGTGGTTGCGGTGCAAAGACCGTAGTCCGTCAATCACGGGAATCTGCTTCCAAATAGAACAGTTGACAATAAGATGTAAGATAATAATGGGATGGTAATACAACTAGAGTCAAACAGATATGGTCACTCAAAACCTGAATATCGTCTGAAGTACAAGACAGTGACCCAACCGATAATCTATTCACAGGTAGCAAAGGTTGATAACCCAAATGGTAGCGATACACCAAATGAAAAAAGCAAAAGAGTTACGTGTCACGTGTTTTTCGGGGCTTACCAAACGGTGATGGCAACATTTTCTACTGTTGCTGCTACCATGGAGTTTATTGGAATGACGCAGTACTCGGCTGAGAATACCAATTTCCTCTGTGCAGCGACTATCACTTGCCCCCCCCCCCACGAAAAAGAAGGTAGTCAAACTCAAGTCGCGGTTGCAATAGTTGGCAAAATAATATGAATAAATACGACCGATCAGATCCTACATTGTCTTGATGGTCAATGTTTACATTGTCATTGACCGCTGAGAGCAAACACACCGTGGTGGTAAACAAACTGAGGGCAATTCCGCCGGCCATGTTTTTCCAACAGCCGGCTTACGAAGACAAGTACACGTAATACGCAAATATGCAGAAGCTATACAAACTTCCGGCTGCAGTATAATCTCGATACACTTCTCTATTGCTACTTTTATCTAATATTCACCACCGAAACTACGTAATAAAAGACAAACTTACCCGCCAAAAAATAAGTGTCTTCTCTCTCTTTACTTTACTCAAAAATCCCTTTTTGTGCGCATGATATCGCGCAAATCAGTGACATGGGCTTTTCCATAAAGAAAGTCCGTCATGTGATATACAGGAGGCGTAATTACGATTTTTCACACCGCAAAATACTTAAACGCACCAATGCAAAATGGGGATCTTGTGCTCTTCCCATACCATTTTCTGAGATTTTTAAACCAAGAGATTCTGCGGCGTCCATTAATCTTTCCTTGGATTATCACCTGAAGAAGTCGATATTTTTCGTTTCTCATCACATGTCTCAGATATTTTAATTTTTTTTCTTTATTGTAAGCATTATTTCTAATGTCGTCCCTCTTCTATGTAGTATCTCTTGGTTTATGATTCGATCCATTGATAAGATACCCATAATTTTCTTGGATGTGTCTTGTGAGAGTCCATGCCTTAGAACCATACAATAATACGGGGCAACAATGCAACAATAATCTGTTCGAAAAACAGATGGTGACAACACACTTTGGATTTCGGGACACATTAGGAACGAGGGAAGCACTATTTTGTGTTCAAGTGCTGATCCAGAGATGCAGGAATCTGAACTGCGATGTGTTTGCCTGTTTTGTGGATTACCGAAAGGCATTCAACAGAGTGCAACATGACAAAATGGTAAATCAGAAAATCGCAATACCTGGAACACGTAAACCGCAATGAAAACAGGTAGCAGTTCCTTTAGTGTATCCCACAAGAGAACATAGCCGGAAAAAGAAGAATAGGAAGAAGGATTTTATGGCCGAAGAACCTTAGAAACTGGATCTTGATGAAAACCACGGTGTTTTTCCGCACGGCAGTGAATAAAATAATTAATGCCAGAATTATAACCAACATCCGGAACGGAGAGACATTGGAAAACGAATATTTATAACCTCTTTATAGTTCTTGCAGGGCATCTTTTAATATTCTCTTGGGCGATAACACACATTTCTGACGAACTCCTTGAGGAACTTTGATTTTCTCGGTGGTGGTTCCGTCAAGACTTTTTTCCAATATTTTTTCCGTTTTTTGATTCCAATATAAGTTAGCTATAATTCTTATATCTCGACTATCTATATTGATGTTTTATTATTTTTGTTGATTTTTCGTGTTGAACCCACGTCACTTTTCATGGAGGAAGGTGTCTCTCAAGCCCCAAAGCCATTTAGAAATCCAAATTGCATGCTGCTCGCCGTTTCCCCAGATCTCCGGTATATTCTTCCATGGATCACTCTCAAGAACTCTTTCAGGATGTGACCCATCAAGCTAAAAGTGCGATAAATCTTACATTCCTTTGCATGGTTTACTATGGATAGTGCAAGAAACGTTAATTTTAACCAATCATTGGGTATGTTGCCAATATGGTATATAGAGTTAAATAATTTGACTAGAATGTTTATGTTGATATCGTTGAATATTTTCAATTTTTCTATTTGTATTTCATTTAAGCCAGTTGCTGTGTTGATTTTTGCATTCCTCATAATATGTTGAACTTCACTTCTATAGTAATATCCGGGCCAGTATCTACTTGTCTATAGGTTATGTTTGTTCACTCTATCGTCTTGAAATAGTTCTTCTATATATTTTTCCATCGGTAACCGACAATTGGGCGCGATCGATTGGACGCGGTGACAATCGGGCGCGATGACAATTCGGCGCGGTGACAATTGGACGCGACGACTATTGGGCACCAATACAATTAGGCGCGAGGGAATATTTATCGATTATTAATTATTAATAACGAGAGGTTGGACTTCTTCCGTTATTTTGGGGAAGGGGTTTATCCCGGTTTCTACGAGGGGCAGGTTCGTCCGTGGAATAGAAGGAGGGCTTGCCTCGTCCGCTATTTCAGAGGGGGGGAATCTTTCCTATCTACAGTGAATCCACTCTACAACCTTACTCCCGAGGGGGAATTCAACAATGAGTTTACCAAAGGCTTTAATGAAGGATCCAGATGGTATGCAAAGATTATGATAAAATAATATTTGTAATGGGTATATTACATAAGTAATGGGATTTAAAGCCAAGTTTCAGTTCAGGTTTTCCTCAAAAATATCGGTCACCACTCAGGAGCTAGTTTTGGATAAGGGAAAGCCCAACAACATAAACGTGACCTCAACCAACCCAACAAAGCCAGATGGCAAACAGTACACTAGTTATAGTAAAATTGAATAAGGGAGGCTCCCCCCCCCCAATGACATGAATTCAACTAACCCAAACGAACCAGAGGGCCAATCACTAGATAGGAAAGATTCCCTCCCCCCCGAAATAGCGGACGAGGCAAGCCCTTCTATTCCAGGGACGGACCTGCCCCTCGTAGAAACCGGGATAAACCCCTCCCCCAAAATAACGGAAGAGGTCCAACCTGTCGTTATTAATAATTAATAATGGATAAATCTTCCCACGCGCCCAATAGTCGTCGCGTCCAATAATTGGATAATTATTGAATAATTATTATCATCACGCCCAATCGATGGCGCCCAATTGTGCTAGACCGATTTTTCCATATATTCAGTTTTTCCTCTATGTTCATTGCTATTATCCCCATCTTTGTTCAGCAGCACACCTTCTTCCCCATCTCAAAAAACTGCTGTTATTTGTTCAAAGAATTCTTCCAACGTTTGTTCACCTTTATTTGCAGTGGGGGTGTATATGGTACAATATTTATATCAACAGGTGCAGCTCTCAAATGTAGTAGAATACTTCTGTCTGAGTATGGAACATAGTTTTTTACTGATCTGTCAGTTTCTCTAGAAATAATTATTGACAAGCCATTTCGAAGATTAGGATCATTATTACCAGCATAGGGAACACCGCTATCATTTCGTCATGTGAATGCAGAAAAAACCTAAGTCACAATTTCTTGATTTTCATTTTATTACAGAAAATTATAGTATGAAATGTGTTTTACAATGCATAAAAATCCTAAGTCGAAAATCCTAATAATATTTTATAATAGATTTGGACCTACGATTTTTCTGCATTGTAAAACAATTCTCAAACTATAATTTTCTGTAATAAAATGTAGATCAAGAAATTTGGACTTAGGTTTTTTCTGTATTCACATGACGATTTGTCTCATACTTTTCACTGACCATCCATCGCATTTCGCTCAATTCAATTTCCTCATCTCTTGCATTGTGATATGCAACTTTCCCACTTGAACCAAACTTCGCACATTTCACGTCGCGATCTTCTTGGCCGATCAGAAGATTCTTCGCACCCTGCCCATTTAAGGGGCGCGCACACTTGGGGCCAGTTTTTAGTTTTTGGTTAATTATCCTGGGATAATGGAATGGTGGTTTTCCTTTGCCTTCCACACTGCTGTATCTCCACCGTTCTAATGGTATTCCATCTTCGCCTTCAATTTTTCTTTTAAGGGGTCGTCCATAAATTACGTCACGCAATTTTAAGCAATTTTTAACCCCCTCCCCTTCGATCGTCACACTTCGTCACACAAACCTAGACCCCCCTCCAAGTATTACATCACATATTATTTAGGGGTAGCACCCCAGAGGAAACATCTATGAAGGGCGGTCCGCCCCCCTAGCTACACCAGTGGCCACTCAAAAAATTGTTTTTTTTAAATACTTATAATAAAATATTTAATCTGTATATTTTGTGACGTCACAATTTTTGAACCCCCCCTCCCCCCATCGTCACACATCGTCACAAGGGTAGGTACCCCCCCCCAGGAGCGTGACGTAATTTATGGACGACACCTAATACTCTTCCGACACACTAGATCTTCACTCTCAGTCACTAAGTCACACACTTAGTTTTTCCTGCAGACCAACGCAATTGCCCGGGGTGTGGCTCGTGGAGGCACAAGTGAGAGTTAGATCCCCTATCAGGACCAGTTACCAAGAACCATCTCCTGTCTACTATAGTCGTTCTGATGAAAGGTGCTACTTGTACAACGTCATCCTATACCTCTCATTTCAAAACATTATTTTATAGTAGTTTTTAGCAAATATGCCGTGCTTTGAAGTTTCACAATTTCATTCTATGGGATTCTTGTCGTTTCTGAACTAAATTGGTAACCTTAATTGGTATCAATCGTTAGATCATAGTTTGAACCTCAATGACCTTCTACGATTTTCGTTTGAGTCTCAAAGGTGGCGGAGTTATTCGAAAAATCTTGGAGGGGTTGTAGACATTATGGTTTTTTTTAGGTGAAATTGCTGTCAACCGTTAGAGCATCCTTTGACCCTCCATGAGCTTCCATTCCTTTCGTTTGAGCCTTAACCGTCGCGTCGTAGAGTCACTGTCGAAATCTATGAGGGGGGGGTAGAGACATGTTTTTCTATTTTTCTTCCTATTTTGAATTTTTGCGTAAAATTAATGTGAATCGATAGAGTTCAATTAGCTGTATCTTACAGTGTAGTAGTCCGAACGAACGCTCAAAAGTCCCCTAAAACCCCATGTCGGCTTCTCCTTCGATGAGGATTCTTTAAATACATTTTTAATTAAAGTTTGAAGAACATAAACTTGATTTCTATTTCAAATTTTTGAATATATCAAAACATATTCCTTTCAGAAATTCATTTTTATTTCAGGTAGGTATATGACGTTGAAAAGTTTTGAAAAACTTTATTTTCAGAATATTATGGTCTTTAATTTTAATCTAAAAATTCTTCCCTGAAATAAAATTAGTGATAAACGTTAAAGCATTGTTTGAGTCTCAATAAGCTTTGATTCTTTTCGTTTGACCCTCAACCGTTGCAGGGTTATTAGCGAAAATCTGGACGGGGAAGGTCGAATTTTTGGCTGAAATTGCTGCCAAACCTTTAAACACTATTTGACCCTCTTTTATTTACTTTTATTCACAAGCCTTTATTCACTTATTGCTTTATTTTATAGCTTTCATTTTATTTAAAAATCAGGGAAAACTCAAATTTGGTAAATACAGTAGAACTCTAATTATCCTAATCAATTGGGACTGGACCCCATTCGGATAATCAAAAATTCGGATAATTGGATTTTTTCCGAAAAAAGGGTACTGTATGGATTTTTAATTAATTAAATGAAAAGGCAACACTTTTACATGTTATATAGCGTAAGTGCTGTACATTAGTATGTATTATAACTTGGGCAGCCAAGTTGCGCATCCGCTTGACAGTGAGAAGTTGCATGTGGTCACACTCGGGCTGACGCAAAATCATTATTTTGCGAATCGCAGTACGTTTCCGTCTTTAATTTTTTTCTGAAAGCGATTCGGATAATCAGCGATTTGGATAGTCGGAGTTCGGATAATTGGAGTTCTACTGTATGTGATTTTGGGAATTGTATGTTCTTCAATAGTGATGTTAATACGCCTAAAAATTAAAGTAAGCGCGTAATAGACGAAAAAAAACGAAGAAAAAACAGAGCAAGGGATTTTAGAGGACGTTTGGGAGTTTATTCGGACACTAAATTACACATCTGCTAAATTTCAGATTTCCCAGATATTTTTGGAGCTGAAAATAATCTTTACCTGGAGAACTGCACTGTAAGATACTTTTTAACTTCATTATTTTGCAATTTTTATTGATTAAAATTTTTTTCAAATAAATAATAATTTTGCACTTATTATTTTATCAAACTGATAAAGGTAAAAATGTCCATTGATACTACTCATCAACTAAAATATGATATTCTTTTAATTTTATAACTGAATTTGAATGTTACAAAATTGAAGTTAACGCATGTTGCCCGGAGTTATCGAAAATGTCATAGGATATTCATAACTTTGTAAAAATTTCAATAAAAATAATGGTTATAGAAGCTCAAACGAAGCTCTATCGATTAACATCAATTTTATACAAAAATTCAAAGTGGGAAGGAAAATAGAAAAACATTTCTCCAGTCCCCCCTCCCCCATAGATTTTGAGATAATTCCGCGACGGTTGAGGTTCAAATGGAAAGAATCGTCAAACGATGTTTAAAACCAATTTCACCCCAAAAATGCAACTTGGGGGCATCATGAAACGAAAAGAAAGGAAGCTCCGAGTTACTTACACGCAAAACTATTTTTTGCGATATAATGACTGGGTTATGTGCGGTTGTGTAAAAACACTTGGATTCTCGTAGCTATAACTTTCAAAGGATTGATTTTACAAAAAATATCCTAAGAAATTTTTTGAAGATAATTTGAATCTTAAATAATATTGATAAGATCTAACTTAGCTGTAAATCAATCTTTAACGAGGTATTTGCAAAAACTTTCATTTCGGTGTGGAATATTTCCCTGGGTATTATTTCCTAATTAGGGTTATTTTACTATAGGCATTTTTGGTAATTTCTTCATCAAGTTTCATGGGCGTATTTTCTTCCAGACGCAAAATAAAATTTTCATTGTTTTTACTGATCGCGGTGATATTCCTCCTTATTCATCAAAATGGTATATTTTGGTAGTATCTAAGCTGTGTGGACAGAATATAGTTTGTTTCAGAATAATTGAAATTAAAAAAAGTCATAGAATCAAATTACGTTGATATAAAAGCGTACGAACTATGTGATAAGATAAGCTGTCGACCAAGCATATGCATTGCTAAAGGCTGGCGCGAGATTAAAATAATTAACCTTATCTCTATATATTATGTTTCGTTTATAGTGTGTACGTTTTTATATCAACGTAATTTGATGCTATGACTTTTTTTTAATTTCAATTATTCTGAAACAAACTATACCTACATTTTTTGTTGAGTCTTTGTCATTGAATAGGACTGTCAAACTAGCGACTCTCGATGTCATTCTTATAGCCCACCCACGGAAAAACATAATAATAAAATAAATATGCATGTATAGAATATAGGAAATTCCGGTTGAATAATAGCGACAATAATCATATTATGTTCAAATAACTTGAAACTTCAATAAAATGTAAAATCGAACATAATAATAAATTATTGAAATGACGAAATAATCAAATGACACTTGCGAGCGAGCAAAGTATATATAAAATCAAAATATAGAAACCACATAATATAATGTTGCCTCCACACATCGCCGAATATACCTTATTCATCCAACTATTCACTGAATGGTTCGAGGATCAATTAGATATTCACATTCCAAGTTCATCCATCGCAATATATCGTTCGCTTGCCATTCGTGTTGATTATAATAAGACGTTTATATATTTCAACAAATAATACGTAGGTATAGCCAGGTAATGAGTTGATACGGGACGAACAAACTCATACTTGGCACGAATACTGAACATTCACCGCTTGAGAACGAACGTACCACATAATAAGCAATTTGAGGTCGCTCAGCGAATTTTCGGCGATGTGTGGACGCGCCACTAGGCAGCACACTCGAACGTATGCTTCAAATATCAACAACAAATATTGAAGTGGACATAAATATATAAGAATTTCTAGCTCAGTAGTCCTGCTACTCTTAGTGAAGTCGTTGAACTCTTAAGTATTGTAAATAATAATAACTATTATTTATTCCATACTATTAATTTCTAATATAAATTTATATTATTAACATAATTTATAATAGTACCTACTGTATAAATAAATATAATATAACAATAATCATTTTTGTACTTTTATAAAATACTAGCTGGCACTAGCCATCTAGACCCTGTCGGATGTGGTTGTTCGGCCTTTAGCCTCACAGATGGGAATCGCAACCATACGCGTAGATCCGTATCCGTATATGAAACCGTATCATTTCTCGGAGCCAAGATAGCTCTTTCATGCAACCATTTCTCTGGTTTATTCTTTAAAACTTCAATATCTGGATAGATTTTCGAAATTAAAGCGTCGACTGTTTCAACCGCCATACCCAAGTTTTTAGGAATTTCGATTCTGCCATCGCATCGGTTAACTATGCGCCCATCTCCAATGTTCAACAGTAGGTTAGCAAATTCCCCAGCTTGCTTATCATTTTTAAGCAAGCCTGTCGGCCGCCTTGACCTACTAATGTTTGAAGGCGATAGTTGTTCGGCCTTCGGCCTTACTCAGGGGAATCGCAACCGTACCTGTAGATTATAGTTATTCTATCTATATAGTGGTTGCTCGGCCTCGCTCAGGGAAATCGTAACCACACTGGCTTAACAGTCACATCCCACACAGTCTAGATGACTAAAGGCGGCCGGTAGGCACAATAATTGTGTACGATTAGCTAAATTCCCTCATGATAGAAAAACTATAATCTACAGGTATGGTTGCGATCCCCCCGAGTGAGGCCGAAGGCCGAGCAACTATCGCCCTCAAGCATTATATTTATATGCCTTCGGCTGCCTTAACTCGAAAATGGATGTATGAGTCGCATCTTAATTCCTTCTGGTGATTTCTTATGTAACATAATCTTTCGGCTTCTATTTTTGCAAAGATATCTACAACAAACTGGTGAAAAATATTTCTAAAAAACAAAAGATAATTTAACGAATTACTGCGGACCATAAATCTGTACGCACAGAAGTCCATACAGGAAACAGTTTTGTTCGAACGTGCACCCGTTTGGGATATTTTAAAGTGGTATCCATCTTCTCCATAGACAAACAACAGCGGATATTGTAAAGCATCATAAGATCTATGAGTTTCATTTATAAATTGGAGAGTATTCGCTCTAGTTTGAAGTACTATGTCTCTTTTGCCGTGTGCTTCACAGGTAATTAATACAGCAACTTCATTGCATTTGGGGAGATTAAATCGTCTGGCATGTTCTGTGGAAGGTCTCTTGTCAGCATCGATAACAATTTTGTATTCGGTAGTAGGAACGTTTTCGAGAGCACATTTAAAACTTTGAACGTAACTATTGGACGTATGCAGCATGCCTTGAAGTCGGTTAATTAATTCTAATTCGGTTGCCGGGTACAGATTGTTTCTTTGTTCTGCTTGATGTTGCGAATCTACAATGAAGTACAATTGCAGAAACCTTGGTTGTTCGTTGGCCAATGGACGCAAGGTACCAATCCTGTGGTATATTTGACCCTGGACTTTGAATGTAGGCATGAATCCACTTTCGGTAATTACGTTACCACCAAAGAAGGTCATTTGAAATGTCGAATTGTATGCACGAATGATGTTCAAGAAATTTTCCGAATCACGTGTCGTTCCTTTAAGTAAATTTTTCAACGGTTCAGGAGGTTCCAAAAGCGCAGGTAATTGAACTTTCCCATTACTGCAACACATTCCTGGGGATTCTTTTAGCACCACACTTGACACATATTTTAGGCATAGATCCAATTGTAACTAACTTATCGGACACATAAGGAATTTGTGGATTATAGTTGAAATCACTTAAATTCCAACACACTCTTAAGGCTACTGTTCGAGTTTCAGCTCGTCTTGTTCTGTCGGCCCGAAGTCTTTGATCGCGTTCTAAAAAAGCAAGCACTGTTATGCGTAGGTTAAACTTTTGAATAATACTTGCCAATTTCTGTCTCTTGTTCTCTTCGAGTAACATCTCTTACAGCTTGCGCAAGAAGTCTTTGATCGCGTTCATCTTCAGCTTCATTCGCTGTTCGAGTAGCATCTCTAAAGGGTGGTTCACACTATGCAACTTCTCATGTGACTTGATCATAAGAAAAATCATATCTAAAATCATAAGAAACGCTAATATCACATCACCAACAACTTTTAAGTTCACACTATACAATATTGCTTATGACTTTTCGTATGATTTAAACTGCCACAATACTGTCTACTGTCAAAAATGTTTTAATTAACCTAAGTTTATAGCAGTTTGTAGTCTCTAGTGTGTGGTTGATCATCGTTTCTAGCATGCTTATTGCTATAAAATTTGTTTTTTGGGTCATACAAACAGGGATACTGCTCATAACAACTTATCAGCTGTTGTAAGCTAATTAATTAATTAATTTTAATAATTTTTTGATTAACAGAAATTAAATAAAATAACAATTAAATAATACTAAGACCCGTTTTACCATAATAATAAATTTTCAAAGAATTTGAAATTTTCAAAATTTAAAATTAAAATTTAAAAAATAAATTTTAATTATCAAATTAATTTTAATAATTTTTTGATTAACAGAAATTAAATAAAATAACAATTAAATAATACTAAGACCCGTTTTACCATAATAATAAATTTTCAAAGAATTTGAAATTTTCAAAATTTAAAATTAAAATTTAAAAAATAAATTTTAATTATCAAATTATTTTTAATAAATAGAATAAACGTAATAAACAAATCTGAATTACTAACCATAATATTAAAAATACCAACCATATAATGTTAAAATCTTAAAAAAAGCGGTTTATTCAAAAATATCATACAAGAAGTCATAGCAAAATAGACACGGTTCTATTCTGAAAATCACTTATTATTTTGCTATTATTTGCTTATGATTTTAGCTATGACTTCAATAATACATAAAATCATATAGTCTGAACGTAAAAATCGTAGTCATATGAGAAGTCATATGACTTGTCACGTGAGAAGTTGCATAGTGTGAACACCGCTTTACAGCTTGCGCATAATGTCTTTGATCGCGTTCTAAAAAAGCAAGCACTATTATTAAAAGGAACTCACAATACATTTTAAAAAGTAATACATAAAATACTGTCCGGCTGAAAGTGGACCGTTACAGCGTATGTTAAACTGTTTAATAATTCTTACTAATTTCTGTCTCTTGTTGCCTCAGAGTAAACTGTCTTCCAGATTGCGTTTGAAGTCTTTGATCGCGTTCATCTTCAGCTTCATTCGCTCTTCGAGTAGCCTGTCTTTCAGCTTGCGCATTAAGTCTTTGATTGCGTTCAGCTTCATTCGCTCTATTCAATCGCATTCGCTTGGCCGCTGCTTAGATCCATACGAAGGGCGCTTCTTGGTTGGCATTTTAATTTACTGTTTAATATAGTATACGATGCTAATAATACTTATATTAGCAAATTTGTATATTTTTGCATAAATTATATATTTGTATAAATTTGTTATTAATTACTCCTTACCATCTCTTTTTACTTATTTGTAGTTGAATATTACTTTCTTACTTTCAGTTATTTCAATTATTAATCTTACTTTCCATTCTTGTTCATGTCTTACTGTTCTTACAGTTTTTCTCCAACTCGACATTTTCGTCTTCGTAAGGTCTTCGGTCACTTCATTCCTTTACATAGGGAGGGGAAAAGGTGTCTTGTCATCTAAGATGTGAAAAGTGGATTCATCGATAAAGCACGTCTGCAACAAATGCAATAAAAAAAATTTTTTTTCACCGGAGAGATCTTTAGATTTTATTTATTTTATTGCTCCACACGTCATGAAGGCCTAGGGTATGCAACTAAATTTCTACAGTCCTCTCGTAACCAGTGGGCTCGTGACATGATCCAATGGGAGGACACCAAATTTAAAGAAAACGGAAATATATAAATTTCCTGGCCTTACACCCTTTAGGGCAACCCTCACTGCTCATCCTAAACATTTTTTGTTTTATTAATCTCTGATAAGTTAAAATCTGTTAGCAATAAACATTAAGCAACACTTTATGAAAAATGTAAAAGTCATGTAAGAGGTCACCCAGTGGTGACCTCTTGAGGGTTCAAACAATTGTATTTTATTGTAGCCTTCACTTTTAGTTATTACGATAAGTTGGGCTACAGAATTTGTAATGCGGTTGCTTATCGGGAAAAGATTAGATATATTATGTAGGTAGATCGGTACTAGATATAGCTATTTACGTATAAGTAACAGAAATGGATCGTTTCTGTACGCATCACGTATACTATTTTTTCTCCAGGATAAAGTCCTAAACGAATAAAAAAAGGAAAATATACCACAAAATATCAAAGGATAACCATTAAGTTAAATGTAAAACTTAAAATATTTGTTATTACAAATTAAAAACGCAAAACGAAATGATTATTCAAACGAATGTATAAATAAATAAATACGTAGGTTGTAGTAAGTAATTACAATGTAAAATAAAAGTCCGATTAAATAAATGAAACTTGAATATGATAGCAATTTTATTAATGAAAGAAACATGAACCTCAAGTGATAAGATTATTATTTATGACGTGCAATTTAAAACAGCAAAGGGAATACCGGCGAGAATAACTGACAAAGCAAACTATATTTAAAGACAAAGAGCCAAACATGCCGTCGGCGTCAGGAAAAATCTATGTACCCAGAAAGTTAACTTTCTGGTTACGGAAGTATATCAATTTACACTTTTTTTATCGCAGAGTATATAAAATTACATTGATAACTTACATCCTACGAGAAACGCGCACTTTCGAATCTAAAAATAGACAAAAAAATGACGTTTTCGCTGTATCCTGGATAAAAAGGCATATACATCTTACCATTTATTTAGTAACGCCCTATATATGGTACTCGTATTCAATTTTAATACCATAAGGTAGATAACGATATAAAATTTGAGACGGTTGATATTGATAGCGACTTTTGTACAAGTTGACAACGGGCATTTTTGCGAATTTTCAAGTTCCGTAAAATTACGTATTCGACTCCTATTTATTTAGAATTTTTGGATATATAAATTCTTTACCATTTTCTGGGATTGTTGGGAAGCCGAAATATATTTTTTTTACCAGTCGTTTTATGGTATTGTTCGAAACGACCGTAAATTATCTGCCACGGCAGGATTAAGACGAAATTTTTGGTGCAAGATTATTTGTAGAGAAGTTCACCGTAATTTATTTGGAAAACACCAAATTTGTGCCATTCCAAAGTTGTCACGATAATCGTATTAGTGCAGGGCCAATAGTTCGGATTTGACATCGTACTTTCAAACGGAGTTACTCCATTTACCTTTTTTTACGAGATCACCTGTCATCAATCTACCGATCATAAACAACTGTCAACCAGCTTCTGTTGAGACTTAATGGGCGATAAGCAGGTAGAATTTTAGCCTTATCGGATACATTGATTTTGCCACAGGGGCGTACCCAAAGCAGTGCCGTACCACCGAGTTTTGGGGTAAGCATTTACCATTATCGTTTTTTTCTGGAATCATTGTTCCGTGTTGTGTTGACAATACATATAACGTCACGTGCGTACCAGAGCGGGGAGAAGATTTATTTTATATCAACCTAAATAAATTGAATGTTTGATTTATTAAAGGCGTAAGCCTTTGTACATACTTTTGTGCAAACGACATCAGATCTGACGCCGGAATATTAATTATCAGCTGCGACTGGGCAAACTGTTTTTTTTTTATTGACGTGTATGTTTGTCTATTTGTAAATAATTTTCAGTGTTATTCATTATACGTGTGCCGTCTGTATCAACTAGTTTTATTTCACTAAATTGCTTTCACACTTTCAGGCTTACCATCCTGTTTTGCGACGATAAGTGTGTGGCGCCTTTTTTTGTTTTAGAGTGGAATCGGGTATTCACTCCCGATTTCACACCCCCCCTAAATTGCTCTCTGTTGAGCGGAGCCGTAGCGTCGCTTTAGGGGCTAGGAGATACAGGTAGGGTTTTTAAGCGTAGTGAATAGACATTTTGCATATTGTTAAAATTTAGTGTTGCATTATGAGTTCAGGTAATGAGAATATAATTATAAAAATAGCATATTATTTTTTTATGTAGATTTTGTTAAATCAAGGGGGTTTCTCCGTTTCAGCCTTCTTAGTTACGGTGGAATTAATAATTCCACCGCAAGTGTATTTGGATGATTTAGTAGTCGATCCTTATAACTCACGTTATTGCAATATTTTACTTATGCCTGTTTTTAATTGTACTTTATCCAAATTTGTATATTTATTGTATTTCTGTTCTTACTGAAAGGGGAATCGATAAACTATTTTATTGGTACGCGGGTTGGAGTATTAGATTTACCACCCTCGTGTCATAATATACTATTATTCCGCGTCTGAATATATCCAACACTTGTTATTTCCTCTTTCATTATTGTTAAGAATACAAGCATAAATTTAGCACTTTTGACAGATTTGATTTGTAATTTGTAGTCTATTATTTTTCCAATGCACATTATCTTCAGTGCTGAAAACAAATCTCTTTTGATTGATATAATTTTTGTTATTATCCGTTGCAATGGGAAGCAGAAATCTTAAAAAGACTGATTTACGATTATACATGGTGGGGCAGACCGCCAGTATCAGGGATTTTTTGAAAAATCTGTTAGTCTTCTAGGATTCGAAAAAATTTTGATCACAAAAGTCTATATAAAGAATTGAATCGTGATATACCTACATATAATAGTATAGATACTGACACTCCCCGGGAATGTTGGCGTCCTGAAAAGTTTACTGCAAATTGTTAAAAACTTCAGATTTTCTAATAGTACGGGGGGGGGGGGTAATAGTATGGGGGGGGGGTCGAAAATTATATCGTTAAAAAAAGTCTTTCAAAAATTAGCAAATTTTGTAGGAAAAAAATTTTATTGATCCCACCTCTTCCAGGAATATTTCATTAAAGTTAAATTGAGGTTTGTCAATTTTAAATTTTAGAAATTATAAAAATGTAAGTTACAAAATGTGTGTTGATAAGTCTTTTTTTCATAACATTTGCATTATTACATTTTTGTGCGCACTTCTGCGATGAAATTGTGTTAAAATTTAATTTTATTAGCCTGAATTCAGTCACATTGTGATTTTTATTGCGTATGATTCAGAGAATCTCACATTCGGAGAGTGTGGCGAAAATTACAGAGCCGCTGAACGACTTTATATAGAAAGATATCCTCGGCGTTCCCGTTAATCCTTCAATGTTTTCCGGCGATTTACTCAGTCAGGTGCAACCTAAAAATAACCGAAAAATAGCCAGAAAAAAAGCGTAATCAAGTGCTATTATAATATTTACATATATAATCAAAGCTATAACTAAGAATTAAAATAATCTAATATTAAGTAATTGCTGTAGTTGTAGGCCTAAAGGCCGTACATAGGGGAGTTCAATCTCAGAATTCAGGAGAATTTCGATAATAATAAAATTGCATATGCTTTTCCAGAAATGACTTCACACCACAGTATCAGGTCATTGGGCTTTTTTGGGCTTTCACTGTTTTCTTTTAACAAGCAAGTTAACCAAAACTAACAAAGGGCCATTTTCTTAGATTTCCTTAAAATTTAAATTTAAAAAATTTTAATTAAAAACTTTTTGCACACATTCAATAACATTAAGCTCTCGCATTAAAACTATAATATGTAATAAAATGAGGGTTCTCCATCAGGGCAAATTTCTATAAAAAAATATTTTGACTTATGCTATCGTCAATATCGTTTTAATTAAATAAAAATTGAAGGTTGTCCCACATTGCGTTTCCACTTTGGAAAAAATGTGGCCGCATTCATCGTGTAGCGCTGTGCTCTCCGAACAATAGCGATTCGGCTTCGAACAAGAAATGGTACCGCCAACATTTCCAGAAAATTTCTGTATTAGATCATTTTGGCAGTTTTTTTGTATCCTATGTACTTGAAATAATTTATAGTTCTCTAATTAATACTATTAGTCCACTGCATTTAGGATTTTGATACGGAATAATTCATACAAAACGTTTTAGTGTGTTTTTGGCTTTAATAGGGTGTTCTAAATAGTTTCTCAAAAGTCCCCAAAGATTGGGTGTCCGCTAAAGTTTTCAGGGCTTGAAAACGGCTGAAATTTCAGTTCAAAAATTAATTTTTGTAAATATCTCAATTTCTATAGGATTTAGGTAAAAAATACATCAGATAAAAAAGTAAGCTGAGGAAATTTTAGAAAATTACTAAGATAGACATTTTTTCATATAAGCAACCGTATCCATGATACACGCGAGTGAAATGTCATCTGAAAGCAGGTAAGTACGCGCTAAGTACAGTAATATAATATAATTTTGAAGGCAAGGGAAGGGTTTTAGAAAAAAATGTTATTCTACATTTAGTTTTAGATTTGCTCACTTTATCGATTGAAAGAAAAAAAAACTTCAAAAAATGTAACATATTTTTCGATTTGAGCTCTTCGAAAGGACCGTTACGTTGTGGATGGATTTTTAACAATCACGCTCGTCGATTGCCGACGAATACACGTTGGACATATTAAATTTTCCTTTCGTTGTGAACCTTTTTTCTCGCCAAAACATTACAAATTCATGCATGTTTATTGTTTTATTATTTTTATTATTCATGGTAATGTTTTGGTGTAATGTGTATCATGGACACGGTTGCTTATATGAAAAATGTCTATCTTAGTAATTTCTCGAAAATTTCATCAGCTTACTTTTTTATCTGACGTATTTTTTACCTAAATCCTATAGAAATTGAGATATTCACAAAAATTAATTTTGGAACTGAAATTTCAGCCGTTTTCAGACCCTGAAAACTTTAGCGGACACCCAATCTTTGGGGACTTTTGAGAAACTATTTAGAACACTCTATTAAAGCCAAAAACACACTAAAACGTTTTGTATGAATTATTCCGTAGTTTGCTTGATTTTTTGACTATAAGCAGTGGACTATATATCAATTTGAGAAATCTTAGATGTTGGCGAAATTAATCCTAGGATATATTAAAAATGCGCGACCACCAGGAAAGTTACATTTGAAGAATCGCGATGTCTTAGCGCATTTTCTATACTTACATTGCGAAGCGTGTGGTTGTGTTTGTTGCGTTTTCATACTACTAGAAATGAAATAAATTTCAATTGATTTTATTAATTTTTTTTATTGGATTAAGGTAATAACAATTAATATTTTATTTCATGATGGTGAATTATGCACGCATTAATGAATTATTTTAAAACAGTGATCGGGAAAATGCGTAACCATTAAAACGTGCATTTCGCCAAACTTTTTAAAATTTATTACAACAATTGTTGCAATTAAGGGGTAATGACACTAGGATTTTTAAAAAAAGCAAAAATTTTTTTTTGCATTAATTAATAGTTCAATATCTTAAAATTTATGTGTTAAAATTTCATATCGATATTCCGAATATTTTCGGAACTATAGGCCTTTAAAGCGCATTAGGAAGTAGGCAATAAACTACCCAAGTTTATGATGCTAGACCACGACAACTATCGGCAAACGATAATAAACCAAAGTGCATCTTTATTACTTTTAAAAATTCTAAATAAATATGTACGTGAGAAAATTAAAATTTTTTTAAAATTTTTATGGCTTTATTTACATCCGGTTGCAATTTTGCATTTCGAAAGCTCCGAAAGCTGTTTCAAGTGGCAAAGTTATCATCGATGTAGCAGCAAAAATAGCTGTATGTACATTTAATGATGGTATGTGTAGCCTTTTAAAAATTATGAAGGTATTGGGTATGACAATCGAGCCCAATTGCTTTAATTTCTGTGCGGAAGCCGATGCACGCCGCATTGAGTTCTCGGAGCGATCGCTGTCTGACGCTGCAAAAGAGGCTCGGCTTTCGTTAAAATCAGCCAGAAAGGCAGAAGAAGAGCAGCATATTAACCTAGAAGGCCAATTGTATGGTGCAGGTATTGCAGATTAGAGGTAAATTAAAAAATTTCATTCAATAATGCTATGTAAAACTTTAAAACGCTCTATCTAAAAATGACAATTTCTCAATTGGCCGGCAGCATAACTTTTACAGATTTTAATCGATTTGCTTGATAGTTTAACTGTAGCTATAAAATTACATTATCTAGGGAAGTACGTACTGCTATGTCCTCCTCCTAATAAAATGTTAGGCACAGGAAGGTACACACATTATTGCCCCTTCTTACTAAGCTCGCGGGTTGAGTCGTTCAGGGAGTGGGTCCCTTGTGGTTCGAAATGAATTATTAGAGGCGACGTTGCTATGCTCATTGGCTCTCTCAGGATATTTTTAACTTTGCTTTCCTTTTTTGAATAAAAAAGAAATAAAAAAAACTTTCATCAACTCCCATACAAATTTTATTATAGTAAAGAAAAGAAAAATTATCAAACTGTCTTTCATGAAAGAACATTAATATTAAATAAATCTTGGATTGCAAATCCAAGGTGAATAAACCTTTGAAATTTTTAAAATTAATACAAATAATTGTTCGAAACAAAGAGGTTTCCTCTCTTCGTCCCAAGTTGCTTGATTATTAAGCCAATCAAGACTCTCGCTTTACATTAGCGGGCTTAAATGTTTATAAATTTAAATTTGTTGCTTATTTTAAAGCTTAAAATATTTTTGACGAAAATTGTAAAACTTTTGATTATATTTAACTTATCACTCAGGGTATCAAAGAATACACTCTGTTAGAAGTCTTTTCCTCAAATCCTATTATTAACACGCTGAAGGCAAAATTTTAACAAATTATAGAAATCATAAATTCACTGTACCTGGCTCCTGAATATATCGCAGTTTTTATTTTCAAAAAAGGATATCATTTATTCGCTGTTTGTGTGTGCGCCCTGCTTTAATCTTTATTTGTAAAGATTCAACTTTACTCCACCGGTCATCACTTTGCTGGATGTCATTTGAAGTGGTACTTTACTTTGACTAGTGCTTAAATTTGTGCTCGTATTTACATAATTCCTATTGAGAATCTCCAAAAATATTGAGGTAAGTTGTTCCATTAATTTGCAATGATTTTCTTGTTATCCAGAAAATTTTTATATGTAAATTACAACATCTTCATTGCATTTGTTTATGTCCTTGACATTGTTACGGCGATGCCGTAGATTATAAGCTATCATAAAATATCCACTTCAATAATATTAAATAATAATCAGAAATGTCATATTTTCAATATAAACATAGAATTTGTTAATAAAAATAAATTCAAGTCAACGGGATCCGACTATAAATGTTAATATTTGAATATTATGCCAATCGACGTTCTTTATCAAAAGATAACTATAAAGTATTACATTGAAGAACAAAGATACATAGTTGCACAGCGCACCTGTGCTGAAAGGAAATACGCAGTCCGATTACCGCGAGAAAATTGTTATCAACAAGATTCTACGTTCGAGGTGATAAAATCCTCATATGACTAGGTTCTATTGAAACTAAGTTAATTTGTAGAGAGTTACTTTGTAATAATGTCGTATTCAAACGGGTACCGCGCTGAGAAACAAAGGAACTGTTTAATATGCATTTTTGTAAATAGAACTCATATAGCGATAACAAATTAATTCCTACCCAAATGACCTCATCAAGGGAAAGAAATTTGAAAGGAGGGATGGAAAAATGAAGTCAGTCTCTCAAAGCCAGCGACCAAAATAACTTCTACCTAAAACGTACCTAATATCGGCCAAAGTGTAATATTTTTTAACTTTCCAATTCGGAAGAAAACCTCAGTAAATAATTTCCTACAATCATAAAGAGAAATTATTATCTAATAATTACAAAAACAGTAGTGATAACGAAAATCTAAAATTCGGCGACTTAAAAAATTGAACAATTAAAAAATTAAAAGTGTCGAATATAATACGGAAATCCTAACTAACGGAGCATTAACTACGGTTAAACAAATTGAAACAGCAAATCAATCAACTCTAGAATTCGGTGTAACAATCGAGATTAGTGTAAATCAACACTATCTACGATCGTGAATCGAATTGAAGTTAATACCAATAATAAATGCGATCATACTCCAATTAGATCGCGTAAATTACTAAAAGCCAAGTGTAAAAAGAACATTACTTCAATTTAATTTAGTACTGGAACAAAATTATAAACACTTAAGTGTCCCATCTTAAACGGATCTTCACTGGAAACAATAATAGTGCGATATAAGTTTTGTGCAACACGCTACTAAATCTACGACGTGCAGTTCTAATTAAATAAAAAGTTAATCGGCGACACATTATTACAATCAACAATAGGGTCCACACATCGTTGAATTCTTTCTACGTCAGAGCTAAAATTGGAACAACCACATCTTTAAGTGTACTTCAATCAACTAATTTGTGGATTACGTCGCCTTTAAAGGTAGAAATTTGGTCTAACCAAAATCACTGTATCTATTCTTGAATTTTGTGTAACAAAATTGTCAATTTTCTTCTTTGCACAATATTTTAATTCAAATATTGAATTAATGGAAATATTCCGTAAATTCATGCGAGAAATGTGTTTTGTTTCAGTAAAATTGGATTGTTAATAATTAAGATCCACATTCGCATAAATTTATTAGAATTTCCCAATTTATTGACTAACCACCTTAACATTTAATTTCTTAGACATTAAATATTTTTATCTTGTGTATTTGTGAAAACTGATGTATATTTGATTACGATATTTATGAAACAATATATGTATATTCGGAATATTGATTTTTTCTTACGAATTAAAAAAAAATATAAGCAAATTTCTAAGTAAGTACCACACCTGGGATGAGAGTACGAAGTCCGGAAGTTACATGTCCAACTGAGCAAAGCCACGGAGCTAATTTCGTCTATAACATAAAATATAATAACCTATCTGTTATAGATCCTAACAAATGGCGCCATCAACTGCAGGCTAGAGATTTGGGGACAAATCTGAAAAATTAGAATTTGCTTATAGTTTTTGTAAAATTCTAGAAAAAATTCAGGTGGTAAGAAAAAATTGTGTTAGAATTAAAGGTAAAAATTGTAAAGAAAGAATTCAACGTACGTACATCAAGCGAAAATTACGTGTCTACACAAAATCAGTTTTAAATTATCTAAAAAACGGTCCAAAACAACCAAAAAGAAGATAAATTATCGCGGCCAAAATCGGTTTTAAATTATCTAAGAAACGGTCTATTTTAATAAATAAAGATGAATCCGGAGCATTTAACGGGTAACGAATTGAAATTTGAAATTTTATGTCGAAATGCAGAGCCGAGAATCACGAGGTTGGGGAATATTCAAATATTAACTCAATTGCTTGAACAATATGTTGAACCAAAAGCGCTACCATTTACATGGGACGTAAATGCCGGGCAGTTAGACGAAACGCTTAATGACTTGGCGGGAAAAATACAAAATCAATTATCTCAAGAAATAATTGATGAAATTAAGGTACGTCTTCAACATGCCGATCAACGTTTAGCTTTAATGAAAACCGCGAGCGACCCAGCGAAGAAAAACGCGATTGACGTGTATGAAACCGATATTGCTAATATGGAAGACGCGATTATGAACGCAACAATTACTACGGTGAAAATAGAAACGGGAAACGCAACACCCGCAAAAATTAAAGTAAAAACGGTAAAAAATGTTCCGATATTCAAATGGGGAATTCAATATACGGGTCACCACTCAAAAGAAGATCCCATGGAATTTTTAGAGCGGGTAGAAGATTTAAGAATTGCGAGAAACGTGGACGAAAATGAATTATTCATGTCGGCACATGATTTATTCCAAGGTGATGGGGTTAAATTTTGTCGGAGCGCGAAAGAAAAAAGTACAAATTGGAAAGAATTTGTTAAATTATTTAAAAACGAATTTTTACCATTAGATTATGAGTACCAATTATCAAAACAGATTCAAAATCGGGTCCAAGGCGCAAACGAAAACGTCTTATCTTTTATCGATCAAATCACGTCATTATACCGAAGATTTGAAAATCCGATAGATGAAAAACAAATTGTAAGACAAATCACGCGAAACGTAAACCCTTTTTTTGCCAATCATATAGTCCTACACGAGTACGATAATTTGAACGAATTAAAATTAAAATGTAGAAAAATTCAGGCGTTGCAAAACCAAACATCGGAGTATCCAGAAATACGTAAAGTCAAATTTAATTTACCTCCACGGCAAATTTCTTTTGTAAAAACAAATAACCTTACGCCAAATACGCAAACTTTACCTACGACGCCGAATGCGCGCAAAGCAACAACTTGCTGGAATTGTAAAAAATTGGGTCATGCTTTCTTTTATTGTACCAAACGGAGAGATCAACTTTTTTGTTTCGGTTGCGGCTCTCCAGGCATTTACAAAACAGATTGTCCTAATTGTAAAAATAGAAAATTTACTCCTACGGTGACAAAAAACGAGGAACTCGACACCCAAAAACAGGGCGAGGATGTCGAGGAAGTGACCGCGTTAGTCCCTGTAGTCGAACCTCCAGTAACCGATACCCAATTGGTACTTTACGGGTCAATTTAATAAATCCGCAATCACGTACGAGGTGGGCGAGGAACAAAGTTCAACGCCCGATAGTAAAAACACCTGTTCGTACCTTTAAACTTGATCGATCAAATTGGAAAAAATGGTTGCAAAAAATAAATTCGTTTTGCACAAAAAATAAAGTAAATAAAAATCAAAAAGTGGCTACAATTTACTCTAAAAAACCGTTTGATAATCAATTAGAAAAACTAAATACCGCTCCAGACATGTTATCTCGCGAAACTTGTAAAGTAAATTTAAAAGAAATACCTAATGAGTCAATTAATTGTATTCAAAAAGACGTGATGAAAATAATGCGTGATATTGAGTGTTTTAATGGAAATTCTAAAGATAAACAATATAAGTATCTAGATGAAATGCTAACTAGAAATTTGCTCAAGCTAGATAATGTCGATACGGACGGACAAGATAATATTAAAAAAGCGCGAAAAGAGGTAATAAATTACGTTCAACAGTGCATTGGCACGTTGGAAGCTAAAGCGGCCGCCAATAACCGCGAAGTTTGTTTATTGGATTTGACTTTATTGCAAAAGGATCAATGGTATAACAATTTAATCCACCAGATAATTGAATTCCCTAAAAATTATCCGACTTATAAAATAGAAGATAATGTAATTTATAAATTTGTACCAAATAATTTAATAAGTTCAGCTAATAAGTCCGATTGGAAATTACTAGTACCTACGGCTCACAGAGAAGAAATTTTAAATACCTTGCATAATGATCCCAAAACCGCCCATTTGGGAATTTTTAAAACTACTACGCGAATAGCAAAACAATATTACTGGCCCAAAATGAATAATGATGTTAGGAACTATGTTCGGAATTGTGACATTTGCAGATTTCAAAAATCACCGCAAAGAGCTCAACCCGGTTCAAAGGGCCCAAATTATTATAATTTAAGGAAACGTCCTTTGTCTTTTCGAGAAGGCGATTACGTTTGGAAACGTAATTACGAATTACCTAAAGCGGGAACTAAAGTCATGGCCAAACTTGCGCCGAAATTTATAAAATGCAAGGTTATCAAAAAGATAGGTAATTTGATTTATGAGCTAACTGACGAAAAAGGAAAAACGTTGGGAAACTGGCACGTGAAAGATTTAAAAATGAGCAGTAGCCCTTAAAAATCAATCAATATCGGTCCCGAGCATGACCAAAAACTGTCTCTACCAATCAATCGCATTGATGGTATTGGCCCATTCACGGCCTAAAACTGACCTATCGATCCAGTATCGATTATTACCTTACCTTTATTCATTTATTACGCTTCCTAAATTATATTTAACTGTAAATATCTATTATAAGTGGTCCTTAGCAACAGACCAATAATCAAAAAAGGCTCTACCCAATTTAATTTAAGAATTTTTTATTCTATGATAATTTATTACGCTTCCTAAATTATATTTAACTGTAAATATCTACTATTAGTGGTCCTTAGCAACAGACCAATAATCAAAAAAGGCTCTACCCAATTTAATTTAAGAATTTTTTATTCTATGATAATTTATTACGCTTCCTAAATTATATTTAACTGTAAATATCTACTATTAGTGGTCCTTAGCAACAGACCAATAATCAAAAAAGGCTCTACCCAATTTAATTTAAGAATTTTTTATTCTATGATAATTGATTACGATTCCTAAATTATATTTAACTGTAAATATCTATTATTAGTGGTCCTTAGCACAAGACCAGACAAAAAGGCTCTACCCAAATTACTTGAACGATATTAAACCCCAATTAATTTATGTAATCCCCAAAAATTAACTCGAGTAATTACGAGTAATAACTAATGGTCATTAGCATCGACCAGACAAAAAGGCCCTACCCTTCATACAGTAATAGAGATCAAATAACTAACCTAAAGAAATCATCTTAAATTTTCGTTTTTAAGAATCAAAACAAATTATTGATTAATTTTTTAAATTTTATTGAATCGATATCTTAAATTAAATTTTTTTACTTTTGAAAATCAATGCCAATTATTGATTAATTTTTTAAATTTTATTGAATCGATATCTTAAATTAAATTTTTTTTACTTTTGAAAATCAATGCCAATTATTGATTAATTTTTTAAATTTTATTGAATCGATATCTTAAATTAAATTTTTTTACTTTTGAAAATCAATGCCAATTATTGATTAATTTTTTAAATTTTATTGAATCGATATCTTAAATTAAATTTTTTTTACTTTTGAAAATCAATGCCAATTATTGATTAATTTTTTAAATTTTATTGAATCGATATCTTAAATTAAATTTTTTACTTTTGAAAATCAATGCCAATTATTGATTAATTTTTTAAATTTTATTGAATCGATATCTTAAATTAAATTTTTTACTTTTGAAAATCAATGCCAATTATTGATTAATTTTTTAAATTTTATTGAATCGATATCTTAAATTAAATTCTTTACTTTTGAAAATCAATGCCAATTATTGATTAATTTTTTAAATTTTATTGAATCGATATCTTGAATTAAATTTTTTTTTACTTTTGAAACTCAATGCCAATTATTGATTAATTTTTTTAAATTTTATTGAATCAATACCTTGAATTAAATTTTCGTTTTTGAGAATCAAATCTCATTATTGATTAACTTTTTAAATTTTTGTTGAATCGATACCTTGAATTAAATTTTCATTTTTGAAAATCAATACACATTATTGATTAATTCTTTAATTTTATTGAATCAATACCTAGACTGAGATTAACTATTTTTGAACGACAATACCAATTATTGATTAATTTCAGAATTTTTTGAATTAACACCCTGACGTAATTTATTTGCCGTTACAAAAGGATATCCATTAGAGATTCATCCTGAACGTCTGTACGTATTACACACATAGTAAGGCAATACAATTAACCATTTGAGACTTTTGGTTATAAATAAACCCGTCCCGTCCCGCGATAAGGATATTTTAAAGAGATTACATCCCCTTTATCTATCCCGATTCAAGACACTAAGCAACACTGGTCCTGGACATGACCTAAAACTGCATCCCCATGCAAAAGCTCGAACCATTGTTCTAAGCAATTGCATCTACGGAAATTAACCAGACAAATAGTCTCGTTAGGAGAATAATTTCTGGCCATGAGTCCCGACGACGATGTCTCAAGACAATTACGTTGGATTACTATCCCACGTGCCGAAGTCCCCAAGATAGGTCTTTCTAGATAGATTTCCCGCAGTGAACTTATCGTGTCAGTCGATGCCGACATTGACGTTTCTAATTATCACACAAAGAGTTTTGTCAAAAAACAGGCAAAACTACTGATATCTTGGAAAATATCGAGGTATTAACAACAATTGTATTATACCCAAGGGACGTTTATAGCCCTATAACTAAGATGTTGGACCACGACAGGTCCATAATGTTAATTTCTTTTTGAAAAATTAGCCATAACGGCATAGATAATACCTGCAAGATATCCTCTCATATCTATTCGTTACTTTTCTGGAAAGTGAGACGACACACCTCGCGAACGATTGGATTAGCTAACCAATTTGTTCAAAGGGCGGGTCTAGTGAAGGTATCCAGAGGCCAAAGATTAGCTACCTTGTGGTCACTGGAGCCACACGATATTTTCCAGTGGTATGTTATGTTAATTATCACACATTAACAACCCCAAATCGCAAGTTTTCCGGATTTCAATTCGAAAGAATTAACCAACGATAACTGATAAATCCGAACCCTAGATCTAGATTGTTGATTGTAAATATGATAAGACCCAACAAAATAGATCAAATAATCACTTTTGATTAACCCCAACTAGGTTTTCTACAAACCAAAATCAATAAGCCTTAAATAATCACTTTTGATTAACCCCCATGATGTTTTCAACTAACCAAAGCAAGCTGGATTAGCCAAGACGATTCGGAATACCGAACAAATCTAAAGAGTTTCTCTAAGGACTAGTCGTGCTTGGGTAAGCTCTTTAAGATAAATTACTACAAAGTAATAATATTTCTTTTTTTGTTCCTTAGTTATCTAAGTCACGTACCACTCGATTAAAGTGGAAATTACTTCATTTTAGCTAAGAATTTACTTTTAGTTTATTTGGTTATTAAATAACCAAAGAATAAAATAAGATCAACTATCTTAATGTCATTGAAGTTAACTTAGGAATGGCCCAAAACCAAAGGCCCAAGACTACAAACACAATCGATGAGAAATCGATTATCATGGTCCAAGGTATGACCCTAAACTACGTCTGAAAATAAAATTTTTTTAAATTTTCTAACTCCTGCAAGACTTCGCGTCTAAAATGGTCTAAGGCATGACCCTAAACTGCTCTATTTAATTTACATGGTAAGAATTAACGACCGCCAGATCTTACGGCTACAACAGTCAATCGTGTCCCGACTTTAACTTACACTTAATAATAAGTAATGAGAATTTCTTTAAGTTCAATTACTTAGGGCCTCGAGTCCATTTAACTCAGCGGCCGATGTAAATATGATACGGTCGTTCGAATTTATAGTAAACACTAATTTTAAGTCCACGATGAATGAACGTGGGAAAAAGGAAAGTTCATCTGGTAGTGTAAGGTGTTGTGTAACTTGGCTGACCTTGTGCAGACAACCTGGGCTCGTGACCCGGATCGAGTCTAAGGCCTGTTCTCGGCGACCAAGGTAAAGCAGTACATGCATTCCCAAGAGACGGACAAATCTTTAACCTTCGGCTCTTTCAGTTAACACGTCTTGTAAATATGATTCTGATGTGCCCCAATACTTTTCACCCTTTTGCCTTTTAGTGAACTCTTGTTCCGCACTAAAAAGAGTACCCGGAATAAGTGGCGTCCAATTCAAAAACCCTCACATTGTACTCTGAGTTACAAAGGAGACAATGTACTCATGCGAGCTAGCATCTTTCGTATAAAATTACGATCATCTGCCCCTCTCGTTGAAAATATTCCCTGCAATTTCGTATACGTTTGAGTCGTTTAAGTTTTTTAGAAAACCCCTATTGATAACGAAGACCAATTTTTTTTTGTTTTTTGTTAACTAAATAGCGTGTTACGGCGATGCCGTAGATTATAAGCTATCATAAAATATCCACTTCAATAATATTAAATAATAATCAGAAATGTCATATTTTCAATATAAACATAGAATTTGTTAATAAAAATAAATTCAAGTCAACGGGATCCGACTATAAATGTTAATATTTGAATATTATGCCAATCGACGTTCTTTATCAAAAGATAACTATAAAGTATTACATTGAAGAACAAAGATACATAGTTGCACAGCGCACCTGTGCTGAAAGGAAATACGCAGTCCGATTACCGCGAGAAAATTGTTATCAACAAGATTCTACGTTCGAGGTGATAAAATCCTCATATGACTAGGTTCTATTGAAACTAAGTTAATTTGTAGAGAGTTACTTTGTAATAATGTCGTATTCAAACGGGTACCGCGCTGAGAAACAAAGGAACTGTTTAATATGCATTTTTGTAAATAGAACTCATATAGCGATAACAAATTAATTCCTACCCAAATGACCTCATCAAGGGAAAGAAATTTGAAAGGAGGGATGGAAAAATGAAGTCAGTCTCTCAAAGCCAGCGACCAAAATAACTTCTACCTAAAACGTACCTAATATCGGCCAAAGTGTAATATTTTTTAACTTTCCAATTCGGAAGAAAACCTCAGTAAATAATTTCCTACAATCATAAAGAGAAATTATTATCTAATAATTACAAAAACAGTAGTGATAACGAAAATCTAAAATTCGGCGACTTAAAAAATTGAACAATTAAAAAATTAAAAGTGTCGAATATAATACGGAAATCCTAACTAACGGAGCATTAACTACGGTTAAACAAATTGAAACAGCAAATCAATCAACTCTAGAATTCGGTGTAACAATCGAGATTAGTGTAAATCAACACTATCTACGATCGTGAATCGAATTGAAGTTAATACCAATAATAAATGCGATCATACTCCAATTAGATCGCGTAAATTACTAAAAGCCAAGTGTAAAAAGAACATTACTTCAATTTAATTTAGTACTGGAACAAAATTATAAACACTTAAGTGTCCCATCTTAAACGGATCTTCACTGGAAACAATAATAGTGCGATATAAGTTTTGTGCAACACGCTACTAAATCTACGACGTGCAGTTCTAATTAAATAAAAAGTTAATCGGCGACACATTATTACAATCAACAATAGGGTCCACACATCGTTGAATTCTTTCTACGTCAGAGCTAAAATTGGAACAACCACATCTTTAAGTGTACTTCAATCAACTAATTTGTGGATTACGTCGCCTTTAAAGGTAGAAATTTGGTCTAACCAAAATCACTGTATCTATTCTTGAATTTTGTGTAACAAAATTGTCAATTTTCTTCTTTGCACAATATTTTAATTCAAATATTGAATTAATGGAAATATTCCGTAAATTCATGCGAGAAATGTGTTTTGTTTCAGTAAAATTGGATTGTTAATAATTAAGATCCACATTCGCATAAATTTATTAGAATTTCCCAATTTATTGACTAACCACCTTAACATTTAATTTCTTAGACATTAAATATTTTTATCTTGTGTATTTGTGAAAACTGATGTATATTTGATTACGATATTTATGAAACAATATATGTATATTCGGAATATTGATTTTTTCTTACGAATTAAAAAAAAATATAAGCAAATTTCTAAGTAAGTACCACACCTGGGATGAGAGTACGAAGTCCGGAAGTTACATGTCCAACTGAGCAAAGCCACGGAGCTAATTTCGTCTATAACATAAAATATAATAACCTATCTGTTATAGATCCTAACAACATCTATTTTTAGAATCGACGTTGGACAAACGAAACTTTCTAACCTCTCCGAAGTCAAATGAATTTGGTTAACCTCCAAATTCTGGTAAATAATATTTTTCGGAGAGCATCGAAAAATGCGTGCACACAGCGGAGTTACTAGAGGTAAACTGATTTTTGATCGAAAATCGATACAATTGGTATTCTTGTTTGAATTTTGTGAGTCAAATCCATGTATTTTCGAATTTATTTTACTCTAATAAATTATTTTTATTCTAGATTTTTCTTCTGTATCAACCTCGATTTCGTTTGGAACATCTTCCCGAGCAGTTTGATTGGTACATTCCATTTTTATCAATTTTATGGATTGTTGATTGATTCATTTTCGTCTTTCTTGGTTGTTTACAGGGGCGTTACACAAATATGACCCTTATTAACTAATTTGTTGATTTATCCGTTGAAAATATACACATTAAATGCATGAAACAATTACATAATTTTTGATATGCTTACATTTTTACAGAGAATGTTATTTGTAGAGTAAATTGGTTTACAAATTCTTAAATTTTTCTAGGTTATCATGATTAATACATTTTTACAAATTTTTAGCTAATTAAGTTTTTTGTTTCATTTCTGATGTGACAATCATCAGTTTATTTAGATTTAGCAATCTTTGTCATGTTTCATTCATCCTGAGAGACTCAAATAAATTTAGAAAATTGAAATTTTGAAAAATAAAAATTTCTCGTAGAGCGAATTTTTAAAGTGTCTTTCGACTTAGAATTTTGTGCTTGTTTCGAATATATGATTCATTTTAGCATCGGGAGCCTTTCTTATTCATTTTAACACACAGCATAATCCATTTCAAATTGCATCAAAAGATAAATTTAATTTTAGATTGAAGATTCAATTTCAAAAATTTTTGTGTTCAAATGTTATAAAATTTTCTTTTTTTTTCTTAAGTACCTCTCTGATTTTTGATATTTGTGACTGATTGATTTTGATTCCATTTGCCTAAATGTATTTTTCAAGATTGTATGCGTCAATCTCCTCCATTTCAAGTTTTACTTGTCTTTTTGTTTGTGCGAATGGCTTTTCACTCTTGTGATATCCTTCAATGACTTATTTAAAATGTTGCAAACTTTATGTCTTTTGAAATTGAAATTTTTAAATTATGTATTAACTTGATTGTAAAATAAACTTAAAATTTTGTCATTAAATTCCCTTTTAAATTAAATTGTTTGTAAAATTAAAATTGTAACTAATTAAATTATCTAAATTTTTGAATTGACATAACATTTGCCTTTTTAATTGTTTGACTCTTTCTGAAATTTTTAAGTTTTGACCATTTTGTAAGCGTTTTGTTAATTTCAATTATTTAATTAATTATAAGTTTGGATCAATTGTTTCCTACTGTGATGAATATTTAATTGGCTTCTTTCTTTCAATGCGATGGATTTTAATTCACATCCTCTGTATTTGAATATTATTTTGTTAATTCCTGATTGTTTATTTTCTTTCTAATTGATCATTTTAATATTAATTTTTAAATTTTAAATCTTTTCCCCCCTTTTTAATATTTCTAGTCAATGTGCCCTCTTTTTCAAACTATTTCACGCAACTTTTAACTATTTTGCTCAAATTGTCTCTTGCAATTTCAGCATTAATTCATTATCCCATTTATTTATCATCAATAAACTTCTATTATTGTAATCAATCGTCAATTATTTTTATTATCAAAAATTATTTTATTTTTACTTCATCTACAGCAAATCTTCCTTTTGGTCCATCCTATGATGTTCTTGTTACCAATCTTTCTTCATCAAAATGTTTTCTTCAATTAATTTTTCCGCATTGTCACTAATTTATCCATGTTTATAATTTTTAAATTTTTGTTGTCATCTCGAATCTTCGAAATTTTTGTACGCTTATTTTCTTGTAGTCAATTAGTTTTCTCATAATTTTCAGATTTTTAAAATGTTGTAGTCTTGACAATTTTTATTTAATTAATAATGTTGAGTTCAAATCTCTCAATGTTAATAAATTTTTATAATTATTACTTTAATAATCGTGTCCATTTCATTCACTAATCAAATTTACAAAGTTTCGGCATCCTAATTTTCCTTATCAAAGTTTCCGATTTTTATGTGTTGATTTTTAAGCGGACCCGTTTGAATAATTCCATCTTCATGATGTAATCTTCAGCATTTATTCCAATTGTTGTTTTTGTGTCGAAGTCCATTATCCATTTCACTTCTTTATTCGTTGTGATTTGACTCCGCGTTTTTGTCTTTTTGGTCTTGTGATTGCACTGTTTATTAAATGTTCTAATTTTCAACTGTCTATCACTGTACCTCGATTTAAATTTTATCCGTTTGTACCGAATTTTTATTGACTTTATTATTTTCAACCGAGCATGTTTATTTTGTATTTTTGTATGTGAAAAATTTTTGAATTGAACAATGTTCCCGAATTTCACTGTTTTATTTAATAAAAGTTTACGCAATCTAAAATGTTTATGTTTTATGAAAGTCTGCTTCTTTCTATTTATTGTGAGCACTTTTTCACTTTTAAATGTTCTTTTGACCTTAATAATTGTCTTTATTTTAAATTTTCTTGCACTTTTTTGGTTCTTCACATTTTTGTGTTTTCTTTTATTTTGATGTTTGTTGCTAAATTTCTTTTGTTTGGAGCTTCTTGGAAATCTTTTATTTTTCTTTGCTCTTGTACCTCTTGTTTTATACTTCGGCTTTGCATATAATTTCTTGATCTTCAAGTAGAGCCTTTTGAAATTTCTTCTCGCATGCACAACGTTGAATTTGTATTGAACTTCCTCCATTTCTTCGATTTGTGTTGGAATTGGGGTTTCAACTTTTGTATTCATTTCTGTATCCATGGAGGAGATTTCTTGTCTGATTACCATTATTCTTTCTTTATTTCGAGCTTCTATTTTGTTACCCAGAGTTGCAATTTGTTCACTTATGTGTGTTTTCAATTCTTGATTTCCAGTTTCTATTTTGTTGTTTAATTGTGTTTTCAACTCTTGATTTCCAGTTTCTATTTTGTTGTTTAATTTTTGAAATTGATCCATCAGTGCTTGCATGTCAAAATGGCTTATTTGTTGAACTTTTTGTTGTGCGTTCGACATGATGAATTTAGTTTGTTAAAAGAATTGTGCAAATAGTTATCAAAGAAATTTGTAAATAGAAAATGTTTAAGTACAAAACCTGTCAATAAAGAATTAATTATTATAATAATCAAAATGTTGTTTTATTTTCACAAACAAAAATAATTTTTAAGATTTTTACCCTTAAATTTTTATCAAAACTACCCCTATCGTGATTTCGATGCTAGGATGCCAAAATGATGCTATTCTTTGGTGCATAAAAATTTCAAAAATATTAATTTTTCACAAAAATTTTTGTACCCTTAATTTTTATTTTTGCACCCCCTTTAATCGAGTCGTTTCGAGCCCCACGTTTCGCGACAAAAGATGCTATGTCCTCCTCCTAATAAAATGTTAGGCACAGGAAGGTACACTGTCACCTTATTACGCGCATCGGGCGCACCCTTAGATTTTGCGTTTATGATCTATTAAACTTATATTTTAAATTTCGAATCGATCCGTTGAAAATTACTCTTTGAGAAAACATTTTTAGGTCGGGTTGTAAAAATAAAAGATTGAAACATTCGCTCAACTAATAAATTTACGTTTTGCAAATGCACAATAATCTTAAGAATTGCATAGTTAGGAAAGTATCATCAAATATTTTAATACACGTACAATAAACCATACGGTAGATGAGGAAGTGTTAATAATGTTGACGTAGCATTAATCCATAATTCACCTCATCAGCAATAAATTCTCTATTCATTAACGTTGCAAACTAAACGTCAACTCATACCTATACTTTACTATAATCTTTCAAACGACTGAGAGAAACTTTTATGCGATCCATAAATCCACGTCGGCCGTCGATACAAAAAACGGGCACGTGCGATGGTAAGACCATGGGAACGAATGCATTCGACATCGTTACCTTAGACAGGCATCGACTTGCAAACTCATGTGTTAATTTTTAACATGGAAAGCATAGCGATTTCGCAATTTTAAAACTTCGATAAAAACCAACAAAAAGTGCAAAAGTTAGACCCTTTTCGTCCGACCAGACGAGCAAAAAATTGTTTTGCTCGCACGTGTCCTGCAAAACTTCTCGATACACTTTGCATGGAGAAAGAAGAAAGTGTGCTCTCACACTCTAGGTATTGTCCAATTAAATCACGTCTCCCTTCTTTCTAAATTTATAGGACCCAATTACAAGGATCCAAATCAATCAGTAAGTGGGAAAAATCCTAAATCAGAGTAGGGAGAATGCATAAATTGAGCTGCAAATTGCATATTCAGAGAGATTCACTTGGAATCTGATACTACCTTTTTCGTATCTTAGCGCTTCCAAAAGCGGAATTAACTATCGAGGTCTCACATTTATTAGAGATCTTTAAATAAATACAAGTCATTTGTGCTAAAAATTAGTGTGTGTCAACTACAGGTACTATCGAACAATTAATATCGTCAATTGTTATTAAACAATTCATATTTTATCAAACCAGAATATCGTCAATTGTTATTAAACAATTAATATTTTATCAAACCAGAATATCGTCAATTGTTATTAAACAATTAATATTTTATCGAACCAGAATATCGTCAATTGTTGCTAAACCTTCAATATTTTATCGAACATTAATATCGTCAATTGTTGCTAAGATTTAATAAGTGATCGAACAATTAATATCGTCTATTGTTACTAAACATTGAATCAATTATCGGACTTTTTATACCATCTGTTTATCACGTTAATCACGTCGAGTTATTGCTTGCCGCTCATAAGGCAAGTACGTAGCATTGCTTTTATCGAATGGTACAAAACAGGTGTTGCACTTCCAACCCATGTGTGCATTCCAATCGTTTTTTTTATCGGACACCACATTAACATTTCTTACTTAGACAGTGCCGGCTTGAATTATTTGTCACTTCGCGAATAACTAACATAGTGAATTATTTCGTACGGAGACCCCTATTTTATCGTGAAATACAGTGCGTGTACCACCCTGTTATTTCACCACCTTCCGATTTGAAGAGTTTTTGGGAAGCTGGTTATTACGCTGCCCTTCTGGTATGGTTTGAGACATCACATTCAGCTCCATTCTACATTCTGAAGACGAATCTCACTCCTGAAGGACTCGTCATCGACTTTACCTAGAGGTCGAACATCAACCACCCAAATTAAGTAAGAAACCTTTTTATATTTTTAAGATTGTGATGTTAATTGGTCCTATTGACCATTAGTTGTGTTTATGAACGTTCAGTTCAACCCTGGAAGACGATATCGCAACCATTTTGTATACCTTTTATTTAACTTAATATTATTATCTATTATTAACGTAACTTTTACCACGCCATTCGAGCGTTCAGAGTGTAACCAAACAATTTAACGTAACGTTTCAAGTTTAGTATTGTAGCTAAAGTTTGTTTGTCCCGTTGTTGGGAATTTTGATAATCAATTGCATTGATTAAGTTCCATGATCAATTTTATGAATCATAGTTTTGAATATTATCAAGTTGCGCTTAAGTAACTATTTATTTTGGTGGAGTGCTGTATTCAATACGCCCCCCTTTCATGCAAATTAACCTTTTGTATCTTTGTAAGAGTAATTGTTTTACGAGTATTAGTTTCGCAACGGAAACCACACGGAAAGGTTCCGTCAACTGTACATATTTATTTTTATACAAGACATGTAAATTTGATAGTATCTTGTGTAAACCTTGTCAACTCCCCCCTGATATTATTTTATTTAATACACTTTTATTATTTCCCAACTTTGTGTGTTATTATTATTGTTGTGTTAATGTTTATTTAGCTATTTTCACCAACGGAAAGTTCGCCTCCTGTAAAGGTAAGGTCATTGAGCGAGGTTTTTCCGGAGTGAGAGTTCGCCGTAAGATCATCAAGTTGTCGCGTACCAGCTTGGAAGGTGTGATAACCAGTCCCCTTCAAAGAGATTCATTTCTTCGTATGCGTGGCGCCCATTTAAACTCCCGCGTGTATATTAACCCCACCGATTTTGACTTAACTCCCCCCCCGTGTAAATTATTCACACCGATTTTGACAATTTTTAGAATCGCGATCGAGGATTGCCCGGTCGTCGATAGGAAATACACGCTTTGCGACGTGCCGTCACACGACCCTTTCGTTCCATTCACCAACCCACCCCTTCGCGACTTTGAGCTAGCCAACCTTTTATTACCTGTTGGAAAGGTGTCGTGGATGCAGAACGTGGTGTAACAGGATAATAATTTGGCGCGGCCAACGTGGTGCTATCGATAAAGCCCTTTTGGCATGTTATGGTATCGAATTTTTTTTGTTTATAAAACAAGTAAATTCCGAATTAATTTTTGTAGGTTTAAAAAATAATTTAGCGTCCAACTAGACGGCTGTCAAGAAAGCCCTTTTGGCACATTATATCGAATTTTTGTTAGTTAATCAAGTAAAATAGTACCGACGCGCATGAATGGACTAACGAGATTCCATAACGCCCCCCTATTTAAATTTAAAAGTGAAAATTATCGCGATTTTAAGATCAAATATTGTATTTCCGTTTACCATTAGTTGTTCAGAGAACAAAGTAGAGTCGTGTTCCGCGAATTCTTTTTTTGTATTTAATTAAATTTATTCATTTCGATTAATAATGGCATTCAGGATTGTACCGGACAAGTTGCGAAAGGACGAGGTCCAATACGAATTAAAGATTAGAGGTTTACCTTTTCACGGTTCGGTAAAAGAATTACGTGATGAATTAGTAATAGCCCTTGATAAAGAAGAAGAAGGCGAAAGTTACGCTTTAGCGTGGTATCCGTTTACCTTTGCAGAAGATTTGGTGGCATTAAGAGCCGGCTTATTGATTCTTCATAGACTACTTGGTCGCTTGGAAGTTTCACGAGACCAAGAACCTAACGTAGAAATCGAGGTAGAAACGAAGTTAGCACATTACTTTAATAGATTATCCCGATCAAAACCCTTTTTAGTAAAAGATAAAAATTCAAAACGAACAGTTATGGACGAATTAGAAGAATGTAGATCCGCGTACCGCTTATTTGTAGCAAATTCTCGAACGGAGCGAGACTCATTATCGAATATCGTGGCCGAAATTAGTCGAGAGACCCCAGTAGAACCAGAAGTAATCGTAACTTCAAACCCAGTTTCATTAAATATTAACCCCCCTCCGGTTGAGGTAGGGCAGAAAAGTTATTGTACGAAATCAACACCTGTTGTCAAGTGGCGATTAAAGTTTTCCGGTGAAGCAAAAAGTATTTCGATCACTGCATTTTTAGAAAGAGTCAATGAATTAATTGTTGCTAGACGTGTAAATTTAAGTCAACTCTTCGAAGAGGCGATTGACCTGTTCGAGGGTAAAGCATTATTGTGGTTTCGCGCAAATAGAGATAAGGCATCTACTTGGTCAGAATTAGTAGTATTATTAAATGCACAATTTCGACCAGCTGACTATGACGTCAGATTACTTGAGGAAATTACACGTAGAACTCAAGGGAACGAGGAAAACTTGGCAATGTATGTAGCAATGTTAAAAACGATGTTTGCTCGCTTAGTCATCCCATTATCGGAAGAAAGACAATTAAGTATCGCATTACGAAACTTAAACCCCTTTTATATTGCACAGTTAGGTTTTACCGAAATTACGTCTTTTGATAGGCTAATTGAACTCGGGCGCATTCTCGAAGCGCGTAGGTTGACCATTTCCAATTACGCACCGCCGTCAAAGAGGAAAAACGACTTAGAACCAGATGTAGCTTATACCCATTTGAGTGTACCGACTCAAGAAAATGATCGCGCACCGCGTGCCGAATCAACGTCTTTTAATAAATCACGAAATAATAAACGATCTGTAAATAAACCGACTTTTAAAAGTCGTAATAGCGCTGTCGAAGTTTTTAGTAAAACTTCAAGTAATAATTCTTGTTGGAATTGTGGTGGCACAGGACATTTAGCGTCGCGTTGTACCGTTCCGCAGAAACAAATATATTGCTATCGCTGTGGGAGAAAAGGTGAAACAACAAAAACCTGCCCCCACTGTAACCCCAGTCAGAGTAGAAGGAGTTCGGAAAACTCTTCCGGGACTCATTAGGACGTGGTCACCTAGTGAACTCCCGCAAGTTTGTAAATTCGACCCATTTTCATAAGATGTTAGCTAAACGTAAAGATAACATTAAAACTATATTAGATTATGTATTAGAGGATTCAAGACATGATAATCGTCCCCATGTAAGAGTCAATGTTCTCGGTTGTGAAATTTTAGCCCTCCTGGACTCAGGAGCGACCAACACGATTTTAGGCGAGGAAGGTTGGAATATTTTACAATCTACCGGTGTAAAAATTCAACTTGACTCCACGTTACGACCAAAGTGTACCGTAGCAGACGGTGAAATTATAAACAGTATCGGGATAGCTCAATTACCCATTAGATTGCAGCATCGTGTCGCCCATATTTCAGTCATTGTGGTACCAAAGTTTTCACACGCACTTATTTTAGGTGTAGATTTTTGGGAATCCATCGGTTTCGTCCCTGATTTGAAAAACAAATCGTGGTATTTCGGGAAACCCCAAGTTACCTCGGTAATTACCGACAAGAAAACACCCTTAGGAAATCTTTTCAATTTATCAGTTGAGGAACGTCAGCGTTTAGATAAGGTCATTGACCTACATTTTCGGACTAAGGTCAAAGAACTCGGTTGTACTGACCTAGTGCAACATGTTATTAAAACCGACTCAATGCCGATTAAACAGCGTTATTATCCGGTTAACCCTAGTGTACAAGCACATATCGATAAAGAACTAGATCATATGCTTAAGTTAGGTGTAATAGAACGATCATCTAGTGGTTGGTCAAACCCCATTTTGTTAGTCAAAAAGAAAGACAAATCATATCGATTTTGTGTCGATTTCAGAAAATTAAATCAAGTATCCGAGAAGGACGCGTACCCAATCCCGTATGTGTCCTCAATTTTAGATCGTCTTCGAGACGCACGGTTTATAACGTCCCTGGACATTAAGTCAGCGTATTGGCAAATTCCTGTCGAGGAAAATTCCAAAAAATATACCGCCTTTACAGTACCCGGACGTGGATTGTTTCAATTCACCAGGATGCCCTTCGGGCTTCATAATGCTCCTGCTACTTGGATGAGGCTGATAGATCAAGTTCTAGGTCCCGATCTCGAACCCTTTGTATTCGTATACCTGGATGACATCATCATCTGTACATCCACCTTCGAAAAACATCTTGAAGTGTTACAGGAAGTTTTTTCTCGGTTACGTACCGCAGGTCTATCACTAGGGAAAGACAAATGTCACTTTTGTCAACCCGAATTGAAATATTTAGGATACGTGATTAACGCAAATGGATTACTTGCAGATCCAGATAAGGTAGCGGCAATTACGCGAATACCAGCCCCTCGTACGGTTAAAGAAATTCGGCAATTAATAGGTATGGCTTCGTGGTACCGCAGATTTATCCCGCAGTTTTCAACCATCCTTGCACCGCTTACAGCGTTGTTAAGAAAAAATTCCAAGTTCATTTGGGATGAACCTTGTGAAGTAGCGTTTACGACTATTAAGAATTGTTTAGTTTCAGCCCCTATTCTATCGTGCCCTGATTTTAGCGTCCCCTTTACCGTACAGACAGACGCATCCGGTTTTGGACTCGGAGGAGTCCTCAGCCAAACCATTGACGAAAAAGAACAAGTCATTTGTTATATTAGTAGGTCATTAACTCGTAATGAACGAAATTATTCCGTTACGGAACGAGAATGTTTAGCAGTTTTGTGGGCAGTAGAGAAATTAAGACCCTATCTCGAAGCTTCACATTTCACGGTCATTACCGATCACCACTCCCTGATTTGGTTAAATAATCTGGAAAACCCCTCTGGACGTTTATGTCGTTGGGCTCTCAGGTTACAACAGTACGATTTCAAAATCATCCACCGAAAAGGAAAGGATCATTTAGTCCCTGACGCTTTATCGCGCACTGTTCCCGAAATAACGTCAGTATTAGTTAACCCTGTTCAAGTTAGAAAGTCACCCGATAAAGTAAAGAATCCAGTAGATAACGACCAACCCTTAATTAACTCGCATACCGATCGTTGGTACTATCGAATGTTGAAGAATGTCAGAAGAGACCCCCTTCAGTTTAGGAAATGGCAAGTTATTGAGGACGAATTATTTAAACAAGTAAAAGTTCGATATCCATCTCTATCGGATAGAGAGTGTCAATGGAGAACAGTAGTTCCGAAATTTCGTAGAAAGAAAATCATTTCCGAGTGTCACGATAAACCTACTTCCGGTCATTTAGGAGTTTTAAAAACATTTGATCGAGTAGCTCATGAGTATTATTGGCCGAAGATGAAGACCGATATTACTCGTTATGTAAATAAGTGTCCAGTTTGTATGGCTCATAAGCCTGAACAGCAAAAACCCCGTGGTTTTATGTCCCGTCATCCCGTAGTAACTAGGCCATGGCAAATGATATCCATCGATATAGTTGGACCACTGCCTCGGTCGACTAAAGGTTACACTCATATTTTATCGATTGTGGATTGTTTTACCAAATTTGCATTATTTTATCCCTTACGTACAGCTACCGCATCTCAGGTCATTCAAAAACTTGAAGATAACGTTTTGTTAGTGTTTGGAGCCCCACAGTATATTTTGACTGATAACGGAGTCCAATTTAGAAGTAAGGAATTTCAAAAAATGATACAGAAATATAATACCCGAATTATCTTTAATGCATATTACCACCCCCAAGCGAATCCTGTTGAAAGGGTGAATCGTGTTTTAAAAACTATGTTAGCCTCTTACGTTAACGATAATCATAAGAGTTGGGATATTTATCTCCCCCAGGTTGCTTGCGCAGTACGAACTGCACTGCATGAAGTCATAGGAATGACTCCGTATTTCGCAAATTTCGGTCGAGAGATGATCATGTCCGGTGGACAGCGTATCGAAACAGCTGATCAGAACACGCTGAAAGACATAACGTTTGCCGATCGTGACGAACTTAAACGACGCGCATTAGCACTAGGTGATGTTTACGATGACATCACCAAAAGATTAGAAAGCGCTTATGAGAAATCTAAAATTGTTTATGATTTGAGACGACGCCCGTCGAATTTCGATGTCGGTGATACCGTGTATAGACGTAATTATGTTTTATCCGATGCATCGAAGCATTTTAATGCAAAGTTAGCTCCAAAATTTGTAGGACCTTTTGTTATTCATAAGAAACTTTCGAACACCACATTTGTACTGTCAGACACCACAGGAGTGAGACCTGGTGCATGGCATGCCAAGGACTTGAAGTCAAGCCCCGATTAAAGTTCAGGTTAGGATTTAAGTATGTTTTTTGGTGAACTTAATTTTGAAGTTCAAATTTTCTAATTAGTTTATAGGTACGGTTTGGAAGTTTACGCATCCACCTAGTGGACCCGTAGAAGGTTGTTTTTGACTTTCACGTAGTTAATTTACGTCAAGTTTTTTGAATTCAATACCGACCCTTAAGGTAAAGCTTTTCAATTTTTTTTTCATTTAGTACCGACTTTTACCGTAGAGCTTTTCAAATTTTTTTGAATTTGGTACCGACTTTTACCGTAAGGCTTTTAAATTTTTTTTGAATTTGGTACCGACTTTTACCGTAAGGCTTTTAAATTTTTTTTGAATTTAGTATCGACATTTACCGTAAGGCTTTTAAAATTTTTTTTGGATTTAGTATCGACATTTGCCGTGAAGTTTTTCAAATTTTTTTTGAATGTAGTACCGACATTTATAATAAGGCTTTTTTAAATTTAGTTGGGAGTTTAGTTTGTCGATTTAAGTAGAGTTTTCTTTTGAAAGTTTTTTTCCTAACGCACCCTGTAAGGAGATTTTTTTTTGTATCGAATTTTATTGTTGTAGCGGTTGTGTTGGTTGATAGTTGTTTAGAGTAACCCGCTTCTCATTGAGTTATCGTATTATCAGGCTGGACCTAGTTCCACTGTCAGATAAAATTTTTTTGGACGTCAATCCAGTGTTGGATGTCGATCCAAACCCCGGGGTTATTGAGTAATTTTGTGGACATAGTCCATCCCTCGGCGCATTATCGTCCCATATATTTTTTTCTTCTCGTAGTTTGGCGATTTATAATCTGCCCCAAAGGAACCTTCTTGGAAAGGGAGCTTTGTACAGGAGTAGTGGTTAAACTCGAAACAACAACCTGGGAAATTTACCTTGTTAGGGAATAACAGATCGACCACCATCGGCCTACGCAGTTAGGACATCTGTCGGTCCACGGAAGGACAATTCGATCATTAGTTTGTATTTTTTTTCTCCCCCCCCCTTTTTTTTTTTCTCTCTCTCCCCTACGACATTTGGAAAATAAATAGAAAATTAGGGATGAACTTGTATATCTGATCCATTCATCCCAGAGGCCATTGTAGATTTGATCGCGCCTTTTTTAAATTTCACCTTAGATTCGGGCCCAACCCAAACTAGAGTTCGGCGTCTCTGTTGTTAATTGTGGGTCTAACGGTAAGCGGACGATCCCGTGACTTCGCGAACCGCCCTCTCTTATGACAGTCACAACGACTTTAGAAGTGATTAGGACCTCGAATATTTTCCTTGTGTGTAACTTTTATTCTTTTATTGTGTAATTAGCAGTTTAGGTTTCAGTTTAGGTAGTGGAAAGTTTAGGTTGAGTTTCGGTGTAATTAATTTTAAGGTATCGATTTAATCAATGTTAAGTTTAGATATTATGTAGATAGATTGAAGACGTTAGGGGAAAGGAAGTTATTTAACGGTATCTCGAGCGTATAGAGTAAAATTACAGACCCAATAAGTAATCAGGTCTTTAGTGGGTTTTTTTGTTTATCACGCATGATGGTAGGAGTCGCGAATTTCGTTTTTTTTTATCGAACATTTAAGGAAGTAGTTTACGCGAAGTTAGAGGGTGTACTTATCGGTCCATTGGAGTAACTACCCAATAAATCGCTTAGGTAGACCAAGTATAGATTGGTGTTGCGGTGGCTTAGTTACCCAACGTCCTCATCAGTCATACGTTAATTTTGTGGTTAATTTTGATTTTTGTTTGGAAGAACGATTGTGTTCTCCCCCCTTTTTTTGAATGAAATGTAGTAGAGTCACTTCATACGTTTACAATAAACATTAGAGGTGCAACTCAGACAGTTGTCACCATGTCAAGCCCTGACCCAATTACGTTTTTGTGGGAATATTTTTTTCTCGTGGGTAAACAACAACTTTAGTCCCGGTTTAGTCAATTAACTCCCCCCCCGGCTACCGAATTGTATATAGAACCAGCATTGAGAATAGTCCGTGTAAGACATTAAACTACCCTTCTCACTTTTAGTTTTAGGTTCTTAAGATTTTGTTCTCTCACGACGTGATAGTTACGTCCCGAACTTTATGTCGCTGTTGTTATGGTTTTGAAAAATAGTCCGCGTAAGACGTTAAACTACCCTTCTCAATTTTTACTTCCATATTTTTCAGATTTTGTTCACGTACAACGTGATCGTCACGAACGTCGTGTTACTGTTGTTTCTTTTTTGGAAGTGTCGGTGTTTTCCGACGCACGTCCAAGAATACCGGTATAGGAGTATCTGAAATGATGCGAACATTTTTCTTTTTTTCTTTTTCTTCTCGTACTCTAGTGCATAGGTGCTCAACCCTTGCATTCTTTTCTTTAGGATTAAGGTATAACGCTCAGTATCTGTGAACATTTCGTTCATTTTGTAACGACATTGGCTCTCGGTTGGAGTCAAAGTAAGTTCCCGATATTTTTTTTGGTTTTCAACCATATTGACTCTCGGTTGGAGTCAAAGTAAGTTCCCGATATTTTTTTTGGTTTTCAACCATGTTGACTCTCGGTTCGAGCCAAAATAAGTTCCCGATATTTTTTTTTGGTTTTCAACCATGTTGACTCTCGGTTGATGTCATGGTACTACCCTGGGATCCAGGCACTTTACGGATTGCCCGACTCCAAAGTATTATGTCACCATCTTGGAGCAAGACCCTCTTGTTACATTCCTTACACTTTTGTGACATATAGCTCTGGTGGATACGTTCCACTCATATGGTGTCGCCATCTTGGGCGAGCATTGTCGCTTTGCGCGATTTGCGCTTAGATTGGAGATTTCCCCCGGTGTCAGTCACCGCTGGATTTCCCGATCAACCGTCCGTGCAAGACACTAAACTACCTTTCTCGTTTTTTTTTTTCACCTCCAGATTTTTCAGGTTTTGTCGAGTGTGGTATGTTCATACTTTGCATAGGAGGTACAGGCGTTCCTTGGATTGGAGTTTCCAGTCGGCGCTTACCGCCGTTGGACTCCACCAGTCAAGTTGACGTCGGGTATTCTCAAGTAGGAAGTTTTTCCAAGTTTTTTTTCATGGAAATGTCCCGACCATTTCGGAGTAGCGTTCTCGTTTTCGTCGGTGTAATTCGGAGATTCGGTCCCTTCGGTTATACTGACAAAGACAATCCCTACCCCCGTATAGGGTTCAGTTTTTCTGGTTTTATTTCATATTTGATGCTCGTTGTATCATTGTTGACGACTGATACTCCCGTCTCGTCAACTCGAGCTCTGTAGCGTAAATATCTTTAAAAAAAAAAAATATCGCATATTTAGTTGTGCGACCACGAGTTGTGTAACTTGTACCTTTTGATATGGGTGTCGGTTCGGTACCGTCCCACTCTCGTCCCGCCGGACTCCATATCCCTTATATCGCGTCTTTCGCGAATTTTGGATCACGCCTATCGTGATCCTTTATTAGTCTTTACTTGTTGGTTCGGAGATTCAGCCCCTCCGGTCAACACGATTGACGCGGCATTCGTGCCCCATTTTTCTTCTCGTGCTGCACGCTCTCGTGCGTAGATCCGTGTTCAACCCGGACGGTTCGAGGATTTGGTCCCTCGACTGTCCCTTGTAGGTTGTCACCCCACCCTAATTTTTTTTGAGAAAACCCCCCCCTATTTTTTTTCTTTTTCTCGTGTTTAGATCCGTGTTTAACCCGGACGGATCGAGGATTTGCTCCCTCGACTGTCCCTTGTAGGTCGTTATCCCGTCCCGTTTCGTATTACGATTTATGCCCCACTATTTTTCCCGGTTGCATCCGTGTTTAACTCGGACGGTTCGAGGATTTGGTCCCTCAACTGTCCCTTGTAGGTTGCTACCCCTCACTTTTTTAACCCTCCCCCACTCTTATCTCTTACCCCCCCATCACTACCTCTTCTCTCTCTTCCGATCATCTCGTCTGGATCGAAGTCATGATGAAGGTGGATGGTCTCCCAAACGGCTTTGTAAATTTGATCAAGCTAAGCGCAAGTTTTTTTCTCTGTTTCACCAACGATAAATGATAAAACAGACAGTCCCCATCTACTGAAGTGCCCCAAACGGCTTTTGTAAATTTGATCCAGCCAAGCACACGTTTTTTTTTACTCTGTTTTTTCAACGTATTGAAAAAGGCAGACAGTCCCCATCGACTGAACCATTTTAGAGAAGGCTTTGTAAATATAAGTACGCCAAGGAAGTGTTACCTTAGCTCAGGTCTACCTTGATCTAGAGTCCGGTGTCTTCACAGACATTTGTGGGTCCCACGGCCAGCGAATGATCGCGTGATTTCGCGAACCGCCCTCTCATGTAGGAGTCACTACGACTCACGGGTTGATTAAGCCTAGGGTTAGGTGAACCTTCTCTCTCTTTCCCGGCATATACGTATAGTCTAGTCACTAGCTGAGTAGTTGTTTCAACACTACAAGTGTTGATGGTTTATCGCAGGACAGTTTGTGTTTCGGTTGAGGTTGCGCGCGTCCCAGTTGAAGAGTAGTTAGGGATAACAACTCTTGACGTAAGGGGAGTGTCACCTTATTACGCGCATCGGGCGCACCCTTAGATTTTGCGTTTATGATCTATTAAACTTATATTTTAAATTTCGAATCGATCCGTTGAAAATTACTCTTTGAGAAAACATTTTTAGGTCGGGTTGTAAAAATAAAAGATTGAAACATTCGCTCAACTAATAAATTTACGTTTTGCAAATGCACAATAATCTTAAGAATTGCATAGTTAGGAAAGTATCATCAAATATTTTAATACACGTACAATAAACCATACGGTAGATGAGGAAGTGTTAATAATGTTGACGTAGCATTAATCCATAATTCACCTCATCAGCAATAAATTCTCTATTCATTAACGTTGCAAACTAAACGTCAACTCATACCTATACTTTACTATAATCTTTCAAACGACTGAGAGAAACTTTTATGCGATCCATAAATCCACGTCGGCCGTCGATACAAAAAACGGGCACGTGCGATGGTAAGACCATGGGAACGAATGCATTCGACATCGTTACCTTAGACAGGCATCGACTTGCAAACTCATGTGTTAATTTTTAACATGGAAAGCATAGCGATTTCGCAATTTTAAAACTTCGATAAAAACCAACAAAAAGTGCAAAAGTTAGACCCTTTTCGTCCGACCAGACGAGCAAAAAATTGTTTTGCTCGCACGTGTCCTGCAAAACTTCTCGATACACTTTGCATGGAGAAAGAAGAAAGTGTGCTCTCACACTCTAGGTATTGTCCAATTAAATCACGTCTCCCTTCTTTCTAAATTTATAGGACCCAATTACAAGGATCCAAATCAATCAGTAAGTGGGAAAAATCCTAAATCAGAGTAGGGAGAATGCATAAATTGAGCTGCAAATTGCATATTCAGAGAGATTCACTTGGAATCTGATACTACCTTTTTCGTATCTTAGCGCTTCCAAAAGCGGAATTAACTATCGAGGTCTCACATTTATTAGAGATCTTTAAATAAATACAAGTCATTTGTGCTAAAAATTAGTGTGTGTCAACTACAGGTACTATCGAACAATTAATATCGTCAATTGTTATTAAACAATTCATATTTTATCAAACCAGAATATCGTCAATTGTTATTAAACAATTAATATTTTATCAAACCAGAATATCGTCAATTGTTATTAAACAATTAATATTTTATCGAACCAGAATATCGTCAATTGTTGCTAAACCTTCAATATTTTATCGAACATTAATATCGTCAATTGTTGCTAAGATTTAATAAGTGATCGAACAATTAATATCGTCTATTGTTACTAAACATTGAATCAATTATCGGACTTTTTATACCATCTGTTTATCACGTTAATCACGTCGAGTTATTGCTTGCCGCTCATAAGGCAAGTACGTAGCATTGCTTTTATCGAATGGTACAAAACAGGTGTTGCACTTCCAACCCATGTGTGCATTCCAATCGTTTTTTTTATCGGACACCACATTAACATTTCTTACTTAGACAGTGCCGGCTTGAATTATTTGTCACTTCGCGAATAACTAACATAGTGAATTATTTCGTACGGAGACCCCTATTTTATCGTGAAATACAGTGCGTGTACCACCCTGTTATTTCACCACCTTCCGATTTGAAGAGTTTTTGGGAAGCTGGTTATTACGCTGCCCTTCTGGTATGGTTTGAGACATCACATTCAGCTCCATTCTACATTCTGAAGACGAATCTCACTCCTGAAGGACTCGTCATCGACTTTACCTAGAGGTCGAACATCAACCACCCAAATTAAGTAAGAAACCTTTTTATATTTTTAAGATTGTGATGTTAATTGGTCCTATTGACCATTAGTTGTGTTTATGAACGTTCAGTTCAACCCTGGAAGACGATATCGCAACCATTTTGTATACCTTTTATTTAACTTAATATTATTATCTATTATTAACGTAACTTTTACCACGCCATTCGAGCGTTCAGAGTGTAACCAAACAATTTAACGTAACGTTTCAAGTTTAGTATTGTAGCTAAAGTTTGTTTGTCCCGTTGTTGGGAATTTTGATAATCAATTGCATTGATTAAGTTCCATGATCAATTTTATGAATCATAGTTTTGAATATTATCAAGTTGCGCTTAAGTAACTATTTATTTTGGTGGAGTGCTGTATTCAATACGCCCCCCTTTCATGCAAATTAACCTTTTGTATCTTTGTAAGAGTAATTGTTTTACGAGTATTAGTTTCGCAACGGAAACCACACGGAAAGGTTCCGTCAACTGTACATATTTATTTTTATACAAGACATGTAAATTTGATAGTATCTTGTGTAAACCTTGTCAACTCCCCCCTGATATTATTTTATTTAATACACTTTTATTATTTCCCAACTTTGTGTGTTATTATTATTGTTGTGTTAATGTTTATTTAGCTATTTTCACCAACGGAAAGTTCGCCTCCTGTAAAGGTAAGGTCATTGAGCGAGGTTTTTCCGGAGTGAGAGTTCGCCGTAAGATCATCAAGTTGTCGCGTACCAGCTTGGAAGGTGTGATAACCAGTCCCCTTCAAAGAGATTCATTTCTTCGTATGCGTGGCGCCCATTTAAACTCCCGCGTGTATATTAACCCCACCGATTTTGACTTAACTCCCCCCCCGTGTAAATTATTCACACCGATTTTGACAATTTTTAGAATCGCGATCGAGGATTGCCCGGTCGTCGATAGGAAATACACGCTTTGCGACGTGCCGTCACACGACCCTTTCGTTCCATTCACCAACCCACCCCTTCGCGACTTTGAGCTAGCCAACCTTTTATTACCTGTTGGAAAGGTGTCGTGGATGCAGAACGTGGTGTAACAACACACATTATTGCCCCTTCTTACTAAGCTCGCGGGTTGAGTCGTTCAGGGAGTGGGTCCCTTGTGGTTCGAAATGAATTATTAGAGGCGACGTTGCTATGCTCATTGGCTCTCTCAGGATATTTTTAACTTTGCTTTCCTTTTTTGAATAAAAAAGAAATAAAAAAAACTTTCATCAACTCCCATACAAATTTTATTATAGTAAAGAAAAGAAAAATTATCAAACTGTCTTTCATGAAAGAACATTAATATTAAATAAATCTTGGATTGCAAATCCAAGGTGAATAAACCTTTGAAATTTTTAAAATTAATACAAATAATTGTTCGAAACAAAGAGGTTTCCTCTCTTCGTCCCAAGTTGCTTGATTATTAAGCCAATCAAGACTCTCGCTTTACATTAGCGGGCTTAAATGTTTATAAATTTAAATTTGTTGCTTATTTTAAAGCTTAAAATATTTTTGACGAAAATTGTAAAACTTTTGATTATATTTAACTTATCACTCAGGGTATCAAAGAATACACTCTGTTAGAAGTCTTTTCCTCAAATCCTATTATTAACACGCTGAAGGCAAAATTTTAACAAATTATAGAAATCATAAATTCACTGTACCTGGCTCCTGAATATATCGCAGTTTTTATTTTCAAAAAAGGATATCATTTATTCGCTGTTTGTGTGTGCGCCCTGCTTTAATCTTTATTTGTAAAGATTCAACTTTACTCCACCGGTCATCACTTTGCTGGATGTCATTTGAAGTGGTACTTTACTTTGACTAGTGCTTAAATTTGTGCTCGTATTTACATCCTTCCTATTGAGAATCTCCAAAAATATTGAGGTAAGTTGTTCCATTAATTTGCAATGATTTTCTTGTTATCCAGAAAATTTTTATATGTAAATTACAACATCTTCATTGCATTTGTTTATGTCCTTGACATCTATTTTTAGAATCGACGTTGGACAAACGAAACTTTCTAACCTCTCCGAAGTCAAATGAATTTGGTTAACCTCCAAATTCTGGTAAATAATATTTTTCGGAGAGCATCGAAAAATGCGTGCACACAGCGGAGTTACTAGAGGTAAACTGATTTTTGATCGAAAATCGATACAATTGGTATTCTTGTTTGAATTTTGTGAGTCAAATCCATGTATTTTCGAATTTATTTTACTCTAATAAATTATTTTTATTCTAGATTTTTCTTCTGTATCAACCTCGATTTCGTTTGGAACATCTTCCCGAGCAGTTTGATTGGTACATTCCATTTTTATCAATTTTATGGATTGTTGATTGATTCATTTTCGTCTTTCTTGGTTGTTTACAGGGGCGTTACACAAATATGACCCTTATTAACTAATTTGTTGATTTATCCGTTGAAAATATACACATTAAATGCATGAAACAATTACATAATTTTTGATATGCTTACATTTTTACAGAGAATGTTATTTGTAGAGTAAATTGGTTTACAAATTCTTAAATTTTTCTAGGTTATCATGATTAATACATTTTTACAAATTTTTAGCTAATTAAGTTTTTTGTTTCATTTCTGATGTGACAATCATCAGTTTATTTAGATTTAGCAATCTTTGTCATGTTTCATTCATCCTGAGAGACTCAAATAAATTTAGAAAATTGAAATTTTGAAAAATAAAAATTTCTCGTAGAGCGAATTTTTAAAGTGTCTTTCGACTTAGAATTTTGTGCTTGTTTCGAATATATGATTCATTTTAGCATCGGGAGCCTTTCTTATTCATTTTAACACACAGCAGTACGGATTTGGCGCTAAATTGTAAACTTTTCTTGTTATAAACAATTTTTCACGTAATTTTTGATCAAAAATAGAAATTTGAAATCAATCGTGCGCTATTCTTACAAAAATCAATATTTTTTAATTTCGCTACGTACTTCTCTAGATAATCTTATATAGAACTGAAATTTTTTTTGTTTTTCGTTCTAGGTCAAAAATTGGCGGAGAAATCTTGCCGGCCGCGGAACGCTATTTGTAAAGAGAGGTTTCCTTTGCTGGGATATGACACTGCCATTTTGTAAAAAAAATTTTTAAAAAAATTATAAACTATTCTATAAAACATGTACAATAAACCGCTTCAAACAGATTTTCTATTGCATTTACTATAGCGACATAAAAAATTGTTAAAATTATGCTATTTTTGTGTCTTCTAGAGTGTCATTACCCCTTTATAACAAAAATTTGCCTCTTACATCCAAGATTGGTTCCAATTTTCTTCACTGAAATTAATTTTTTTAAATTTTGGCGTTTTATGTCTAATTATTTTTTTTATTGTTCAAATAAGTAAACCAAATTTAATCACCAAACGTACTCGCATTGGTATCCTTCCTTCGTTGACCAAAAACAATATTTCACCCACGATGGAGGTTTGGCGACTAAGGAATTGGTTACTGTCGTCGAATTTGACCAAATGCTATGCGTTCTTCCGTAACTTGGAATTTTACGAAATAATCGGCCTTACCGAACGTAAGATTTGTACCAAGTTATTTTCGGGACATGTGCATAAAATAATGGATTCTGTGGAAACGGTAAAGATTCAACGGAAAATTCTCTTGAATATGAAGAGACATGTCTTGGTTGGAAAGGATGTTCAACGTGCACTATTGGAATTACAACGTATTCTTCCCACTCAGTTTGCAGCACTGCTTGGACCCATTTCTGCCTTATTTGTAGAAGTCATGAAGTTAGGTAAGATTGTTTTTTTGACGTACTTTATAAATGCATAACTAATTTTGAAACTTCCTTGTACTAGTGTATTTTCGCATCAATTCTCTGCAACCACTAGATTTTAAACAGGTCTGTCAACATTTCTTTTGTAAGTTTTGTTTACGTGGAGAACTTTCAAATTCCTTTTTTTTTAAGTAAAAAATAATAAAAAATATTTTTAAGAAATGGCGTTTAGTACATCAAACCGAAAGATTACTGGCCAGAGGAAGAACTTATAACTTTGACTTGTAAAAATTTCTTGTTTGTTGGCTATATCACAAAATAAAAATTTAATTGGTTTTTATATTATATCTTTTAAAATCCGGGTAGAGCTAGCACCCCCACCTCTCCAAAACACAAAAGAAAAGCACGATAATTATTTTCCCATTTACGTAGTAAAGGAAAGTATTGTTATCCAGTTAAAAAAAAATTTGAGTCAGCATTTTTTCCATGGTCTATGAGCACATACGAATTGTTTAAGACCAATTTTGGAATGATGTCCGGATGTGTGTGTGATGTGTGGTCATTCTATCGTCAACGTTTTCAGACAAGCGCGTGCACCGATTGAGTTGAAATTTTATACACTAGTTTGAAGCAGCTGTCTAAAGGGCTGATTAGATTTTGGTTGAAAACCGTCCATTTTTAACCCATTTTTTAGAAGAATGAAAATTGCTAAAGAGCATTGCCGCTTCCCGGTGGAACATATGAGATTAAAAATTATATCAATCGAACGAGATTATTTTTACGCATCTTATGATACCCCCACACTTGATATTTTCCTCTTAAATTATTATTAATATACAAAAATAAAATAAACGCTATTAAAAGAATATGGTTTGCTTTGGATAATTTTGATCTGTCAAAGTGATTTGTATTGTTCATTACTATAATTTAATATTTTAACTAATTTACTTATATAAACATATTATGTAATTAATATCATGTAACGATTGTTTGCGTTACTGTGCGGAGAGTATTTGTGCTCCGCCCTATATAATATATACAATTTTTCTGTTTCGTTCAGATAAATTCTAACTACGGTGATATGATAGCAAGGAAAAATGTGGTCAATTATTGCGGAGAGAGCGGTGGTCGACATTCGCTTGAGGTTTTTATTTGTGAATTTTAATTTGTAATTGCCGTTTTTTTTGGATGTTTGTAAAATCAAGTTCTGATTATGGTTCCTTAGTTTTTATGGGCATAAGGACCTATTTGTATATAATCAAATGTTATTGGAAATTGATTAATGGGAAGACAATCTCGTTGGTGGATGGTTTTCTGAAAGGAAAGACTACTGGAATATCCACTGGTTATGGTGTCTGCTGCTGTGTTGTCGTTCGATCCACTCTGGGGATTTGGATATGATAAGCCTTTTTTTTGCCCCAAATTACCTGGATGGCGGAGTTGTTTTGCAATCAATCGGTAGCGTGAGATGCCAGGTTTAGATCTTATTTTCGAAGACGAAGACGAAGTCGGAATTGGTATTGGTTTACTTGAAGATATCGTGCATTGCAGCTTCCATATTTTAGAACATGTGACGCGTATTTAGATAACTTTTGCTATCAATCAAGTTCATCTTCTAGGTTAAAGATGGAGGTTACAGGTGATGGACTGGTTAGGGTGTAATCAATTTTGTATTTTGTAGCTTGCTTCGCATGGCCACAGATACGACGGACCGCAAATCATATTGAGGACTCGGATGAGATGTGTAAATCGGAACCCGTTGGTTCATTGTGGGTGAGTTGCATTTACAATTTTGTTTGCATTTCTGACCATAGGAAAATTATCTGTAACTGTTTTTTTATTCATGTGTTTCAACGCTATTTGCTTCGTTGATAAGTTATCTAGATACGTCGGATCGTTTTATTGGGTGTGTTCCTTCAGAGCTACTCAATTGTTACTTGCATTATGTTGAAGTGCCTCTTCAAGGTAATTTCAACTTTTTATTCTGTTTGATATTACTAGTCGTACCATAAGTTCTGATACTTGTTTGGAAGCCGATTTTAAAGAATTTAAAATAAAAATCCTATAGTATATAAATTACTATAGCTTATTCGGTACATTCTAAGGAATTCAATTTTGTACGATTTATTCGAAATTGGTCACTTTTTGCCTTCACAATGGCCTTTAAACGTCGCTGGCAGTCATCCACTGCGGCACGCACTACTTAAATTCCGTTTTAAGAGCTCGATATTTTTATGAGGTACTTTGCAAGCTTGTTCCTCAAGAACCAACTATAATTTGTAATCCAAAGGGTTCAAGTCAGGACTACCTGAAGGTCAGTCTTCCGCGGCAATAAACTCAGGTAAATTTGTTTGTAGCCATTCGTTGGGATGTTTTCGCTTTATGCGCTGGTGCAGAATCTCGCTGAAACACCCTATGGTTTTCACTAAATAAGTTGTAATTTAGAGGGTTAACTACGAGCTGTAACAATTTTTGGTATACCGGAGCTCACGTTTTTTCCCCTTTTTCACAAAAATGCAGCTACGTTACTCCTTCACACGACACACCTCACCAAATCATTACTATTGTTGGATAATGGCCTTTTTCACCCCCGAATTTATTTTAGGGGCTTCATTAGAGCTGTAAGCCTACACAGGATCGTTTTTCATGTTGAATTTTTCTTAGACTGTGAAAATTTTTTCGTCAGTAAACAAAATATTTTTGTGATCTTCATACGCGTGCCGGTCCAGGAGTCGTTTTGTTCTTTCTTGTCTAATATTTTTTAGAGCGATTGTAAGACGATGTATTGTAATCCTACGATAAGTCCCAAGTTTTAAGTCATCTTTTAACACGCGAGAAATGGTTCTTTTCGAAATTTGAATTTTCTAGCCATTATTTTTTGTTTCCTCAAAGGATTTCTTCTCATTCGCTCGCGAACTGCTTTAATAACTCCGGGAGTTATTAGACTTCGTGGTCGACCACTTTTTTTTTGTTATCTACTCCAGAAGTTTCATTCTGCCGTTGGATAGTTAAAAAAAAAATTTGTAATCCTTAATTTTTTTTAACAAATTTAAAATTGCACTAGTACTTTTATCATAGTTATGTATAGCAATTACAGCAATACGATTATCGTTGACATCCGAATTCATGTTTACTATTTAAGACTTGAATTTCAACTGTCGCCCACTTATATACCTGCAAATGGTCTTTCCAAAACTACCATTAGCAACCCCCATCCCTTAATCTTCATAGTAAAAATGAACGGTACTTTGTTAGTATCAGAACTCGGTGCACCCGAATTGCACCACGAAAAGATTAGTTCACAAATCTCCTACCCGAATTGCACCACCGTAATTTCAGGTAAACACCTCACCAAGGGTCGGTCGTCCGAATTGCACCACCTCTATGAGAAAACGGCATCTACCTGATGCCTCCTACATGTAACATCGATTATTTTTTGTTTTTACGCGATTTTTTGGAGGTGAAACGTAATAGTTTACTGTCCCATACCGCAACTATACTTTTTAATGCTATTTCGAGGGTCTCTCACATCCCGGTTGCATTTATCCCGGTTTTCTTGATGCGTGGCGCTTCTCGTATGTTTAGCCTAGTAACCAGAGTCAAAACCGCCCTGGAGGGGTGCAGAGCGGAGCGGAGCGCAGCGGCGCCCCGTAAGGGTAGGTTTTGACGATGGATTACCCTCCTTATCGAATGCACACCCCAAAATTCGAAGGAAAAAAAATTTAATTTTTTCACTGTTTTGGGTTATTATTTTATTAATACCTGCTCCGACCCTGTATAATATAATATGAATTAATATATTAAACTCGAAATTTAAATTGCAAAGAATTTAGATATTTGTGTATTTATTTCTTTATATTATCTGTTTGCTTGTGATACTTGCTCGGTTTGCTCGTGGTGCAATTCGGTAAAACGATTACGGAACGACATTAGACCGTGGTGCAGTTCGGTCAAGGGATTACATTTACCTGGGTACAAGAAATGACCCCTGATAAGCCGTGGTGCAGTTCGGGTAGCACCTCAGAACTTATGGAAAGACTCAAGATCACACGTCCAACCCATTCTTTTTAGACTTCATTTTGGTGTGACAATAAAGCAAAACTCTTCGCTCTTTTATTGTTTTATTACTCACCTGGCGCCCATAAAACACCAGCATTGTTTTTTTTCCTAGTTAGTTGTAAGACAACCACTTGTGCAAAATGATCTCACGAATATCCCTGCTCTCGACACTGGTAAAAGCTAGTCGCCCTTTGCAAAAAGGGCTTTTGAGGCAACGTATAGTTTTTGAGCAAATGTCGCTATAATCAGATAAATTTTTTAATTACTTATAAAAAATTAATTCTGACGTCATTATATAAGCCCATGGTTAAAATTTGATTGCATATAGACAGCACGGCATCCGTAAATTTCTAATTTTTTTTGGAAAATGACAATTTTAAAAATTTTTCAATGCAAACATGTTATTTTATTGTTAAAATGAAAATATAAAATAAGCGCCTTAAAAAAATATGAGTTACCATGTTAAATTACAAATTAAATTTCGTAACTTTGAGATCTCAAAGTAATTTGTGTATTTTATCGAGTTAAAATTTTTTTTTGAGTTAACATCATTTTTATTAATATTTAATATAAAATGAAGTGGAATCTACTAAATGGGAAAGTAATATGTTGTCGCATCAGATTCCTTTGAACTAATTATAGGCTAATTTTGGACTAGGCAATGAAGTGAGTTGATCGTTCGTACGTTTGTTGTGTTGTCCTAATATATCTATACTTTCGGTACTTGGTTATGAAATAAAGACCTTCACTTTCCCAGAACAGTTTAATAGAGCGACGAGGCTACTTCCAAAAATACTGAAAAATTCAACATCCACAATGCTCATTACTGGTCGCAGACAAACCCTCATTGGCTGCGAATCATTAACATCAATCAACATCTTTCGAGTATCACATAGTATCACACATAGTGCGGTCTACTTGGAGGACAAATCATAGGCCCTTATTTTTTCGAAAGGACCATTAAAGGGAGAAGGTGTTCTAATTTTTTACGTGACGATTTCTTCGAATTGCTGGAAAATGTTCCTTTTGGGGCACAAGCAATAATATGGTTTCAGCAAAATGGCTATCCAGATCAGTTGCTTTGTTTGGTAGGAAAACGGTAGATCAGTATTTTCGCAATCGGTGGATTGGCAGAGGAAGCTTAGTCGTGTTATCTCCATGGTCACCTGACTGTACCCCACTAGATTTTTTTTCTCTGGGGCCGTATCAAAGCTTCAAAAATTTACAAATAAAGATGATATGAAGGTAAGAATTTGCAATGCCGGCTTATTATTAAGTTCAGAAGAGATACTTGTAAAATATCCAACCAGAATGTCATGAAATTTGGTATGCAGATATTTTCTGCATAAACTTAGAGGCCAGATGAAAATGGTAAAAATCGGTTGAAAATTAGAAAAATGATAAACAAAATTAAAAAACTTACAGCGATAAATTATTATTTTAAACCACTCTATTTTAAATGGTTTATCCAACCGAATAGAGACAGATCCCCAATTTGAGTATTTTATATTTGACGTTTAAATAATAAAAAGTCAAAAACGTCAATTGATTTTTAATTTAATCAACTCCATCGAATTTAATTTTAAATTAAAGGTAAGGGGATGACTTTTATCTTAATAATCTTCTAAATTGGTATTAAATTTAGTTAAATCTGTTATAATTTTCGTAAAATAATTATCTTTTTGAAATTTTCAATGTGGGCTCACAGGAAATCCTTTTTCAAACTTCAGATTCCATTTTACGGCTTTCCTGCCAGAAATACTATAGAAGGCTTCTAAAATATAACTTTATAAAAAGAATGGTTACGACCTTTTGTTGTCGATGAAAAATGTAATTTATTTTTTTAAATTTTGATTCCATTTCACCTCCATGTTATTACTAATATAATTAGAAGCTAGAAGATAACTTTATAGGGCGTTGTTATGACCTTTCATCGCCGCTCAAAAATTAACTGTAGCTCGGAAAATGCGGGTACTACAGACGTCCAAAGTTTATGCATAGAAATAGCCCTACGAAGAAACTTAAAAAAAAGAAGTGATCATGATTTCTGATATGTACATTTTTAAATGGTTTCCAATTTTTTGGATTTGACAAAGGAAGAACAACTTTGTAGTAAGTTTTTTTATTGTAATTATTAAAAATCGTTGATGCGTTCATTTCCGTTGTAAATATCCAGTGTTTAAAATTTTATTTTTGAAAAGTTTCCCAGTAGGCCAGTCGATAACTGTTTTATTGCGTAAAAAATGAGGGCAAGCTGTCTTCAAAATTCTTTATTTGTTATAATGCCATTATAACCAATTCATATCAACCATGATCCTCCTCAATGTATCTGCAAAGGAGAGGTAGCGAGTGACTACGGAAAGAAGCGCAGGGCATTACATATAATGGGTCTGCCTATTATTATTATTTTCTCAAAAGAGGTGCGAATTAGGGCACTCCTAGAGGTAAAATTATATTGCAGAATCATAAATGTTAATGTTATTAAAGAGAAATTAAGTTTCTGCGATTAAACCGGATTAAACATTACCCATAACACAACATTGGCAAGTATTGAGTCGAAATTCAGTAGTTCCATGAACTTATGAGGGATAATTTGGGTTGAGTAACCTAAAGTTGACCACCCCAAATAAAATTAAAAATTTCCTATTGCAAAGAGGAAGGTTTATATTGTTTATATAGTATAGGTACTGTTAAAATTTTACATGCGAATGTATTATCAAAATTTTGAATAAATCGATTTTGAAGTTAGCAAATTTAACATGTAAAAGCCGACCGACGCGTGGGAATCTCATATGAGATACTTAGATGAGAACACTTAGAAAATTTCATCAGATGCTGCTCGCACGTCCTACAGGTAGCATAACTCGAATCCCGGTTTTCTCGAATCCCGGTTTTCTTGATGGATGGCGCTCTCAAGTATGTTTAGCTTTTGCCGCGTAGCGGCTTAGGCGATGAAAATCCGGCTGGAACTGCGGAGCAGCGCAAGCTCAGGTTTTTCGATGCCCACAGCCGGACGAGTCTAAATTTCAAATTCGATTTTTTCAAAATTTTGATAATACATTCGCATGTAAAATTTTAACAGTATACTATATAAACCTTCCTCTCTTTGCAATAGAAAATTTTTAATTTTATTTGGGGTGGTCAACTTTAGGTAACTGCCCCCCATAATTTCTATAAAATGCCATCCGAAGTCAAAAAATACGGAACAATTATTTTACTGCATTTAACTTGTAAGGAGCTGTTTTTGCGTAAAAATTTGGGTGCAAGCTGGATTAAATTTTATTCTTTTTATTAGGACCTCTAAAAGGATATACTAATTTTGCACCCTCTAGCGACCCCGGATTTCGCCTCCATAGAGGAGAAACCACGCGAAGAATGACATTTTTTTAAATATTCGTGAATATCTCCGTTTTAGTGCACTTTAGAGGAAAATGTCAAGTTATTGAAAATAAGGTACACTATAAATTGTCTAGAGATAAGATCTTCCACTTTTTTCTAATTAATCGAATAGTTACGGAGTTACAGCCATCAGAACGCATGTTATATATTAGCCATTGTTCGGTGTTCCTCAAAATATTTTTATTAATGACAATTTTAAGTAGATAATTTCGTTCCCGTTTTGATGGTTGTAACTCCGCAACCGTTCGAGTTATAAGAAAAAAGTAGAAGAGCTTTTCTGTAGAAAATTTAGTGTACTTTACTTTCATTAACTTCACAATTTGCTCTAAAGTGCACTGAAATTGAGATATTTACGAATATTCGTAAAAGTATCGTTCTTTGCGTGGTTTTTCCTCTGTGGCGACGAAATCCGGGGTCGCTATAGGGGGTGCAAAATTAGTATGTCTATTTAGAGGTCCTAATAAAGAGAATAAAATTTATTCCAGATTGCTCCCATTTTTTTACTCAATAGCCCTCTTTGAATGCGTTGTCGACTGGCCTACAGGCTTGCCCCTAGAAAAAAAAATTGAAATTTGAATTCCGTTTTTCCCCTTTAGTCTAACACTAAAGGGGAAAAACGGAATTTTTTCGAAGGGAAGCTATAAAATAAAAATTATAGAAAAAATTATAGTCGCGAGACGTTTCCGTCGCCTCTTAAAAATTAAAGATCGGTGGATAAATAAGGGTGCTACATGTATCCAAACTCTTTCCACAATTTTGCGTTAATCTCTCCCTTAAGCTCCATTTAGACGGGTCGACTTTTGCCGTTCGACTTGGTCGTTCGACTCCAAGTCGACCACAAGTCGACCGTGTAAACCTATATTCTGCAAAGTCGTTCGACGTACGAGTCGATTCGACCAAAGTCGAACGGATGTCTACTTTAGTCGCTTCGACGAAAATTCGAAGGCAAAAAATTTTAATTTTTTTGCTTTTTCGGCAATACACGGGTTATTTTCCATTTTTTTGATTATATTTATTACTAATATCCACTAATCACACCCCCATCTATCCGAATTTCAAAGAAAAATTCAAATCGAAGCGAAAAAATTTTACGCATTTTCAAGGGACTCGAATGCTACTCGATGCTACTTTTCCGTACTTTTCAAAAGTCGATATTGGGGTTGTTTTGACCAAGTTCACACTTTTTATTGTTTTAATAGACATATATAAGCATGTTCTTTAGTGTGTAGTACTCGAAAAAATTTTTCGAGTGGCTTTTTTTCTGGAATTTTTTCGCTTCGACAGCCGTCGCCATATTTAAATACTACCTTCGATTCGATTTCAGTAGAACCGTGTAAACGAATTTCCTTGTTCGACTTGAGTCGAACTGCCAAGTCGAACAACAAAAGTCGACCCGTCTAAATGCAGCTTTACGAAGAAACTGTAGCGGACCTAGAATTAGTCACGATATATCATAGAAGTTCCGCGCTATATAAACTAATCGCTTCGGCATCGCAGTTATTTAAGCGCGCGTATTCACAGCTAATATACCAGGATTCGCATCCAAGTTGGGGAACATACTTTTCAGCATAGTACCACATCTTGCGGTAAAACTATCGAAAAATTTGAGAAAGCGAACGAAGCTTTGGATACAGTTCTTAATGGTTATCAATTTAGTATATGACGATAATTTTCGAAAAACGACAAATAATGTCACCATTTGAAAATTAATATCATCGTCAAAATTTCAAATCGATTTCGGAAGGGTTTTCGAACAAAATTGTAAATATGCGAAAATATGGATTTTCATCGCTAACGAAGATTTATTAGTGAAAATTTGATTAAACACATTCGATTTATATTTGCCCGCTCGACGCCTTAAGCAAAGGAACATTTTTATTTTCCAAATTTTGAAAATTCTAGAAAACCTTTCGCTTTCTTTCCACGTAAAATTTTGGAATACATATTTAAATCATCGTATTATTAATTTATTCTAATATCTTGGTGTTTTACGTATTTCGATGGTAAAATTTCCAAATTTCGAAAAAATCTCGTCCAAACCAAATTTTAATAAAAAGAACGTAATTTTAAAATTCTCTAAAATTTCCAGGACGCCGTCTATATGTAATCAAATTTACAATACAAATCACTTTGACAGATCAAAATTATCCAAGGCAACCCATTTTCTTTTAAAGCGCTTATTTTATTTTTGCATTTTAACAATAATTTAAGAGAAAAATATCAAGTGTTGGATATCATAAGACGCGTAAAAATAATCGTTTTCGATTAATAAAATTTCAGTTTCATATATTCCACCGGGAAGCGGCACTGCTCTTTTAAAAAATGGGTTTAAAATGGGCGGTTTTCAACCAAAATCTCATCAACAGCTGCTTTAAATTAGTGTATAAAATTTCAACTCAATCGGTGCACGCATTGTCTGTAATGGTTGTCGAAGACAACACCACACATTAGTACATCTAGATATAACTCCAAAATTGGAATTGTGATAATTCCTAACAAAATAATTGATAATAAAATTAAACTTGAAAATAAAATAGTTAATTAAACATTGAATTACTTTTTTTAAATTAAACATTGATTTATTTTTAAATATTTAAAAGTCGTATAGAGGCGGAGTGAGAAGTCTGGTAAAAATGAAACAAGGAATAATTTTTTCGGCCAAAAAAAAATTTATTTTTCAACGTAGTCGCCTTTTAGCTCGATGCACTTAGTCCAACGTTTTTCCAATTTTTCGATCCCTTCCGAATAATACGATTTCTCCAACCCTTCAAAATAGGCGTTTGTTGCATCGATGATCTCCTCATTAGAGCCGAATCTCTTTCCGCCGAGCCATTTCTTCAAGTTCAGAAACAGGAAATAGTCGCTGGGGGCTATGTCTGGAGAATATGGCGGATGTGGAAGCAATTCGAAGCGTAATTCATGGATTTTGGCCATGGCAACTACACACGTGTGCACCTGTGCATTGTCTTGATGGAAGAGAACTTTTTTCTTCGCCATATGCGATCGTTTTTCTTTCAAAACGTTGTTAAAACGGTCCAATAAGTTGCAGTAATATTAACCGTTGACTGCTTTTCCCTTTTGAAGGTAATCGATGTGGATTATGCCGCGTGCATCCCAAAAAACTGTGGCCATGACCTTGTTGGCCGATAAAACCGCCTTAGCCTTCTTCGGCGCAAATTCGCCAGTAGAAATCCACTGTTTAGACTGTTCCTTGGTCTCCTGTGTATAGTGATGGATCCATGTTTCATCCACAGTTATGAAACGACGCAAAAACTCCTTTCCATTGCGCTTGAACATCGCCCAACCTGCCTCTGAAGTTGTCACACGTGTGCATTTTTGGTCGATTGTAAGCAAACGCGGCACCCAACGCGCGGATAGCTTTTTCATATTCAAATGTTCGTGTAATATATTGCGCACACGTTCATCTGAGATGCCTACTATCTCAGCTATCTCGCGCACTTTCACTCTGCGGTCTTGCAATACCGTATCATGGATTTTGTCAATCATTTCTGGTGTGGTGACTTCATTTGGGCGTCCTGAACGTTCGGCGTCAGTTGTGCTTGTACGACCACAACGAAAATCAGTAAACCACTTGTGAATCATTTTAATCGATGGTGAAGAGTCCCCATAATATTTATCAAGCTTTGTTTTGGTTTGCGTAATGGTTTTTCCACGCAAAAAATAATGTTTAATTAACATACGAAATTCACTTTTTTCCATGTTTGCAAAAATACGATGGGTTGTCTGGTTTCAATGGCTGTCAAAACTGAACTAAATGACAGATCTGTCTGAAATTTTTAATTTGGTCTAGTGACAGATGGTATTGACAAATGACATCTGGGATTTGCGATTGTGGCGCCCTCTGTTGCAATTTTACCAGACTTCTCACTCCGCCGTATTTAAATTGTAAATTTCCAAAAGGACTCATTTGAAAATTTGAAAATTAAAATTTTTCTGGAAACGTAAAAAACTGATTTTCTGCTTAAACATTTGACCTATGTATTTAAGTTTTCTGAGACGAGTTCTTTTTGAAATTTATCCAAGCACGCTGGTGATTTTAATATTGAAAATACCCATGTTATTAAATAAAATAAAAATACAAAATATTTTATGAGCGAGAAGGGCCCATATTTGGTTTCTATAGTGAAGAAAAACGCCCGCCTTTCTGAACTTAATTTCGAAAAGCACTAATCCAGGGATGAGCAACCTGCAGCCCTTCAAGGATTTTACATTTTGACTTTTAAGGTTAGGTTCATAGTTTTTTTTTTGTTAATAAACAGATCATTTGAGTTCATCATTCAGTATTTGTATGATCATAAGTTTCTTACATGCGGCCCTCACAACATTTTTAAATTTGTAACTGGACCGTTGTAAAAAAAGGTTGCTCATCCCTGCACTAATGAAAGATGAGATGAAATCTTTTCGAAATTATTTGATATAATACGAGTACATAATTTTGCACATTCTCATGATGAAATGAGTCTTTTTAGATATTAAGTTCAGGAAGGCGGGTGTTTTTCTTCACTATATAGAAACCAGATATGGGCCTTTCTTGTTCAAAAATATCGGTCAATATATGTATGTAAATGGAATAAAAGCGGCAAAGTCAATTTTGATAAAACTCGAGATGGGCCCTATTCGAAATTCACAATACAAATATATACATATAGTGTAAGAAAGTTGCGAAAAAAAAATCCAAAATCGGTTTTCTGCGAAAAATGAAAATTATGTTTTTCGGCAAATATTTTTAAACAAATTTCTATTTCGGCTATATTGTTATCATATAACTCATTAAAAAAATTAAAAATACTTAAAATATTTTAACAACATCCTCGAAATCATGAAAAAAAGACTTTCCTAAAAATAGTCAGGGGGTTCTGATTTTTGGATATGTTTTGAGGTTTGGCGTCCTAATAAAAACTCTGAGTTGGCGACCTCGGCAACCGCCCGGAAGTGCCGCCATTTTTAAAAAAATAGCAAAAACAAAATATTTCTTCGCAATATTTCCTTACCAGTTGACTTTAGGACGAAAATGACTTCTATAAATCTTATAGAGAATAAAATTTACTACAACTTCTATCTAAGGTATTTTTCTCTAAGTCGAATAGTTGCTGAGCGCCAGCACTGTTAAATTTTTGAATTTGTTACATTTGCTGTAACATCAACATTTTTGAAAATTTCAAAAACGCTCGATTTTGACCTGACTTTTTTTTATAAGAGTATACCTTACATTAATAGACTTGATCATATAATAGACTGTTTTAGAGAGAGTAACAAAAAATTATAAAAAAAGTCAGAGCAAATTCGACCGTTTTTAAAATTTTCTAAAATGTGCTCTATTTCACAGTGATGGCGCTCACCAAATATTAGATTTAGAGAAAAATACCTTAGATAAAAGTTGTAGTAAATTTTGTTCTCCATAAGATTTATAGCAGTCATTTTCGTCCTAAAGTCACGTGGTAAGGAAATATTGCGAAGAAACATTTTGTTTTCGCCATTTTTTTTTAATGGCGGGACTTCCGGGCGGTCACCGAGGTCGCCAACTCAGAGTTTTTATTAGAACCCCAAACCTTAAAACATATCCAAAACTCAGAATCCCCTGACCATTTTTAGGAAACTCTTCTTTTTATGATTTCGAGGATGTTGTTAAAATATTTTAAGTGTTTTTAATTTTTTTAATTAGTTATATGATAACAATATAGCTGAAATAGAAATGTGTTTAAAAATATTTTGCCGAAAAACATAATTTTCACTCCTTCATAAATAATACTTCAGCTCAGAGTTCCGAGAGGACGTTTTTTAGTATGTTAAAGTACGAACAATTACCCAACGAAATCCGTCGAAAAATCGCAGAAAACCGATTTTGGATTTTTTTGATCAAAATGTGCCCAATTTTCTTACACTAATTTTTTTTTATTTTCACCAATACATATTTACAATCTGCAACATAAACAAACAATAAGTAAATTTGTTGACTATAAATTAATGACATGTTGAGAGGATTCCATCGAATACTCTCATTTCAATTTAGAATTTAGTGAGAGGAATAAAGTATTGCTACAATAATTGAATTGGCGATATAGCTAAACAAAACGAGTGGCCAAATCTGAAGGTTTAAAACGCTTCAATCTTCGGACTTCACAGGGATGATTCAACAGTTTATTCGCCAATACATTTGGATGCGACTCAATCCGATTTTCATATTTGACAAAGAAATTTCTGATTTCATTTTTTATTGTTGGGATTTGTAAGTCACGGTGGATTATTTCATTTGGCACATACCACGGTGCTTCAACAATCGTTCGAAGTATCTTATTTTGAAATCTTTGGAGAATTTCAATATTGGATATGCTCGCAGCTCCCCAGAGCTGGATACCATATGTCCAGATTGGCTTTAGTATCACTTTATAAATTAAAAGTTTATTCTCCAAACTTAATTGTGATTTCCTGCCTATCATCCAAAGCATTTGTCCAAACTTCATTCCAAGTTGTTTCCTCTTATTGAATATATGTTTACGCCATGTCATTCTTTTATCTAGATGCATACCTAAATACCTTGCATCATCAGCTTGTGGTAGAACGCAATCATTTAAGGTTACTGGAAGACAGGTACCTCTCTTCATGGTAAATGTGACGTACGAAGACTTTGTTTCATTGGATTTTATCCTCCATACTTTAAGCCATTGCTGAATTTCGTTTAAGCCATCTTGCAAATTCCTCGAAGCAGCTCTTGGATCATTATGCGACGAAAGTATAGCGGTGTCATCAGCAAAAGTTGCCATTGTTGTCGATTCAGTTGTTGGAAGGTCCGCAGTGAAAAGCAAATACAGGATTGGACCCAACACACTTCCCTGCGGTACCCCTGAATGGATTGGACATATTTCGGTGTATTCTTCACCATATTTAACTAAAAAGTGTCTATTTTTTAAGTATGATTTCAATACCTGGTAGTAGTTATGTGGTAGAGTCATTTTCATTTTGTAGCATAGACCCCCGTGCCAGACCTTATCAAAGGCCTGGCTTATATCCAAAAAAATGCTGCAGAGCAGTACCTCTTGCATTCCAAGTCATTATTGATCTGATTTACTATTCGGTGGACTTGCTCGATTGTGCCATGCTGACTTCTGAAACCAAATTGGTGGTTTGGGATCAGAGATTGTTCTTCTAAAATTGGTCGTAATCGTTTGAGGAAGAGTTTTTCAAATACTTTTGCGAGCATTGGTAGTAAGCTTATCGGCAATATGATGTTACCTCTTCAGGTTCTTTTCCTGGTTTCTGTATTAGAACAATTTTAGCAACCTTCCATTGATTAGGAAAATATTCCAATCTTAAAACCGCATTGAAGATAAATGTAAGAAGTCTGTAACATTTTGGTGTTATTTCGTGTAGCACTTTCCCGGTGATTAAATCAAAACCAGGTGCTTTTTTAGGGTTACATTCATGTAGTATGACTTGTTTCACTTCTTGCACTTTGAAGAGTTTTACTGGAAGATCCATCTGGAATGGTGCTTCCAAATAGTTGTATATTTTACTATCTTCCATTGGTGATGTTGAAGGAAATGGTTGGAATACATTTGAGAGATGTTTTGCAAATACATACGCCTTATCTTTATCGCTTCTAGCCCATTTACCTCGATCGTCTCTAATTGGTGGTACTGCCTCTTGTGGATGCTTAAATCGTCTTGTGGCTTTCCATAATGAATAATCATTTGCTCTGGTATTAGATAGATTACTAAGATATTCTTCTAGATACTGATTTTTAAGTTGTCGGAGGAGTATTTTGAGTTCTTTTGCAGCTTTATTAAATTTTGCTTTGGTTTCTTGTGTTCTTAAAGTTTGCTTGGGCATGGTTCTTTGTTGTACGTTACATTCTGTTCAGGTGTTGCTTGCCATGCTGCATTTTGAATGGCTTTAGTTAAATCTTCTATGGCAATTTCCAAGTCTTCTTCCGATTTCAAAGGTACACACAAATTTATTCGCTCATCCAATTTTATTCTAAATAACTCCCAATCAGTTCTTTTATTGTGTAGTGTAGGTTGTTTTTCTTTAAGCAAGACTTGTGAGCAAATCGTTAGCACAACAGGTGTATGATCAGATGTGAGTTCTAGCAACGATTCTACTTTGGACTGTTTGATATTTATACCTTTTACCATATAGAAGTCAATTAAATCGGGTATTTTTGCTTGATCCCTTGGCCAATATGTGGGCTGTCCTGAAAATAGGCTTGACATTCCATTACTCGTCATTGCTGCGTACAATTCTCTATACCTTTAGTAGTTGAGCCCCAGTGTATATTTTTGGCATTGAAATCACCTCCAACGATAAATCTATTCCCAAGTGTACTAAAAAAGTTTTCATACTGTTGTTTTTTGTTGTGTTTAGGCGGGCAGTAAATTGCCGAAATTGTTAGAGTGCCAATGTAATTTTCCACAGCTATGCTGGTTGCTTGGAGATAATCATGTTGATATTTCTCTAGTTCGAAATGTTTAATGTTCTTCCTGACAATTACTGCAGTGCCACCGCATGCTTTTCCATCTGGGTGTTGAGTGCTATAAATTAAAAAATTTGGTATTTTGAAATGACTTTTTGCTGTAAAATGAGTCTCCGAGATTAATAAGATATCTATTTTATGTTGTTCTTGTAAGAATAACTTAACTTCTTATGCATGCTGACACAATCCGTTGGGCGTTCCATGTCACTATTTTGAGTAATTCAGTCATCATTAAGTTCAAAAATAGTATTTTGACACGAAAATTTTAAAGAGTTACCACCTTACAAAATAATTAGTTTTTTTATATTTTGCATTGTAGTAAAACTTTCTTGATCAGCGGGGTGGTCCAAAGAAGTTATCGGGTAACTAAATTATTACCAGTCCGGGCCTGCGGGGGTTTATAATTACATATAGAAAAAACCTCATCGAAATCTATTGATGCATTAAAGAGTTACAAAGAAACAAAACAAAATCATAGAAATAAATACACTTACAAACAAACAAATGTATTTACAGGTGAAGCGCATAATCTCTCTGTTTTCTCAAGGGTAAAAAATAAAATAAAATAGAATAATAATACACAATAAAAATACTGTAGAGAGAAATTTATTTAATAAGGAAAAAGTTATTAAAATAACAGTAAGAAAATTGTTAAAAATTATAGAAATTTTCAAGTAGGATTATCTTACCTAGGAAATTTATGAAGTGAAAATATCACGCTAAAATAAATTCACCTTTGCTGAAAAGATTGAAAGAAATGTTAGGTGAAAATTATTGCAATATCATTAAAATTTAAAAAAAACTGCCGCTTGTTTGGGCTTTTCCGCATTATGGGAAAAACATAATAACTTACTTGTTTATTTAATAAACAATTTTCAAATAAAAAATATACCTACTTATTAAGCGTGAATCAGTTCGACTCTGTAGATAGGATGCAAATTATTGTTTCATAGCTCAATGAGATCCAATTATATCAGCGGTGTTGAGCAAAGGCTTCCTCAAGAGCCCTTATACTCTACAAGTTCAGCTTACTGATCACTAAAGCAGACAAATCTACTCATCGACTTGAAACTACTGATATTGTAAAATCAGAACTTCTTGAATAAAAATCAATTTTAATTCAACAATAATCTTACAACCCCTTATTTTTCGAGGCAATTAAATTATTTTAAAACTAAATAAATCGGATACTACCAATTAATTTTTTAGTCGCTTACAGGGTGGACTCGTTTTCTTAAGAACCTTTATTATGCATAGTTAATATTTCATTTGAATTTCAAGTCACAATAACAAATTGTATGCATTATTAAACTTAATTATTGACTTAAAATAAAGTTTATAGCGCAATAATACTGTTTCTACTTTTGTATTATTGTTTCGGTTGTTAGTACAGTATGAATACTAATAACATTATATTTAGCTTCGTTATTACCTGAACTCAAGGTGAATTAAAATTGATATGTAGTAATAAGAACCCCAATATAAATGAAATAAGGTTTAAGTGTTATTAAATGCTATTTATATTAAACTACGGCTTCATCTCGACATACGATTTTAAATTTGTAGTTTTATTAAAAATATTGCCTTACTCATTGAAAACTTAACCTCTCAACATTTTCCCCTGTCTGTGGCCAAGTACCTACCTATCACTATATTAGAAAACTATGAATATTATACAAATTATACATGAAGGGTGGATAAACTCACTAAACAACTTGGCTAAAAATTCAATCATTATGAAACAGATGAAATATTCACTCAATTTGAATTTGTTTTTGTTTTTTTTTTAAATCCAAGTCAACAAAACACTTGTTTTTCATATTTCTTATCAAAAACTTGGTTATTTGAACATTTTTTTATTTAATTTAATAGCTTTATATTCCTGGCGAAATTTTGCTGTGACTTGTTTTTAATGGGAAGACTTCCGTGCTTTCGGAGGGCACTTAAAACCGTCGGTCCCCCTGTGTTAATGATTTTCCATCATAACAATAAAAAACAGGGTGCAGGTACATCGAAAGGCAAGCCTAGCAAGCTACCTGAGATGTAAAAACAAAAATGAAAAAACCAGGAATCTCGGGGATGTGGAAGCAATAAAACAAATTAGAGTTGTCTAGTCGACGTTTCGGAGGATATACTCACTCCATCTTCAGGACTATATTAAAAAGCAAAGTTACAAAGATTACGTGTCAACGGGCATAAAGTACTCATCAGAACAACAAAAGGTGTGAAACAATTTTATGCTAAGCGGGAAACAAAATAAAGTACGGAAGCCATGACCACATACAACTGCGTACAATGTAAAAATATGTAAAAAACAAACAGCCCACATGTAACACATGGGGAGACGTCAAAATAATCTCAAAACAATTAAATATAACAGTAAATAACATAAAATTTGTAAATAAACTAATAAAACCAAGAGGTTATAACGATAAAAATAATCAAACATTGTGATGAGTTTTTATTAATGCCACCGATAATTCAGAAATAACACAGAAACTAAGTAAAACACAAAAATATATTGCTGAACAAATACACAATTGGCAAAACACATTAAACTTGGAAAAATAACAGGAAATAATAATGCATTCAAAACGAGCGAAATTTTTAAGATGATTCTTAATTGTTTTGCTTGGTTACTTGTTATTCGCCTTCTCGATGCATTTCATCGGTTGCATTTTAGACGGACGCGTACGTAATTGATAAGGGCTCGGCTTAACTGATATACACGGTGTTACAATCTCCCCCTTAGAAGTGGGCTTACGGAGTGGTACACTTCTATTGGAAAAAGGTGTGGTCTTCTTCAGGCGACCTCTTCTTCGTAGAAATGAGATGGCTAAAGGGACAGCTGTGGCAGCCGTATGGGTTGTTCGAATTTTTGCAAACGACGTGGACAGTTCACTCGTAAACGTGAGTGGTGAGTCGTGGCATTCGTAGAGAATGGGTGCGATCTTCGACTTTGGGACGATGAAAGCGTCTTCGTCTCGGTCGGGATCGGGGGTCTCCCCCTGCATTAAAACAGCCTCCTTTGTGTGGGCGGTATAAGGCAGCGAAAGGTCAGCTTGTCGTAAGATGGGTGTCGTTACGACTGGTACAACATAGGGTGATTCGCACTCTTCTATGATGTCTTCAGCGAGCATCCGGTCAAGGTCTTTCTTGAGGAACGCTTTTTTGGCCGGCGTTAGCCTGTATGGTGGAACAGCAATGGGCGTCTCGTCGGTGAGAGAGATCGTGTGTTCTGCAAAAGGCGTAGGCGCCGAGTTAGGTGAGAATACGATAGTATACTCACGAAATAAGGCAGAGATTTGGGTTCTCTGGGTTTCGTCCAGTTCTCGTCCTTCGTTGTCCCGGAGTGCGTGGGCTACAGCGTCTAGGGTTGTAGTGGTGGCGACATCGGGCAACTCTTCGGCGAACTCGAAACGGTTGGTGGGATGATTTCCATAGAACCATTGTCCATTTTGGAAGTCGAATACCATGCCAGCGGAGTGGATGAAATCAATGCCCAGGAGCATTCGACTTTCGGTGTGTTCGGGGATGGCGATCAGCGTAACGGTTGTGGTGCGGCCTGCGATGGTGATGTCCACCTCGAAAGATTTGGTCAGGACGTTTCGTTTGATGCCATCGGCTAGTTTGACTTCCATTGGTGCTTCGGTGAAAGGGCGTCCTTCTTGAAGGAGAATTTTGTACAGTTGGTTACCAGCGATGCTGCGTCTGGAACCAGTGTCGAGACATGCTTGTCCATTGCGGTTGAGGATTCGTAGTCGTACCATGAGACGTGGCGTTGAGACGGTTTTGAATTCTGTGGAAGAAAAGATGATGTCCACACTCTCGGTTTCTAAAGAAGCTTGAGTCGTGGTGCACGAAGGGCAGTTGCTCTTCACGTAACCTGGTGTTCCGCATCCCCAGCAAGATAGTTGGGATTTTTCAGCCTTGACCGTCGTTGTCGTAGGTTGGGGAACGCTTGCAGCAGCTTTTTTTCTACATTCGGTCTCCGAGTGGCCAAAGAAATTGCAAAAGTTGCACTTTGGTCGGGTTTTCTTCGTCTCTGTGTTTCGGGTCTCTTGTCTTTTCACCGTCATTTGTGTGGAAATTTTAGCGGTTGGGGTCATCTCTCGGTTTGCATCTTCGATGTTTCTTGCTGCCTCGAGCAATTCTCTGAAGGTTGTTTTTTTACCGGGTGAGAGCCTTTTCCGAATTTTCGGTTTTAATAGTCCGAATACCATGTCGAGTTGAGCTTTTAGTGGTAGTTCGTATGGCAGTTGTGCGATCAATGATCGAATGTGGCAAGCGAATAGTTCGCTTGTTTCGTTTTCTCGTTGCTCACGAGAAAAAATCTCTCGGAAAATGAGGTGAGGGGGTAATCTCCGTGAAAAAGCGCCTTTCAAGGAGGAGATGGCTTCATCCCATGTAGTTATACTACTTTTCACCCCTTTCCACCAGGTTCCGGCGGTGCCCTCTAGGAGCATTGGCAAACCTCGCAACGCGTTTTCGTTGGTGACGAGCGTGCAATCTTTGTACGTGATTGTGGCGTCGAGGAAAGCATCTACGTCGCTTTTTGCGGTACCGTCAAATCGCGCGGTGCACTTTGAGAAATTTCCGGTATACATAGGTGTGACGGCAGCTGGTTGCACAGCTGAGGCAGTTGTGTGTGTTGGTTGAATTTTAGCAAGCAACAACGCGAACTGTTCATTCGTAAACGCGAGTGATGGGGTCGCACCTTGTATATTCGTGGATTGGTTTTCTACCGTGTCGTCGAATTGCGATTTTTTTGGCATTTTGTGTGGATTCGTTTGAATCGGGTAAAGTTTTTTTCACTGAATGTCTTTCGTATTGTTTTTGCACGTATTGATCGGCCACTTTTGCGCGGATAATTACACCGGAATGGCACTTTATTTTGCAATTTTAATAGTTTTTTGTTACTTACAGTTTTGTAATCGGCTTACGTTGGAGCGCCACTTTGTGATGAGTTTTTATTAATGCCACCGATAATTCAGAAATAACACAGAAACTAAGTAAAACACAAAAATATATTGCTGAACAAATACACAATTGGCAAAACACATTAAACTTGGAAAAATAACAGGAAATAATAATGCATTCAAAACGAGCGAAATTTTTAAGATGATTCTTAATTGTTTTGCTTGGTTACTTGTTATTCGCCTTCTCGATGCATTTCATCGGTTGCATTTTAGACGGACGCGTACGTAATTGATAAGGGCTCGGCTTAACTGATATACACGGTGTTACAACATAAGATTAACATACAATATAACAATCCGAAAAGTTTCCATACATTAAATTGATAAATTCAAAAATAACCCGCGAACACAATGAATAAAAGCAAACTACACTAGTGAGCACAAGCACCCAACACAGCCGCAAAGGAATTGATGATGGAAACCATCATCAACAAAAAACAAAATACCGCCAGACCATAAACGAAAAACAAAAAACTAGACGGAAGCCGTGTACCGTACATTACGTAGGAAACCGGTTAGGGGTAGTCTTACTAAGATAACAACGTAATACATGTTTATAACCTGAATTAATGTAATTAAAATCAATCTGTTTGTTGACATTATGGTGGTTAGTAGATATAAAAGCTGCCTCCAAAAAAGTTCGTTTAAAATAATTAGACTCAGTAGCCAACACCGTGATATCATCCAGTGAGAAGGTGTGAGAGCTTTCTATCAAATGTTCCGATAAACCCGTTTTGGAGGAAGCAAGCCGTACGTCATATTGGTGTTGTTTTATACGTTTTTCCAATTTTTGCTTAGTTTGGCCAATGTAAACAAAATCACAACTACATCTAATGTTGTAGACCACGTTGCTCTTCTGAAGGGTAGAGACAGGATCCTTAGTGTTGGAATAGAGTAATCTGTTCAAAGTGCAGTCGTTATAGAAAACGATCCTGGAGTTATCATTCCCCACAAACTGACTTACCAATTGGCGTAATCTAACCGCCAACCAAGGGTGGTAAGTAATTTTAATGTATCTGACCTCGCTATTAGGTGTCTTGGGGTCCATGGTTGTTTTAGAAAGACCCATATGTCCACGCTGGAACAGGATCAAATCCAACAGGCGGCCAGGGTATCCATTCTTCAGAAATTGAACCTTAAGATCATGTAATCTTGAGCCCACCAGGTCTTGCTGGACACAGGTCTGGATTCTGCGCCTCATGCAACTAATCAGGCTGGTCTTCTGGTTCAGTGGATGGGAGGAGTAAAAGCTCAAAATCCTGTCGGTCGACGTAGGCTTCCTATAAATATCAGTAGTCACTGTAGTAGAAAGATGGAGTGAGTATATCCTCCGAAACGTCGACTAGACAACTCTAATTTGTTTTATTGCTTCCACATCCCCGAGATTCCTGGTTTTTTCATTATACTGCTTTGGAGGAGAATTTTGGTTTCTTAAAAACAAAAATGCTCACAGAAATAATTACAAAAATTAGTAAACAACAGGTCTGGACCTATATTAAGAGGGACACTTCTTAATAAAAGTAGAAGAAAATATTCATTAACCTACCCCTTCGATTTTGCTCATATTTGTTATACTAAGTTATTCTAAATAAACGAACTGTTCGGAATGTTAATATTAAGCTAGAACCCCTACCATTATAACTTGCGAACAGAAAGCGCTAGAAAAAATTAATCACACCACACTTTGTTGCTCCGGAAAAATGCGGTTAATTTTTGATTTGCAATATTGGAATTACTGGCAGAACCGCACAGCTGAACACCATACGTCTATATGGGTTTCAGAATCGTTTTATACAACAATAGTTTATTGTCTGTAGATAACGGTGAGTTTCGGCCCACAAGCCAGTACATTTTTCGATACACACTTCCCAGTTGGAGGCGTTTATACCGAATATGCTTGGCCCACGTCAGTCGACGGTCAAGGTGAAAGCCTAAGTATTTGACATTTTCTTGTTCTGGCAGGACGTTACCGTACATCATTACACCTGGGCAAGTCCCTCTTCTGAGGGTGAAGGAGATATGCACCGACTTTGTGGTGTTGGCTTTAATTCGCCAAGTATTAAGCTAGAGTTAAGTTATTTACCCAAAAAGACTTTAAAAAAAATCAATTTGAGTCTTAACAATTTATTTGAGTACTTGCAGCGATTTTAGCATACAGAATAATACTGACTTACAATACAATTATTACAACTTATATTTAGTAAAAAATGCTTATGTTAGTAAACAGATCTTATTTTATTAAACTATGGAAAGTTCAAGCGAGTTTCTTTCCCTGGTTTCAGGTGAAGTCCTGGGAACATTTTATGTGTGTGAACTCGGTTTCACATAACACCTCCCTGCCGAAGATCAAAATTACGGTTCGTTAATTTTGTAAGCCGACCTGATCGATTGAGCTGATTGGTGAACCCTTTTCCTGAGCCGACAGCTGAACCTTTTTCCATTTGTAACTAAATTTGGCTAGAACATAATACAATATAAAACTTATTATTAATAAATATATTATAATTGTCCATCCACTTGTTCGGTGAAAATAAATTGCACTGGTCTTTGTTTCGTCCATTTTTTCTTTTATTTGGTGTAACTGGATATCTGCTAATTTCAATTCATCCAAATTAATTGTTTCCAATTGAATTGGTCGAAGCTGAATTTCTTCTCCTTTGATAATAACAAGCCATTGGGTTTTTGATATAGGTTGAATCTTAGTGTCTTTCAGTGGCGGATACAGAAAAAACTCAAGGGGGGGCGCTAAAGATATCTTGAGCTACCTTTACTTTTATCGTAATAAAAAAATAATCAAGTCATATGCAAAGTTTAAGAAAGTTTTATTTAAACTGATTATACACATTATACGTGATTATACACGTCAGAATCGACTTACGAAAGAAACGAACGAATAGCGTGCGGGCTGGCGGCCCCGCAAGGGGGGGGCGCGCGCCCCCCGCGCCCCCCATATGTATCCGCCACTGGTGTCTTTGATATCCAAATATTCGTATTGGCAATTTTTGTAATTTTGAGTAAATTGTGTTAGGTGAACTTCGCAAGGTGAGTCTTCTTTAATTTGATTGGTCTCAAATTCGCACATGTATTTATTTACTTCTATCTCGGTGCACTCTTGGTTATTTAATGCATAGCTTTGCTCATTAATTAAGAGGAATTTTGCATGAGGAATTATTATTGAATAACTGGAATTTTTTAGGATTGGACATGAGTATAAATGGAAATAATTATATTCGATAAGTTCGACAGTTGGAATTTCTAAGATTAAATGTATTTTAGAATTTTGGATGAATATCTTTATGTGGGTCAATTTTTGAAATTCTGGATAATTTTCATTTTTCAAAGGTATTGGAAATTTCGTGTTTGTGAAGGTGACTGATATTTCTATTAATTCTTTGATGTCGATGGTTGTGGTACATCTTCCTGTGCAGCATCTGTAACAACAGGTCTTCTTAATAATCTCAGATGAACTTTTTGCACTTGATTATTTTTTTTAATTTCTACGGTGTTGTCATCAAAAATTCTTTGTATCACATAAGGTCCTTCAAACTTTTCTTTCGTTTTTCCTCTTATGTTACTGGTTCTTTTTACATAAACTGTCTGCTCAATTTTGAATGGGTGTGGCTCCGTTGAATTTCGGTTTCTTGCTATGTTTTCTTTTGTTGTGTGCATTTTTTCTTTTACGGTTTCGTAGATTAAATTTAGTTTATTCATGTGGTCATTTTCGTATTCTTTGTAAAATCTGGTCTCCAAAAATATGTCGAATGGATCTCGAGAATTTGTATGACCTAAGGTCAATTCGAGGGGGCTGTAGCCTGTGGATACATGAATTGAATTGTTGTATGCAATAAGAGCATATCCCATTAAATTTTTGATGTTCGTTTTCTTTTCCTGTGTTCTTAAAATTCGTAAATGTTCGATTATTGTTGAATGCATTCTCTCGATCATGCCGTTTGATGGTGGGTTTCGTGGCGTGATGAAATGAACCTGAATTTTATGTAACTTCAACAATTCCTGGACCGTGTCGTTTTTTAATTCCGTGCCATTATCAGTGACAATGGATTCTGGTACCCCATAAAATGTGAAATATTTTATCAACGCGTCAGCTACCTCTGTTGCATTTTTACTGACTATGTGAATCGCTTGTCCCAATTTCGAGAATGCGTCGATAATAGTCAAAAAATTTTGTCCTTCGATAGAAAACGTGTCAATATGAATCTTTTGGAATGGTCTTTGTGGTGTCTCTGTAACCATAATAGATATTTGGGTTGGGTGTCTTTCGTATTTAGTTTTTTTACAGATCTCACATTGGTTGATGAAATTTTGTATATCTTGGCTCATAGTACCCCAATAATAATTTCGTTTTATCGCTGTTGTTGTCTGCGCGATTCCACGATGATTTGTCTTGCCTTGATGATGTAATTTGATCACTTCGATTTGTTCATTTTTATCTAAAATTATTTGTAATCGTTCCGTACATCTGATCAATTTTGGTCCGTTATTGGTGAAATATTTTGTATAAACTTTGCAAAAACGTTTATAGGTGTCTTCTTTGTCAAACCATAAATAATACCGTTGTCCAGTAATGGTGTGTTCTTGTAGTAAATTTAAAATTTCGTGTTCATTGTTTAATTTCGAAATATTTACATATTTAATAATTTTGTTGTCCAATTTATTGATTTTTACTGTAAGTTCGCCTTGGTGAATGGTTTTGATTATAAATTGTTGCCTTTTGTCATCTATCGCTTCCTTTAAAATTGGTATAGCTTCACTTGGTTCGTCGCTTAGTCTAGAGTGAATTGTTTCATTGTCGTCTTCGATTACATTTTCTGTTAGATCAGTTGGGTTGACCTGATTTTTGCTTGCTGCTTCTAGCATTATTGACCGGATATTATCGGGTGTAGGTGAGGGTGCTTCGGATGCTTCGAGCTCTGTGTGAAGGTCAGGTATATTTACAATCATAGATACGTTGTCGCTATCCTCTTCACTTTCTTCAATCGCATTGATTTGAACTCGTGATAATGCGTCGGCGTTAGTGTTCAATTTACCCTTTTTATAAATGATTTTGTAATCGTACTCTTCCAATCGTAGTTTCCATCTGGCCAACTTCGAATTTGGTTCCTTTAAATTCATTAACCAGACCAAGGGTCGGTAGTCGGTGTAAATTGAGAAAGTTCTACCATATAGGTATGGCCTAAAATACTTAGTCGCCCAAACGATGGCTAAGAGCTCCTTTTCGATGGTTGAATATTTCTGTTCTGTTTCGCTTAATGTTCGCTAGGCGTATGCGATTGGTCGATCATTTCCCACATTTCCTTGGGAAACCACGGCCCCGAGTGCCACGTTACTTGCATCGGTGGTTAATATAAATTCTTTATCAAAATCTGGATACTGAAGTATTGGATCGTTCATTAAAATTTGTTTGCTGTTTTCAAATGAGTCAATAAATTCTTGAGTATGTTCAACTTTTGCTCCCTTCTTCAAACATTTTGTCAAAGGTTTTGTTAATTTCGCGAAGTCTTTGATAAATTTTCTATAGTAGCCTAATAATCCTAAAAAACTTTTAATTTCCTTTTGAGTTCTAGGTATTGGGAAATTTTTTACTGCCTTAATTTTGTCAGGATTTGCTTCGACTCCCTCTGGTGTAATCACATGTCCTAGGTATGCAACTTCTTTTTGTAAGAACGAGCATTTTTCAAGTTGAACCTTGAAGTTAGATTGTCGTAATCTGTCAAAAACACTTTTTAATCTTTCAAGGTGTTGCTGTAAAGACGTTGAAAATATGATGATGTCATCTAGATAGACCATGCATTTTTCATTTTGGATACCTCTCATGATGTTGTCCATTACACGTTGGAATGATGACGGTGCGTTTTTTAATCCAAACGCCATCCTTTTGAATTCATAATGTCCTCGCTGAGTACTGAAAGCTGTCTTAGCTGTGTCCTGTGGATCCATTTCTACCTGGTGGTAACCAGATGCTAGATCGAGTGTGGTGAAGTATTGACTACGTCCCAATTTATCTAGAATATCATTAATATTCGGGAGAGGATACTTATCACCAATTGTTTTATCATTTAATTTCCTATAATCAATTACCATTCTCCACTTTATCTTTCCATTAGCATCCGGTTTCTTTTGTACTAAATGTACCGGTGAACTAAATGGTGAATGGAATTCTTGAATTATGTCTTGTCTCAACATGTCTTTGACTTGTCTATCGATTTCCTGCGTTTGGCTAGGTGATTGTCGATAAGCTTTTAAATAAATGGGTACTTCGTCCGTTAAATGGATTTGATGTTTAATTTGATTGGTGAAACTTAAAGGAATATCTTCATGATGAAAAAAATCTTTATATTCGAAACATAGTTGTTTAATTAAACGTTTTTCTTCCGAATTCATATGGTCCAATTTAATATTTTTCAAATTTTCTTTTAATAATTCTTCATAATTTTGGGTGTAATCAATTTCCATTTGTTCAATATTATTTATTTCTATGTGTTCATTGATTATTGGTTCGACGTTTATTGGTGTTGTAAAGTTGATTTGTTGAATTTTCTCTGAAGAATTTGTAATTGTCGTAATTGCAAAGTTATTTACACATTTTACCAATGTTTCGGGAATTTCAATTCCATTTTTGAGTTTTCGATACCTAATTATTCCGTCTTGATTCTTCAAGTTAACAGGCACTTTAACTACCTTCTCTGTACGTGGTTCAATCGTAACTTGATAAACTTCTTCCTGTTGTCCTTGTTGGTTATTTTCAAACTTAAGGGGAATATTTCCATACTTCGTTATTAAAATTTTGTTTTCAAAATCAATTTTTGCATCTATTATTTTGAGTAAATCTAACCCTATCAATCCATCATATTTTTTATTAAAATCAAAAATATAAAATTTATGTTTGAAATTTGTTCCAAAAAGAGTTTTTAAATTAACAAGTGTTACCAAGTCGTGTCTACTAATTTGATGGGCTGTCTGAATTTGAAATGGTTCATAAAATATTTCAGAAGGAAAATATTTGAATGCTTGACATCGATTCAGTAATGATCTTGTCGATCCTGTATCAATCATTAGTTTAAAATTTAATTTTGGTATTTCTATGTAAGCTAATTTTGACTGTTCCATTAAATTAATGTTAATTTTTGTCACATTGTTTAAGTTTTGATCGTTTCTGATGGAAACTTCGCGAAAATTTTGGTTATCGGCCTCTGGATTTTCAAATTCATCATCAGGAACTTGATTGATTTCATTTTCCTGAAATTCATAGTTTTCGCAATCTTGATTTTGGTCATATGATTCGAAATAGTCGTAATTTGTATTATTATGAGTTTGACTTTCATCAAAATTATTATAATTTTCTTCAATATTTTGGTGGAATAATTCTTCTGAGGTCCAATTGCGTGTAGGTTGATTTGATCTTCTCGTATGTGCTGACGATGTATCCATTGGTTCAACTGCCTGGTAAGGTCGTTGAGAATGTTGTCGGAAATTAGAGCTTGTTTGATAAGCATTTACTCGTTGACTAGTAGTAGGTCGATTAAAGGTAGGTTTAAAATTACGTTGACCTGTTAAGTTCGTTGCTTGGTTATTGAATTGTTGCAACGTACGGACGTTTTGTTGAGGTGGCGTAAAATTTCTATTTGGATTAAAGGTGGCTGGTTTAATAAATTGCGGTCTTTGGAAATTTTGAAAATTAGGTTTATGTTGATTTGGAAAATTTTGACCTGAATAATTATTTTGGAACATCATTTGATTCATTACCGGTTTGTGTGTAATTGCCGGTTGTTTAATTTCAATTGGATTGTAATGACGTTGACCGTTGTTAAATAGGTTGGTTTTTAACTGGGCGTACATAAAATTTTCCTCGGAAATCAAATGTCCTAAAGCTTCTTCTAACGTTCCTGGGTTTTTAAGCCTTACTACTAAGCCAAGTTGTCCGTTTAACCCTTGCAAAAAGGTTTGTAATGCTAAATCATCGTACAATTTTGTTTTAATAACCTTAACGTTTTGGTCGGTTTCCTTTAATTGTAACCTGGTTAATAATAAACAACGTACATCTTGACATCGCATCCCAAATTGGTATGATGACTCATTTTTAAATGGTTTTAGACTCATCAAATCCCTGAGTAGACAATTTTCATCTCTTTGATCCCCGAAATGTTGTATTAATAAATCTTTAATATTACCCCAAGTAGTAGCATTTTGTCTAGAGGCAATTAAGGTTAATGCACGACCTTCTAACTTGCTAAGAATTATTTGAATAAGTTGTGTGTTTACATCTGATGGTGTCGGAGTACTACACATGGATAATAAATGCTCACATGCGTTTGTAAAAATTGACAAGGTTGCTGCATTTCCATCATATTTAGGTACTGCGTCGATGTGGAATTTCTCTAATTTTGCCATTGTATTAGTATCAATTTGGAGATGTTGATTTAAAGCTTGACGTTGTTCTTCTACTACTTCGTTAGTTATGGATAATTGTGATAATAGGTCTGTGATCTCGGATTCGGACATGGGAAATTTTAAATAATTTTGAGCAAAAACTTACGCAATGAATACCAAGAGCGTTGTGAATCTCTTCATCACCGGGTAGTTTTCCTCGTGGTTGATTGAATTTTCTTCTTAATTTCTTTCTTCCTCCTTGGTTTGGTAGGTTTTTCTTTTATGCACTTTAAATTATATTTGATTTTTATTCACTGAACGGCGTTCCCGTTTATTTTAATTTTTAATTATTTATTTTCACTTATACACTAACTTATCACTAAGTTCTGTCAGTAAATCGTTGAAACAAAAAAGGTTTAGAAATTTTATCTAATGCCTTTCTGACATCCGTCCCGACTGCGCCAGTTAAGTTATTTACCCAAAAAGACTTTTAAAAAAATCAATTTGAGTCTTAACAATTTATTTGAGTACTTGCAGCGATTTTAGCATACAGAATAATACTGACTTACAATACAATTATTACAACTTATATTTAGTAAAAACTGCTTATGTTAGTAAACAGATCTTATTTTATTAAACTATGGAAAGTTCAAGCGAGTTTCTTTCCCTGGTTTCAGGTGAAGTCCTGGGAACATTTTATGTGTGTGAACTTGGTTTCACATAACACTAGTCTTCTATTTAATTTGATGGCATTGTAATAATCAAGAAGCAAGATTTGAATCTTCACTAGAAGCCATTTTACAGCTGTATCGTCAGCAAACGTGGCTGACACTGTATTATTTGATTCTGGCAAGTCTGATGTGAATAATAAGTACAGCGTAGGCCCAAGGACACTACCCCGAGGCACTTCTGACAATATGTATTCTAGGTTGATATGTGCTTCTCCATATTTGACTAGAAAATATCTGTTGGTTAGATAGGACTCCAGCAGACGACAGACTAAAACAACACGAGAATCAAAGCCGAGCAAGCGGCCCAGAGTGACAAGGAGCCAGCAGGGCCATGCGAAAGTGCACAAGTACAATCGAATTCTATCGCATGACCCCGGGCATACCCGCTCGCGCACCAAGCTCGACAGTACGACAAAGAAATTACCTGGCGAACGACAAAGCAAATCGCCCCAGACTAAAGTGACAAAAACAGGATGTTGAGAAAGGCATCCAGAGACAAGAAGTTCCGGAGAAAAAAAGTCCAGGAACAGCGACAGACTAAAAGAGACAAGCTCGACCGTAACAGAGTTACCGACAGCACGAAAGAGCGAGGCTGCCAATCAGGCAAAGCCGCCCTCGGAGCATCGCATCCCGAAGGAATGTTCATAAGCGAATTCCCGGACTCCTTAAAAAAAAGTAGACTATGTTCGGGGACATGGCCGTATGATTTAACGTGAATACGTCGTCGCAGGATACCCGTTTTCGCTCAGGTCTATCGATCGGATAACATCCATTTGAAAACATGCAAACAACTTCCAAACTTTTGCTGAATAATGACAATTCGAAATTTATCATTTCTACACTTTTCGTACACACACACAATTTTCGTTACATATTTTTATTAAATTTTTAAACACGCTACCGATTTTATAGACGTATTCACGTCAAAAAGACGACATATGGTGGAAGTTGTAGCTTAATATTAAATGGAATCGCCACTTTCAGATTACCGTAACGCGAAAATGGTAAAAGCAATAAATTCGCACTAGCGGCAACAAATTAGCAACAAAGTGTGGTGTAATTATTTCTTTTTAGCGCTTTCCGTTCGCGAATTCTGTGTTGATTGCGAAAAAGTGCTTAAGTCAATATATTATGTCAAACTGAGATAATGGCGAAAACAAATTATGGGCAAAATTGAATTTGGTTTACTGAGGAACCTTTTTTAGGGATATAATTTTGTTTTGCAAGTTTATTATTAAATGTAATGTTATTACAGGCATATAACTAAATAATTATTGAGAAAAACTGAAAATTACACCAATTAAATTGATTACTTTCGACTTAGGCGAAAGGTATTCTATTAAATAACTGTCTTAATATGTACGCTATGACTTAGGCAATTATACCAAAAGAAAGAGCAAGTTTTCCTCTATCTGAATAAGTCAAAACCCCAATTTTGCAAAAACATGACTTAAGCACTTTTTCGCAATCAACACAGAATTATAATGGTGGGGATACCAGCTTAACATTAAGGTGTCAAATGGTCGTAACTTGAGAACGAGCAGAAAAAATCTGATGTGACAACACATTACTTTCCCATTCACTAGATTCCACTTCATTTTATATAGGATGTTTTTTTAGCTGCATGAGATTTTTCAATAGGGATAACTTTTGAATGAAGTTTGTCAAAGTGACAGTTCTTTGACATTTGTGTTCAGAAAGATTTGCCATTTAGGCCCGCTTTTACAATAGTCGGTTAAGTCTCAGTTACTTTACACTGGTGATAAATCTAACATGATGTCCAATGAGAAGACGTCAAACCTCAAATTAAACACCAGTGTAAAGTAACTGAGCCTTAACCGACTATTGTAAAAGCGGGCCTTAATCTATATAAATCTATCTATATAAATAAAAGAGCTTGTCTGTTTGCGTGTTTATTTGTTTGTTTGTTCGCTATACGTTCCTACACCCATTGACCGATCTCAACCAAATTTTGCACAGTTATTCTGTAGGTCCAGGCGCAACTATTCGTGCACAAATGGAGAAGAAATTCCCGCGGGGAGCAAAGTTATTCGCGTTTTTCGATTTTTTATTGATACACTGTATACTTTACCCTTAGGTTAAGTACCCAGTTACCTGGGTACTTAACCCAGTTAACAAACCCTTACTTACTTACAGGGCCGGGCTGGCCTGAACGTTCCTACACCCTTGGACCGATCACAGTTATTCTGTAGGTCCAGGCGCAACTATTCGTGCATAAATGGAAAAAAAATTTGCGCGGGGAGCAAAGTTATTCGCGTTTTTCGATTTTTTATTGATACACTGTATACTTTACCCTTAGGTTAAGTATCCAGTTACCTGGGTACTTAACCCAGTTAACAAACCCTTACTTACTTACAGGGCCGGGCTGGCCTGAACGTTCCTACACCCTTGGACCGATCTCAACCAAATTTTGCACAGTTATTCTGTAGGTCCAGGCGCAACTATTCGTGCATAAATGGAGAAAAATCTATTTTGGTCCGCCCTGTGAGGCCGAAGGCCGAACAAACATGGCCTTCACGGATCTATTCTGGTCCGCCCTGTGAGGCCGAAGGCCGAACAACTATGGCCTTCACGGATCTATTATGGTTCGCTCTGTGAGGCCGAAGGCCGAACAACTATGGCCTTCACGGATCTATTATGGTCCGCCCTGTGAGGCCGAAGGCCGAACAACTATGGCCTTCACGGATCTATTATGGTCCGCCCTGTGAGGCCGACGGCCGAACAACTATGGCATTTACGGATCTATTATGGTCCGCCCTGTGAGGCCGAAGGCCGAACAACTATGGCCTTCGCGGATCTATTATGGTCCACCCTGTGAGGCCGAAGGCCGAACAACTATGGCCTTCATTGATCTATTATGGTCCACCCTGTGAGGCCGAAGGCCGAACAACTATGGCCTTCACGGATCTATTATGGTTCGCCCTGTGAGGCCGAAGGCCGAACAACTATGGCCTTCACGGATCTATTATGGTCCGCCCTGTGAGGCCGACGGCCGAACAACTATGGCATTCACGGATCTATTATGGTCCGCCCTGTGAGGCCAAAGGCCGAACAACTATGGCCTTCACGGATCTATTATTGTCCTCCCCCTGTGAGGCCGAAGGCCGAACAACCATGGCCTTCACGGATCTATTATGGTCCGCCCTGTGAGGCCCACGGCCGAACAACTATGGCCTTCACGGATCTATTATGGTCTGCCCTGTGAGGCCGAAGGCCGAACAACTATGGCCTTCACGGATCTATTATTGTCCGCCCCCTGTGAAGCCGAAGGCCGAACAACCATGGCCTTCACGGATCTATTATGGTCCGCCCTGTGAGGCCGAAGGCCGAACAACTATGGCCTTCACGGATCTATTATGGTCCGTCCTGTGAGGCCGACGGCCGAACAACTATGGCCTTCACAGATCTATTATGGTCCGCCCTGTGAGGCCGAAGGCCGAACAACTAAGGCCTTCGCGGATCTATTATGGTCCACCCCCTGTGAGGCCGTAGGCCGAACAACTATGGCCTTCTCGGATCTATTCTGGGTCTAGATGGCTAAGGGCGGCATCAGCTAGTAATTATATAAAAGAGCTTGTCTGCTTGTGTGTTTGCGTGTTGGTTTGTTTGCTATACGTTCCTAGATCCTTTGACCGATCACAACCAAATTTTGCACAGTTATTCTATAGATCCCGGCGCAACTATTCGTGCATAAATGGAGAAAAAATTCGCGCGGGGAATAAAGTTATTCGCATTTTTCGATTTTTTCGACACACCCTATACGGATATTTTACACAAACCCTTACTTTACCTGGTCATGCTTGCTCATTCCGCTTTCGCTAGATGGTGCTCTTAATCTATCATATAAGTGTACTGATTGGTGGCCAAAAATCTAAATATAATTTTTAAAAGCGATCAGTTATTCCACCTTGTAGTGTACGGAAAGTGGTTGGTTGGTATAATACTATAATACTGCCGTCCTAAGCTAAGAAGCAGTATCTCCAAAATCGTTGTTTCGAGAAAACGCTCATTTAGGTATTTATGGTTGGGTCACCAAGAAATAATTTATTAATTTTGAAATTAGCTAGCCTAGCTAATTTCAAAATTATATTTATAAAATTATCATTTATTATAAAATAATCATTTATAAATGAAACTCATAGATCTTATGATGCTTTACAATATGCGCTGTTGTTTGTCTATGGAGAAGATGGACACCACTTTCAAATATCCCAAACGGGTGCACGTTTGAACAAAACTGTTTCCTGTATGGACTTCTATGCGTACAGATTTATGGTCCGCAGTAATTCGTTAAATTATCTTTTGTTTTCTAGAAATATTTTTCACCAGTTTGTTGTAGATATCTTTGCAAAAATAGAAGCCGAAAGATTATGTTACATAAGAACTCACCAGAAGACATTAAGATGCGACTCATACATACATTTACGAGTTAAGGCAGCCAAAGGCAGCCGAAGGCATATAAATATAATGCTTGAGGGCGATAGTTGTTTGGCCTTCGGCCTCACTCAGGGGGATCGCAACCATACCTGTAGATTATAGTTACTCTATCATGAGGGAATTTAGCGAATCGTACACAATTATTGTGCCTACCGGCCGCCTTTAGTCATCTAGACAGTGTGGTTACGATTTCCCTGAGCGAGGCCGAGCAACCACTATATAGATAGAATAACTATAATCTACAGGTATGGTTGCGATCCCCCTGAGTGAGGCCGGAGGCCGAACAACTATCGCCTTCAAACATTAGTAGGTCAAGGCGGCCGATAGGCTGGCTTAAAAATGATAAGCAAGCTGGGGAATTTGCTAATCTACTGTTGGACATTGGACATGGGCGCATAGTTAACCGATGCGATGGCAGAATCGAAATTCCTAAAAACTTGGGTATGGCGGTTGAAACAGTCGACGCTTTAATTTCGAAAATCTATCCAGATATTGAATTTTTAAAGAATAAACCAGAGAAATGGTTGTGTGATAGAGCTATCTTGGCTCCGAGAAATGATACGGTTTCATATACGAATTCGGATCTACGCGTATGGTTGCGATTCCCTTCTGTGAGGCCGAAGGCCGTACAACCACATCCGACGGGTCTAGATGGCTAAGAGCGGCGGAAGGCCGCCCGTTCCAGCTAGTCATGAATAAATTAACACTTGAACAACGCTATCGAATTGTGGAAATTTATTTTCAAAGTCAAAGTTCCGTTCGCGAAACTTATAGAGCTCTTCACCCATTTTATGGTCGACATAATCGACCTTGTGAGCAAGCTATTGGTGTGGTGATAGATAAATTTCGTACCACTATTTCATTGCATGATGTAAGACCACCAACAAGACAAAGAAATGTGCGTACCGAAGAAACTATTGCTTCTGTGAGTGAAAGTGTGCAAGAGAACCCAAACATTTCAATTCGCCATCGTGCTCAACAACTTGGGCATTGTCCATCCACTACATGGAAAATTGTATATCAAGATCTTGGTTTACATCCTTACAAGATCCAGTTGGTTCAAGAATTGAAGTCTAATGATCATCGATTGCGTCGTGCATTCGCAGATTGGGCTCACGACCAATTGGAAGTGAATCCATTTTTTTACCGCCAAAATTTATTCAGTTACGAGGCACATTTCTGGTTGAATGTGTATGTGAACAAGCAAAATTTCCGTATATGGACTGAGACCAATCCGGAACATTATCTTGAGACTCCGTTGCATCCATTAAAATTGACTCTTTGGTGTGGAATACACGCCAACGTCATCATTGATCTATATTTCTTTCGAAATGAGGAAAGAGCTACCGTTACGGTGAATGGTGTGAAATATCGACACTTTAATACAGTTTTGTTTCCAAAAATCCAACAGTTAAATATCGACAACTTATGGTTCCAACAGGATGGTGCTACGTACCACACAGCCACCGAAACCATCGATCTATTGAGAGGATAATTTGGTGACAACATTATTTCAAGAAATGGTTGGGCTCCAAGATCGTGTGATTTGCCGCCTCCATATTATTTTCTTTGGGGGTATGTTAAATCCATGGTTTATGCTAACAAACCAACAACTCTGGAAGCATTGGAGGTAAATATTCAGCAAGTCATTATATAAGGCCAGAAATTTTGGAAAAAGTGGTCAAAAGTTGGACTGATCGGATGCGCGTCGTAACGATTAGTCGTAGTAGTCACATGCCGGAAATTATTTTCAAATCATAAATGGCATTAAATTTACTTTCATAAAAATATAATTTAAAAAACATTCCATCAATTGTTTAATGTTTTATTTCAATTTGAAGTTCTCATGCAGCTAAAAAACACCTTATATTATATATTAAAAAAAAATTATACTCGCACGATACAACACAAGGGCTAGGACAATACTCAAAAATCTTTGAGTATTATCCGAAACCGCGTTGCTGTTGCGGTGATAATTCCGTGAAGAAACGCCACAACTTAAAAGCACAACATCACATACGAAAATCGACATTTCAAACGCCATTTTTAATGTCGAAAATTGTGAAACAAATTGACCATATCGCATCACAATCATTGCAAAAAAAAATCAAACAAAAAATTTCGTAAGTACCGAAAAAAATGGAAGCATATAATCGCACTAAATTTGTAATATAAAATTCGTTACTATAAAATTTGTTAGAAGTACATTGCTTTAAGTGAACTCGGGTTGACTAATGCGTTGAACCGGTTCCTGCATCGCATCTGTTGAGTGCGTTCGTCATACACACTACATAAATTATAATATTCGACTACATAAATTATAATATTCGAAGAGATTTTTTATTACCTATGAATTCTTTTACGCTCCACTACAAATATTAGATATTCTGGTAGGGGATTTGGAATATTTTTTATTTTCGGATATTATTCGACTGTGCATGCGTTGTACCCATTTAAGTACAATGTAAAATAACGCACGCTGATTGGTCGAAACGACAAAATTTGACCCTGAATGGAATTATCGATAATATACACAAATTACTTTTAAATATCAGTTACCAAATTTAATTTGTAATTGTTGGATGTTGTTTATAACATGGTAACTCATATTTTTAAAAAGCACTTCTTTCATTTTAACAATAAAATAACATGTTTGCATTGAAAAATAATTTTAAAATGTCATTTAGCAAAAAAAAATATAAATTTGCTGGACAAGTTAAATTCTTTTTTAGTTCACTTTACGTTTTAAAAAACTCACAAAACTTTTAATCAATTTATTTATTATTTCTCTAATTTACAAATAGAATCTTAAAACTAGCAGATTTCTGCCTACTCGAAAATACTTAATTAACTATATTTTTATAACACGTTACATTGATTTATATATATTTTTACAAATTGTTTGGCTTGCAAATCTTACGGTCTTGAGAGTGTTTCTGGAATATACGATCCGCTCGACAAGCAATGCAATTTAATAGTTAAAGATATTCTGCATTCCCTTCGTTATTAAAAACATTATGTGAAAGTTATTTTCTTATATCTTGTTTATGGGAAAATATAACTGGACACCGCGCCGCCGCCGTCTACATGCAATCAAATTTTAACTATGGTCGTAATGACGTCAGAATTAATTTTTTATAGGTAATTAAAATATTCGTTTGATATTAATTATATAAATTAAATAATATTATAAAATAATAAATTATAGTAATAAACAATACAAATCACTTTGGCAGATCAAAATTATCCAAGGCATACCATATTCTTTTAATAGCGCTTATTTTATTTTTGCATTTTAACAATAATTTAAGAGGGAAATATCAAGTGTGGAATATATAAGATGCGGAAAAATAATCTCTTTCAATTGATATAATTTTCAATCTCACATATTCCACCGGGAAGCGGCAATGCTCTTTAGCAATTTTCATTCTTAAAAAAAATGGGTTAGGAATGTACGGTTTTCAACCAATATCTAATGAGCTCTTTAGACAGCTGCTTCAAACTAGTGTATAAAATTTTAACTCAATCGGTACACGCGTTTGTCTGAAAACGTTGACGCTAAGAACACCACACATCACACACACATCCAGACATCATTCCAAATGGTCTTAAACAATTCGCATGGACTCATAGACCATAGGAAAAATGCTAACTCAAAATTTTTTTTAACTCGGTAACAATACTTTACTACGTAAATGGGAAACTAAAAATAACTTAAATAACCAAATTTTTCAAGAGCATCAAAATAGCAAAAAATTGTGCTGTGATTTTTTTCTAACGCTTTGCGTTCGCGACCTATAATGGTGGGGGGTTCTAGCTTAATATTAAGCTGGACCCCACTTTTAGATGGCCGTATGTTCCATTTGGCCATTGGATGGCCAAAATAATTCAAATTTGGCTTTGTAGAGCTTTGATAAATTCGTTCTATTGGCCGAACCGTACCACTTAGAGACACGATTGTTTTTGTAAAATAAAGATATTGAATAGGTCTTTTCAGTTTTTTTGTACATAATTCTTCTTCTTCCTCTAAATATAGGTCTACGGCCTATTCATCAACTAATTTTTGAATTAGTTCTTTGAGCAATTGGTTTTTTTCATCTTAGGTAGCTTGCTAGGCTTGCCTTCGATGTGCCTGCACTCTGGTTTTTATTGTTATGATGGCAAATTAGTAATACAGTAGGTCCGGTGGCTTTACGTGCCTTCCGAAGCACGAAAGACGGTCAAGAAATTTTAGACTGTACCCGGAGTCGCACCAGGGAGCTTTGCGTTAGCAGTTGCTAACGTCGTCGTGTCAAATAATAAATTAAGGTCACTAAATGAGGGTCTTAATCAAATTTTAGTTTTGAGCGCCCCTGCCCCAAAAACGGGTAATTTAAAATTCTCAAAAAAATATATTATCTTATTATACTTTTATATACCTTGTACCTATACAAATAACCTGTATACCTTGTATACCTAATTTTAGATTAGGCACGCTTTTGGTTTTCTTGCTACTTTTGATCAAGTGTTTCGATATATGACTATGATCATTTATTTCGATGTCACTCCTAAACCAAATGCGTACCCACTCTAAAATTTGGTATGCAAGTAGCCAAAAGTATTATTATTATTATTATTATTAAAGCACTACATTCTATGAATATGGCTATCCCTATCTGGGATTTACAAAATCCGTTTGCTGGGGAGGATTAGACCTCATATGTACATTATGTTTGTATATTCATGTTTTTGTAATTCGCACAATATCACTCACAATTTGGGACATCTCGACGCCTCACTCACGATCATTCTCCACCCACGCCTATTGCCAAACCTCTCCCTCCAGTCCCTCACGCCCATCACCTCCTAGTCGCTGGTCACCTGGTCCCACCATCTTACTCTTGGTCTGCCCCTCGCTCTGTCCTCTGTGGGTCTCCATAGTGTGATTCTCTTGACTGCATCCTCATCGCTTCGCATTATATGACCCAGCCATCTTACTCGTTGGGACTTTATGAATTTCACTATGTCGACTCCATCGCATTCTTGTAAAATCTCTTCTTTTCTCCTCCCTCTCTTTTCACCGTCCTCCATTTTAGGTCCCAAATTGGTTCTCAATATTTTTCTCTCAAGTCTTCTCAACATTTCCGCATCGTGTTGCGACATACATAGTGTTTCCGCTGCTTAAGTGATTACTGGCCTTATCATCGTCTCATACATCTTCATTTTTGTTGCTTTTGTTAGTTTTTTATTTTTTAACATCAACTTGTTAGCATAGTATGCCCTGTTACCCAGTTGCACCCTTCTTCTTAACTCTTCATCTCTTTTGATTTGTACTCCCAGGTAAACAAAGTCACTCACCTCTTCGTATTGCTGTGATTCAAAATGCTTTATAAAGGCTCCCAATTCAAAAACGAATATTAGATTCGTAAAGAGCACAAAATTCTAAGTCGAAAGACACTTTAAAAATTTGCATTACGAGAAATTTGAAATTTTCTCAAATTTCAACTTCATGACCAAATTTGAATCTCTCAGGATAAGTAAGGCATGATAAAAATTGCTAAGAATAATTAGATTAATGATTGTGACATCAAAAATGAAACAAAAGATTTAATTAGTTTGAAATTAATTAAAAATTGTTTGTTGTTTTGTACATGTCCATAACCTTAAAAATGTGAAACTTTGTAATCAAATTTCTTTAAAAATAACATGTTATATAAAAATTTGTTCACATCAAAAATTATGTAATGATTTCATCTATGTGACGTGAGTAATCTTAAAACGTGAATCAACAAAGTTGTTAATAAGGGTGATATTTGTGCAAAATCAAAATTTGTAGAAGATGGCGTTAAATGAGTCAAAGAAGGATCCAAAATACATCACAAAAATGCCATATACCAATGGAATTGCATGGAAGACGTCTGTTGGAAACACAATTTCAATATGGACCATGAATCTAGAACAGAAACAAATTTTTAATAAAATTTAAAATCCAAAATAATTCAATTTGACTCACATTTCAAGAACAGGCCTACCAATTTATGTATATCGATTTTGGATCAAAATCAGTTGGTTTGGAACATTACAATAGAGCAGTGGCGGCTCGTTATAATGAGCCCAGGAGCCATGGCACTAGTATAACAAACCGGCCTTAACTATTTTTTTTAATTTTCAAAAAATATTTAATTTTGTTTAAAAAATGTTTAATCTTAAATATTTTTCTCATTTTAAAGCTTAAACAAAGTATACAAAATATGTAATTTTTATTTCATAAATGTACATGTTACAATAAGATAAATTATTAACAGCGAGTCACGTCAAATGTGGCTCCTGAATATAATTGGAATTGCAGCGAGATACCACGGGTTTGTGATAGCCTTCTACCTACGAACCGAGCCCGCGTTTAAGATTGTAATGTGGCTACCTCCACAATAAATCTGATTTCATGCAGTGCCATTATTCATACTGCGTTATGTGTTATAAAAAAGAATTCTTCTAATAATTTATTAATAGTGAAGTAAATAAACTCGTCAATAGTAATTGAATAATGAATAAAAAAATAACTTTTTATGCAAGCCTTTTTGCACATCATGTTTGGCGAAGGAAAAGAATGAAAATAAAAAAATGAGTAGACCCTTGCCTGATTTGATTATTTCAAAACCTAAGTACTACAATATTTTTTGTCAATAGCTTAAAGTAAGAACGACATAATTAAATCGTAGTGTTTATTTAAAAAATGAGTGGATTTACGGGTGTGATGAAAAAAATTGTCGATGGACAATTTTCACGCCTGATTATAAAAGTATCACTTTTACCTCGTGTTGCATAAATAGCTATTATCAAATCGTCAGTCTTTAAAGAGACCCCTAATACAGCACAGAATGAATTGGTTACGATGTATGCTTAACGTTTATCATGAAGAAGTACCTAAAGCAGCAAACCACAGACGTATCTAACGAATTTCAGCTTGTTATCATTTTCCGTTACATTCTTGGTGGTAAACCAATTCAAAAGGTTCAAAAAACCGAAAGAAAAATTATTCTTTAGCTAACTATGCTCATTGTTAAGTCAATAAATCGATCGGTTAGAATATTTTTTGCATACTTATCTGGAATTTGTTCTTTCTTTATTTCCTCTCAAATAACGAGAGCACTGAACAAAATTGTACAGGGACAATGTCGATTATGTTGGAATTACAGTGCGAAATAATTATAAATTGCAAATTAAGTCCCGGAAATGTATAAAATAATGTATACACTATTATACAGTTCTTTTGGATTCGGAAGAAAACTTTTTCGGCTGAACTTGAATTTACAAACTTATCAAAAAAAAATCTGGCACCACCACTATACAACCCCACGAGCCGCCACTGCAATAGAGTGGATGTGTTTCGTTTGTGTCCAAAAAGAATAACAACCATTTGGAGGTCAAATAACATCAATGGCCGACCACTACAACATTTTTGCTAAATTTTGATTTTCAAAATCAACTCAACATTTCACTGAGACCTGAAGATGTTGCCAATTCATACAACTTACCTTAATCAACTCGATGTCATGAACAAATTAGGTAAACAACTTTAATAAATACAAGATTTGAATCGAGAAGAACATCAACACGAGGTTACGTGAGGTCATCTAACCAACAACTGAAGTGATTCAACAAAAGCGCAGGTGCATATGACTCATCGAGTGTCATTCTTAATAAAGGCGTCCATACACTCATATCCTTTTTTAATTTGAAATTGCAATTTGACGATTTGAAGGTACAGTGAAAACTTTTATTTTATATTTACCAACTTTGCCATCAGCATTTAAAACACAGGATTTGGAATCAAGGCTTTGAAGGAAGTGCATTTTTCATTACCCTTTTGTGGAAGGTTTTTCATTCAAGCATTATTATTTTATTCGTCAACGTTAAGCTTTACCAAAAGCACATATATAATTTACAAACATTTAAACCGCTACAGTACAGCGAGAGACTTAATTAGTTTATAACTAATTAAGCACGACAAGAAGAAAAGAATAAGTCTTTTTAACTTGTAAATTTGAAGAATCAACTGTTTTTATTTGTAAAATTTCATTAATGGTAGATCTGCGATCTACAGATTTGTGTAATCATTTATTTGTGTGCGCTTTGCGATTATTTTTCTTTGTCAATATAAAAATTTCTTTAAAAGCTATTGAAATCTTTTTTATTATTACTCAACAAAAGCAATACAAATATCCAGAGAGAGCAAATTTATCTTCAATATTAAAAATCACCTCTTATTATAATCAAAAGGAACCGACCCCTGAAAGTGTCATCAACTGAGTCTAGTAAGAAGGGGCATAAGTGTTGAACATCCCTCAACTAAAAATTTTCATACGAACCATTTTTACCAAATCATTTTTGACTAGCCAACTTAGGGCTGGCGCTTAAATTAGTTAAGGGAGGTCACAGCAGTATGTTTGGTTTTCTATCTTTATGTCACTTCTAAGCCATGTCTTTTTTCTGTCGCATTTCATATATTTCGTCTTAATTTCGTTAACAAAAAGTCCCATTTCCTTCGCTGCTTTGCCAAAAGTATAATAAAGATATTTCTTTTGGAATATTTCTTTGAGAATTTTAAAATACTTGGATTTTGCGGGAGGGCACTCAAAAGTCAAAATTTGATCAGGGTCCTTATTTTGTGACCTTAATTATTTACGCAAAAAATCTCACTAAAAGGCCCATTCAACATCTTCATTGTACAAAAAAATTTGTCTCGAAGTGGTAGGGTTCGGCCGGTAGAAATTATTTATCGAAGCTCTACAAGCCAAATTTGAATTATTTTGAAGGGCTGTACAATGTAAACGGACCACTTTAGGGCCAATCAGAATTAGTGCTTCGATCTTATCTATCTTATTCGATCTTAAGTGTGCGTAAAAACCGACTAACTGTGATTTCGTCTGATTTCTACAAACTTTGATGTAATTGATTTTGCTTTAAAGTGCACAATTCTACAATCAGGTTAATTAAATTCTGATTCTTGGGAAACGCTTTGTGCACTACGTCAATCTTTAAATATGGTTTCCATCCAATTACGGTTGATTGTTGAAATTCGCAATAAACTTCCATGCCACCGCCTATATTTAAAAGTTGATCTTTTGGTTATGTAAAATAACATTGACCAACTTGTAAAAATGTTAAAACTGTCCAAATTTCAAATTTTTAGCACCATCAAATGCTGGATAGCGATCTTTGTAACACTGCTGACTAAATGTTTCCATTACTTAAAAAAAGTTCTCGTTATACCCTTCTCTAAAGCATCAATCAATATTAAAACTGTAGGTCCCCCATAATGAACCTTAACAATAAAGAAAACATACATAGTATGTTGTAGCTAGGAAAGAAGGCCGATGTTCAGAAGTGGACAACATAATAGGGGTTTAAAATTAGTAACTATTAAAACTGTATTTTACCATTCTAAATAAATGTTTTGGGGTGTTTAGCGTAATGGAGACATCGTAATGAACTGCTAGTTTTAAATTATTGAAGCTTAAAGCTAAATGATTCGTTTCTATTTTAATGGGTCTTATTTGACAGTTGGGTAATAAGTAAAATTATCTGTGAAACTAAAAATAAAATATTGTTCTAGCTCTATAAAGTTGATTTTTGTCCAAAATTTTAGGTTTTAGTTTCATATGCACTTATATATCCATTCATTTTACGCCTAAGTGGTCTATAGATAAATCAAACTGGGCCTGACTCTGTGAATCTGCATAGAACAAGTTTATGGATGAATGATGTTTTTCGAGTACTCAATTGTTTCGAAATTTATATACAGCGCACAACAAAACCGTGTAAGTTAAAATTTAAAGTAAATTAAATTCTGTTTAGAACAAAAAGAAAATATTGATCTAACCCTAGTAGTTTTGGAGATCATCAATCTTTTCCATTTAATTCGAAATATTGCTACTCTGCTTTTCTGCAAAGTCTTTACGATCCATTTATTGACATGGATCAATCCTCTTGTTTCTCTTTTACTTTCAACTAATTTATCCACAGACTGTTGATGTCCACCGGAGGGCTGCGCTAAGAAATTCAGTCAAGTCCGTAATTCGAACCCACAATTTCCGCACTGTAACTCAATCAGCGATCACACCAAGCCACTGCTGTGAATTTGGAGATACGCTTAGTAAGGAAACTTATTTTTTCAGTGAATGGGATTTTCAGGAAAAACTCTACGGTCAAAAAGCTATATTTTGCAATTTTCAGCACAAATGGAATGAAAATTAAGTATTTTTTAGCAAACTGTATCGATGTACTATTTCCACTGTGTTGAATTTTTACTGCAGGTGCACTGAAATTGAGTTGTTTGTAAAAATTAATAATATTAAAAAACTATCAAATTTAAAAGCCAAAAGCTAAAGATCCATTTCAACCAAAAATGTTGTTCGATAGGGAGATTTCCCAAAAAGCACAGTAGTGTCATAAAAGCATCCGATCGAGACGGCAATCCCAGATTCCTTTGTCTTATCAGTAAGTTGTAAGACAATATTGCAAAATTTTGTGTATAAAAATTACAAAATATAGAAGGAAGCCTTATGATCTGGCTACGTGTCCGTCTGTCCAGCCGTCTGGACATCCGTCTGTCCGTCCGTATAATTCCAAGTCAATCAGAACGCTCCAAATTGTGTTGGGAAACACTCTGTATGTATAAAGGACTAAGAACTGGATACCCAGTGCGCTACTTTTTATCTTTAGTCATCCATTCCGCCCTATCCTGGCTAATACGGTGTGTTTAATCTTAATTAAACATGGGTTATTCGGACACCCTGTATATATAAAATATAATTAATTATGTAAAAACTGCTGACCAGGAAATACAATAAATCCAACTAAGTAAGTGTAAATAACCTGGTAGTTATGTAGGTTATTAAAGGTATTTAATGTAAACTCACGATACACTTACAACGGTATGCTTATTATTTTTCTCAAACACGTTTACTATCGCGCATTACGTCACGTGCGAATTAAATTACGAACGATCGTGTACGAACGTGGTACGAACTGTACTCGTGAACTCAAATTATCTGTCGAATTCAAATTATTTGAAATTATTCGAATTTATGAAAATTGAAAATTCTATTATTAAATTCGAAAATGCCGGGTTGTGCAGTTGCGAAATGTGGTAATAATAATAAAACGACAAAAGGGACGAAAATCAAATACTTCCGATTTCCACAAATTGAAGCCATTTCTAAAAAATGGATTGTTGCATGTCATCGTGAGGATAAAATAAACCTAAAAAGTGGTATGTTGTTTTATGAAACAAAAATTTTCGAGAACCGTTGAAAAACAACCCCAAAATCGACTTTTTAAAAGTAGGGAAAATGAACATCGAATATGCCGCGGCTCCACGCGGGGAAATGCATCACACGTTCCCTTCGAATCGAGTGAAATTTTTTCGCTCCGATTTGAATTTTTCTTTAAAATTCGGATAGGTGGGGTTGTGATTAGTAGATATTAATAATAAATATTATCAAAAAAATGGAAAATAACCGGTGTATTTGCGCAAAAGCGCAAGATGGTTCGCATCACAATTCCAATTCGCACGTGACGTCACACAACCTGCGTATGAGCATACCGTTGTAAGTGTATCGTGTGTAAACTCAACAAAATTGTAACAATGAAAATATTATTAAGTTTGCAAAAATTGTATATAAATACGGTGATATTATTGAAATAAACAAGTTCTGAATTTAACATTCGTTTTATTCGCATCTTCGCCACATAAGTTAGGAAGGGTACTTCTTGCCACCTTCTCCTAATTTATTCACGGTGATTATGAGAAGGAGAGTAAAATTTTGAACCAGTGTCCCATTGTAGAATTTGTTTTAATTATTCCAGGTTGCTCTAATTTATTCTATATTGTTTCATAAAATCAAATTCAATAATAAGATTTAAAAAAATTAAATTTGACGGCGGTCATGACCTGATAGCGCGATCAACTGTTAATGTAGGGTCTCCTGGTTCGACTTCGAGTATTAACGTAAAAATTTCTTGACTGTCTCCGTGCTTCGGAGAGCACGTGGAGCCGTCGATCCCCCTGTGTTAACGATTTGCTTTCATAACAATTTTAGGAAAAATTATCATCAGACCAGAATTGCAAAGAAAAATAATACCCTGCCAAACATTTTTTTTCAAGTTTGCCTACTATATACTATTCAAGCATATTAACCTAAAATAATGATTAGAGCTTGCAATAATTTGGACAAGCTGAAATTTAGCAGACATGTGTATTTAAATGTTCTAATGAACCTCCCAAAAGTTCCCTAAAATTATTTTTCGGCTTGTTCCTAATTGGAGATTATATATCCCCACCTATGCGGTTCTTTTCCTACAACTCGCTTACGTTATTTTGTACGGAAAATTGTCATCACATCAAAATTAAAGAGCATAACATTTTTTATAAAATTAATTTTTACAGAATTTTCCAACGTGTAAATATAATAAATTTTATTCCTGAAATAAAAAGCAATCCAAGAACGCCAAAATGCCTTTTATGTAGTGATATTAAGTAGAAATTACAAAAGGAAATTCTAAGTATCAATAAAATAAATTAAATCTCCAATCTTTTCAAACTGTTCATAAAATTTACTAAATAAAATTTATTTAATGAACAGTTTACCATTTTTTGCTACACATTATTGTCTTTTTTACCGTATAACCGTTTAGCTTATAATATTTTGCGTTTTCAATTTTTTTGGAAAATTGACCAGAGGAAAGTGGATGCTATCAGCCCTGCCCATAATCTAGTTTATTGATGTCATAATAATAATATAAATAATAAAGAGAAAGATATTATATAGACAACCCTTATGGGAGTTCCGAAAATACCTGGTTGAGTATAGTAAATGGAACTACTAAATTAAAAGATGGAAAAATAGCTTGAGCACTAATCACATACTGCTTATAATTCAGTGGCACCAGTACAAATGAACAATTAATTGCAATAATAAAATAATTTATTACGATTTCAAATTAAGTAGCGCCATCTGTTCATTACCTTTTCAACTACAATAAGTTTCCCCAAAACTCTCATAAGGTTTACAAATCTGAGCCTTACGCAAAATCTTCGCATGCAAAATTAAAAGTATCACTTCAATCTCTAGTTGTATTACGTACTATTTGACAAAGCGAATATAAGTGGAAGAGGATTGGTAACGCCCCCCCCCTCTCTCTCTCATTGGTCAAATAGTGTATCTAACTTTAACTGTTGGACATAAATAATCAAATATTTTCCATATAACATTTTGTCAAATTAATACTGATGTTTGCCAAACATATTTGACAGGGGTAGTACACATAAGGGTTTTTTTCTAAATATTCGAAGAAAACTTATTTGTCTAAATTATACAAACTCATGATTTGGTCAAAGAATGCCAAACATTGAAACGCCTTCATGGGCGCACAAAACTATACGCAAACACCACCTACCTGTATCCTCTAGTTTTTCCGGCGACACTGCGGCTCTAGCTCAACAGAGAGCAATTTAGGTGTGGGTGTGAGATCAGGAGTGAATACCTGATCCCACTCTAAAGACAAACAAAAAAATTAGGCGCCACACACTTAAAGTCGCACGACGAGATCTTAGCCTGAAAGTGTGAAAGTTTTGGATAAATAAAACCAGGTGATACGGTAGTACGTATAATGGAACACAAAAAATTATATGCAAGTAGCAGTGACACAACGGCGAAACAAAAAAGGTCTCAGTCGCAGCTGAATAAATTCTAACTAAAATCGACGTCAGATCTGATATCGCTTCTCACAAAAATCTTACAAAGGTCTTTAAAAGGCCTTTAGCGCAAACAGAAAAAAAGTTACGGTGGTGATAAAGCTTCTTATCTGCCCCGGTACACCCGCGTACAATAATCGAAACGTTTCCAATAACAAAAGCAAAATACAATGGTAATTGCTTACCCAAATTGTGAACGGTGATACGCCACTGGATTGACTCGGACGTCGCTGTTGTCGTCAATATTGCGTCTGTCAAAGATTAATAAAGGTTGGAAGAACTCCAGGAGACTCGGCTACCAAGTTAGACAGTATAAATGTATTAAATCTTCTTATTTACAAATTAAAAGGTTAATATTTAGTGTGTTGGATGGGTCCAAAACGTGGTTAATTGATTACGACGTTCTCGTAAAATCGACAATTCCCATACAAATATTGTACTGATAAAAACAGGTCGAATATCCGGTACCATAAAAAAATATCTTCGCAATTTTACTCCTGCAAAATGCAGCAAACTACTCCCGATCGTATAACCAAAACTAATACGACGAGTAATCAAACTTTCTCGGCTCCAAACAATCCCATAAATCGGAAGAGGAAATCAATTATAAAAAATCACGATATTCCAAACAATTAGAAGCCGAAAAATGCGTAATTTTCAGGCACTCGAAAATTTTCTTGTCTACTATCAAGCACAAAAATTCGTTATCTATTTTCCTATTAAAAATATGTTTCTATCTATTTAACCTTATAAAATTTGGAAATTAAAACTATATACAGAGTGTTGTAAAATTCTGACAAATAATAACGAATTATACCGCATAAAACATAGTAGTAGCCGAAATTGTCTCAACGACAAGAATAGAAGGCTACAACATGTTTGACAGCCAGTACACTGTTTGTCGACTCAATCAAAATAATTTATTTGACACAAATTCAAACAAAAAAAATCAATATGAATATAATGAAACATCCTATAGAAACGGTAGAAAGACACAAATTTTGCGAGATAAGTTGATCAGCTTCCCCTTCCAGAGCTATCATTGAAGAGTTGGTAGGAGCACTAGCCCCTACCGCCGCTATCACCCGGCCCCACCTTCAGGTCAGGGAACCAAGAATAGTGAATTCTTCCCCTCAGGAAGAATTAAAAAAGTAACCCCCCTGGATTATCTTAAAGCAGTGAAAGGGGCAGCCATCAGCAATCCTCAGAGTGCAGTGCCACAGAACACAGAAAAAGTATAAAGTAATTGTCTACCCCGGAGAGGGTAGCTCATGCCAAACAGTGGAAGACACTTAAACCGCTCTGACAAGTATCTGGTTAGCGAACCTCGGTATCAAATCCAAGAGAGTGTATTTAATTAAGAATAAGGGAGGCGTGTGGAATCCTTCCACCCTTCATTAAAGAAATTAGTAGGCAATGGCCTACTAGTGGAAAAACAATTGGTGAGCCGGAAGCCTTTATCAACCTGGCCGTCAATTGCGATCCAAATGGTGGATAAATCTGTTCCCAAGAATCAGATAGTCCTGAAAATGAAGAGGAATTTCCCCGAGGTGGGCAAAATGGCCGAGAGTTCTTGGTTCAAGAACGTCAATCCCGTCCATGCCAGAGGGAAAACGCATAATAAGTGGATCTTGAAGGTTCATCTCTTGGTCCGTGAGGTAATAATCGAAGATGGGCAGTTTAGAGTAGCTTGGAAAAGTTATAGGTTAGTACGTTAGTTGGTACTAATACCTAGTCAAAGATTCGGCCACACGGCCAAATATTGCAAAAGGGCAAAACACGGTGAAAATAAGTACTCGACGGAATCCAACTTGTGGAGGGTGTACAAAACCCGTCTCATGAACTTTGCACACTCTGTAGCAACCACCACAGACATAGTTAATGAATAAGTCAAATAAAATATTACAGATAAATCTCAGAAGCGGTGACAGCGGATGCCCAACGCTTCGTTGCGGATAATAATTATCTTCTAACCATTTTTTCGAAACCCTACTGCTACCAATCGGGAGCAGGATGGTACCGCCTTCCCTTCTCCCCAAGCAAGCGGACGACAGCACTCTCCAGCGACCGCTTCCCGACTTGCATCACGGTCAACGATGCGGTTGGAAATGAATTCACGTTCTCCTTCCAACCGCACATCTCCAGCAAGTACGTCACGGTCGTTTCAATTACCTTCAGTAATAAAGTGACCTACTTCTTCATAGGCACGTATTTTCTTACTTCGGAGAATGTACATCATCCACTGGCAGACCTCCGTAATGCACTGGGTGTCTGCGGAAGGTGAAAGGCTTTCATTTGTGGGGACTTCAATTGTCACTCACGCTTTTGACAGGACACAGTGGACTCCAACTACAGAGCTCAATCTCTGGAGGAATTCATTGTACAGAACGACCTTTTCATATTCAATAGGTCATAAACCGTCTTCATTTGAGGTCTCATTGGGAAGAAAGAGCAACGTGGATTTGGCCCTAGGCACATGTAGTACGGTAAACGAAACCCACTCATGGGACATTTTTGAACACATTATCATAACCGACCATAGAACGATCACCTTCCAATTTGGGGGGTGTCTAGAGCCCATCAGGTTAATCAAGAATAAAAACCCGGATACCATTCAAGCGGAAACCATCGAGAAGGAGTTAAAACAGTGGTCAGAGGAAGCCGGCCCTAGGGCCGCCAATCTAAACACTGAAAGCGAGATTTAAGAGATTTAAGAGATTAAGAAAAATTTAAGAAAGTCTACATTGGTCGACCGGACTGTGAACCGATTATCTGGAGAAAGCGCGGAAGAGGTATCTTTCGCGGTAGACGGCTTTATATAGGAACCGAATTGAAGACGAATGGGAAAGAGTCTAAGGAGAAATTTCTGGAAATTCTTAAAAAATCTAAGGAAGCGAGCTGGAAAACTTAGTCCTATCGACCGCTGTTGAACGCGGATCAAAATTAATGGCGGATCGACCCGTATAGAAATTCGAATTGTCGATTGATAATAATTGATATTGAGCGCAATTATCGAGCAAGGTGATTATTGACCAAAAAGAATTAGTGCGAACAAGTAGTTCGAAAAATAAAGAATTGGTTAAATTGGATATGGTACTGGATGAACAGGTTAAAATTTAAATTAAATTTAAAGGAAAAGTTAAGTTTTAAAATGGACACCCACAATGGTCTTCAATAGTTAAATTTGAATGCATATGTGCGCGATTACAGTTTTGAAATTGAATAAAACATTGTATGGGATACACATAATTTTGATAAACATTTTGGATATAGATGGAGTTTTTGTAAATCACAATTTTTACTAAATAATAAAAATTTTAATTGTTACCCTGATGAATTTGAAATTTATTGTAAAAGGTTTAAGGTGGGGAATTGACAAACACCTGGTAAAATGGCCGCCAACGTCGCTACTGTCGCAATTATTATTAAATTTATTTCAGCTTCATACCTTTTGGAATAATTTTAAAAATCCATTTGTGATATTCATTTCAAACAGATGTCGCACCAAAATGTACACTACTGTGCAAAAGTCTGCGGCCACTTAATTAATTTGCATAAATTTATTATAGAACATTTAATAAATGAAATCGAAAGTCAAATACGAATTAATTTTATTTCAGTATTTAAATATTTCAGTAATAGATGTATAGTTAAAATATGTATGTAAATTCCGATCCGACCAGTTCGACTGAGTACAACGCCATCACTATGACACACCGTGAATTATTTTTCGCAAAAACTGCCTAAAATGGTAATAATGATAAACGAAACTGTAGATTGATTATAACTGATATAAATAAACTTTTATCAATTTAATTTGATAATCTATAAACTTCACGAGTATATTCGTGTTTCTAGAGAAAGACATTTTGGTTTGGAATTTTTTTTTTTAGGTTACAGTTTTTATTTTTATGGCTAAATTTTAGGCACAATTTTAATAATTCATCTCTAGAAACACAGATCATAGTTTTTTATACAGGAACCTGATTTGCTAAATGTCATATATGATATAGTTTTTCTTAGAATAGCGAAATTCGAAGGGTCTGTATAGCGTATATTTATACATTCATTCGCACCCTTAAAGAGCAAGTTCCATTATATAACGAGCGAAAAAAAAAAATTTTTGGTTAAAAATTTGGGAAACGATTAGAGACCAACGCTCTAAAATTCAAATAAGGAATCTTGTTGCTCGGGTTCATTTGGAACACGATAATACATTATATAGTACGTACATACATGATTTTCTCGTATTATAGTATAGGATTAATCAAATCCACTGTATCAGAAAATTTTGTCCTGGAAGATTTAGAAATCATTCCTGTGAGAGGAATAGGAGAAGACAGCCTAGAAAATAATCCAACATAAACGAGAAAGACGCATCGAGAAGCAGACAGTCTTCCATTACCAGACCAACTCGTTCTAGAAGACAATCATCATCCAGAAAAAAGATCTTAACTCCAGAGTACTGGATTTTCTATTAAATTTCGAAACAGGGACCGCCACATATATGCAGGTTAGTTCAATAACCTCCCCAGGTAGCAAATTTGCGAAATTGAATTAATTTACCCCCCCCCTCCCTCCCAATCAGCAGCAACAAAGGCGTTCGTTATGATGCTATGGGTTCAACCTCACTCTGAACTCCATATAGGGTTTATAATATTCGTATTATTATCTTCACTATTGGTATCGTTTTAATTATTTTTATTTTATAAAAAGCTCTGCAGCTTTCTCGACCTTTCTTCTGCAGGGCATCCAGCATTGTCTTAAGAGACACAGGAACACTCTTGCCCTCCATCTGTTGGAGGAACTTTGTGATCTTCAGGATCTGGGTTCTGACCACAACTAGCTCCGCCTGGAGCAGCGCCACCCTTGTGCGCTCCATATCGGCGGGAGTGATATCAGCTCCACCGCCCATCTTCGACTTTTTTGCAGCATTCCTTGCCTCTGGTGTGATTCCAACAATCAAACTATCCAATCTGATGTCACCCAGGTCCTTTTCCTTCCTTCTCCACATCCGTTCCAGTAGCATGAGTGAACGTCCCGGCCTGGTCGCCTACCAGGGACGTAGAGCAGTCGCTTGATGACGGTTGGAGGGGTCCACTCCTGAATCCCCCTGTCCGATTGGTACTGGGCTACCGAATCCCTGCACCGTAAGGTCGAAAGCAGTGTTATTGGCGATTTACATTACCGTTGGTGGCGCCACCCGCAACATCAACATGGCGGTGTTTAGACGTATATTTCGAAATTCAAAGTCATAGTCTGGTGAAAATTTGCAAACATTTCAGTATGGTGTTAAATTTATTGTAATATGATTTGTGAATTAGTTGATTTTGTTATGTTTTGAGCCTGAAGAACGAATTTTTATTTTCATTTAATACGTCATTTACTAATTTGAAATTTTGCCACATGGTGGCGTTTGCTTAATGTAAATTACGAATTTTGCATTTCATTTTCGGGCTTTATTGTACGTGGTTTCTCGCCACCGGGAGGTGTATAGTGTTTAGGCAACCCAAACTATTAGCCGATTTTATATTTTTATTTCACGGAATGTATTACTTTTAGGCAACCCAGACTGCCCTACGATTAAGTTGTATAATATTACGATATTACGTATATATAGGCAACCAACCTTGCTTTAGAAATTTCCACAAAATTGGAGCAATTATTTCTGTTGAATTAGTTATGATTCTTGTTCTTTATTACCGTTTGCGTCAATACTAACACTCAGGTCGACCCCTCGGAGGGGTTCGTATTACACAAAATTATTTTGCTATCGTTACCTAACCTACGTTTCTTCGGGTTGTTCTGTATTTCGACCGGTTTTCTTTCGTTGTTTTTCTAGTGTCTTCAACAAATCTAATGCTTCGCCACACTCTCGCAAATCAAAATACGCATTTCCTCCAATTTCAGGTCTATATTATTCCTATAATTTACAATCTATCGTCTCACCACTTGTAAACAATACACAGGGCCGTACTCGCCCTCTAAATGTCGGCTTTCTCTGCAATCACGAAAGGAAATCTTGAAAAATTGTTTTGGGAATTTTATTCACCCAAGCGATTCACGTATGTAAGTAAACAAATTCTGGCTGAACAACTCTATATCGTGCATGTGGAGACAGTGGAACATGTAGAAATAATTTAAAAGCTCAAGAACCCTAAAAATCGACCAGAAGTCAAAAAAAAGGATTTGTTATATGAACTGTTGGGCGAATGGATTAAATAGCAAATTGTGTAGGTAATAAAAAGCGAAGAATTTTTATAGATATAGTTTATTAATGTTAAATATTATCACATAAAAATGTATCACTTGTAGTTATTTTTATGAGAAAAGTAAGTAATAATTGTTACCGTTAATGAATATTAAAATTAAACCAAATTCATCGCAGAAAGGTACGATAAACTAAAGTAAAAATATCATAATAAAGATTTGGTTGAATTTTATTACGATTTATTAACAAGTAACATTTTGTATTTTAGGCTTCTATACAAAGTATAGCAAGAAGCCTTATTTAAGTTTTAACATTAAATACAAAAATATATTTTACACTACAAGTAACAGTGTTTCGTGGCAGTTTATTTGCCGAAATATATTGGGATATAACATCAATCGTGCTATTTAGTCAAAATAATTTGCAAATTCAATACTAAACTAAAAGTCAATGTTTATTAAACATTTGGTTACACAAACAAACACAACATCAGATTCTCACTTATAAAACAGTTACAATTACACTAATTTAAACTGCTCTTTTGTAAAATTGAGAATCGTTATACAAAAATTTTAAAAGTAAGTTACGAAACAGTCTTATTTGACTTAATTTGCTATCGAGTGCGCCACATTTCGTCGGCTTACTGCCAAAACAAGATAACTCCATTTTTGGACAAAATGAGTTATATACAGTCATACAAAAAAGTCTACATACTCTCCTATGTTAGCAATGTAAATTGAACATTTTGAAGCCGTTTTTTGACAAATAAAAATCGATTTTACAACAAAACTTTTTAAACATTTTTTGTTGAAAATTTCATTATCTTCAATTTTATATCTATACATTTTTTCATTTTGTCGCCCCGTTTTTGACTGAGAGCGACTGAAACAAAACTTGCGAAAATACAAAAAATATTTTCAGCTGTATCTCGGAAACGGTGCAACAAAATAGAAAAATGAAGAGGAATTTTTTTTTGTAAATTTCGTACCCTACATTTTCATACATATACATTTTTCTATTTTGTCGCACCGTTTCCGAGATACAGGTGACAATATTTTTTGTATTTTCCCGAGTCTTGAATCAGAACTTGGTAACTTAGAGTTGACAACTTCTAATACATAACTTCACAACTTCAAGTTTATAACTTGAAGATCAATCAGAACTTGGTAACTTAGAGTTGACAACTTCAAATACATAACTTGACAACTTCAAGATCCTAACTTGAAGATCAATCAGAACTTGGTAACTTAGAGTTGACAACTTCAAAACGCTCTCAATCAAAAACGGGGCGACAAAATGGAAAAATGTATAGGTACAAAATTAAAGCTAATGAAATTTTCAACAAAAAATGTTTAAAAAGTTTTGTTGTAAAATCGATTTTTATTTGTCAAAAAACGGCTTCAAAATGTTCAATTTACATTGCTAACATAGGAGAGTATGTAGACTTTTTTATATGACTGTACATAATTGCATTCAAATAAGAAGAGCAAACTACATTTTGACAAAACCTGATAACTGTAAGTCAAATATTAAAGGAGTATTAAGAAGTTCATTTTTAACTTTTGTTAACTTGTTTATGGTGAATCAAACTTTAAAATCAGTTTTACTCAAAACTATCATTTTGGAGTTATCTTGTTTTAGCAGTAAGCCGACGATTTAAACAACTTGAAAAGGTCAAGGAACGAAAATATCATTTTAATTTTTTTCAAATTATCTAAATATCGTTTCAAGTATGGCTTGGTTAACCAACAGCCATCGCATTCAATAAGCAAATGTTAAATTGTACCAAAATGTTACTACTAAGTACGATACAGATTATAAATATTTTTTTAAACAATGTAAATAAGTTATCTATTAACTAATGTGAATGCTTGCTTGGGGTTACATCAGACCTACACAATAATTACATCTTTCCCCTGAATTCAACAGTTCTGCAAACATTCAAAGCAAGAAAATAAAATATAACAAAACGAAAACAATACTATCACATGCTGAACACATGAACTAATATTTAGTGTTTTAAACTTAATAAATGTAACGAATCTCTTTGGATATTGGTATATATAAGCTACACAACTGAAGAAGAAATTCATTTAATAAATATTAAAATATTTATAAAAATGTAAGCTTTCCAATATTAAAAACTTCAAATAATTTTTTTAAAAATTTCTTTACTGTAGGTTATTTGTAGTTGGATAAGTTCAAAGTCACTCATGTAACTATTTAAATGGCACATTGGAAAACTTACACACATATAATTCTGTATATTCACAGCCAATCAATTTTATGAAGCAGATAATAACAGAATTATAAATCTTTAAATTGTTGAAAATGTCAAGTAACGATTGATTATATTATTTCAAATACACAACAAATGTTAAAATAAAACTTTCTTCCTTTTCTTAAAAAAATTACGAAATCACGTCTACGCAAAAATTAACTAAAATTTAAAACACAACGAAAACTCTTTAAACTGCCAAAAAACATTAAATGTTACACAAAATAAAAACTACCTTGTGACGTTCAATGTGACCTCGAAATAAAAAACACATTTTAAAAAGACCATGCAAAAATTTAATTACGTTACACCCCAATCGTGGCAGTTAAAAAATTTACAAGTTAAATTGTCTACTCTTCATCCCATGAACTGGTACTATGTGATAAATTTTGATTCTCAGACACATCGGATTCAAATGAAGTTTCATGTTCGTCGGATGAAGCTGGTGCTAAAACGTTTCGATTAAAAAAATATTACAAACAATAAAATACCCTTACCTTCACCATCATTAGATAATACTACATTTTCGACAATATCCGTAAGCATACCAGAAACTACATTAGTATTAACAACATTTTCAACAGCAGCTGAAGATGTACTAGGAACTTGGTTGTCGGAGATAGCTTGTACTGTGAATCTAGACCGTATTACTGAACTATATCTTTCACCAGCTTCAGAAACTCTAGTAACTGCAAACCGAGTTCTTGATTTCTTCTTTTCCACAGGTACTGTAGGAATATATTCGGTTTCACATGATAAACTCCTTTTTGGTACCCAAACTTGATTGTTTACCACTTCCCATAAATGCCTGTGTAGTGTTAGAACCCTTTGAACGTCACATATTTCTTCATAAAAGTCACCATTGTTCTAAAAAAAGTGTTTTAAAAGTTTTTAATAAAAATATTATGCAGGGGACATGAACACTTAGTATTATGTGGTAAATATGCGATTAAACACTAAAATACCTACCAAAACTTTATTATTTAAGTTTAAAATAGACCACGGAGGATATATTATATTTATATTACATAGGGTTCATCCATTAATTACGTAAGGGTTTTGGGGGGGGTATTGGATATCTTACGGACGATTCCATGACAGAACAGAACATGAAAGAACAGAACATGAAAAAACAGAACACGAAAGAACAGAACATGAAAAAACAGAACAGTGAAAAAACAGAACAGTGAAAAAACAGAACAGTGAAAAAACAGAACAGTGAAAAAACAGAACAATGAAAAAACAGAACAATGAAAAAAGAGAACACTGAAATAAAAGAACATTGACAAAACAGAACATTGAAAATTCAGAACAACGGGAAAATTTAAAACTCGAAATTAATTATGTCATCAGTATAATAAATAATTAATATACCTACTACATAAATGATATTACTAAATTTGTAAAATGTTGCAATTAAAAAAAAATTGCTTAAATTAATGCAACACGATTTATTAATTTTAAATTAGTTTATTATTATTATATTAAATTACTGCAGATTTGCCATTCGCCGCAAAAACCTCAGCTTATCCTCATAATTTCCGTATTCTTGTACAACGGCTGCCACTTTTGATTGTTGAGGTTCTCATACTTCTTTTTCTGTACTGCTGGGCGACCAGTTTGTGCATTGGCTAGTAACAAACGTTGGCAAGCATCAATGTCTCGCCTTAATCCGTCCAGCAAATTCCATACGCTAGGGTGGCTGCAGTGGAAGATTGAGTTTAAAGCGTTGTGGAAACCTTCACAACAATTTGTTGTTTTTGGACTTTTCTCCGCAGCGGCTTCGAAATGGTTCCACAGCGCGATAGGAAATTGCGGTGATCGTCCTGCAACGCCTGCTTCATATGTGGAGAAGAAATACGTCAACACGTCATTGTAGCGATCATCATCGGGAAATGTTTCAGCTAGGTCGTCAAATACGAAGCGCACGTCCTGTGCTGGTACAAACGATAGAGCAGCCAATGATTTAAGTTTTAATTTAACGTCAATGTCAGATTCATATTCGATTTTCAAACCAGCACTGTTAATCCTTCTTAGCAAACTTTGACACAGATGGAAGTAGGAACCCTTAATTTCCGCTTCCGGGAATGCAGTCCTAGCAGCAGAAATGCATTCTTTCTCAAAATCAATTAAAATCTTCTGGGGTGCGATGTTAGGCACCAATTCTTTCAAAATTGTGAACATGCGATGGTACGTATCACTGGTCTTCTTTTGCAGCAGGAAATAAATGCAAGGTGGATAGGAGTTTCCGACCTTACCTTATTTATTATACTGATGACATAATTAATTTCGCGTTATAAATTTTCCCGTTGTTCTGAATTTTCAATGTTCGTTTTGTCAATGTTCTTTTATTTCAGTGTTCTATTTTTTCATTGTTCTGTTTTTTCATTGTTCTGTTTTTTCACTGTTCTGTTTTTTCACTGTTCTGTTTTTTCATTTTCTGTTCTTTCGTGTTCTGTTTTTTCATGTTCTGTTCTTTCATGTTCTGTTCTGTCCGGTTACCCTTACGGACCCTTACGTAGGGGGGAGGGGTCCGACGTATTCCTTACGTAAGTTTCTTAAAATATTTTTTTAAATTAAATTTAAAAATCAAATATAATTTTTTTTTTAATTATTTCCAGGTAATGGAAATACTATATATTGAAACCCCATTGAAATATACAAGGTGTCCCCGTGACCGTGGAGAACCTTTGAGGTGGTGATAAAGGACACTTTTCTAAGACAAATTTTCAAATAAAATTTTTGCCCAAGTCCAAACCCTTGGGGGGTACCTCCCTTTAAAGCAATTTTTTGAATTTCTGATTTCAAACGGCCATAGCTCCGATATTATTGATTTTTTAAGGTTAATGGATTAGAACTTTTTTAAAGATCATTCGCTTGTCTACAAATTAGGTTATAACCCCTTATCGTCTAGAATCAACGGATTTCAAGTTATAAATTAAATTAAGGGAAAAAATGTTAAAAAAATTCAGGTTTTTCTTTTTTTAATTTTCTTGCGAACCCCGTATCTCTTAAACGAAACGTCTAAGAGAAAAACTAACGGCCCAAACCGGATAGGTAATTTAACGGGCTACAACTTTCGTCAAATAAATTTTTTTGGGCAACCAACCGTTTTCACAGAAACTCTGAAAATAATGAACAAGGTGTAGGTAAAAAAAATAAATTCACAAAATTAATTTAATATATGCTCAAAATGGCCTCCCTCATTTTCAGCACACAGGCGTGCTCTTTTCAAAAGGTCTTGCACGGTATTATTTAATACGTTTTAACAATGTTTTAACATTAAAACAAATACTATAAATCAAATTGAGATTTTTAGTAATTATGTGAATTTATATTTTTTACCTACACCTTGTTCATTATTTTCAGAGTTTCTGTGAAAACGGTTGGTTGCCCACAAAAATTTATTTGACGAAAGTTGTAGCCCGTTAAATTCCCTATCCGGTTTGGGCCGTTAGTTTTTCTCTTAGACGTTTCGTTTAAGAGATACGGGGTTCGCAAGAAAATTAAAAAAAGAAAAACCTGAATTTTTTTAACATTTTTTCCCTTAATTTAATTTATAACTCGAAATCCGTTGATTCTAGACGATAAGGGGTTATAACCTAATTTGTAGACAAGCGAATGATCTTTAAAAGAGTTCTAATCCATTAACCTTAAAAAATCAATAATATCGGAGCTATGGCCGTTTGAAATCAGAAATTCAAAAAATTGCTTTAAAGGGAGGTACCCCCCAAGGGTTTGAACTTGGGCAAAAATTTTATTTGAAAATTTGTCTTAGAAAAGTGTCCTTTATCACCACCTCAAAGGTTCTCCACGGTCACGGGGACACCCTGTATAGTACTTAAAAATCATTAAACTTAGTGGCATAATAGTGCGAATTTTAGAAAATGGCATCTAACTTTGGCGATCTTTACAAACGGTTTTTCATGTCCGTCCTATAAAAATGATTGGCCAGATACGTCGGATTAATACGTTTGTATTAATTTTTTTATGTAATTAATTATCTATATTAACTTTCATCTATGTAAATAAAAATTTAATTTAAATTTTTGTATTATTATCTATGGGGACGTCCATAAATCACGTGAGGTAAAATGGGGGAGGGGTCCGGCAAATTCTCGCCAAATCTCACCAAGAGAGAGGGGGGGCTCAAATAAAATCTCACGTCAACTTTTTAATTCAGCGATTATATTAGTATTATAAAACTAGAGACCGAATTTTTAGCCTTTTTATGCCTATATCCTTAATATTGAAGGTAATCTGAAATTTTCTTAAAATAAGCCTACTAAATTTAATTATTGAAAAATTATAAGGAAAATCTCACGTGAGATTTAGACAGGGGGGGAGTCCCACGACATCTCACTAAATCTCACCAAGGGGAGGGGGGGTCAAAATTTAAAAAAAAACACCTCACGTGATTTATGGACGTCCCCTATATAATATATCATTATTCATATTTTATAAATATAAGGGTTGGAGAGGGGGGGTCAAAATTTATTTTCTTTTAAATAATCCTTACGCAAGATGTGTGGGGAGGTGGGGGTGCCACAATCTTACGTACCCTTACGTGGGGGGGGGTCCAAAATTACAAAAATCATCCTTACGTAATTAATGGACGGCCCCATAGTGGATTAGCTCTTATGACCTACGTGTACTTTTCAATTAAATATATTACCGCAACTAGATATACATAGACCAAGAGCTGGGAGTAAAGTAAATACTAAAGGTTTGACATTTTAGGTGTGTAGTATTACCCCGAAGAACAAGCTAACAATGACGACCAAAGAATGGAGTGAAGACAAGAAAATAAGTGAAAAACGAATAACAGCGCTTGAAGATAAGATGGAAAGAACGAAGAAAAGAAACAAAATGGTGATAACAGGAATAAAGGTAAATCAAAACAGCACAAACGCTCTAGAAAAAACTACTGAGAGCTTCATAAAACAAAAGTTAGAGGTTGACACCAGAATCCTGGAAGCTCATAGAATTTCAGATCAGAGGTATGTTATTACGGCAGAAAACTGGAATAAAAAGGACATGTAAAATTGTTAAAGAGAAAAAAGGTATTAAAGATAACGATTTGCGATACAGGCGAAAATGAAAACTAGCTGAAAATCCCAGGGAAGAAAAACATACTACAAACCGGCGAAAAAAAGACAAGTTGTTAAAGAAAGGGGTCGTCCATAAATTACGTCACGCAATTTTAAGCAATTTTAACCCCCCCCCCCCGATCGTCACACAAACCTAGATCCCCTCCAAGTATTACGTCACATATTCTTGAACCCCACCATCAAATTTTTCAAACTTAAAATTTATATAATAAAAAGAAACTCGACCCGGGTTTCCGGGGCGGATTTCATGGGTGTCATCCCCACCTCGGCTGATGACCTATTTTTTTAGGTTTAGCACCCCAGAAAATAGTTTTTTTTAAATACTTATACTAAAATATTTAATCTATATATTTTGTGACGTCACAATTGACTCCAACGTCACAAGGGTCGGAACCCCCCCCCCCCCCCGGAGCGTAACGTAATTTATGGACGACCCCAAACAAGAGAAACTGATTAAGGAAGCGAAAAGATACCGCATTGATCTGATGACAAAAGAAAATGCCGAAAAATGAAGATATTAAAAGTACAGGCACTAATCGAAGAGAAAGTAATAGAAGTCCAAGAACAATTATATTATGAAGATTTGGAAAGGCAATATGAAAAGATACTCAGATATGATACCAAATTAATATTGAGAGATTTTAATGCAAAAATAGGTCAAGAACAAGAATTTCAGCCAACAATAGGAAGGCAGAGTTTGTATATAAAAACAAATAAAAATGGTAAACTTCTGATAGATTTTGCGAAACGTAACAAACCAGATAGACCACATAATTATAAGAAAGGTGTGATGACTACATAATATAGAATGTAGGAAGCTATAGAGGGGCGGACATGAATTCAGATATTTACCAATCAAAGTGGAAAGAAAAGTCAAGAACCGAGAGATTACTACGCCCTGAGATGAAACAACCAGTACAAAATATGAGAAAGTAATGAGAGAAAACCTGAAAGAAGTAGAACAAATCCAGAGTATAGAACAAAAACCAAAAAACCTGCAAATGATAATATTACAAATGGTGAGGATGGATATGACACAATGAAATGTTAACCTGATAGGTGGGGAAAAAGAGATCATGGAGAGATGCTTCGATCATGTATTTACTAGATAGGACATGCCCATTCAACAAGCAAGTAATTTTGAACCACAGATGTATGATGGTGGGGGTTTGTTTTCTTTTTACATAGCCCCTGCAATGGCTGCAACTAAACATACACGTATTATTCAGTATGGTATACATCAATGAACATTCATGCATATAACAAATACAAATTATAGGGTTTTATATTCAAATAAATTTAAGTACTTTTCTAAATTAATTATTATTTTTAAGTTGCTGGCAGTGATTTAGTAGTATATTAGGTTACAAAATTAAACTTGTTTTTCAATTCTTATTGATTTGATTTATTGCTATCGTTATTAATAAATTAATTAAAATGGTGTGTCAATTTATTTATTTTTAAGTAATATTCTGTGCAATGTTTTTAGTTTAATAAATGTAAATGATATAGTAAATCATGCATAGGAGACCATGTTTTTAATAAAGATTCATTGGATAACCGTGAACACCAATTGGTCAAATTAACTATAAAATATTATGCAAATATAAGATTACATCACGAATCAAAGTCATTACTTCAAGAAAGCTGTGTACTCAGAATGTACACAAAAGCAATTTTGTTTAAACATCAATAAAATATTATAAGCGTCAATTTGTATTATTTTTTCCTAACTTTTGTATGTTCGAAATTTTGTTTAAAAATCTATAAACTAATTAGTATGTGATGTGCTAATTTTTTTAATTTTTATTTTATTTTCCTAAAACTTAATAAAAATTGTATTTTTATAAAACAACTACATGTTTGTAACTTCAATCTTGATATTTTGAAATGTTATGTTGACCCTAATCAGTGGGTGCGGTCCGCACCGGGCGGCACATATTTTGGGGCGGCATTTTCTATATTTTAAAATGTAAAAAACAACTTGTTCGCTTCATAACTTTACTATTTTTTTTTTTAATTAGGTATATTATGTTTTCTCTCATTGGTGGGGAACCTGCGACCTTTATTTATGTTTATCAATTAATAAAATCCATCATTTGATTGACTTTAAAAGGGCGGCAAATTTGAACCCGCCCCGGGCGGCGAAAGTGTTAGGTACGCCACTGCCCCTAATAGTATGCAACCTGTCTTGCACCTAAGAAAGAAAACAAACGTTTATACCTGACATGAATGCTTAGTAAATACATAGATATAAATTGAAATTTTTATTTGTGGAAAAAACTGCCTGAATCTTGGAACAAAGCTCTGATTTTCCCTATGTACAAAAAAGGTTGATAAGAAAGAGTGTACAATTTATAGAGGAATAGCACTGGTAAGTGTAACATACAAGATTCTCTAAATGTGGATCAGAGAAAAACTGGAAGAGTACGCAAGAGATTAATAGGGGAGTACAAGAGTGGTTTCAGACGAGGAAAATCGGGGGTTGACCAAATATTCATGCTAAAACAAATACAGGCAAGAAAGTTACAGACTCAAACTGCCCACTCACATGGTCTTTAGAAATTGCAAACAGATGCACAACAGCATAAGAAGTGAACAATTGTACCAGGTAACAGCCGTAATTGTTCAGCTTCTTTGGCCGTTCTTTGACTTGTCACATGTGAACTATTCTGCCATTCTAAGCAAAAACACTGTAGCTACATGTTAGTAAACTTTGAGAAAATGAAAAAATACTTTCAAATAGTGACCATGGTTTAACCATAACCTATTTTGTTTATATTATGTCAAAGCAAAGAGGATGTTTATACATTCTCTTAATTTGAAATTGGATGCTGGAAATTGGATGATTTATACATCCTCTTTGGAGAAAGTCAAGTATGATTTAAATGTTAATCTAGCAATTCACCCCTAAGATTGTAAACATGCTTACTGTATTGAGGTCCAATTGAACTAAAGATGTTTGCTGAACATATACCGAAAATTCCTGGATATACTCTGGCAGGATACCAAAATTATTTTGCAAGTTGATGTGCTAAAACATATTTACATTTAAAAAATATTTAATTATTGTAATTCATGTAATTTTACCACTATTGTAGAATTCGTCAGCAAAATATCTTTCAAGATTTGCAATCCTTCACCAGTTAAGTTTGTAGATTGTAAACCTAGCCCTTCAAGAGAAGTATTTCCCATCAAAGAATCTCTTATTTCAGCAAGAAACATGTCTCCTAAATTATTTTTACCTAAATTTAGTATTTTTAAATGCGCACAGTAAAACTGAAACAAAGAAATTAAAAACATTTTAGAATTTCCGTTTCTCCATAGGAAAGTTGTAATTTAAATACCCAAGTTATTGCAAATTAAATAAATTTGGTTACTCACAAGTAGGAAATTAGCTGTAAGAGAACACTTGTTGGTAAGATAATTTTCAACCATTATGAGCTCAGTAATAGTGGATGAATGCGAATCTCTGTTGTAAATTACTTTAGAAATCATTAAGAATCCAACATCTTCTAATTTATTATAACTTAGATCCAGTATGGTAAGCTGATTGTTTTTTTCTAAATGTTCAGCAATTACGGCTGCATGTCTTGGCAACAGATTACAGTAACATATATGCAGTTCCGTAATATTGGTAGTTTCTATTTAACAAAAATAGATCAAAAATTGAAAATTATAGAAAATAGAAACTTATCATACCTATGTTGAACGTAGGAGCTGACATTAATTGGCAGGCATCAAAACGAATGGCTTTGATGTTCTGATTTAAATTAAGTTTACTGTACACTTTGTAGCTAGTATCATTTCCAACATTAATTTCACAAAATCCAATGGTGGTAAGAGTATGATTATTTTTAACCATGTGACCAAAAGTATCCCAATACGAAAAGTTATCTTCGTGTTCAGTTAGGTAGAGTTCTTTTGTCGGTTTGTAATATTCAATTATTTGAAGAATAATTATTGAGCACTCTCGTAGGTACTTGCTATTATTTAGATAAATAGTGCTAAAATTAGCTTTCGAAAAAATAAGCTCCAAAGTATTAATGTTAGCAAAATTTATAGGCATTATCAAATTTAAGCGACCTGAATAATCATCGTTTCTGTTCATATCCTGAAAATAAAAAGTTATCTTAACCTGATTGATTAGTCTGATTTAAAATTGCTTACCCTCAGTTGGTGAATAATATAATTCGATTGCGGAACATGATTTTCACAGCATGACTGCTTATAGGCTTCAACAACGGTATCAATTGAAAGCGATTCAACTATAAAAGAAAGTCAAGTTCTGTGTATAACAAATATACCGGACTATACATAAATTTTTAATTTCATTAATAATAATAATATGGATAAATCACTTTACAACAATAAAATTCAGACAATAAACCAGACAATAAATAAAAGAAAGGCAAACAGATAAAGCAAAGGGATATTGTAATCTTCAAAGAAAATTACAATCCAAGCACTGCAAAATCTATGCCTTTCAGATTTATTATGAAAACATCATTAACGATTGTTTGTAAAAATCGAAGGACTACACAACATTCAAAATATTGGCTAAGCAAATCATTCTTGCAACCGGGCTTGCAATCATTCGACTTGGCCTCCAAACAAGAAAACTATTGAGCAAATATTTGTAAACAATTTTACAACTTAACCAGCCATGAAAAAAACACAGGTCGGAAGTTAATCTTCTGTGAGTCAAGGACATAAGGCAATCATCACCAGAGAAGTCAATAATTGGAAGCCCATGTAAACGAAAAAACGAGTAATACAGTAATTTTACTGTGACTACTGTAATTACTGATTTCGCTTTTTTGCCTCTTTTAATAAAGAGGGTGTAATAAAATGTTCCTTCCAAATTTCCCAAAAACAAGCACTTTGAAGGGAAATCTTAAAAGATATTGAATATGGGACCACACAATGAGTACTAACACCTTTTTAAAAAATATGATGGAATGCCATCAGGTTCCGTACTAAAACTATCTGATAGGGTACCGATAACATAAAAAATACAAGCTTCCGACATATTCAGGTGACAGTCATTTAGCCTATCTGAATGATACTGACAAAAACAGCAGTTTACACACTGCTGGCCTGTACTAGATTTCCAATTATTTAAAAACATGCAAACTGGGTAGCCTTTGATATTTTTAGAGTTGTCGATATGGCGCCAAAATCTTTGGAATTAACATGAATTTTCTTTTCCATATTGAAAACATATATTTGAAAAAGCTCAGAACCTTACCGAAAAGTATTAAAAATGATAAGTGATCATGCTCACATTGAGTACGCTTAAAAGTCTTGTGAGCCTATTCTTTGATTTTAGTTAAATAAATCAACTCACTTGAAAACCAAATAGGATAATTTGACTTGTATTCCCTCTTCTCAAAGGAACAAGAGATATACCATAATAAAGTATAAAATTTAATGGCAATACTGTCAATATTCCAAATTTCCAACCAGTTGACCGAGAATAAGAAATCATTGATTTTCCATTAGAAGCGCATGTAATTTTTTGATGAAATGCAACTCTTATTATTATTATTTATAATTTTAGTTAGTATTTTCAAATTATTATTTATATTAATAGTGTAGAATCAAACAAGATTTTGTAAGAGAAACTAGATTAATATGCAATTTAGATTGAATTATATTTAATCTTGAATTGGCACTGCAGGAAAATAAAATCAGTGAAAGAAGGCTGAAAGGATTTTGTAACTTCGTAAAATGAATGTAATTTTTCTTGAACTTTAACTTATTTAGTTCAATTTTAATATTTCTATACAGCTCATTATGAGTTCTAAATCCTTTCACATTTCTCATATCAGTCATGTAATTAACGAGAACCAATCATTTTTAACACATTTAGGGACGACAACAATGTATGTAATCAAATGTAATTCTATTTTTCTGCCATCGATAACCGCCCTAGTGCCCCCAAATTTTTTCTTCATATGTTAGTTAACCTATTAACCCTCTAAGTGATTCTTATTGCAATTTCAAAATCCTCACAGAGCTAACAGGTGGTCAAGCTGTTATAATCAAATTATTTATCTATACCAAACTTATCAAGGTTTGAAATATTTTCTGTTTAGCATAAAATTTACATGAAGTCTCATCTAACAACACTCAAAATATTTAGCCGAGTCACATCAAAGTAAATATAAATACTTATTGCAACCAGAGTGCTTCTGTTCATTGAAGCACTGAACTGAAACACTTGGCGACGCGACGTCTAAATTTCCGCTGGTACTTAAAACTCTACTAAAATCAAACTCAGAGAAGACGCGGAATTTTTAATATTAAACGATAAATTCTATCCAATTATAAGTAAAATCAAATAAGGCAAACAACCAGAAATTATTTCAAATATTTCAAGATCATTTTTATCCAAAAAAAAAAGTCAAAACATTAGCCTGAGGTGAAAAACGGACATGCAATGTGTTTGATTTGAGAAGTTAATTGACAATAAACATTGCCAATTTTTTTTTTCAAATTGAGCCAAATTAATTAAAAAATGAAATTGAATTCCTTACTATAGCGGTACACCATTATGACTTTGTTAATTGATTAACAAAAAAATTATGGAAGTTTATTGATGATATTTCTGAATATAGATTGCTATTATAAAAAAATTAGGTCAAGAAGAAGAAGGTGGTTGAGTAAGGCCCTAATCTAAAGGGCCAATTGAAACTTTTATTGTTAAGTGAAAGGCTGCACCAAAACTCGTATATGTACAGGGTGTTCCTGAATTCAACAACCTAAATTCCTAAATATAATAATTAGGTACAAAATTCTGATCTTTATCGCGCTTTAATTGAGGTGGTCAGAATAGAAGTGAATCAAGTCCATAAATGCTGTTAATGAATTATCGCAACTTAAAGTATTTTGATCTCTATATATTCTTGTCAGTAAAGAAAGTAAACAAGTTACATAGGAGAACAAAACGAACAAAATGTGACTTGATCTACTTTTGCACTGAAGTAAATTATGAACTAGGACGCATAGGAACCATAACTCCAAAAATCACAAAAATGGATTTGATTCACTCCTGTTCTGACCACCCCAATTGTTTAGCCACTTCTTGACCACCTGGAAAGCTATAATTTTTGTCCTAACGTAGGTTCAGAATTCCTTATGTTGAGAAATATTGCAAAACTATAAATTTCATCCCGCGAAAAATGTTATCTGGATTTATCTGATTTTCATCAGCACCATGTATGATCTTCATTGTTAAAATTAAAATAAAGGTAAATAACGAAATAAGTATATTGGAATCTGATAGAGGGTGCTACCTTGAATTATTGTATCTAAAATTTTCATGAAGTGCCCAACCCGATACAGGAGGTACAGTCATTTTCCATTATTGATTGGGTCACTGAAAAAATACCAACTGATTTTCAAGCAATGAAAAATTATCATTGTATTTATGCTATTTAATGCTGCTTCATAGTTTTAACGAACTTCATAAATACTATAAAATTTTCATAAATGCAATAAAACTTATTTATTGGTTGAAAATCAAGTAACTTCTTCATTGTTATTAATGCAGTTTTTTTCAGTGTAAGACTGCAAGTGATTATACTGACAGATGTTTAATTTTGTTATTTGTAAGATGTTTTAATTTAATTACTGTAAAATTAGGAAACCTAACTCGAGTTACTTGGCTTTATCTGTGTATTTGTTATATGCCTTTTTTGAGGGTTTTTACATGCAAAAGTGCTTTATAATTTTAGGTTTTGTGTTGACAAGATTCTGAAGATTGTACTTTTGGTATGTAGAATTATTAAAATGTTTGTTTGAAATTAGTAGTTAATGTAAAAAATGTGTTTTTACAGGCAAATTTTGAAGTTTACTTGGTTTTTCGATTATATGTGAGTGGATGTCTTATTATGTGACCAACAATCCAGCCCTACTTGCATTGCCTGGATTATAATTCACGCAGTCTCAAATTAAGTTCCAGGTAAAAACAAGACGGATGAAGGAGGTAAAGGGCTCTGGTATTCTACAGTGAAATAGGCAAGAAAAAGGCTTTGAGTCCAGATGCAGAGAGTAACCAGTCAAAATGTTCCTGGGGGGGAAGGTAAAAATGTCTAAAAATGACGTCTATCTGTGTTGAACTGCGAAAATTCCCCGAAAGTACCGTTTGTCCCTCAATTTTAATTAAAAAAATGTAATGAAAAACCTATTATCAATAAATATTCATCGGCGTTACAATAAATGTGACTACATCACATGTTTTCTAAGTAGATTATTTAATTAAGAAATATACTAATTCGTCCCCTACGTGCGGCCCTTAGGCCGCACAACCTAGGTAAGGGAGGAAATTATGTTATACAGAAGGGCAGATTGCTTTTTATATACAAGGTGATCGTTTTTAGACCTTAATCATGAAGATTTAAGTTATCTTAACAGATACGAAGTCCGGTCACTTATGGAAAAGTTGTGTATTTTTATTTGGACTAATAATTCAGAAAAAATTGAACCAATCATTTTTAATTTTGAAGATACCAAGTAGAAATGGAAAATCAAAATTTTCGATTAATCTTTTAAATTGAAAACTGATAAAACTATAGTTTTTAACCGAGACAATATATAAAATAAAATAATAAAATATAATATCGTCCCCTTAATACTACACTAGGTAACTCGATATTAATGATAAAAAATAGCTTGAGTTTAAAGTCAAAAATAGCACAAAAGGGATTAAATTAAGTGGATATTTGATATATAGAAACATAATACAATATATTTAAAAACATAATAGAACATATTTAGTTGTATCACTAAAGAAAGTGGTTAAAAGTTATAAGAACCAATCGGAAGTGTCAACTTTCCAGGTGGATAAGAAGCGTCTAGTCATTTATTTCTTTAAAGGCATTTAAAGGTCAATTTTTATTTACAACGGAGAAATCGCTGATAATTTTTTCCGCGGGTGAGATTTGGAGATTTGTGATTTTTGTCGCAAATAATAATAAATCTTCATTTATAGCCCAAATGCTATTTTTACAAACAACTCGCGTCCCTTTTTAAATGAACGAAATTTGCTACACATTTTAAATGAAGAAGTTACAACCTGCTTAATATCTTTTATTGTTTACCTAAAATCCCCCCCCCACCCCCATGAACTTTTTAGCAGAGATCTGCTCTTCACGTGTAGATAAATAAAAATGTTCGATCACCTCTAGATCACATGCAGTGATTGATTCATTGCTTTATTACGTTTAATTCGAAAAAAAACAACAATTACTTCGAGCACGACAAAGTTAAAAATCTTTTGGTACAGATTTAGGTGCGAGGCCGAAGGCTGAGCTAATTATTGACGTTGTGTTTTTATTTTTAAAGCCATTTTTAAAGTACTACTGTTGTTTAAAATATCTGATTATGGTTATTCAAAACTGCACCATGTTGGACTTATGATTCAATTAAATAGATAGAATTGGGTACAAAATTGTAACTATATTACATCAAACATTATTCAGCCATACACCACCTGCTTCCTTTTATAAGAAACTTAAAAAAAAGACATATTTATATACATAATCCTGTTTAAAACCGCTTAAAATTTTGATTGATTCATAACTCCAAAACGGTGAACTTAAAAAAATATGCTTATTGAACTTTTTGAAGTTTTGATGATTCTCCGAATAGTAAAATATTCGTGTTTATTAACACTTTTATATGCAGTTTTCAATTTTTTCATATAATATTTTTAGTTTGTTTTAGTAAATACGTGGAAAATATATCGACATATTGAATAATAAAAGTGTTAAAAGGCAAAATCTCTCATAGCAAACAATTTTTCAAGTCCCTTGAGGTTCACTGTATTTGATTTTTACTGTATTATTCAACAAGAGATAGTATGATAAAAATTTCGAATGATTTGAGATAAACAAAACTAGTAACAACTAAAATATAAATTTTATATATAGAAAAATATTTAATCTTAAAAATCTAATTTCTTAAAATAGATTTTTCTAAATAAACTTTGTTTTTGAAAACCCGATATACTAATAAAAAAAATTGTTTTCGATTTAAATGGTACTTATTAGCATTAGCCCTAATATCATTTAAATTACATTAACTCTTCATTTCGAGGCACAGAATTGTGAAAAAAGCTTTGCAAAAATTAAACACAACAAATGCACTGATTTCAAGGTAATAAGTACGCCCGAATATTTGCACGGCTAAAGAAAGTCAGAAAGTTTATAAAAAAATCTTACCTCCTGGAAATCCATTTAAAAGATCCGGTGCATCATAATACTTAAAGGAGGATTCATCTGCAAAAGTAACATTTCGTTTTGGAGTGGTAGGTTGCTTATTTCCATCAACAGTGGTTTCAGTGGCCGTAGAAGTCGATTGTTCCCAAATTTCAGCAAATGAGCCGCCTGAAACTAATGTATTGGGTTAGTTGTAGAATTTTATAAAATATGGAGATTTAATTCTTACAATCTGCGCAAACATGATCTGGAGAAGTTGTTGTACATTTTTGTCTTTTCAAGGCTGCTGCCACTATAACAAATAATTAGTTTGTACCTTAATAGTCAAAAATAAATCATGGTATACCTTCATAATCGCTTAATGTAGAGCTCGATTCGCTTGTGTCCGGAGTAGTAATTTCTTCGTCAGAGGGAATATCACTCATTTTTCTTTTGAAATAAGAGCCACTGTGTAACATGAATGACATTGAATAAAATAATTATTGTAACTGAAGTGGTTAAGAAAACATAATATTAAAAAAAATACCATTTAAATACACACGCACAATTGCTACCCACCATTGTTTACATTCAAACCGAAAAAGTTAGGTTAAGTTATTTGTTTACTTTATAACTATTAGTTTTGTAACAAATTCATAACACAAATTTATCATTTATTTAAACTAATTCTAATTATATTAATTTAAAACTAGTACATATTAAATCTATGATACACAATCATCTCAAAACATCACGATCAACCTATATCCCCTCATCTTTACGAGAGCGAGAGAACGCGCAGGACCGGATAATAAGATGAACGGAAGCAAATTTTAAATTAATCCAAATTGAAATCCAAAATAAGACAAAATAAAAATAATATTCAACTTACACTTAACTCGATGTCGTTTCACGTGTAATTTGGATATTCATGACTAGAGTGCAACTTCTACGATGAGATTAGAAAACAAAATAAATGAATGTAATTTAATGACAGCTACTATACCTTAACAAATATGTCGGATAATTTTAACAAAAACAAACTTTCGAGATTTTCGAAGGAGGGAACAACCATCATTGGTGATTCTGATTTTGAATTTATTATTTTATGGAATAAATTACGTATTACTAATTAAAATTTAAACATTTTAAATATTATTTTTAAAAGTGTAACGTAATTATTTGTTATTTTTAATTACAACATGGTCAATAATTTTGAATTTATTTCGATAGCAAGATAAATAAATTTCATTTATACGGGGTAGTACGTACAGATAATATTCATTAAAGCTAGGAAATTCGTGTGCAATATGGCAAAATATGCCACAAAATGTGTAGTAAAAATACTACGCAAATGCAAAAAGAATTGTGCTTATTAAATTTTATTGATACTAAATAATTGTGTAATTGTGATAAAAATAATTGTGCTTATTAAATTTTATTGATACTAAATAATTGTACCTATAAACATCTTCATAATTTTTTTACGATCTTATTAGTGTTTTTACTGATGAACCTAATGTATTTTCAAAAATAAACACAAAACTGCAAGGGCGGCTCGTGACTTACTTCAATAGGAGGGCACAAAAGTTTATTAACAAGGATAAGGGTTTTTGTACTCTTGATTTTATAGGTTTTAGACGATTGATACCAATTAACGAGAAATCGTCAAAAATCACAAATTTTGATTTATTGGAAACCTTATTTGAACATGAAAATTTTAAAAATTGTAAAATAAAATGAAATTCCTTTGAAGGGATTAAAAAGTCAACTAGTGTTGTTTACCTATAATTTTCATATAAAATATTGTAACATGCAAAGAAATTTTTTCTTGCCCTTGAAGAAATGCACATTATGAAAATTCGTTTGCTGACAAGATGAAACATAACGATTTATGAATGAAAGTTGGGTGTACACATTACTATCTAAGAAACTATCTAGAAAATGATCACCTTAGCTGAACACACTGAATACTTTGCGGAACACTCTGTATAGATGCTACCAGGCTACAGAGACTACAACGCAATTATTTCTTCCGATTGGGTGGGGGGGGGGCGTTAATCAATGTAATGTTGCAAATGTATATTCAGTATGAATTTGCATTAACCCTCTCGCTCACGAATTATTAGTTTCAAAGATACAAATCTGTTGTTTTTTTTAGCACATGAATGATTTTTTTTAAACATTTTGACATAAATTTTAGGTGGTCAAAATGCCCCGTTAGGGCACTATAGGGTGTCCTCAATTGAGGACATCATGAGCGAATGGACTACACGGAAATCCATAGCTAAAATATAATAAGAGGTTGTCCTCACTTGAGGACAGGGTGAGCGAGAGGGTTAAACAATATTATTCTAACTTGCTATTCTATTTGGGGGGGGGGGCATCCCGTCACCTTCCACGTGACGGCCGCTACTGCAAAAATTAAGTTTGTAGCAACTTGAAGAGATATGGTATACTATTTGTTCTCAAACGCGTCCATTTTCGCGCATGGTGTCACTGATTTCTAGCACTTGACGTTTCTCCATAAGAAATTATTTTAAAATTGATAGTAATTAATTTCTATTTCTAATAAAATAAAAAATTCAAAACATGAACTCTATATTTTAATTCAAATTAATATAAGTTAAATATTGTTATTGCTAATAAAATAAAAAATTCAAAGCATGAACTATTTTTATGTTGTTTAATTTAAACAAACACAAGTTAAATGGGTATAATTTATTATTAGGAGTCTTCAGCTAGTGTAAAATGTAGGTGAAAACGTGCTTCTTTAAACTGGCAAGTTATTTGAAAATGTAAAAAAAAATTTTGCGGTAATAAATAGTTCAACATCTTATAATTAGTGTGTGAAAATTACAAATCACTCAAGTAACGCTTTCATAAATGTATTCAACAATCTGTATGTCTATAACGCTAAATTAGTCTGGCAATCCCTGCACCAGTACGGCCTATAGTCACGTGTAAAATCACGTGTGAAATTCGTTTAAACAATTGACCAAACATAAAAAGTTACCAGTTATGGTTGCAAGGAATAATTATCTCATTCATTACTTTATACTCATGCAGGATTGTTATGTTTGTGCGGCCTAAAGGCTGCACTGAAACCTTTAAGTTAGTAACCAAAAAATAAACTAATGAAGCTGCGATATAAACAAATAGATAGTCAGAATTCGCTATTACCCAGGTTGTGCGGCCTAAAGGCCGCACTGAACAAACGGACCATTGACTCCATTTAAAGTACAATAGACAAACAGATAAATTTAGGCTATTTATATGTGTCGATAATGATGATGATGGCTTTTGCCAACCCAAGGGTCCTGAGCTCCTGAGTCCACGCAACCCCCCCCCCCAACGATTCACTTAAATAAACTTAATGCTGGCTGGACAGTCCACTATGTCATTTATGCCAAGAAATAAATGGGCCATTGAAACCTGCACTTGGCCATTTTGATTGGCTAGATGTTGTTTATGTTTCATATTGAGCAGTAGCGGTTTCGTGTAAAGGGAATACCGTTTTTAAGTAAATAGTTTTAAGTGAATAAGTAAATTAAAATACAGTAAATATATATGTTTCTTTTCTTTTTAAATTTTGTACCAATGTCCTATGGAAAAAAGTCACGATCTACCACTGCACATGAAGTTCTAAAAAATAGGAAGCTGATGCAGAAACTGGTTAAAGCACGCCACAGCAAGAACCAGTGATGTTACAAATGGCGTCGAACCTGAACAATATCAAAACTTGAATCTATGTGGGCCGTGTTTGGTCTGGTGCTTTTTTCGCTTTGAAGCTCCGTCGAACATATTCTGATAACTCAATTTGGAGCTGTTTCGCGCTTACAAACGCTATATAGTTCCGTCAATTTCAGAACCTTAAAACACGCAAAGTTCTGAAATGAGAGTAGATAACGCGTTTTAAAGCGTGAAAAAAAACCCAATTCGAACTATCAGAATGCGTTGACGGAGCTTCAAAGCGAAAAAAGTGCCAGACCGAACACGGTCGTAATGGTCCTAATGACCCCCTTCGAAGACATTTTTTCCATATTTCTGCCTTCAATTAGCTATAGCACTGAAACTATCGATTTTTTAGTGTTCACAGTTTAGTACTTTCATTAAGAGCATAAAATTATGTACAAACTAGATTCTAACCCCTTATATTACCTAAATTTAACGGCCTTCGAGTTATGAATTAATTTAAATGAAGGAACGTTAAAAACTTGGAAAGTTTTATTTGTTTTTGTTGTAAACCTTTACATCTTTTATGCGAAACGTTTTACAAAACAATAGACGCCGGTTTAGATAGAAAATTTAATGGTCTACAATTTTAGTTCAGTAATTTTTTTTGAAAAATCAACCCATTTCAGAGAATAGAAATTTCTTGTTGATAATGTGTGCAAAGTAGTGCCCACCGAATTCTTAGTTCTCACTCGACAATGTTGGAATTTAGTCGACTTCTTTCATTGATGTGTAAAAATTAATTTTACGATAGCATATTAAGATAATATTGATATGCAAACTTTCGATTTATTCAAAAACTTTTTTCAAGTACAAAAATTTTTGGGTTATTCTATTTGGACTTTAGAATTTGATTTGTGTAGTGAATTTTACTTAAACAACTACATTTTCTCCCATCTAATTTCAGTTTTTCTTTGAAATCGATTGGTTTTTAAAAACAATTTGCTAAACTGAAGTTGTAGCCCGTTAAATTTCCTATCTGAAATAAACCATCAGTTTTTTTTTGTAAAACGTTTCGTTTAAAAGACACCTACAGCGTTTGCAAGGAAAACAAAAAAAAACCTCCGATTTTTAAATTTTTCTCACTTAATTAAATTTATAACTCGATATCCGTTGATTTTATACGATAACGGAATATAATTTAGTTTGTAGATAATTGAATGCTCTTTAAAAAGATACTAAACCATTAACCATAATAAAACTTCAATAATTTCGGTACTATAGCCATTTAAAGGCAGAAACTCTAAAAATTTCTTTGAGGCGATTTAAATACCTCCTAAACGTGCAGACTTAGACAATAATTTTTTTAGGCATGTTTTCAAAATTATCTGCAAGCTATTAGGCTCTAAACTTGCATTGTCTAAACTCAAGGGCTTTCGAGTTATAAACCAAATTAAGCGAAAAAGTTACCAAATTCTAAGTTTTATTTCTTTTTGGGTTTCTTGCAAACCCTGCATCTATTAAATCAAACGCTTTACAAAAAATTAACGCCCTTCCTTGGATAGAAATTTTACGGACTATAATTTTAGTTCAGTACATTTTTTGAAAAAACAATCCATTTCACAGAGAAACTGAAATTGCTGATTGATAATACGGAGTAGGTCAACTCGGCAGAAGGTACAAGGGATAGGTTACGGGTTAATCCTACCGGTCAACTGGGCAAATGAAAACCAGAGGCCGTTTTAATTTTGGGTTAGCTCGGCAAACGCGCTGAATAATGCTATTTCGAGGGTCTCTCACATCCCGGTTGCATTTATCCCGGTTTTCTTGATCTGTCGCGCCTCTCGTATGTTTAGCGCCCGCCGCGTAGCGGCTCGGAGCACGAAAAACCGCCCGGAGATGCGGAACATCGGAGGGTAGGTTTTTTGATGCTCACAGTTCTGGCCAAGCCAAAATTTATTACTTTGCCGAGTTGGTCTATGTATTTCCAGGTAGAAAATTTGGACCCGGATTAAATATCTGACCATTTGCCGAGCTGGCCTACACCCTGATAATAATATGTACAATTTACCAGCTGTTCTCACTCGACAATATTGGTATTTGGTCGACTCCTTTCGTTTATGTGTAAAAATTAATTCTTATAAAACAACCCCCATTTTAATCAAAAAAACAAAAATTTATTAGCTTCTGGTTTATTTCTATTTGCTTTGTGCAGAGTATTTTATTGAAAAAACTAGCTGACCCGGCAGACGTTGTCCTGCCCAAATTTCAATATTTGCCTACATGTATTTTTTAGATCCAATCCGCATAATGACCTTGCGACTTATTTGGTCATCGCAAATACCAAACGTATTAAAAAAGGATTAAATAAATAAATTAATAAAAAATACAAATCAAGGTTTAATAAAAAAAAAGTTTAACAAAACTTTTAAGTATTCATAAAAACCACAATAATTTCTAATTTTACTTTATTTTTGCCAATTACTCTTGTTCTTTGTGTTCTTCCTTTTCCTCCTCCCCTTCGTCTTCTAATAAGGAATTTTCGAAAGCACGCAGCGATATTGCCAATTCCTGTTCTTCTTACATACATACATACATATGTATTGGATTTTATATATATAGATATCGTTCGTTAATACGTTGATCCGTTGAAACGTTGATCCGCACTAACGTTGGTCAAGCTAATACAGCGCTTGACCAAAGTTCGCGGCAAGATTCTAAAGTAGCCTATGTTTTTCGTAGCATTGTAAATAGCGTCTACACCAAATTTGGTAGAGATTGGTCAAACGATGTAGAATTGTATAGAAAACATACATACATGCATACATACATACATACATTGAATTTTATATACCTTATATAGATTACATTTTCTGAATCTGTAATTTTTCTTGTGAAAATGAAACTTTGTATGTTTAAACGAAACGTTTTACAAAAATTTCTGATGGCCCATTGATTGCGTATAGTGAATATAACGGACTAAAACTAGCCTGGTACACTTTTTACCAGCCTTTTTTTTTTACTTTTTTCAGTTTTAAACTGAAATTGCTTTTTGATAATGTGTGCAGTTTACCACGAATTCACAGTTTTCACTTGACAAAATCTGTAAATATAGTCGACTCCTTTGGTTGAAGTGATATGGAAATTCATAATTAAAAAACATGATATTGATATGAAAATCCGTAATTTATACAAAAATCCAATAATTAATTATCTTTGACTTCAATATTTGCATATTGCGGTGCATTTTACTGCAACAACTACATTTTCCCCATCTAATTTTAGTTTTTCTTTGAAATTGATCACATTTTGGAAAAGTTTACTAGACTAAAAGTTATAGCCCGTTAAATTTTCTATCCGAAATAGACCATCAGTTTTTTTTTGTAAATTTTTTTTTTTTAAATACAGGCTTTTCCAGGAAAACAAAAAACCTTCACATTTTTAACATTTCTTCACTTAATTTAATTTATATCTCAAAATTCGTTGATTTTAGACTACACAAGGAATTTGTAAAAAAGTAATTTAAAAAATCACTAAACCATTAACGCAGAAAAATCAATAGTTTCGGTGCTATGGCCATTTGAAGGCAGTAATTCAAAAAAATACTTTTAAAGAGAACTACTCCCCAAAGCTTTGAACTTGGACAAAAATTTTATACAAACACGTTTTGTAAAAAGAAGTATTCTATCACACCTAAGAGATTGCGCTCGGTTGCAGGAACACCCTGTGTAGTTCAGGAAAATTACATTTTTACCTTCCAATAAATCTGGACCAGTTGACATTTGGTCCTAAACAACCTTCTAAAGGTCCCATAACATCTCTCGTTGGCTTCTTCCCCAATTGGGGATGAAATAATGTAACAACATTTTGTTGTGAATAACAAGAATATTATTCAAAAACTTTGTTCTAAGTTCGTTAAACGTTTTTTGCTTTCCTTGAGCTGACTTTTATTTCAAGAATAATATTACGTAGGCAAATTTTAAGTAATGCATTTTGTACAGAATTTTGTGGTCTTCAATTTTGGTCTAATGAGAATTTTTCGTAAAAATAAAACGAAACGAGTTATTGACAGAAAACGGCGTTGGCAAGGTTAAAATTCCCAACTAGGGAAAAAACCAATGTGAAATTTTACGAAACTTTTTGGGATTTTATTAAGGCACCCAAATTACATGGCTGCTAAATTTAAGCTTGCTCAGTTCTTTGCAAGCTTTAAATAATTTTTTGATTTCCTTGCCTAAACTAATAAAAAAGAAATTATATAGAACTCCATTCCAGGATTCTTATGGATTCTTATTAACATTTTATTGAAAAAATTACATTTTTTCATTTCATTTCGAATTTTCTTTTAAATGGATTGGTTTTTCAAAAAAGTTTACTAGACTAAAGTTGTAGCCCGTTAAATTTTCTATTAAAAAACTAAGGTCAACTTTTTTTTTAAACAGTTTTTTTCGTTTATACCTACGGAGTTTGCATGAACAATGTAAAAAATATGACATTGCTTCAGTTAACATATACATAACTCGAAATCCGTCGAATTTAGACAATAAAAGGATATGATTTAGTTTGTAGACAATTTCACGTTCATTAAAAAAGCATTTCTCCATTACCATATAAAAATCAATAGTTTTGGTGCTATGGTCATTGAAAAGTAAAAATTGCTTAGCAGGAAATGCGAAGCCGGCGATTATTTTCATCAATAATAAATCGATTTAGCTTCGGAAAAAGATGATCTTTTACGTACTGCACTAATTGGATAGGCTGATCGCAAGGGCCGATACAAGGAAGATAAAGGAGGGGTGACTACCCTCCATGAATTTTCAAATATCTATAAAACGATTAAATGCACTAAAATTGTTAACAAAATTTAAAAATTTCTTGCGTTATACCATGAATTTTTTCCTAAATCCGCCCCTGGTTAGTTATTGACAGGAAGTGAAAAGATCACATATCTTACAGTTATCACATGAAATTATATATGAAAAATAAACCTTTAGGAAATGTTACATCATTGTTTAATTCATTATAATTTCAAATTAAAACTTTCAAAACCTGCAAATTTTCCACTCATCCTGAAGTCTTTTTGATCTCGCATATCATAGCAACCTTCTCTCATATTTTTTGTTGTATGTGTTTCCGGGTTACCGCACACATAGGGGACCTACTGTTTAACGTGGACTCCGAACCAAGGAAAGTGTAAGGCACTTAATTTTCAAGTAGACTTTTTACATACAATGGTTGTTCCTTAAGTACCTAATTGCTTTGTAATATTAACTATTTAATCTCACAAATAATATCGTCCATAATTACAATTGTCTTTCTTTAATATTGGGAATAGGACAAAATAAAACACACGCTTAGTTCTTTGTCGACGTTTCGCTGACAATTTCAGCTTCCTCAGGACTCAAACCAAAAATCGTGTCAAATCTAACAGTATGCAGGGTCGCATAAACCTTCTCTCCAACATTACAAAATAACATAAAAATATTACTGAAACTACAAAAACCAACATCTAGCAGCTTTTATCATATGAACAATGTCAAGAATATAAAACACGATATAAAACCGTATCTATACCAAATGATACCTGTTGATTATCCTAACCTCTAAAAATAAAAAAAAAAATAAAAAAAAATAAAAAAAGTTTATTTTTAGAGGTTAGTGCAGTACGTAAAAGATAATCTTTTTCCGAAGCTAAATCGATTTATTATTGATGAAAATAATCGCCGGCTTCGCATTCCCAGCTAAGCAATTTTTACTTTTCAATGACCATAGCACCAAAACTATTGATTTTTATATGGTAATGGAGAAATGATTTTTTAATGAACGTGAAATTGTCTACAAACTAAATCATATCCTTTTATTGTCTAAATTCGACGGATTTCGAGTTATGTATATGTTAACTGAAGCAATGTCATATTTTTTACATTGTTCATGCAAACTCCGTAGGTATATACGAAAAAAACTGTTTAAAAAAAAAGTTGACCTTAGTTTTTTAATAGAAAATTTAACGGGCTACAACTTTAGTCTAGTAAACTTTTTTGAAAAACCAATCCATTTAAAAGAAAATTCGAAATGAAATGAAAAAATGTAATTTTTTCAATAAAATGTTAATAAGAATCCATAAGAATCCTGGAATGGAGTTCTATATAATTTCTTTTTTATTAGTTTAGGCAAGGAAGTCAAAAAATTATTTAAAGCTTGCAAAGAACTGAGCAAGCTTAAATTTAGCAGCCATGTAATTTGGGTGCCTTAATAAAATCCCAAAAAGTTTCGTAAAATTTCACATTGGTTTTTTCCCTAGTTGGGAATTTTAACCTTGCCAACGCCGTTTTCTGTCAATAACTCGTTTAGTTTTATTTTTACGAAAAATTCTCATTAGACCAAAATTGAAGACCACAAAATTCTGTACAAAATGCATTACTTAAAATTTGCCTACGTAATATTATTCTTGAAATAAAAGTCAGCTCAAGGAAAGCAAAAAACGTTTAACGAACTTAGAACAAAGTTTTTGAATAATATTCTTGTTATTCACAACAAAATGTTGTTACATTATTTCATCCCCAATTGGGGAAGAAGCCAACGAGAGATGTTATGGGACCTTTAGAAGGTTGTTTAGGACCAAATGTCAACTGGTCCAGATTTATTGGAAGGTAAAAATGTAATTTTCCTGAACTACACAGGGTGTTCCTGCAACCGAGCGCAATCTCTTAGGTGTGATAGAATACTTCTTTTTACAAAACGTGTTTGTATAAAATTTTTGTCCAAGTTCAAAGCTTTGGGGAGTAGTTCTCTTTAAAAGTATTTTTTTGAATTACTGCCTTCAAATGGCCATAGCACCGAAACTATTGATTTTTCTGCGTTAATGGTTTAGTGATTTTTTAAATTACTTTTTTACAAATTCCTTGTGTAGTCTAAAATCAACGAATTTTGAGATATAAATTAAATTAAGTGAAGAAATGTTAAAAATGTGAAGGTTTTTTGTTTTCCTGGAAAAGCCTGTATTTAAAAAAAAAAATTTACAAAAAAAAACTGATGGTCTATTTCGGATAGAAAATTTAACGGGCTATAACTTTTAGTCTAGTAAACTTTTCCAAAATGTGATCAATTTCAAAGAAAAACTAAAATTAGATGGGAAAAATGTAGTTGTTGCAGTAAAATGCACCGCAATATGCAAATATTGAAGTCAAAGATAATTAATTATTGGATTTTTGTATAAATTACGGATTTTCATATCAATATCATGTTTTTTAATTATGAATTTCCATATCACTTCAACCAAAGGAGTCGACTATATTTACAGATTTTGTCAAGTGAAAACTGTGAATTCGTGGTAAACTGCACACATTATCAAAAAGCAATTTCAGTTTAAAACTGAAAAAAGTAAAAAAAAGGCTGGTAAAAAGTGCACCAGGCTAGTTTTAGTCCGTTAAATTCACTATACGCAATCAATGGGCCATCAGAAATTTTTGTAAAACGTTTCGTTTAAACATACAAAGTTTCATGAAAAACATGAAACTTCGAATTTTTTAACAGTTGCTCTTTTAATTTAATTCAGAACTCGAATTATGCTGATTTTAGAGAATAAATGGATATCAAGTAGTTTGTAGTTAATCGAATACTCTTTAATAATGTTTTACACAGTTAACACTCAAAAATCAATAGTTTCAGAGATGTGACCGTTTGAAGGTAGAAATTCAAAACATTGCTTTAAACACGGCTACCTCCGATAGGTTCGGAAAAAAATTTTAATGATATATTTTTCTTAGGAAAGTGTCTTTTCTCACCACCTAAGAGATTGCGGTTATAATTATTTAAATTATCCAAAATATCATGGTCCACCTTAAATAATTTTTATTTTGAGACTATAACGATTATTAAAAACAAAATTTTTAAATTTAAAAATCTAGAAAATGAAGAAAGATAAGGTAACCAACTGGACGTACTATATTTTTTAAAGAGAGTAAAATTATTTACAATAATGATAACATGTATCTTCAAGTCAGTGGTTTGCTACTACGCACCGCCAAATTCTTAAATTCGGTTCCCAAAAATCCTCGATTTTGTCGTTTTTACTTTCCGAATCCCTAGTTTTGATGTTGTATTGGTAATTGTTTTTGGCTATCCAAAATTGAATTAAAAATCCAAAACAATTCACACATTATCTGAGAACTGCAAAGAATATTTTTCGCATTTCATGGTGATACTGATTTTGAGACCCTTTGTTTTTTTTGTAACTAATGTAAACAAAAAGATTTAACTTTTTGAAAGTCTTAGTTTTTTACTGATTTCAGATTTAAGAATTGATTTTACCAAAATTTTATTATGTGCATTTTATTGGAGACAACATTAATTTTAAGCCAAAGAGACCTTCTTGACATTTTCGTACAATGAATTTCGAAATTTTTATTGATAGGGAAAAACAAGCGTTAACCAACCTATATACGCAATATTAAATAATTAATAATTACATGACAATTAAAAATTCTACGTTCATCGTACAAAAGAACACAAGGGGATTTTTGTATAAAATGTTATCCTCAATAAGATCCATCTAACAATATTTTCATGTTATATCAATTCAAAGATCTAAAAGCATCAAACATTTAAGACTGGTCCAAAAAGTCGCATCTTTTTATTTATATAGCTACAAAACAAACAAAGAAAGGTCTAAATTTTGGTTGTACCACGAAATGTATTCTTTGAAATTCTCAAATTTTTTTATAATTCCATCCAAATGGCCGAAAAAACTTACAGGTGTAATATCAAAAAACGACGAGATTAATGATTTTCGGAACATGTGTTTTAGAGTTTGACGGTACGTGCAAGCTAAATGGCTGACTTACGGTAAATGTTGTTCGAATCAAGATAATTTAACGATCTACAAAAAACTATTAATGGTTTGTTACCCTATCTTCCTTAGTTTTCGAGATATTCATGTAAATTCAAAATTAAACAACCATAATATCATTATATACAACAGCAACAAAATTTACCTAATCAAAATGAAATCTGACTGCTGTCAAAATTGCATTAAAATTTTTCCGAAGGGCAGTCCATTCTCGAACGGAACTTGATCGATCCCACCGTGAAGCAGTCACTTCCAATTTTCAAAAGACCATAACACAGAAACTATCGATTTTCAGTGATAACGGATTAGTACCTTTTTAACCCTTTCGCCGATTTTACCAAAATTTGGGGTGTAGGTCAGCTCGGCAAATGGTCAGATATTTAATCCGGGTCCAAATTTTCTACCTGGAAATACATAGACCAACTCGGCAAAGTAATAAATTTTGGCTTGGCCAGAACTGTGAGCATCAAAAAACCTACCCTCCGATGCTCCGCATCTCCGGGCGGTTTTTCGTGCTCCGAGCCGCTACGCGGCGGGCGCTAAACATACGAGAGGAGCGACAGATCAAGGAAACCGGGATAAATGCAACCGGGATGTGAGAGACCCTCGAAATAGCATTATTCAGCGCGTTTGCCGAGCTGACCCATAATTAAAACGGCCTCTGGTTTTCATTTGCCCAGTTGACCGGTAGGATTAACCTATCCCTTGTACCTTTTGCCGAGTTGACCTACTCCGAAATTTGGGGGTCCAAAATATTTATGCTTAAAGGCATTCAAAATGTTGGGTCAAGGGGTTAATTTATTCTTAAATTTTGGTAAGTTTATGGATTTATTTAGAATCAAGAAAAATAAATTTATGATTTCGAAATTTTAATAATATAAAAACAATAATCATTATTTAAAAATTTTTAAAAGGGATAATTGATGTCTTTAATTACGAGAACCATTGTGATATTCTTCGAAGAAAATTATATCTTATATATATTGACCTGTTATTTGCCTTCCCCGGGTATATTTTTGTATTGAATATTTTTGAATGTATTGAGTTTGCGATAAACATTTTAATTCTGCGTACAAGGGTTGATGGGAGATTAGAAAAATGTGGCAGTCAGTCAGTCGGGTTCGCGCATAGCGACCAAAAGGTTGAATTTTGTATTTTGAAAAGTTTAAAAATAAATTGGAAATTATTAAAACGTAATGGTGTTTGATTTTCATTTTGTGAAATTTTGGAGCGTAGAAACTCCACATCATTAAATTGTTCGCCCGGCGGGCGTTATATTTTTTAGAACACCACATCTTAAATTGGCGTGCCCAACGTGTGGCTGTTTTTATAACCACGATAAGAAGATAATAAGTTCGACAGTATTGGCTTTACCAACAATAGCGTGGGGTGCAATTGGAATTTGAACTTACTTTACCCCTGAGATTGGAGTTTTCTTTTTGCTAAGATGGATGGTAGGGTTGAACCTTTAAGGGAAAGTACCCCGGAAAAAATGAATGTGGATGCATCGGAGCATGAAGATTACTTTTATGGCACAATAAATCCTGTAGTTGGATGGCAAGAAATGTGGAAATTATTAACAAAAACATTAATTGATGCAAACACGAAATTAGACGCAATCAATAAAAAATTGGAAACAACAAATAAAAAAATAGAAACAAATTTAGAAGAACAAATAAAACATTTCAAAGACGGCGTGGAAGAAAGCATGCGAGAAACATCGATACAAGAAAATTTTATTGAACGACTTACAAATGAAACTAACAAAAATTAATTTAAAAATGTTGAAGAAAATTTAAAAGTGTCCATTGAGGAAAAAAGCGAAAAAATTAATATCCAGGGGGAGAAGATGGAATGGATAGACCAAGAAGAAATGTTAGATGTTAATGAGGAAGGTCAAATAATTATTAATAAGATTACGGTTGAAGAAGACCAAGATGTGGAAGATGTTAATAGCAATGAACGAACGATTGGTATGAAAAATGGAAAAAATCGTAAGAATGTAGAATTACCGTATAAAGCACAAGTATGGAACGAGCTAAAGAAAATAATACAAGACAACATAGTTGAAGAAGCCGCAACTTCTTATTTGAATCCGTTAATGGTGGTCGAAAAGAAGGTTGGAAATGACATGTGGAGGCCTTTAACAGGAATCATCTCGTGGAAGAGTGTAAGATGGAGATGGAAAACGGATATGTCGATTGCAGGAATAGACCATTAACTCCATTTCGAGAAAAGTTAAAAAAAATACTAATGTGAATGTTTGTGAGTGGAAAGAAAATTATTATTTAAGGTGGATAATTCACTTAAGGGGGAAATTTTATTTTAATTTAATTTATTGTAATCAAGAGTAGAAAAGTGTTTTAATTTGATTTCGGTTGTAACTTTTAGATTTTAGTTGTTATGAATTTGTTTCACTCGTCTTGATAAAAACCATATATTTGCCATTCAATTCAAATTTGAACGTTTGTTGTATTTCGCAAAGATTATGTTGACTAATCTTTCCTAAATCCAAAGGGGGAAGTTGACCTGTTATTTGCCTTCCCCGGGTATATTTTTGTATTGAATATTTTTGAATGTATTGAGTTTGCGATGAACATTTTTTTAATTCTGCGTACAAGTGTTGATGGGAGATTCGAAAAATGTGGCAGTCAGTTAGTCGGGTTCGCGCATAGCGACCAGAAGGTTGAATTTTGTATTTTGAAAAGTTTAAAAATAAATTGGAAATTATTAAAACGTAATGGTGTTCGATTTTCATTTCTTGAAATTTTGGAGCGTAGAAACTCCACATCATTAAATTGTTCGCCCGGCGGGCGTTATATTTTTTAGAACACCACAATATATAATATAAATTTATGTGATTGGTATTGACAAATTTTTTGCATTTCTTTCTTCATTTTTTACCCACAAATTTGTGGGTTTCTGAAAATATTTTCTTCATGTTTTACCCACAAATTTGTGGGTAAAGCGGTGAAAGGGTTAAAGAGCAGTCGATTATGTACTAAGTTATATCTCTTTTTCGTCTAAAATCAGCGGATGTCGAGTTATAAATAAAATTAAGGGACGAAATGTTGTTAAATGAAATGTTCAACCCTCCCCTATTAGTAAAAATATTGGACGATTATATCAAAGCAGAACGGAAATTTCGGATCAGGGAATGAAATTTCTTAAGGTATGTTTTCCAAGGAACTATCGCAACTGACGACACTGAGCACAAAACGCAATCCTGGAAAACAAACCTTTACCTCGAGCATCTACAAACAGTATTAACTCTGCGGTTCTATATTTGATAAGAAATAGGGGTTAAATGTGGTGAAAAAAAGTAAATTCATAAGGTGATCATTTTTATTTTAGTGCTACAATTTCTTATTTATATTCAAAATTAGTAAATATAAGAACACAGCATGCATCATTGCTTACAGCTTGCACTTTATAATAATAAATTATAAGTATAAAGGTAATACTAATTTAACATGGTAACAAACTGAATAATTTGATAGGCAAAATTGTTTTAATATAAAAATCACGTTAGGTATATTAATTTAGTCTTTTTTTACATAAAAATGCAATTAAATTTATAAAAGTTGAAAGTACCACATATAAAGTGCCTTTGCAACTTAAAAAATCACACTCAAGAGCTCTTGAACATTAACACAGGCAGAGGCTACGTCTTTTCAACTAGATGATTGGAACCGCTAAATGTTGGTAATTTTAACACATACAGCTGCCTTCCGAGTCTTGCTGATGATTTTGCAATTGAGGTTGAGTTTGTAAATCGACAGCTAATTTGTGGTCAAGAAAAATTTTTAACAATTTTACTTAAATCGAAATTTAAAAAAATGGCTTTTTTAAAATTTCTAAGTATAAGCATACACTAATTTGGTTCACAAGTTACTAAAATAAAAATTATTAACTTCTAAACTACACCAATCCATAGTTAATGCACGTGATTATTTATTTAAGTACACTAGCATCGAGGCAAAAATCTAAATACAATTTATTATTGGGTTCTCAAACGACTAATTTCTAATTGTAATTTTTTTGTAATATTAAATTGAGCACTTTTTATAGAAAATTTCAACAGCCACATAGAAAATGCATACAGAAGTATAATTAACTTACTTCAAACGAATGCACTATTTTTGTGAGAACTTTTTGATAGAAAATTGTTGTAGATAGTATTTTAACACCAAAATCTAAATTGAGTTGTTTTCCAAATAATTCCAAATCTTTTTTATATGGTGTTAAAATATTTTCATCAGTTTAATCGAAAAGTTCTCGTATTGCTGATGATACAAACCCGCAAAAATTAAGGAGCAAGAGGGGGGGGGGGGAGGTAAAACAAAATTGCGAAATAAACGGAAATTATTACCAGCCATCTACCAAATATGTACAAATTAAACTAACCAAGAAATATTTTAGGGACGCAAATAAACATTCTTTAATGTATATTTAGATAACTGTCTTAAAAAAAACACCAAGGGCTGTTAAAATAATTACTTCGTGCAGCACTGGTTTTCAGCGTAATTTTGGTAATCTAAGTTTTCAGATCCCTCCAAGTCGGCCATTGCAAATTATTTTATTTTATTTCTTTTTGTCTCCGAGTAATATTAAATTTAAAATATTTGTAAGGAGAGAATCGCAAGATTTTGGCACCGCAACCTACACAGCTAATGGTATTTACCATAATATGTTTTCCAAATATGTGGAAATAAAGTGTTAAAAATTTTTTTTTAACGATTCGTTTAGTAAATTTACTCCAACATAAATCATTCGTTGTGTGAATTGCGGTGCCGAAGGCTTAGAATTTTTTTAAATATTAGTGAAGAAAAACATAAAAAATAAATATACCTGTTAAGTCCAAACAATCGGTTTTTTTCTTGAAACTTTTGTCGTGTTTTTTACAACGATGACAAAATATCAGGCTTTCAAGTAAATCACTCACAAATTTATGTATGATAATAAAAGCATGAAAAATTAAATCACGAAAATTTAGCACATGCACTCGTGCAATGTTAGCACAAGAATGAAATTATAAAATTGCTTCTTTCAATAAACTCACACCAAGGTAATCAATCTGTTAATTGCAATCGAAATTAAACGCTTATCAAAATAAGCAATCAATTAACTTGTTTATTTAAACATTTTAAGTGGTAATATTTACTTCGTTATAAAAATCACTAAAAGCTCGTATAATTTTTGTTTATTGATACGTTCATGGGAACCCCCTAAAATGGTAATTATAATTTCGCAATGCTAATAAAATACTGTCGTAAGTCGAGAGCCTCAATTTTTCAAGTCAAGAATTTAAAGTGTTATCTCCTTTAAAAATGAAATATAAAACTACTAATCATAGATTAATGAATTGTCGTGTTATGTTCTCTTTTTATCTTAAATTGACCCAGGGCAGTATTTTTATAGATGCAGCATTATTTTATAGACTTTTTAGTGACGTAACCCAGAATTTACAATTTTCGAATTACGACAATATTTTACTGGGTGTGCGATATGCTGGGTCCTCATTTAAGCATTTTTACGTGCACGAAAGCCGTGCGGAGCCAGAAAAAGGTGTGCGGCACGAAATTTGTGCAATAAAAATTACACACACCTTTTTCTGGCTCGTAAATTTTTTCGTGCGCGTAAAATTGCTCAGATGGGGACGCAGCTTAAGGGTGGGTGTTCATTAAACAAACGAATGCCGAATATTCGCTTACATCAAACAAATGACGTTCTGTACATATTTTCCGAACTTTCGTAACATAATCGCTAAGGTTGAGATGGGGAACCTACAGTTTAACGCTAGTTCCCAAGGATAAATGTTTCCTTGATAAATTTCCGAATACGCACTTTTTGTTTGTATAAAACTCTTTATCTTAACATATGCCAATTTTTTATTGAAATGGAATGTAACTTTGGATCAAACTTGAATAGATCAACACAGAAATCAAACCAGTATCAAACCCATATTAGCAAATTAAAACAGGAAAACATCACGTACTTTTATTACTCAATATCGATCATAATCGGAGGATTGAGTAATTCGTGTTTTGTGTCATTTATTTCCGCAATATTACAAAAATTTAAATAATCGCTAGTTTCCCACCCTCTTGAAACTCCCTTTATACAAACATGAAGATATAAATTGGTTTACTCATTATAGTCCAGTCAATAGGGGCCAGAAAAGGCCTTTGCCTTGCAAAAGGTGGCGTACTTCTGGATTTTGGATATGTTGTTAAGTTCGGGGCCCCGATGAAAAATCCAAGTTTTCGACCTTGGGGGGGCGCCGCGTAGTCCGCCATCTTGGATTAAAGGTACTAAAAATAGGTTTTTTCAAAATAACTCCTCAACGGTTGTTCCTACGACAAAAAAGTTCTATACTTATTTGAAGAGGACTAAATTCTCTACATTTCTTGTAGATACACTTTTTTTGTAAGTCTAATGGGTCACGAGTTACAGCGGCCGAAACATGAAAATTTTTAAAAAAAATCGTCTAACTCAATATTTTTGGGGTGAATTTTGTAATAATGAATGACATTGTATGATTTTTGACGTTCTTCCACACCACCACCACATTATATAATACAATCGTGAAATATACTTCTAAGTGGAGTGATTTCTGTCGTTACGAATAAGTTTATTTACTGCAACTGCGTTATGAATCTATACAAAGTAGTATTAATATTCGTATACACTCTATAGTCAGTATAGGGTTACCCAGAGCAGGTATAGACCGTCCTTCGCTTCTGCTTCTTTTGTTATGGTCGAAAGAGATGCCCCGTCTCCCTCCCCAAATAAAACGGCAGGGACTACAGACCCGGCGTCCCAACTCAACACACACAGGGACAGGGAGTCAGTGTGCTTGTAGCTAGCCGTTCAGTCGCACGCGGTTGCATCACGCTTCGCTATGGCGAATCCCGAAACGGATTGCTGTTTTATTTGTGATAAAAGTTTAAAAGAAGGTGACCCAGTTATGGTGAAAGAGAGAGGCGTACAGACTCTGCTAAAATCCAACATAAAACGCGAAAATCGTGAACACGGGCGTATTCTAAGGACTTTATCGTCAGTTACTGTTCATGCTGCATGCCAGAAGAGTTACAACAATGACAAATTAATCTCTGCGTATCTTCGCAAAAAAGCTGACGCACCTGCAGTGGCGTCGACGTCAAGGCGTTCGAGTATTCCACGATTTGATTTCGAAAGCCAATATTTTTTGTGTAGCGAAGAAATTATTCTCGACTTCTTCGATAAACAGTTAAAAACAAGGAAATCGGATCGAGATACCGTCCATCGGGTGGAAAAACTAGAAGTCAGAAACACCATTTTAAAAGCAGCTAACGAACGCGGCGATGAATGGGGACGGCAGATAATAGAACGCATTCTACATGTAACGGACCTTATTGCTGTGGAAGCAAGATACCAGCAAGTCCAAAAATGGTGTGGAAACCCAAAAAATCCATCCGAGTGGGGCTGGAGATTCGGTGCCAATGGGCTCACTCCAGTGGAAATGTCCGAGAAACCAGCGCCCGATGAACTGTTAAAAGTGATCGCATGTAATTGCAAAACGGGATGTGGTTCCGCGTGTGGCTGCAGGAAAGGTGGGCTAAAGTGCTCCGTTGTCTGCGGATTCTGCAATGGCGAGACATGCGACAATGTACCGGAGATCATCATCGAGAGCGACGACGAAGATGACGAAATTCCGCCATCAGCTTGTCCGATTCTCAATTCGTACAACGGAGACTGATAACATGGACAGTTACGAAGATGACGGAGGAACCACGATCCGACCTGGACCATAAAAAAAATAATAATCGAAATCCGACACATACATCGAAAGTAACACTACTACCGACTTGGACCATAAATAATTATAATAATAATTATAATAATGATAATAATATTAATACTAATACTAATAATTGAATCACACTCGGACACATAAATCAAGTATGCAATACCTGCCAAATTCAATTCCGAAAAAAGAACATCTGTGGATTAGGCCTACTGGGGATACCACAATTTAAAAAAAACGCGCCATTTACTCTACCGCGTGATGGTGTGGAAATGAGTTGACTTTGAATTTACAAAATTATCATAAATATGTAATGAACGGCATCAAATGATTCCTCAAAATTAGAAAAACGAGGAAATGGACGATTTTTAAAAAAAATTTTCATGTTTCGGCCGCTGTAACTCGTTACCCATTAGACTTACAAAAAAAGTGTATCTACAAGAAATGTAGAGAATTTAGTCCTCTTCAAATAAGTATTGAACTTTTTTGTCGTAGGAACAACGATTGAGGAGTTATTTTGAAAAAACCTATTTTTAGTACCTTTAATCCAAGATGGCGGACTACGCGGCGCCCCCCCAAGGTCGAAAACTTGGATTTTTCATCGGGGCCCCGAACTTAACAACATATCCAAAATCCAGAAGTACGCCACCTTTTGCAAGGCAAAACCCCCTATTGACTGGACTATTAGAATATCGTATAAAATAAAAACTTGGTTTGGAGATTTGGGAATTCCCAAACTAACATTTTCACTTTACATGATAATCATAAAATAAAGAGATGTTTCAAAACTGTGGGGAAACTAAAGATTATTAAAATGTTCGTAGCATACTCAACATTGCGATAATATTGTAATTTTTCTAATTATTATTTTTATTTTTGTGGTGGTTTGTGATAAGTTGTGATAAGAAATGATAAGTACCGCATATTCCAACTGATTCTGCAATTTGAAGGCAGAAGAGGAGATCGCCAACGTCCACAGTGGATAGGGCACTAGAAGAAGAAGAAGGTGTTTGTGGTTAAATAAATGAATATTAAATATTTGGTGAAAAAATGGTTATATTAATGATAAATGTGTTCAATCATGGCTGATCAAAATAATTTCAGTTGGTCCCAACCAAGACGCGAATTGGTGTTATATTGGAATACTGATAAAAAATTAACTACGTACGCCTCTTTTTCGCACCACTACGTGTTTTCTTAAATACCCAATATGTATATTTTTGAAAAAATATTAACATCATTTAATATCAACGTCCCCCAGGGAAAATAGGTTCGAGGCTCTCCCCTAAATTTTTTTTTAAATAAGTACGAAAATAGCGACCTTATTCGTGACTTTATAGAGATTTTGAGTAAATTGAGAATTTTTCTAGAAAAAGTCAACGATTAAATTGGGGCATGGGGTCGTCCATAAATTACGTCTCGCTCCTGGGGGGGATTTTAAATTAATTTATTGTAGTTGGTATTCTGTACGTGTATGTTTATGTATAAATATACAGAAGCCAGTGGCGTAGCTAGGGGGGGGGGGGCGGAGCGCCCCGGGTGCCACCCGACCCTTTATAGATGTTTCCTCTTGGGTGCTACCCCTAAAAAAACAAAAAGGTCATCAGCCGAGGTGGGGGATGACACCCATGAAATCCTCCCCGGGTTTCTATTTATTATATAAATTTGAAAAATTTTGGGGAGGGGGGTTCAAGAATATTATGTGACGTAATACTTGAAGGGGGGGTTAAAAATTGCTTAAAATTGCGTGACGTAATTTATGGACGACCCCCATGTGCCCCACTAGTCACGGGACTGCAAAAAATTAAAGTAATAAAATTAAAAATTAAGAAAATTCTATTACTAGAAATAACGATTTTAACTCAACCTGTGTTCATTGATCTACACAATGTGTCATAGATCAAAAATCCTGAAATAGAGAGAAATGAATTTAAAAAAATTGTCACATTCAAGTAAAGCGATCTACATTTTAAGCCTTTTAATCAACCGATTTATAGTGAGGCAAATAATATCATAATATAGTTTTCCAAATTAAAGCTACTAGGAAATATTATTTTTTAAAGTAAAAAAAAATAATTAAAATCTGTTAATGCGTTACGATATACAGGATGTACCTATGTACGCGACCGATGTACACCTCGTAGATGATAGAATGCATTTTTGAAACATTTTTAACCAAATTTTTATCGAAATTCAAACCCTTGAGTAGTCCTCTTTAAAGCAATTTTTTTTACTTTTCAAATTGCCATAGCACCGAAACTATTGAGTTTTTTATGTTAACGGTTCAATGCTTTTTTAAAAGGGCGTAAAATTATCTACAAACTAGATTATAACCCTTTATTGTCTAAAAACAACGATTTTCGCGTTATGAATCAAATTAGTTAAGGAAAAATGTTAAAAAAACAGTAAGTTGAATTTTTTAATTTTTCTTGTAATCCCTGCATTATTTAAACGAAGCGCATTAAATGGATGCTCTTTCCGGATAGCAAATTAACGGGCTACAACTTGAGTCTAGTAAATTATTTGAAAAACCACTCCATTTCACAGAAAAACTGAAATTACAAATTGATAATGTGTGGAATTACCACCGAATTCATAATAGTTCTGACTTGACAAAGTTTGTATTTAGTTGACTCCTTTCGTTGGCGTTTTAAAAGTATTATTACAATAGTATGTTATTGATATGAAACCCTCAACTTATTAAAAACTATTTTTGATTTATTTGCTTTACACAGTGTATTTTAATTTAAAAAAAAACTACATTTTTCCATGAAATTTCAGTTTTTCTTCGAGATGAATACATTTTTCAAAAAAGTTTACCAATGCTGTAGGGAGTTGTTAAATTTTCCTAATAAATTGCATTAAATAATAATGAAATACCCTGGTCCTTTCGAGGTTTATTTTTTAATACTTTCTTCGATAGATTAAATAGGTCGGACCGAAAGAAAGGCCACCGTTAACAAGTAATTGGCCTGTAGGTTACATGACAAAAGAGAAAAAAACTAACCTGTGGGAAAAAAACTAAACATTTCTAAAAACTAAAAAAAATTATACTAATACAACCCATTCACTAACTCAAAACGTTATTTTTCGGATCGATAAAACCTGTCAAGTTCGATTTACACGTAAAATTACAGCTTGAAATTCAATTTTATTCACTGAAATTTTAGGTGGTAACCGAACTTTACCGTTCTTAACGATCCGAAAGATAACGCTAGAAGTTAGAGGAAGGGGTGTATCACCCCTAATTTGTGCTTTTTAGTTCTAAAGTTTCTGTGCAATTTTAGATTATTCTAAAAATACAGTTAGGATTTAAATTATTTTAATGTTTTATTTTATCAATAAAATGTGAACACGAGCCTGTGCGTTACTGCGTTCAGAAAATTGAATTTAGACAAATTAAAATTTACTCAAAATAAACGGTGCTCAAAAGGTATTTTGATTGAACTGAAAATGTTACTAATATTATTATCTAGACATACTAACCCTTTTTCAGTCGTGGATTACACACACTATGTACTTCGTTTAGAAATAATACACTGTGGTAGCAGGTACACTTAGAGCTAATAACAATAAATTCGCGACTGACTTAGTTTGGTCCCAAAACAATTCACTGGTTCAGCTCTAACTCTGTTCTGTCTTGTAAAACTAGTTGGTCTCAGCAGTTAAGTCAGTTTCAATCTGTTGCGGAACAAAAAATTTAAACATTATAGTGTTCAATAAATAAACACACTCAGGTTCGTTCCGTGCACGAAACTGATAAGAATTGTTATCAATAACTCCCGTACTGGTACAATTGACCAACAGAATGATTCGGTGACCGGTACTTAATATAACAAAATATTGAAATTGCAAAACAATAGGCAATAGCATGTGAATAGCGCAAAAAATTCGTACTAGTTGGTGTGAGCTAATTCTCTTTATGTCGCAAAGGTCAATTTTGTAATTTTTAACAACAAATTATTACATACAATCAATATGGGATTATGCAGTAGCGTAGCTAGGGGAGGGGGGGTTGGATCTCCCCGGGTGATACCCGACCCCAAATTATCTTTTTTCCTTAGGTGCAACCCCTAAAAAAAAGCCGAGGTGGGGCTGACACCTCACCCGTCTGGGGGGTGACACCCGACCCCAAATTATCTGAACCCCTATGCCTCATGGTTGTTTCCTTGAGTGCAACCCCTAAAAAAAAGGTCATCGGCCTAGGTGGGGGTGGCACCCATGAAATCCGCCCCGGGTGTCACAAATTCAGCTTGTTTCACCCACCAATATTTACATAAATATTTTCATCAATCCATAAAATTTTGAATTTTCAGTTTTAAAAGTTAACATTTAAGCCTTCAAGACCCACAAAAAATAAAATGTGAGCATATTTCAAGTAAATAAATAAAAATAAACACAAATTTCAATAAAAAATTTTGTAACTGGGTTTATCAATTATCACATATCCCAATTTTGCTATTTGATCTCTGCCGGAAAAATTATTAAAAAGAAAATATTGAAGCAATGTTATATGTTGCTAGTTTATAGTTGTTTAAAAGTGCCAATAAAAAAATGCTAGAGACTGTTGCACAAAAATTATTCAAAGTTACGGCGTTGTTATTTATGATTTCTACCCAATAAACTACATGCACGATGTATTTCGCTCAAAAACTCCCTCCATACCTTTTGTTTTATTTATTTAAGAAAAAAGTTAAAATACGAAACTATAAAAGCAGTTGAAAAGTATTACATACACAATTAAAATTACCTATGTACTATAGCAGTGCACTGTATCATAGTTTTTCGTTGTGAAGTTTGATATAAAATTTTGTTGACATTTTTTATTATTTGGGGTGATTGTGAACAGATTAGAAAAATTTAAAAGTAATAATAAAGAACAATCAATAAATAATAAATTTAATTTTTTTTACGAGAAGTGGAATTCTACGCACTCCTGTTGGGTAAGTGTAATTAATTAACCAAATAAATAAATTAGGCTTAATTAATTTAAAATACATTTTAATTATTTATTTAGTCGTATTCCATGTATGAAATGTGCCGGTATAATCAAAAGAAAATTAAATCTTAAGTCTACGACGTAAAAATACTTAAATAAATATATCGTTTCATGTAATTTATTTCGATATTTATTTTTGGTCCAGGCAAGGAAGGTTTTTAGCTTGCAAAAAATCCCGGCAAGCTGAATTTTGGCAGAGATGTACATTGGAGTGTTCAAATGAACCCCCCCCCCCAAAAAGTTCCATAAAATCCCACGCCGGCGTCCCCCACAATTGGGGGTTTTAACTCCCCCAACGCGATTTTTTGCCGATAACTCGCTTATTTCTGCTAGTATGAAAAATTATGATCAGACCATAATTGAAGAGCATAAAATTCTCTATAAAATAGTTTTTTTTTCATATTTTTCCATAGCACACTAATACTTAAATTATTGACCGAAAACACGGCCCACCCTTAAAATGGCACAATATTGATTCGTTGCAGGGAGAGAATTGTTTTCGGGCACGGGAAATGGTTTTAATAATAAATTAATTGAAATTGTGGCCAAGATTGGAAAATGAAAAGAAAAATTAATTTTTTCAAAATTTGCCCAAGTTATAGTATCTTCCAAGTAACGAAACCGAAATTTTAGTTTCAGCTTACAGAAGGTCCGGGCAAGCTTAAATTTGGCAAAGATGTATATTGAAGTATTCTAATAAACCCCCAAAATGTTTCATAAAAATCCCAAGCCGGCGTTCCCTCAAATGAGGATTTTAGCCCCCTAAGTGCGGTGTTTCGCCTATAGCTCACGTATTTTTACTTTTACAAAAAATTACCATTAAACAAAGTTTAATTTGCCTATTACAGTATGTATTGTAGTACTACCTATTGCAGCGCAACAAGTTATAGAGAATTTTATGTTCTTCAACTTTGCCTAATGGTAATTTTTCGTAAAAGTAAAAATACGTGAGCTACAGGCGAAACACCGCACTTAGGGGGCTAAAATCCTCATTTGAGGGAACGCCGCGCCGGCTTGGGATTTTTATGAAACATTTTGGGGGTTTATTAGAATACTTCAATATACATCTTTGCCAAATTTCAGCTTGCCCGGACCTTCTGTAAGCCGAAACCAAAATTTCGGTTTCGTTACTTGGAAGATACTATAACTTGGGCAAATTTTGAAAAAATTAATTTTTCTCTTCATTTTCCAATATTGGCCACAATTTCAATTAGTTTATTATTAAAAGCATTTCTCGTGCCCGAAAACAATTCTCTCCCTGCAACGAATCAATATTGTGCCATTTTAAGGGTGGGTCGTGTTTTCGGTCAATAATTTAAGTATTAGTGTGCCATGGCAAAATATGAAAAAAACTATTTTATAGAGAATTTTATGCTCTTCAATTATGGTCTAATCATAATTTTTCATACAAGCATAAATTTAATAAACGAGTTATCGGCAAAAAATCGTAAAGATCGTAAAGACTTTGCAGAAAAAGCAGAGTAGCAATATTCCGAAATGGAATGGAAAAGCTTGATGATGCAATCAAGTAGAAAAATAAATTGATTTTCACATTTAATTATTGCGTAATTCCAAAATTAGAATTTGGGATTCTGGCTTTAAAATTTATTTCAAAAATATAGTTTTGTTTTTGTATTAATATTTAAATAAAAAACAAAATTGACCATATTTGAAAATTTAAAATTTCCCTGACACTTTCAATAAATCGGAAAACAAAAATGCATTTTTGTTTACAATAGCAACATAAAAAAATTTTAATTTGAAAAAATAAGATTTCAAAATTGATATTAAAATATATCCCTGACCAAAGTCCAAAATTACTTGATTTTCCGTAACTAAATTTGAAATTCCCCGACTTTTCCAAAATTCTATAAGGGTTGAAATTAAGTAATAAATAAAACATCAGAAAATTGAAAATTTGCGTCAAGGAAACCAATTCTTCCAAGGTCATAAAATTAACATTAATTCCTAAATATTGATTAAAATTAATTTGACAGTTAAGCTCGAAAAATATTGCCTGAGGCACATTTTTGGTCCCCCCCCCCCCCCCGAGAATTCTAAAACCCTGTACCTATACATGTGGAAGGTATCTGTTTGATTAAATTTATGCAAAAAATTTTTAGGAAAGGAGATGGCTCTTATATTTCTAATTAATCACTGGAGTTAATTTTTTGTTCTTCAATTTTTGTTTATTTGCGCATTTAAAAAAAATTTTAAAAGATTTTGCCCCACCCTGATAAAAAACTTATGACACCCATGCTGTTATAATATATAAATTAATAATCATATTAATTTTTTATCAGGAAATTGTAATTTTCTATTCGAAAATAGTATAGAATCCTAATTAAAAGAAATTTCCAACGAGAGGATTTGCACTTACAAATTTTTGACATAATATGTATTTGATTGTTAACTTCGCATTCTTTTTAGATATATTGGTGTTTTATGTGATTTTAAATAAAATGCTTAATTTCTGGTGCATCCTATATAGTCAATCCCACTTATAATGAACTCGTTTACATTGAAAACGTCTATGACTAAAGTATTCCGTATAGTAATAATTTAGTAATACGGATTTTTAGTTATCACAAACTGACTTAATAAAAAAATTATGTTATAACCACGAGAGCTCGAGTATGACTCTTATTAAAGAGTATACTATGTCCGTTCACTAGACGTAAAAAAACTTGTACTCATGGTTAGTTTCATGCGTCATACTCGAGCTCTCGTGTTTACTATCATAATAAGAAGTCCTCTGCAGGGAAATAAAAATTTAACAAGGGATTAAAAATTGTGACCTTGCCAAGTCGGGTTCACACTGAATTTTCCAATACAAATTTCCTGACTTTTCCAGGTTTTCCCCGATTACAATTAAAAATTTCCTGGATTTTTCGAAGCTTTGTAAATTCCAAAATTATTAATGTGAATTTATAGAAAAAAATTCAATACAAATTTAAAAAATATTATCTATTTATTAATTTCCTTAAATAAAAATTGCAACTTTTATAATATTTTTTAGCTTTGTAAGTTTCCAAGAATTTTCCCTGACGCAAATTTTAATTTCCCTGGCTTTCAATTAAAAATTTCCCGGCTTTCCATGAATAAATTTATACATTTTATAAATTCTCTAACTTCCAGGTATTCCACAAAGCTGAACCCTGCAAGTGTAATAATTGGTTATAATTCATGCATGCTATTAGGCTTCGTTTGCGCGGCCTTTGGCCTCGCCCAGCCGTGCCCGTCAGGTAAGTGAACGTACGAATTTTTACTCTTTAGGTCAGTAAAAAAAATGTACCTATTATATAAATGGACGATTATAGACCGATTTATAAACTTCCAATAACGGTATTCCGTACAATAAGACACCATAATCTCTAAATATGATCAGAAAAACATTTGTATGATTTTTTCTAACAAATGGTCCAGAAAAACTGAAAAACTTTTCTGATTTGAGGTTGAATTTTTGCAGTTTTGTTAGAAAAAATAGAATTGTTTTGCCACGATCAGTGAATTTTTCCGGTGGTATTAAGATATTATGGTGTCTTATTGCACCAAATGCTGAAAGCCGGTATTTAAAAGATAAATAAATTAATTAAATGAATAAAAATTATGTTTAAAAAAACATCTGGTGATAGCAGTAAGCACTGCTGAAAGCTTATGTGACAAAAAACTTAATTTTTATTCGTGTAATTAACTAGTTTACCTTTTAAAGTTTAATTTAATATTAATTCTCAATAATTAAAAAAGAAAATATGTAAATAAAACAGATTAATACTGAATTTTTAAATTTATAATTTATATTAGCTAATATTAAATTATTCGTAATTTACCAGAGCCAGTGATTTATCGAGTATCGCATTCTAAGGTACGCCCGCCATGTTTTATCCTGTCAACTATACGAAACAATTATTTGAAACGACTCAATATATTTTTATTATAAATCATACGGGTAATAAGACGAATTTGGTACAAAATTGGCGCCGTGTCGCCACTTCTCAGATCAAAAGAATGCGGTACTCTATAAAACTATTGGTTCTAGTAATTTACATTAAGCAAACGTTACCAAGCGGGAGAATTTCAAATGAGCAAGTAACGTATTAAATGAAAATAAAAATACGTCTTTAGGATCAAGATATAACCAAGTTAATTAATTAACAAAACATATTACAATAAATTTAACAATGCGCTAAACCTTTTGCAAGCTTGCACCATAAATGACTTTGAATTTCAAGATATACGTCCAAACACAGCCATATTGTTATTAGTGGCGCCACCAGCGGTAATGTAAATCACGAATAGTTTTTACATTTACTATACCTTTCGGGCAGTTGATTATTAACCCATTTTTAACGCCACAAAGATTTCTAACATAGAATTTTTATGCTTCATTGAATTTAACCGTCTTTTAACTTAAAAATTCATTGCATCAACCTGATTTAATGCCAGATTTTGAAGTTGCATTTAATTATCCGTTAAATGATTGGTGCAATTAGCTTTTACGCTATTATCAGGACCTGGATCTCAATACTGAAGGCCAGGGCATCTTTCTTTTCAAATATCAGAGGAAGCAAGTGTTTGACGGACGTTTCCTATTATCTACACCTTATATGGATGCGTATGAATAGATTAACGAGATTCGGTGAAGTTATAATTTAACTTAATGTGATACAAATAATTACTAGTTAGCATTTACTATAATACACATTATAGTAAATAATATACATATACCGGGTGTTCATTTTAAAACTTCCAGCAATTAATATCTCAAAAACCAAAAGTCAGATGAAAAAATGTTTCGGACAAAAGTTGTATGATAGCGAGGGGGAAAGAATATGGCATCATTTTTTTTTTAATTTATTGACCTTTTCAAGGTCATTTGAATGTCAACTTTGTTTGTTTAAATGGCACCTTATATTTTTTTTAGCAGATTCATATTTTGCATGAATAAATAAACAACTTTTGTTGGAAATTTTTTTTTATCCGACATTAGGCTTTTCGAGTAAGATACGTTGAAACTAGGGACGCGCATGAATGGATTATCGAGATTCTTTAAAGGATATAATCAACATTGTTAATCAAAATTTAATATTTACAAATGGGGAACATTTTGAAAATTTGTTATGAAAACACTCGTTTACAAACATTTTTTCCACTGTTTAATACTAGTAAATAGCCTTCTAAAACTTGTAAATATTAAATTTTGATTAACAATGTTGATTATATTATTTTGTTTCAACGCATCTTACTCGAAAAGCCTAATGTCGGATAAAAAAATTTTTCCAACAAAAGTTGTTTATTTATTCATGAAAAATATGAATCTGCTAAAAAAAATATAAGGTGCCATTTAAAAAAACAAAGTTGACCTTCAAAAGGTCAATAAATTAAAAAAACAATTATCCCATATTCTCTCCCCCTCGCTATCATACAACTTTTGTTCGAAACAGTTTTTCATCTGACTTTTGGTTTTTGAGATATTAATTGCTGGAAGTTTTAAAATGAACACCCGGTACAAAGAATTAATAATCTTTTGTTGTTAAAAAAAATTTTGAGTTAGCATTTTTCCCATGGTCTGAGTCCATACGAATTGTTTAAGACCATTTTTGGAATGATGTCCGGATGTGTGTGTGGTGTTTTTATCGTTAACGTTTACAGACAAACGCGTGCACCGATTGAGTTGAAATTTTGTACACTAGTTTGAAGCAGCTGTCTGAAGAGCTGATTAGATTTTGGTTTAAAACCATCAATTTTTAACCCATTTTTTAGAAGAATTAAAATTGCTAAAGAGCATTTCCGCTTCCCGGTGGAACATATGAGAATGAAAATCATATCAATTGAAAGAAATTATTTTTCCGCATCTTATGACACTTGATATTTTACTCTTAAATTATTGTTAAAATACAAAAATAAAATAAGTGCTAATACAAGAATATGGTTTGCCTTAGATAATTTTGATCTGTCAAAGTGATTTGTATTGTTTATTACTATAATTTATTATTTTAACTAATTTACTTATATAAACATATTATGTAATTAATATCAAACGAATTTTTTCATTACTTAAAAAAAATAATTCTGACGTCATTACGACCATAGTTAAAATTTGATTGCATATAGACGGCGCGGCGTCCCACAAATTTCTAATGTTCTTTTGCTAAATGACATTTTAAAATTATTTTCAATGCTATTATTTTATTTTTTCATATGAAAAAATAAAATAAGTGCTTTTAAAAAATGAGTTACCATGTTATAAACAACATCCAACAAATTAAATTTGGTAAATTTGATATCTCATAGTAATTTGTGTATTTTATAGTTAAAAAAATTTTTGAGTGAACATTTTTTTTTTTAAATTTTTAATATAAAATGAAGTGGAGTTGTCACATCAGATTTTTTAAATAGAAAATATAATTTAAAAATCAGACTGCAAAAACATTAAAAAATGTGGCTGCTTTCATTTGACTTTGATAAATATTTTTTATATTTACTCGTTAATCCATTCGTGTGCGTCAGTAGTGCATCTGGTGTGACTGAAGAATGTAAGAATTTTATTCTGTTTGCCCTGTCAGTGAAACATTCTCAGAACTGTGGTTAGGAGTTCATGTTAAACAGTAGGTCCCCTGTGTAATAAAACTTCAAAACATTATAGCATTAAAATTCAGGTCCAGATAATCATATTGGTCAATCATCCACCAATTACTTGGAAAGGGCAACTCAATTACATTGTAGAATTTTGAAAGGTTTGCTTACCTAATTTAGTTTAAATTCTGTATAATAAATTGTTAATCTGAGCTGAAAGATGGTGGAAAACCTGCTTCTCATATTTTGTAATGTGTACTGGCATATTTGATATTTATATCCATATGAATCCGGGCTCTAATTAGAAATAAAATCAAAATGTTTCTGTGAGTAAGATTTGGAATTCCTAAAATATAGAGCTAAAGTGGTAACTTCATCAAAATATTAACTGTGTAAATAAGATTGTGAAATATAATCAATTCGTTCAAGTTGGACTAAAATACTATGGTAACTTATTTTTAAAATTGAGCAATTAGCAGTTCATTACACTGTCAATTTTTATAAAATCATATCACAATGATTACACCGTCCGAAGAATATTTGGAATGTAAAATTGAAAAAAAAACTAAAAATAAAAACGTGTCAAGCAGTTTAAGTCTGTTTAAAATTTATTAATCACGAATAATAAAATATTCAATACTAAAAATTATGGATATATAGCTGAAAAATGTTGTTACCCAAAATAATATTAATTAAAAAATACAATGTGAGGTCATTGGTACCGATGTAAATAATAAACTTAAAATGATAAAACCTAGCACAATAAATAATCCAATTTACATAAAACTTCAAATTATAATTATAAATTAATAAAATAAATTAAAATCGTACATATTATGCAAAATTTGTAAAATAAATTAATAATTGCACTCTTTCATATTGCTTAGAAAATGGAAATTGTAAAATCATGCAAAATATATATTTAAAAAGCTCAAGTAACATAAATATAACAACAGTAATAAATTATAAACATCTTTTACATAATAATGTGTATAACTGTTTATTTTATTTTCATAAGTAAAATAATTGGCGAAAACTTTTCAATACAAAAAAATTCCATTAAAATTGTGTTTTGAGCAATTAATTTAAAACGAAGACAATTTTTCTGGGTACTTCCATGTATGAATTAATAAATTAATATATGTTAAAATATCTAAAAAAATGTTAGATGATCTTATAAATAATAATTTTTCATAATATAATAAAATTTAAACACCTATTAGTTTTATGGAGGTATAAAATAAATTTGTAAATGTGGGTTAGGCACATGCAGCAATAAGTGCATCATTAACAAATAAATTTATCAATACTGAAGAGTATCTTTTGCATGGTAAATAGTAAAATTAATATAAAATCAGCCCTTGGGGGAATTCTTATGTTTAAATTAAAATTTAAATGAAAATAATTCTTAAGATATTCTAAACTATGTTTACAAAATGGCATTTCATTGGTACTGTTTTAATGCAAATAATAAATAATTGATTAACTTATATGCTAGCTTTTTTTAATTAATTCCAAGATGTGTAAAATTTCTCATCAAGGCATCTCTTTGTTTTAGTAAATGCATAGAATATCGTTTGAGTTTTGGTCACAATTTTAAGTTTCAAGAATTTCCCCAAACAATTTAAATGCAAATTATCGTTTTAACACATAATATAATAATTTGCAATACATATAAATGAAAATAAATATTTACACCAACGTAAGATCGTATAAAAGCTCAACAATTTACAGTCATAGTTTCAGTTAGCATGCACAGCCTCCATCTGGATCTTTTACTTCGTTAGGTGTATCTTTTAATACAACTTCTTGCACTAAAAACACATTAAGGAAAATAACAAAACAAAGCCTACAGTTTTATAAACATGAAAAATACGAAAAAGTTTGTTGCATAAAATCTAACATAAGCAAATAAACTTGAAAAAAAACGTGCACATGCTTACGATATATATAAAAAAAAAGGATACTATCTTCTGGGGGCTTATTCTCAGTTGAATCCATACCTGGAAGTGCAGCTGCTACACGTCTAAAAAGCTAAAACCGAAAATTGAAGTCTACACCGATACGATAAAGAAAAATCATAAATACCTGTTTAACATTATAACCCGCTTTAGCACTAGTTTCAATAAACATTACGTTGAGCTCTTTTGCTTTTCTTTCACCTTCTTCTGTACTAACTTGCCTTTTATCAGAAAGATCCGTTTTATTCCCCACGAGCATGATTATAACATCACTTCCTCTTTCCGTTCGAACATCGTCAATCCATTTTGAAGTTTGATGAAAAGAATTGGCATCTACAAATACAAAAAGTTAGATAACGATAAAAATAGGGAAGAAATTTCACCGTACTTGTAATATCGTACACTACAACTGCAACAGTTGAATCCCGAATGTAAGAAGGAATAAGAGATCTAAACCTTTCTTGTCCGGCAGTATCCCACAATTGTAATCGAACAGTTCTATCTTCGAGGTACATAGTTTTTGATAAGAAATCAATTCCTATAGTTGCCTAAAATTTATAACCGTAATTTAAAATGCACTGCGGTTTAACGTAATAACTAACCTGATAAGTATTATCAAAGCTATCATACATGAATCTTGTAATCAAAGAAGTTTTCCCCACTGAAATTAACAAAGAATTAAAACCTAACCTACCATGACAAGAGGAAATTGTGAAAAATGTAAGTAAATTTATGTACAAACGATGTAAAACTAATGAATTCCGACTAATTGCACCCATTTATTATTAAATGCAATAATAATAATGCCAATAATACGTGTCATTTTATTGATTTTGACAAGGCTTGTGTCGAATCAAAAATAAACCACTTACCACTTTGCTCCCCTAAAAAAACTAACTTAAATTTTCGTAAAGGATTACCAAAATCGCCCGAAGTCGACATTTTAATTACAAATATAAAATTGTTTTACAAAAATTTTCAAATTCTAATTTCACAATAAAATATCACAACATATCACTCCACCAAGAAAGTGACGTTCGCTAAAAGGGTGACAAACGCCACGGCGACGGAGTTAATACGCATGATCGCGAGCACCGCCAATCATCACCTTCATTTTAAATTATCTCCATAAATTTATTATAATTTAGTATTTAAACCCACTAACGTATTGATAAACGAATCTTTAAGAAGGATAAAGTAACGACCGTATTTATTAAACTAAAATTCAAAACATTAGCTTGTCTTTAATGCTAAATTTTATGTAACTAAAAATTACAATGAAATTTTGAATTTTCCCATACTTTGAACCACGCCCCTATTTATTACAGTGACCACGAAACAATGGTTTCTAACGCGAATGATTTATTTTCAAAAATCAAATTATAATTACAAGAAAATTATGAAATATTTGTTTACAATTTCAATTGCGGCTCCGATTTGCATAACCTCGCGGTTGCAGGGGGTACCAGAAAGGTAAATGTCAAACTGTTGACATTTATTTGTGAACGAGCCAAGAACCTGGGGGAAAACGAAAATCTCGTAGTAAACTTCATATAGTTAGTGCCACACGCTAGGTAGACACGGCCCAAATATTTTTAGTGGATTATTATAACTTCGGTGATAGGACTTTTTGATAATTTTATACAAGTTATATGTTTTACCAGAAACAAAATTAGTGGACTATTCAAGTATTAGGTAAATTTGCTTTTTTATTAACTTTTATTAACAGGTAACATTTCAAGACTTCAACTTTGTTTATCTTACCTTTATGATTTTTATATTTCCTGGAAAATGTGTTCTATTATAACCAGACACATAAAGTGATCATTAAATGAGTCAGAGGTGGGCTTGAAATTGTTAAGTTATTTGTTGGAGTTCTAAAATAAGACTCGAGTTTATCATAAAATGTAATAATTATGAAATTTATTAGTCAAATAAATATACAGTATTTGAAACTGTTATTCAAATATTAAAAAAAATTAAACTTGAACGTAGTAATTATAAAGTTGTACGTAAATTATGTGATTGTATTTTAATTTTTCTCCTCACATTATCAGTTTTTTTAATTCGCAACATAAAATAGTAGTGTTACGAGTAATTTTAACTTTGTATTTATTTATCGATATTCATTAACCTAACCGGTGGAGGTACTTGTGCCTCCACGTTTTTCGAACAGAATCTCATACAACCTGGCACTTTCAAATCCAGATATGGATGATGCTAATGGCAGAAGACAGGCTACAAGGTTTGTTTTTTTAATTTATTCATTTCAATAACTAACAGTCATTTTTATAATTTTTAGGGTCTTCAAAAAGAGCTCACCTAATGGCAAGGTAATACAATTTTATTATCATTTGTGTTGGGAATTTTAATAAACTATTTTAAATTTTGTAAATAATTTGCTTACGTTTGCTATATAGCACAATTAATTTGCTAAAATGATGAATCAATTATCTGCTTTCTTGCTTCAGTAGATTTAACATTCTAAGGTTTCTCCTTATAATTTATCAAATTTGTTTTTAACAAAAAATACATTTCTTTTATTTCACAAAGTTTTAAAATCCGGAAAAAATTGTAGTCAGGGAATACCTATTTATTGCCATCTGCGATGGATGGAAAGAGGATAATTTTTTAACAAGATGATATAATTTTCAATATGTTTTGATAAGAGAAATATTTTGTTTATGTTAATTAGCTTTTTTATATTAAAAACGCACAATTAATAAGAATTTTATATATTACAATATTATATCTATTTGTTATCAAATTATCCTCAATATGCTTTGCGAGAGTACGTAAGCTTTTTTATAATTGCAAAGTTAAAATTTGAAAATTTCGGTTGGTTAATTAAGCAAATGTTTTATAAATATTATGTTAGAATTAGTAATTTTGAACTTTGTATAAACAATTCATGGTATGATTGTTTATTTTGAACATAAAAAAATCACAATTTAGATATTCAAGAGTTACTACATACATTCTGTATTTGCTTTAAATATCTGATGCCATAATTGACAAGATTCATACCATGCATGTAGTTTTGACAAAAAGGCAAAAAACTGCCATGTATAATCCAAACGCAAAAAGTGACCAATTCCATTTACAACTCTGTCTTTCCGAATATTTATTCAAAAAACATCGATTTTTTTAGTCGTATTTTTCACATACAGCGGAAATTTAAAACCAATATTGATTGCTTTTTAGTTTTCACCCCTTTACCATCAGCTACCTCTACTAGCACCTTCAATAGATACTTTTACCTTACATTACATCAAGAAATTTTGATTTTCTGATTTTTCGACTTGCCATCTTGAAAGTATGGCGGCCAAAATCGGTTTTTTCGTAATATCTCTTTTACGCTACATCCTACGATTAAAATAGTTCTTATCAGTATTATAAACGAGAAAATTTCCTAAAACTTTTGTCTAAAACATTTTTTTGTTGGTCAAATATTTTCCAATCTACAGGGGCGTAAAGTAGACTACATCCTGCAAATGATCAAAAATGCATGTTTCTACCAATTTCTTTTTAAGATCATCGATGAATTGCATATAGACTTTCTACAACACAACCAAACTATTAAACATTTTAATTAAGAAAAAAGTGTTATTATTTTCCGAGGGGTTGATTGCAGAGGAATTCTGATGTACAAGTATTTTTGGAGTTCATAGTTTTATATGGAAATCTCTTGGCAATTTTTGTAATTTTCAGTATTATCCTCAAATACCCTTAGTAATTTTATACTTCAGAGCAAAACATCAATAGAGAAATAGTTTTATACTTTTTTTTTGTTTTTTTGTCAGCCACCAGAGCCTGTAAAATTATTTATTTATTAATTATAAAAAAAATCAGCCGTAATTTATACAGCGGGTCTGTAGTACAGATAATTAAATAAGGGTATTAATAAACATAGTAGATATATAAACGTATAAAAAACGCGAGAGATTTGAACAACAAGAAAATTAAGGGTGGTTTACATATCCGATCTGTCAGATGCAGGCGACTACTGGAAGGTCAATGATTATCATTTAAAAGAATGCCAAGAGTAGGACATAATAATTTAGCCCATCCTCTTCAGGGGCACAAGCACATTTGTGTACCCGTTGATTTAATTACGATACCACGTTTATTATTAAAGCCTAAAAAAAATTTATATTTTTAAAAAAATTAATTTATTCCTGAAGAATTCACAATTTACATTAAGCACACGCCGCCATGCCGGAAAATTTCAAATTAATAAGTGACGTATTAAATTAAAATAAAAATTTGTTCTTCAAGCTCAAACCATAACTAAACATTATAACAAATTTAACAACATACTGAAATGTTTGCAAATTTTCACCAGAATATCCACTACGCTTTTTAACTAATTTGATTTTTACTTGCCATTACAAAAATAATATTTTATATTTGCAACTTGCAAGGGCTTTAACCCAGACATTACTGAATTAATTATTAAAAAAAATATTAATTTGCTGAAAACTGTGGTTTATATATTGTCCCCCTTATGCCAAAACCACGAATGTGCATTTTCTAGTTTTCAGTCAAGTGTATTTTGAAGTAAATGAAATTAATCAATTTTAATTCAGTCAATTTTTTTATTGTTATTCGAATATATTGTAGCCCACTTTCTTTCAAGTGTCACAATGGCAATTTTTGCACATTCGTGGTTTTGGCATAAGGGGGACGATATTAGACTAAACGTGACTAATAGACACCTCTGTTATCCACACTTAAAAAGGGACACTAGTAACATCTGGGTTAATATAAATAAATCCAAAGTTTTGGTTTATTACTACCATAAAATAAAAAACAATTAACAGACAAGTTTAAGTGTTCAAATTTATGGTTCAAAGATTGCTGGGATGGGTAGATCAGGTAAAGTTGCTATTATCCCAAAAGTTGAGAATTTTTTTCTATTCGATTTTAAGGGACACGTGTGAGCGGCTATTCAGAGATTTTTAGATTTATGACTAAGAAATGGTATTTTGTGCAAGATTTTTTCCTATTTAAGTGGTATTTTGTAGTGAAAGTTTTTATATTTGTAAAAAAATTCAAGAGTTTCCAACCATTTGAGCGGTAGTGTAGTTATATTAAATTAAAATTATTATTTTTTAAATATTATTTAGTGTACTACTTATTCTTCTCGGATATAATCATTCAATTAGTATTTTCCACTTATTACGTATAATACTTTTAGAATAAATATTAAATATAAAAAATCTAAGTCGAAAGTTCTCATACATCAATTAAGCCAAAGTGGCATCAAGTGTTTATACCCAAGTTGTGAGAACTGTCAAATTTAAAGGCTAGCATAAACATCAGATGATAAGGTTTTGAAGTGCACATCGTGTATTTGCGAATAAACGGATAATTTTAAATTCTGATTGTATGATTTACAACTTCAACAAATAAAACATAAACCACGAATTTTGGAATAACATAATTATTACATGCATGTAGTAGCTGCCAGCGCTGTAGCAAGCTCTTCTGGCGCCTGAGGCAAATTTGAATATATGCGCCTTCCTCCCAAAAGATTCTTATCATATTGAAAATTTGTCAAGGTTTAGCGCCCCCATTGCGATGGCGCCTGAGGAAAATGTCTCAGTCGCTTCACCCTTGCTACGGTGCTAGTAGCTTGCGATATGACATCAATACTATGCATTTTTGATAATTTGCAGAATGTTGTCTATTTTACACCGCTGTAAATTGGAAATTTTTCGACCGACAAAAAAATGTTTCAGACAAAAGTTATTCGAAATTTACATTAACCAAACGCCACCACGCGGGGGAATTCCAAATTAGTAAGTGACGTATTAAATGAAAATAAAAATTCGTTCTTCAGGCGCAAGACATAACAAAATCAACTAATTAACAAAACGCATTACAATAAATTTAACAACATACTGAAATGTTTGCAAACTATCACTAGAATGTGATTTTGAATTTCTAAATATACGTCCAAAGATAGCCACGTTGTTGTTGCTGGTGTCGCCACCAACGGCAATGTAACTCGCCAATAGGAAATTTTCTTGTTTATAATATTGATGCGAACTATTTTTATTGTAGGACCTACCTTAAAAGAAATATTGCGAAAAACCGATTTTGGTCGCCTGTAATCGGGAAATTATTTAGAACCCTAAACTACGTAACTCTGCCAAAAATCAAAACTCCTTGATTTGATACAAGCTAATCGATTCTTTTTGTCTATTGACTATACTATACTTTGAAATTTCACATAACACCTGTTGTTACCTTGTGATACATCATTAATTTCATTTTAAAGGTAGAAAACTAATCATCTATCTAGTTAAAAAAACTTTAATGTAGTTGATCCGATAATAACAGACTAAAAATATTTTATAGAATAATCCGGAAATAAAGGTAAGAAACATTTCAGAAAGCCCACAGAGTTCCAAAATAGGCTGTATTATAGGGCTTCACAATAACGGAGCATATTTTGAAAATTTATAGAGAATTTTCTTAAATTATAACTAAAACCTGCAAATAAATTATTTGTGGTTTCAGATTACCATTTATGATTCGAACTCAGAAATGAATCAACTGTGCAAATTTTTTTAACGTGAAAATATAAGAATTTTTCACCTTCAAAATGATGCGTCATAATGTACGGGATACTAATTGAAGTTTCAAACTATGAGTAGTTGGAGGGGGTGAACACTAAATCAATCAATATTAATGTTAAAACTTCTTCCTCGATAGCTAAATCGACGTGCTTTTTGAGTTTCGAAATAAAGTCAATTTAGACAGAGATACCTCAAATGAAAAACTGAACGACTTTTTTTTCTAAAATAATTTTGTTTACTGTTTTTCTGCAGACTTGTACATTTTAAGACAATTTTTGACCAAGATTTTAGGGACCCTTGTATCATTTCCAGAGGAATTTGTTTGATCTCGCGCTTTACTTTATTAACTTTTTACGTTGTAAGGTTATTTCAATTTTGGATTTATTTAATTATCATTTTAAATAGGCCACAAAAATAATTACAAGGTACGGTGATGAAAGTGTTCACATATCGGGATGAATAAAAAATATAATGTCGTGTTTTAGGAATTTCAAGGTGGTAAAAGAATGCCCTTTTTGCGGAGTCTTGAGTCTTAAATCGTTTCACAGTTTTCAAAAGTGGTTCAAGCAATTCTAAATTTAGATCTAACTTTAGATAAATTTTGGTCTCAGGCTCAACAAAAATTGGTCCCATGGCTCTAAAGTTTAATATTCTTATGAAGACCATAGCATCCTTCAGATGGAACTGTTTTGTGAATACCTCCAATTCTTTTGGCGACTGCTCGTGACTCAGGTACTAAATTTTTGGTTGACCATCGGCATTTGTTCGAGTTGGCTTTTTTCCGCAACTTTTTTTACGGGTTTTGAATTTATTTTGTGGAATTTTATATATTTTTGTACCTAAAATCTCGATCCTTATTTTGTATTATAGTAAAAATTTATTTCTGTTCTGAAAGTTTAAAAATGATGATTTTTTGCTCCCGAGTCAACGCCATGTTTGTAGCTAATGTTTGAAAAATTAAATTAATGACATCGATAAGTTTATATCGTCCATTCTATAGAACAATTTGAATTTTGTTGAAAAAGTAAAGGTTATTCCAGAAATTCAATTTTAAATACGTTCAGTTTTTCATTTGTGGTACCTGCATATTCGAATGGGCGCATGTAATTTCTACTAATGGTTAATATTTAAACTTTTTTGTTTTGGAATAGCGATTGTAGGGCAGTACTGAATTCCATCGGTAAACATAGATTATTAGTATTTATAAAAACTGCCACAAAGCGCAATACAAAAAATAACTAGTGGCTTGTACTTGGTTGGGTGACCGCCTATTGCTGCTGTTAAAAATAAACATTTTTATTGAAAAATGCAGTACAATTGCAATTATTTGGTGCCTTCCGTTCCATGAGAGGCACCGCCATATTACAGAAAAATAACATAAATATTATGCGTATAAATAAACAATGTCGTTAACCATGACAATGTAAGACTGAAGAAGGAATAAGGGTACAATAGCCAGATTAAAAAAATAAACATGTGATTGAAAAATGCAGTACAATTGCAATAATCTGGTTCCTCTCGTTCCATGAGAGGCACCGCCATATACAGAAAAATAACATAAATATTATCTATATAAATAAACAATGTCGTAAACCATGACAATGTAAACAGCCAACTAAGATAATATGATTCAATATTCCCATATTAGTAAGACTATTGCATAGTATGTATCTATTAATTTGCATCTACTGCAATTTGGATGAATGATAAATGGAAGCTATAAAATTTGGAACTAAATATTTAATGAAAGGACACACCTGCATTGGTCGCAATACTTATCGAACTGACTATCAGTTGGTAACATCAATATTGAGATTATTTCTCTTGGATTTATAGATTAACTATTAACCAATTTTGGAAATTTTGTTAAGTACATTGGCTACCAATGCCGAGTACTCAATTTAACTTTAGGTGAAGTAAGAATCTAATTTTGATTCGCCTCTATTTGAAAGGAATGGCAAATCACCGAGTTAATTTGGCAAGAGAATTCTTCTGCGTTGTGATTTCTAAACTATAAGGATAAAATGCTAATTTCTCAATCCTTCCTTACCATGCCTGGTTTACATCCGTGTTATGCTTGCATGAATAGCAAGTTAGAAATTAATAGTTTTTGGCTGAAAAACTGATTGATTAAGAACAAAAATTGTCTATTGTAGTCATAGCCACGAGAGCTCGAGTATGGATCATTATTAGAAGGTATGCATGTGTTCAACAGACGTGAAACTATTCTTATTATATACCTACTTTTTAGTAATGAGTAATACTCGAGCTCTCGTGGCTACTACTATAACGATTATAGACAGTATTGATGTGTTTTGTTATTCGCATCCGGTCGAGAAACTTTCGTGATGGAACTGGCGGTTTGAAACTACAGCTTTTCGTTTAACAACACCGACAATTTGCTGCTACTGTTCGCTCAACGTTTTCGTGGTTATGCTGCAAATTTTATTTTGCAGTTAGTGACAAATCACGATAAAAAAATTTTAACGATCAAAATATAACTGCAATATAAATTAAGTAAAATCTTAATCTAGTTTACCTCTTACCTACTTAACTGTTTATAAACTAAGCAATTCAAAAATTAAACTTTTGATCTATCTAACCACCCGACACGTCGGTGGAATTGCCATTTTGGATTTTGGCAACCTGTCACCATCGGTAAAATTTTTGTCTGTCCAATCAAAAAACAAAAATGTTTTATAAGGGTTACAAAATAATATTGCAGGAGGGGATTTTGTACCTTTCGATTTTGAAAGCACTTTTTTGATATAGCTTAAGCTCTTATGGGAAACACTTATAGATACGTGTTTTTAAAGTTATTTTTTAAAATAACCTCTCGGGAAATGTCACTTCAGAATTTTAACATGTGGAAATGTAACATGTTCACTTTTATGTATTCTGGATAAATTGATTTGTTTCACTTATTTCCGCCAAAGAAAATTTTTTTCTTATTTATTCAAATCACATAATGTTTTCTACAAACGGCAGTAAACATAACATTAGTTTTGATTTGATTTTTTTGATTTTTCGTCACCGGCTTCAAAAGTAAATACGCTCATGTAAAAGAAGTAAACTAATCCCTATAATTTCATCATTTGCTAAATAATTATAAAATTATTTTTAATTTTTTTTTGTCATGAAAAGTAATCGAATTTTATAACCAAAAGTTAGAAATTAAACTTTTTATCAAGAGAAATTTTGTATTATACGAGTAGTTCCAATAATTCTACAAATTGTAATTAGGGAAACCTGTAAAAGTCGAGGAGTTTATTATGGAAAATGTAATGAGAACCTTCTGAAAGAAATTCAGCAGACAGTAGACATTTTACAATTCTAATTCCAGTAATGGTTAAATCATAGACTGAAAATTATTTATGACTTTGCAAACCATTGTAGTGCAGAAATTAAATTTCAAATAAGTGTTATTTTAAGATGATTATGTCATGGTAAATGTTGGCAACTTTAACAGATTTTGCATTTAACACACCGTTAAACAAATACGAGTAAGATATCATTCTGTTAGGGACCACGCTCAATTTTTGTATGGGTTCGCTTTTTTTGGAGTCGACTCTGGTTTTATAATAATATTTATGCGAGTCGAGTATAAAGCAAATTTTTTTCAACAAGAACATGTTAATAATTGCAAATCTATTTTTTATCAACCTTATACGTCGTAGTTCATTATGTTGCCCATGTCCGTAAGTAATTTAGAATACGGAAAATTATTTTAAATTCAATTTAAATTCCTTTATAAGAAGGAATAATAATATTAATGTAGTTACGACCATGTCGGTCGGCTCTAGCGACTAACTTGATTAACGTCGACATTTCAGAAGGTAACTCAAACCATAATATGCTCTTACGGAAAAATATAATGTTACCATAGGCGACGTTGTGTGTTACGCTACAATGCAATTTGCTAATTGATTTAGATTTCAAAATGTTCCTTGCTATGGCCTTAATAAAAAAAGCGGGTTGAGCGTTCACAAAGCAAGCACGTTTCCATTCTTTAATCTAGTTATAGTGGCAGCAAAGATCCAAATGTTGGTTATATAAAGGATGTTTCAACAAGAGGTAGCTGATTTGAATATTCCACTATTTTTGCGGTGATTTTTGGAAGGCCATACTAACTTGACAGCTGTCATAGAGCGTTACTAGAGGTTAATAGTAGGTACGTCAATATGCAGTCAATGGGCTCGTTGAGCGGAAACTTCGCTGCAAAATGAATACCGCCCAAAAAGCTACTCGGACATGGTTCGCTACAAATGGGCTTACGCTAAACAAAGGGAGAACCCCAACATGGACTTCTAATAACCAATAGTATTAAAATGGTTATGGCTTAAAGACTTCCCTGGTTGGAGTAGACGATGTAAAAATCGTCTATTCCCGTGGTTCGGAATCCACGTTAAGCTGTGCTCGTCACACAGTTTCAACACGTAACGAGCACAGACAGGGAAATCGGAAGACGGCGTAGAACGTTATAAACCGACGTATGAATGAATTAAAATGGTTATAATTTAGTGATTAAGTGCGTCTACCTACGTTAACCAAGTAAAGGCCTCTGGGCATGTGCTCAGATACACTTGGCTAGAGTTTTCACTTTCATTTCAGTGGAGCCGAACTCGAGAACCCATTGTGGTCGACCGTTTGAAAATAGCCAATTTTTTCCGTTAATAGTAATTTTTAAATTCCCGGAAAACATTTCGCGAGAAAATTTAAAAAGAAAATTCCAGGACATTTTATATTTTTTCCGTAATATGACACCGTTTTTAAGTAGGGAACGCTAGGCACATTTGAATGCAACAACGCCATGCATTCAACACACCTTGCTCTTCATCTTGGAAAGAAAATAAGAAATTACCGCACAAGATGAACTTAAGACAGTATACTGAGTTAACAGCAACAGCTATGAATACGAAACTCCATACAGTGTAAACATAGTAGTACTGCTCCACTAAAAAAAAAATAAACACACGCCAATCATTGCAGAAAGATTTACAGGAGTTAGATTTTTTAAAGCTTTATCAATGGGTGTGATCGAAGCCTCGCATCGGATATTTAACTTGAAGGTCCCGAAGGAAAACTACCTTCTTGGATTTACGGATTTTATAACCACGAGGACCTTCACTGGCTTGATTAGAGAAATTGCGAAGAAATTGCTTTTCTGTTGATCTCGTTTTTTCTATTTCAAGCACCACATTTTTTGGACTAGATCCTGCAAGATCTGCATTATAAATATCTCCTCTATTGTATTTTTTTTTAAATAAACAATAATTATTGTTATGTTGTTAATTTTTCACTTGCATTTCTTTAATAAGGAAGGTTTTAGCAAACTTCTTGCTTTAGACTTTAGTTTATCGTAATAATTATTGGTATTATTGCCTGATGTTTTATACCATAAGGAAATTTATGAACACTTTCCAAGACCGGAAGTGGTACAAGTTAACCGCAAAATTAAACTTGAACTATTTTAATAGAATTGTTTACTACAAGTGATTTATTCAATCTTTTTACATTGTATATATTGATAAAAGTAAAACTTTAAATACCTACAGGGTGATTTTTTTTAAGGTGCATATTGACGCTATTGTCGCTATTTTCAATCCTTGTTGATCTTATTTATTTATTTATTGAGATGAAAGTTAAATAAAAAGTATAATTGAAGTACTGCGCGATTAACAAATTTACTTCGTTTAATTTTTATTGTTTTATGATTATGCCGTGTTATTTATATATTTGAGTGTGTTATTTTAAGAATAAACATCTGTTATAGGTCATTAAAGATTAATCTATAATTTATTGCTTCAATTTATAGATAACCGTATACCTTGGCAAGAGGGATTTTGTGGATCACATATCATATGTTGACCCAATTGGTAAGTCTTTTATGCTGATTAAATGATAATAATTTTTATTGCAGTGTTGATTGGGTAATTCAAATAATTGCAAAACTTTTTTATTGCATTATCATTACCCCAGTGAATTTTATACTGTTTTCAATAGGTAAACACAAAACTCGTTTGGAATTGAAAACCTCTGATTTATTATGATTTTTCTCCCTCCTAGATACATATCTACAAGGTCCGGCAGAATGATAGACTCTATGTAAAGTTTAAACTTAAAGTGGAAACTAATTTTAGTTACAAAGAAAATTATTCGCTAGGAAAACCAAGTTTTAATAATAACGCCCTTCAAATTGCAAACTCGAACGATAAATGAATTAAAAGACAGCATACGAGCAGAGGTTGCAGCAATACCAATTAAATTGTGAAAGTTATGCAAAATTTCCAGAGACGCTTTGCTCAATATACTGTAAATTAATTTTCTTAGCGAATAATTTCTTTTGTAACTAAAATTTGAAGAAGTTGTTTGCATTTTAAATAGGATCTATCATTTTGCCGTACCTTGTACAACAATTTTTTTGTAATTTTTAAATTTGTTTTATTAATGCTGTTCAGTTTGACTAATTTTAGGTAGAACTAAACAAGTTAGTGTACAAAAATTTATGCTATAAAAATATTTGGATTAGTTTTCATATTAAAAAGTAGGAACGTACTTTAGTTAAACGGGGATTTTTAATATGGCAATGCAAGATGTGTTAAGCATTTTTATGAAAGTACTTGAAACAACTTTTTCATTTCACGAGCATTAAAGTTGCAAGGTCAGTGCCCCCCTCGCCCAAATCAATTTTTTTAATAAAATTGGTGTCAAGCGTTTGAGCCTCAATGAGCTTCTATTTTTTTTTGTCTGAACCTCAAAGGTGGTGTAGTTATTCGCGAAAATCTTTGAGGAGGGGGAGATTGTAGGTATGATGGCCCCCCTTCCCCAAGTCAAAGTTTTGGGTGATATTGGTGTCAAATGTTAAAGCTTTATGAGCTTCCATTATTTTTATTAACCTTAACCTTCACGGAGTTATTCACAAAATTTAGAAGGGGGAGACATGTTTTTCTGTTTTCCTTCCCACTTTTAATTTTTGTGTAAAATTGATATCAATCGATAGAGCTTTGTTTGAGCTTCTATAACCATTATTGTAATAATTGCATTTTTACAAAGGTACGGATATTGGAAATTTTCGACAACACGGTTAATTCTTCAATTTTATAAGATTAAAATTCAGTCATAGTATTAAGAGATAAATGATCATTTTTTACTTTTATCAATTTGATAAAATAATAACTGCTAAATTGTCATTTGAAGAATAAATGTTATTAAAAAAAACGAAGTTAAAAAGTATCCGATAGAGTAGTCCAGGCAAAGAATATTTTAAGCATGTGTATTTAGTGATCGAATAAACTCCAAAAGTCCCTTAAAATACCATGTTGGCGGCTTCTTTCCAAATTTGGAATTTTAGTTTCTCCAACCTGGTTTTTCGCATATTACAACCTAAAATGCATTTTACGGACAATTTTAAAAGCTTAAAATTCTTTACAACATAGATTTTTCAGCATCCATTTCAGATGTTGAATATGGCATTTAAGGGGGTATTCCATTATTTTCACTTCAAAAAATACTTTTTTTATATAATATATTACTTATCTGAAATCTTTCTAGAACATGTTAGTGAAAGAGTTTCGAAATAAGAAATTCGAAAATAAGAAAGAAAAACGCAGTTCCAAATTTATATATGGGTATACCCTTTTAGCAAGATGGTATGCTGAAAAATATGTTCCTCAGCTTGGATTCGAACCCAGACGTATTAGCTATGAATGCGTGCGGTCAAACAACTGCGCTGCTGAGCCGATTCATTTATGTAGCGCAGAACTTCTATTTATCGTGAACTAATTCTAGGACCGCTACACCCTTATACAAGAATATATTTTAAATAAACATTTTCTTCTTCGCAAGTCGGCCGTTATATCCTTGTTTCCTTAAGGCGGTGTGACACTTGTGTAAATTTGCGTGAAGATTTACGTGTAAATCTACACAAGTGTCAAACGCGTAAATTTGCGTGTAGATTTACGTGTGAATATTTTGTAGGAATATTTCTATATTTTCTCGCAAGTTGTGCGTGTAAAATTGCGCAGAAGAATATTCGAAGGTGTGGTCTATTTTTTCTTGTGTTGTGTTTTTGTCAGTTGGTAAAAGTTTGAATTGGCATTAATTGCCAATTTGAATCCATTATCACGTTTCTTTTAGTACTAAACAACACAAGGCGACCAGACATACAAACTTCTTATAGCCACTTACCGATCGAATTTTCAATTGACCAGAACGCGCATGTGCAAATTGTAAATTTACGTGTAAATTTTTACACAAGTGGCAAACACACTCGCAAAAACATTTGCTAGCAGATTTGCAACAAAATCTTCACGCAAATTTACGTGTTTGACACGGTGTAGAAATTTACACGTAAATCTACACGCAAATTTACACAAGTGTCACACCGCCTTTAGAAATCATTTCTCAATTTCAGTCTAAATAGCTTTATTAATGATAGCTGATACATCTGCAGTATTATCCGATATTTTTGTTTTTTGCATTTTCCTTAATTTTTCTGGCTAATATTTTCATTCTTCGTTGTTTAATATTTTTTTTTCCTCTTCCTGCACTTTCTTCAAGTGAGTACTCTCACATTTATATTTATTTATAATCGTTTGTATTGTGGAATACTTTCTACCAAGGATACTTCCATAACGATTTTCTTTCACATGTTAATTTAATTATCATTTTCCTCTCTGTTCACGTCGATAATTACTGCAGTGTACTTTCCACTTTGCATATATTTTTTATGCTGTGGTTATGAATTTCTTCGGAGTTGACCAAAATAATTCTATTTTTTTAAAATCTTTTTGTTATGCCTATATAAGAAATATTATTTATAATACCTATATTATGATAAATATTAATAAATCTTATTTGCAGTAATTTATTTTAAATTAATTTTTGAGGTGTACGTGCAATTTTGTGTATTTTATTGCTAGAATTATTTTTTTAACTGGTCAGGGCGTCTCTATTTTACTCGTGTTAATTCGCATATGCATGCCTCACCTGTATTTGCAGAAAACGCACGGCCCGGAAGTTTTACGCCGCTAGCGGCTTCATTTTTGAAACGCGACAAAATTTAAAACGACAGAAATGATCTACAGACCATGACAAAGTTTTTAATGTAAAAAAAGTTAAATTCATATCGTGATATAGAAAGTTATTGAAGTTTGAAATTCAAGAAGGTCTGATAGTATTTGCAAATTTCTATTAGAAAATGGGCAAATGGCATACATCGTTATATTGGGAATTTCATTAGCAATCATTCTAAAAAAAAAACATCTCTTTAACGTGCTTAGGAACGGTGTAAAAAATGAAGAATGAGAATTTTTGAGGTTTTTAGACCTATATCTTTTTTCAATACCGGTAAAAAAAGTCGTAATTATCCATTGCAGATGTTGTGTATCCTAATAAATTTCATTTAGTTCTATGTCAGTATCACTAAACTAAAGAAAAACCATGCATTTTACTCCACTAATAGGACCTTGTTTGAGCATAATGAGTTTGTATAGTCATCATTATAATTAAATTTTTTTCGAAGTTATGGATATTTGAAATTTTCGAGCGCTCCGAGCAACACGCGTTAAATTTTATTTGCCAGATTAAAATTTCGCAAATAATTTCGTGACCGTTGACACTTAAACGATTCTTTAACGATTGACATCAATTTTATTTACAAAATTGATTGGGGGGGGGGGCACTGACATAAACGTTAGAATTAGGGGGTTATCCTATTGCCGAAAGAGGTAGAAACCCCTTGAAACTCAAAATTAGGCAAAAGGTTTAATGATGATAAATTTGTAGGAAGGTGCAAAACTTAATTACAAATACAATGATTTTTAAATTCACTCAAAGATTGATCGAAAAAACGCGATAAAACTTAATTTACAGTCGAAAAATTATTTTATCTTTTTCTTTCTATCACATTTTGAGTTTACTCAGATAGTAGAAAAACAATATGTATAATAATTATCTATTATTATACTAGATAATATTATTGGTATAATAATATAATAATTAGCGTCTTCCTACAGTTTAATAATTTTTAATCGTTTGCCTAATAAGAACATTACCCTCTTAAGCAAACTGAATAATAATGGCTACTCACCACAGAAAAGTGATTGATTTTATTGATAATAAAATGGAAACTACCCTGTTAAATAAAACGCGATAAAAATATTATCCCACGCAGCGTGGGGTAGAAGTACATAATTTAAAACAAACCGAGTGATGGCATACCCGTTACAGTAAAGGGCGGTGGTAAATGTGCCACCAATAATGTTAGTCTACCTGCTACGAATTTAGGATATTAAAAGTACACAGGTATTTGTGCCACCGGAGAAAACGGCATCTACCTGATGCATCTCCTACATGTAACATCGATTATTTTTTGTTTTTACACGATTTTTTGGGGGTGAAACGTAATAGTTTACTTCCCCATACCGCAACTATACTTTTTAATGCAATTTCGAGGGTCTCTCACATCCCGGTTTCATTTATCCCGGTTTTCGTGATGTGTGGCGCTTCTCGTATGTTTAGCCTAGTAACCAGAGTCAAAACCGCCCTGGAGGGGTGCAACGCGGAGCGGAGCGCAGCGGCGCCCCGTAAGGGTAGGTTTTGACGATGGATTACCCTCCTTATCGAATGCACACCCCAAAATTCGAAGGCAAAAAAAATTTAATTTTTTCACTCTTAGTGGCACAAATACCTGTGTTTATTTAAAGGGGCGGAGGTAAATGTGCCACCAAATGTACCTGACCAGAAAAGGGTACCGGTAAATGTGCCACCGACCAAAAGGGTTCTTTAAATAAACACAGGTATTTGTGCCACTAACAGTGAAAAAATTAAATTTTTTTTGCCTTCGAATTTTGGGGTGTGCATTCGATAAGGAGGGTAATCCATCGTCAAAACCTACCCTTACGGGGCGCCGCTGCGCTCCGCTCCGCGTTACACCCCTCCAGGGCGGTTTTGACTCTGGTTACTAGGCTAAACATACGAGAAGCGCCACACATCACGAAAACCGGGATAAATGAAACCGGGATGTGAGAGACCCTCGAAATAGCATTAAAAAGTATAGTTGCGGTATGGGGCAGTAAACTATTACGTTTCACCCCCAAAAAATCGTGTAAAATCAAAAAATAATCGATGTTACATGTAGGAGATGCATCAGGTAGATGCCGTTTTCTCCGGTGGCACAAATACCTGTGTACTTTTAATATCCTAAATTCGTAGCAGGTAGAATAACATTACTGGTGGCACATTTACCTCCGCCCATTTAAAGAACCCTTTTGGTCGGTGGCACATTTACCGGTACCCTTTTCTGGTCAGGTACATTTGGTGGCACATTTACCTCCGCCCACAGTAAATATGTCGAGAGAGTGACGACAATGGGCGAGAAAATTTCTGCTGCAACATGGTCGTCGATACGATAATCGATAACAAATCGGGCATTTATTGACGTTGCTGTCTATAATATATAGTCACTGTCAGTACGCTTGTAGAAATTATGTGAAGATCCAACAAAGAGCTCGCCTCGCATACTAAATATTAAATGAGTCCCTGTAACTAACAATCTTAAAGTAATTTCCAGCTTGACGCCGGAATGTAAAGTTTCCCTCATTACAGTGTCTTATTTTTCTAGCCGAGGATGCACTCATGACAGCAGAAAACTGCTCATGAATCAGGGTTTTTATTGATAGATTGGGAAAGTAGAACAGACGTTAGTGCAATAATTGAAGGGCCTAGTGGAAAAAGTAGTTATGTCACTTTTTTTCAATTTGTAGTTGAGCACATTTTCACATTGCGGCATTTATTCTCTACAAATTAGTATAAAAATCACATCTTAAAAGTGTTGGTAAGTCGGTCATATCGCACACCAGCCGGCCCTGCTATCATCGCGTTCGGAGTACAAAAGTAGGCAAGTCAGATTTTGTACCAATAAAACCAGCGAAATTGATATATGTCAAGGAACTACTTAAATATGTAACCCTGAACGAAGGCACAACGTTCTTCTCAACTCTGAATAGTACAATAAATGCCGTGGATGAAGATGAAGAAGAGTACGAATAGTATTAATTTATTGTTTTTATATTTGATTTTAGTATTATTATTTTTATTAAAATAAATTAACACAATTCCAAAACTTCAAAACCAATTTTTTTTAAATTCCATTATATGACTTAATGACTTCTTCCACTAAGTCCTTCAATTTACCTACTTTACTGAGGTGTAGTGGAAAAAGTAGGTAAGTCATTTATAATTTTTTCCGCTTATCTACATTATTTTTTACCAAATGTATTTTTTTACTCTTGAATTGCATTCTTTAAGCTCATATCTATCCATGCCCTGCATTTAATTTAAAAAATTCCGAATAAAAAGTATTATAAACGCAATTCCAAAACTTTAAATCCAATTTCTAGAGAAACTCTAAAACATGACTTAGTGACTTTTTCCACTAGGCCCTTCAATTGTTCACGGTCGTTTTAGTGAATTTTTATAATCGCTTAACCTACGGCCGCATTGCAGGATGCTTACTCGAGAGCAACGAGTCGACAAGTAACCCATGTGGTGCTTTTCCGCCATATGCATTCAAATGTACTGCCCCACTACCTGAAGCAGTGCGGCCAGTACAATTTGAATGTATGTGGTGTAAAAGTGCCTAGCGGGTTATTTGGCAACTCGCTACCCACTACCATCGGGATAAGCTTCCTGCAGAGATTTCATTTTCATTGTAACATTCACTCGGAAATACTTACTAAGGGAAACGACCAACGTGAGACCTTCGATTATGTAATATCAGATAGGCAAACCTTATGGGAGTTTTGGAAACGCCTAGTAGAATTCAAAAAGTTATCAACAGAAAACGGTACTAAATTGAAAGGCAGTACAAATGACTTGAGCACCAATCACAGACCTAGTAAAGATCCGTGGCTCGAATAATTTATTATGACTTCAAATTAATTAGCGCCATTTGTGGATTACCTTTTCAACTACAACGGTTGTTTCCAAAACTTTCATAAGGTATATCAATCTGATTCTAGTATATAATCAAAGGTGAGACGTACTACACACTATGTGAACGTACGAACATTAATTACATACATGAAAAAACTTGACCTTGAACAGCAAATGGTTAACTGGGGGATTGTGATTTATCTGGCCCAAAAGTAGGGTTCTAGCATTATCCGCCAGATAAGATAACAAGGTATTATACGGAGGTGAAAATACCTGAAATTTATGATATCTGGAGATATCTGCTATACAGCATTTTAACTCGAGGTAGAAATACCCGCTGCAACACACAATCTCTCTGTGTGGAAAATAAGCTTGCGGTAGTTGCCTGTAATGTAGGCGATCTAAAAGTGAGTAATCGCTGTAACATACATAGTTTTTGGATTTAAGAAATTCAAGCTCGTTGGTTAATTTTTTACGTACCATGTACTCGGTAAAAAAATCTTACGAAAATAAAAAAATTGTCTTCAAGAATTTTCTTTCTTAATTTCACAAAAATCGTTGCTTAACAAATCATCATGTATTGTCTTAGTTTTAGTATAAAGGTGCCTACCATATACCAGGTGTAGGGAGAGTCTGACTGTTTTGTAACCTGTGTAACTTAAAATGTAACTTAAGGTACATTTTTCTCAAAATATATAAGCGATATCTTATACTATTTGAACACATCGTGTATGTATATATTATTATGCATGCTGTTTCTCTCAAGTAGTTTATTGTTACACGTTTAAAAAAACAATCCTAAAAATATACCAGGTAAATATTGTTTTAAACTCAATAAAAATTTAATAATATTGTTTATCTAGCCAATAACGGCTATATTGATTACAATAATTATAATTTAAACAATATTCACTTAAAAATATGTAATCCTTTTTCAAATTTTTTTACAAAAAAATCTTGACAAAAATGCATAACTGCCTTCCAGTGCTAAAAATTTTATGAGCAATCTTCAAAAGAGTTCGGAAAATATGTTATTTAAAAAAACGGTCAGACTTTCCTGGGAGGCCCTTTCCGTAGGAGAGGACCTAAGCATCAACTGTACCAAGCAGTTTGCTTTTATAACAACGTGAAAGGTATGGGCCTATAACCTGTACTAATGTTACAAATGCAATATGCAGTTTTCGTTTTTGTGTTTTGTATCTTTAAAATAAAAACAAGCTTTAAAAATGCAAAAGGTTCCGCTTATGTACTACAATTTGCACGCAAAAGTAGTTTAAGCCCACGTTTTGTATGATTTTCACAATATTAAACCGTGCAACAGATAACAAAAATTTGGTAATTTTTTTTCAGATGGGGTTGTTCTAATAGATCCTGAATATGTAAAAGACCGTAAGGTGTTCGGCCATGTGCTTGCAGCATTTCGCTATGGGAGGGAAGATTTGGATGTGTTGGGTTTAACATTTAGAAAAGACTTATATTTAGCATTTGAACAAATTTATCCAACTGATGGTAGCACAATTCCGAAAAGGCCGTTAACAAGATTACAGGAACGTTTAATTAAGAAATTGGGACCAAATGCATACCCATTTTATTTTGAACTACCGCCTCACTGTCCAGCTTCTGTAACATTACAACCTGCACCAGGGGATACTGGAAAACCATGTGGTGTTGATTATGAGTTGAAAGCATTTGTTGGAGAATCGCAGGATGATAAACCACATAAACGAAATTCTGTTAGGTTAGCAATTCGTAAAATAATGTATGCACCTAGCAAACAAGGTGAACAACCGTCCATTGAAGTTAGCAAAGAATTTATGATGAGTCCAAATAAATTACATTTAGAAGCGTCTTTGGATAAGGAATTATATCATCACGGAGAGAACATTGCTATTAACGTTCACATAGCGAATAATTCAAATCGTACTGTAAAAAAGATCAAAGTTTCAGTTCGACAGTTTGCAGATATTTGTTTATTTTCAACGGCACAGTATAAGTGCACTGTAGCTGAAGCTGAAAGCGAGTAAGTAGCTTTATTTATGTTGTTTTACTTTTAATTTCGAATTTGTTTATTAGGGAAGGTTGTCCTATTGGTCCTGGTTTTACATTGAGTAAAGTTTTTACTCTTACACCACTTTTGGCAAATAACAAAGATAAATGGGGTTTAGCTTTAGATGGACAGTTAAAGCATGAGGATACCAATTTAGCTTCAAGTACTTTGTAAGTTTTGGTTATTAAGTTTTTTCTGTATTAATTTTTACTTTCTCTTATTAGAGTTGCAGATCCCGCACAACGTGAAAATTTGGGTATTATTGTTCAGTATAAGGTTAAAGTGAAATTGTGTCTTGGAGCTTTAGGAGGGTACGTATAAAGAAATGATATTTTACAAATCTTATAATTGATTTTTATTTCAGAGATTTAGTAGCTGAGTTACCGTTTATTCTTATGCATCCTAAACCAGAAGAGGAAAGTTCTTTGAGGGTTGATGCGTCTCCATCACATAGAGGAAGTAAAGAACCAGGAGATGTTGCAGTCGATACAAATTTGATTCAATTGGATGGGTAAGCAATTATTAAAAACAATTTTATATTTTATTATTTGACAAGATAAGGGTGAATCTGCTGATTTACTAGCTGCCAGTTTGTTTAGTTAGACCGGATTCTCACTGTACCATCTATTACTACCAAATAAAATTTTAACTAATGATAGTTGCTGATTTGTGGGTGGGTCTTTGAACTCGGTTTGAACCAATTGAATTAGTTAAAATTTTATTTGGTAGCAGTAGATGGTACAGTGAGACTCCGGCCTTAAGCGTCCATCATGTTATTTTATACTACACTTCAAAATTAGTCTTCTATCTAGGTAAATTTCAAAACATTTTACTTAATCAGTTTGGGGTAGTTGATGTTTGTTTAAAAGAACTGTTTGAACTGTTTGCTTCATTTTTATAAATTGGTTCCCAATTCTCTTCTCCTTTGCTAGGAACGGTGGTTAGTTCTATTGCGTTGTCTTGGCTAAATTAGTTATTTTCTTTTTTCTTAAGTTATCTAAGATGTGTATAGGGTAGTTCATACAACACAACTAGAATGCAAAGACAAACGTAATTTTATGTGAATGCTTACGCCTTTTTCTACGATACTTCTACCTTACAATGCAACACAATTAATCTCGACTAGAATTATATTTTAGTTTAGGAGCTGTTTTCTTTTCCTTGTTTGTTGTTAACCTCCTGACGAATGTCCGATGTTGTAATATTGGGCTTGGCGTGTGTGGTAGTATTCTAGACCGGACCAGCATATTCATTCATTGAGTAATGACAGGGACAGAGCTTTTGTTCTCAGCAGCTGTGGGTAATCTATCCTAGGTTGCCCGTTTCGGCCATTCTTCTATTTTCTCCACCTACTATGCTCTCTCCCATAAAACTCAACAAAGATTTTGATATCTGCTATTCTATGATCTTTGGTAAAGCGGTGGAGTTCCTCAACATAAACTTGTAAAGCAGATTAATTAAAACCACCCAATTCCAGTTATTTTATGAATTTCAACGTTATTTGCTATGTTGATTGCCATAAATATAACTAAATGGTCTAATTATAAATCTAAAGATTGCGTTCTAAGTAAGTTGATTAGTTAGAATTCCTTTTATTAAGCAAAATCTAAAAAGATATCTATATAATATAACACTAAGTGACTTCATTTACTGATTTATCAACGCCCAGCCCAAACCGTAAAAGCTAAACCTTTTAAAGGGAACCTTTGAACTGTAACGCTAGTTTTAATATATAGTTGATATACAATGAAAGAAAACCAAAAATTATTGAACACAGTGTTTTTTAAGGTGCTATGAAAATTGGTTTTTGAGAAATTTGGACTTTAAAGTTTTTACACTATTGATAAGTTCAGAAACAAACTAATAACTAAATAGGTTCATAGCCCAGTGGTTCTGGTACTTGCATACAGATTTTGTTGCACGTATATCAGAAGTTCGAATCCCCATTGTGAAAGTTTTTTTTAAAATTTTATCTTACAATTAATTTAAATAAGTGGTTCTTTTACTTATTGTTAATTTAAATATTTTGTATTACGAAATTCCAAAATATTTAAATTATTAATAAGTAAAAGAACCACTTATTTAAATTAAGATAAAATTAAAAAAAAACTTTCACAATGGGGATTCGAACTCCTGATATACGTGCAACAAAATCTGTATGCAAGTACCAGAACCACTGGGCTATGAACCTATTTAGTTATTAGTTTGTCTAGGCTTAAGCTTCAGTGCATTGGGGGTCAGAACCACAACCCGTTAACAATAATAATATTACTAGTTTGTTTCTGAACTTATCAATAGTGTAAAAACTTTAAAGTCCAAATTTCTCAAAAACCAATTTTCATAGCACCTTAAAAAACACTGTGTTCAATCATTTTTGGTTTTCTTTCATTGTATATCAACTATATATTAAAACTAGCGTTACAGTTCAAAGGTTCCCCTCTAAGTAGAGATTTTGTAGAAAGCATTCTCTAAAGACAAATATCTGTCAAAGACTTCTCATGCAGTTCCTTTATAACAATAGCTGTATTCTTTTTACCTATTTTAAGTGAGATGTACTGAGATACTCAGTTGACTCAGTTAAAAGTGTGTTCTTTTTACCGTTGTACATTCGTCAAACGAATGTGCCGTGCCGTGCCGAATTGAGTTTAAACTGAGAAAATTACCTCCCACCCTATACCAACTGATCTTGCTATTTCGAAGTGTTACAACTGAGATAAAGTTGGAAATAGCTCGGATTGGTCGATTTAAAAAGGTTAACGTCATCTCTTTCGTCATATTTCGTCTTTTTGGAGGTTATGTAATTTGTGAGCTAATTTGTAATAAACATCGTAATAAACTCGTAAATAGACTCGTAATAAACATTTGGTAATTTATTTAATTTAATATTATGTATTTATTTTTTTACGTATAACTTTTTGTAGAAATAAATGGAAACCGTACATCTTGGTTTTAATTATTGTACTTATTTTACTTCTTTAATTTTAATTGCCGGTTGCAATAAATTTCTATTTTGTATTTTTAGAGGTTATGTAATTTGTTTTATGTATTTTCTAATATGTAAGTTGTTCTTTTTACCTTATGTTTTTCTCACTTTGACTCAGTTAATCTCTGTTCGGCTCAGCTCACTTCGTCTCAGTTGCGTAACTGAGATGGAAATAAAACTTGTAAAAAGAATACGCCTATTCATACAGTTTTCCTATCTGTGGATATATTTCGAGATAATAACATAATATATCCACCAATATTAAAATTTTTGTCATAATTATATGATTGTATGTATCCATAATGAAAATGGACTGTATCTTTTTAACTTTTATTTATTCGCTGTTTACATCAACCTCCAACAAAGAAAACTAAGAACACAAGTAATTTATTTCTCAACAAAAACCTAACCAGCAGATTTCTGATCTATTTCAACGACGACAATTATTGTACTTCCTTTGAGTGCGACCTAAGACTGTACAACTGGTTTTCACATTGACGACCAAACAGCTATGGCTTACAATAGATTATCGTGGCAGTTCTTCTGACTGGGGTAAAATAACAAGTAACTGCGACCCACACTTACAGTTGCAATCTTTCGGAGTGCGGTCTTAATTTCTAGATCCCTCAAAATGGTTGTTAATATGTAATAATAATTATATTCTATCTAATTAACCTTTTGCAGAAAAATTCCCTTATCAAACAGTTTAATTTGTATTCTTTTTATTTTTTTAATTGTAATTTCATTTAAGGACTTGTATTTTTATTTCAAGATTAATTTGTTTCAATTTTATTATTTTGCAACTGTTGCATTTGTTGATAAAATCGGCGCCAACTGCTCCAATTTATTGACCTTTATAATTTTCTTTATATTTATAACACTTCATCTTATCTAACAACTCTCCGATTATATCTTATCTTATAATCTTCTTGTTTAACACTTTACTTTATCTAATGAATTAAAATCACATCAACTCCCAATGAGGTACCTACAAAAAAAAATGTTTGTTTGAAATTTGATCTTTAGGATGTTCTTTGCCATGTAACATAGTCAGATATTTTAGCGTTACTTATTCATATGTATAATTAAATTCAAATTAAATAAAGCTCTCCAAAAAATGTGTGTGATGTCACCGAGTAGTATTGAGACCGCAACTATGTACGTGAAGTATGCTTAGATGCACCCTTAACAGGCCCGGACTGGTAATAATTCAGTTACCTATTACTGGGCAATTCCTTTGGGCAGCCCTGTTCTTCAAGACATTCAATTAATTAAGTACATCAACCAATTAATTACTTTGTACGGTAGTAACTTGAAAATTTAATAAATTTCAAAAATGTATTATGATGAAACCCAATCATCTAATAGGTGATTGCCGTGGTTACCATATAACCATATCCTAAATTAGTGTGTCTTTAACACTGAAATTAAACCGGTGATCCGTTTCCTCATGTGGTCTTGAGATCATACAACCAAGGCCATCATGTGCTAGATGTACAGCTATTATTTTGGGCGCATGTAAATTGCGCCCCGCGGTCACTATTTTCGAAGGTTTTTGAAGTCAAAAAAAAGTACGGCTAAATTGCGTCCCGAACTCAAGTCGGATTACAGGTAATACCTAAAGGATTATAACGAGGTAATACCTAACCTTGGCCACGCCCACCATAAATTTGGTGTAATTTTCGATTTTTAATCGGGGGCTTACGGGCCTTCCGCTCCGCTCCATTAGGCCCCCCAGGCGGTTTTGACACCCGGTCTGTCCGGTCTGCACCGCTGTCAGGTCGACTTCCCTCAGCTTGGCGTTGGGGTAGACTGGTGTTCGTCTCCTTGTTGTTACCTCTCACGTCAGCCTTGCGGATTTCCCCCATCCACCGGGGTTCGCGCCCGATCTCTGAGGGTCCTCCGCAAGTTACCAGGGACCACCCCGAGGAGGTGTGAGTAGGATTTCGGTCCCCGGGCTAAACATACTAGAGGAATATGAATCCACCCCAACCGGGATTTTAGAAAAGCGCGATCCTAGAAATAATTAACGGCGTTGCCATTTCTATATCGTACTATAAGGTGTTAATTCTTCACAAAGCAAGAAAACCAATTTATTATTATACTATTTTTCTATATTATATTTCTTTATTATATATTATCTATTGAAACAAGATCTAGTACCAATGTGCAAGTATTGAAATTCAAAAATATTGTTATTTAAATGGTAATACACCAAGCAAATACAGGAGAACCATCGTGAGGGTTAATTTCACACTCCCCCCCCTCAGAAATCCGCCTCTGTCTAAAACTTACGAAGGCATCTCAATACAACAAGAAACTCTACTTTGTAAACTAAACTTTTTGGAAAAAGAAATCCCCATTTTCACTTTTAGGTGATTGTATTGTAATTTTAAAAAGCTAATACATAAATTTTTCAACAATACAGTAACTTTAAAAAATCAATAAACAAATATATTTATAGAAAAATTTTTTTGTAATAATAGTTGTAGTGCCATGTATTGTAAAATGATCAAAACATTTTAAACTTCCATACAGCTTAAAGAATAAGGGGATTACAATTAACCGTTCTGACCATATTGCCGATGGGACGCAATTTACCCGTACCCTTGACCGTGGGACACAATTTACCGTCACCGATTATATTATAATCTTTTTCTTTACCAGTGCAGGGGAGGGGGGAACCTTCATAGGCACCACCCCAATCTGGGATGGTAGTTTGAGATTTTTACTCACTAAAACCCCCTCCCTGGTGACAGCCGGATTCACCTCTCGGTATTTCTTCAGCTGTCAACCTGCGATGTTGTTGTGTCGTTCTTATATTATAACCTAAATTTATCTGTGTGTCTGTAATGCTGATCAGTTATATCTGCAACACTTAATTGATCTGTAAATCTGATAATATGTCCTTCTCAGTGCGGCCTTTTAGGCTGCACAACCAAAGTAATCGCATACTAGATGCCTAAGGGCAGTTGGATAGCCGCCTGTGTCAACTAGTTTAAAATAAAACCATACTCCTCAAGAGATCAAAACCGAATTGGAATACCTAGTAATAATATAAACTCAAATTAAAATAATTAAATCTTGAAAAAAAAAACATTTCTATAAGTAATTTTGTTCATCTTAACAGATACGAAGTTTGTTAAACCAGATCAATGTTACGTATTTCTACTCGGACCAATAATCTAAAACGAAATTATACCTATTATTTTTAGTTTGAAAGATATACAAAAAATAATCGGAAAAATAGACTGTATGTAGGTAGTGTGAGAATTCATAAATGTGAGAATTCAATGTGATGCTCATAGGAAAAACAAGTTGACTATTATATATCTGTCATCTTAGTTGTCATGGAAAATTCGTTGGAATATTATTCTAATTCCTCATAAACAAATGCCTGAATAATGTCTTAATTAAAAATATACCTAGTTTAATTAGTTTCCAATTGAAAAAGTTAAAACGGAAATTACGATTTTTTCTTTTTTTTTAATATCTTTAGAATTAAACAAGTTGGAACGTGCTTCAGCAGCGGTTCCTAGGCTTCTATACATACAACTACTTTTCTGGTGTGAAAATTTGTTTTTATTTTTGGTCGCCATAATTTTATAATGTGATATCAGATAATCCGATAATTCGGAACCGAGAGTTACAAACTTAAAAAAGTTGTTATTATCTGGTTATTTTTGATCGCCATATAATGTAACATCACATAATCAGATAATCTGCACCAATTAAATTTTTTGCGATTGGTAATTATCATCCTAATATATAAAATGCCAGCTCCCTGCTCCAGCGTGTCATTTTTTTGGTTCGGATCAACGTATCAAGGGATCAACTTATCAATGTATCAACGTATCAACGGATCAACGGATTAAATGTTTATATAGGTTGTCGTCGATAATACAAATGGTATATTAAATCTTCAAGCCTATCAACGGATCAACGTATCAACATATCAACGTATCAACGGATCAACGTATCAACGGATCAACTTATCAACGGATCAACGTATCACTGTGCGCTATATAGGTACGTGGTGTGAGAGTTACCTTCATTGAAAATAACTTCACAACTTCAGAAACTTCTAAAGCGAAAATGTCCGAAATGGAGGATATTCAAGTAGTTACTCTGTGTTCCCCACATGTTCCTACTGCTGCTCGAAAATGTGTTAAAAGAAAATCTGATGAGGAAGTAGCCGCCCAGCAGGAAACAGTAAAACGACGGAAGGCGGAGCGAGAAAAAACCCGTCGTAAAAATATGAGTGACGTCCAAAAAGAATGTTGTCGGAATCGTAATCGTGTGGAAAATATGACTCCTGGGCAAATTGAACAAAATCGCAAACGTAAGCAAATTGCCAATATGACGTCAGTACAAATTACTCAACATCGCGAAAGAAATCAAATTGCCAACATGACGTCAGAACAAATTGCTCAACATCGCGGACGAAATCAAATTGCCAACATGACCCCTTCGCAAATATTACATCGTTCACGTAGTCATGCAATTCGCCGACAAAATCCACGAAGTAAAAACGCAGCTGTTCTTGAAGTAGGTAACGTTGTAGAACCAAATGTCGACGTTCATAACTGTGGTTTTATCAAAGCATTTTTCAGCAGAGCGGCCGTCTGACAAACTTTTTACGACATGCAGTCAGAAAGGCAAAGTTACCTTAGAAGCTATAAGATCAGCCCCTGTTATTGAACAGTTATTGAAAGGACTGCATCAATATTCGAAAAATTTCATAGACAATATTAGATCGATAAATAGTGCTTTAGCGTTTGCGTCAATGGGAGCTAACATTATTCCGCCTCCTGGATACGGACCCTATTGTTTCCGAATTAACGGACAAATTTACCATCGAGCAGGAGCTTTGCACCCGGCAGATGGAAACCAACGCAAGTTTGCTCAACTATATATATTGGACCCGGATGAGGCTGCTGATCAAAGGATGACAATTAAGGGAAACGATCGGTGCGATCCAAGTCTGATGCGAGAGTTAAGCACTTTCATGTCTCAGAATAATCCTTTTTCTGCCGCATGCAAAATGCTTTATGAAGTGGAACAAGAAAGCATCAAGGACGCCGCTCTACATGGCGTTGAGCCAGCAACAGTTACCATGGCAATTATCCAAGACCGTAAATCCGATATTAGACGATACAATGCTCCAACAAGAAATGAAGTAGCTGTCATTTTTCAAAATGCCGACGGCGAACCTCCTCTCGAAAGGGACTTACTGATCCATTGTCGTTCAAATCAAAACAACTTGATAAGTTGATCCGTTGATACGTTGATCCGTTGATAAGCTTGAAGATTTAATATACCGTTTGTATTATCGACGACAACCTATATAAACATTTAATCCGTTGATCCGATGATACGTTGATCCGTTGATACGTTGATACATTGATACGTTGATATAAAACACCAAAGCTTTTGGCGGTAAAGTTTTAATTCTTGGTGGTGATTTCAGACAAACTCTTCCTGTCGTACCTCATGAAATGAGGTCAGCAATTATTCATTCAAGCATTAAATTTAATGATATGTGGAGTAAATTTATAGTATTGAAATTAAGTCAAAATGTCCCCGTTGATTCCGCATTCAGTGATTGGCTGATAAAGTTGGGCAACGGGGAGCTTACAAATGACAAAGGTCTGTCTGAAGAGATATTGAGATTCCGCATAATTGTATATGCGAAACTTCCCTTATCCAAGAAATTTTTGGAGAAAGCTTTAATGCTGCTGATGTAAAAAAATATTCCAAAATGGCAATACTTTGCCCAAAAAATACTGACGATGACGCTATAAACGAGCAAGTTTTGGACCTTTTAGACGGCAGCATTTTAACTTATCTAAGTAGTGACTCCATTGACGACAGTGATGATAACGATAGGGAAAACTATCTGATGGAATTCTTGAATAAACAAACGCCCTCAGGGACGCCAGTACACAGAATGCACTTGAAGGTTGGAAGTGTGATTATGTTGCTCAGGAATTTGAATACTAAACGTGGTCTTTGTAATGGGACGCGCTTAACTGTTCAATCGTTAAAGTCCAATCTAATCGTCGCTGAAGTCTTGACAGGAACTGCTAAAAAGGAAACTGTTTTTATTCCCCGCATAGATTTAGTCCCAACAAGTACAGACTTGCCATTTGTTTTAAGACGGCGACAGTTTCCAATTAAACTTGCCTTTTCCATGACGATCAACCGTGATGTTTAGCAATGTCAAGAGTACGGAGATCTGAAGATAAAAATAGTTGATGGAAAAGAACAAGGGAAATTGATTGAAGGTTCACAGGCAGTGTACACGAAAAATATTGTGTACAAAGAAGTACTAACGCAGTAGGCAGTGCTTAAGATTTTATTTGCTACAATAATTGTTTCTTAATTAACAAACTAAAAAAATTAAAATTAACGTTTCAACGCGAGGATGAACAATTAAAATTGACAATATTAGGAAACAATGTTGTTTTTATTTAGATCATTAAAATAGAGACCCACCAGCACCGTCTAGCTACCCGTCCGTGGACGGGCTTTCCAGCTAGTTTACTATATAAGTAATAACAATCAAACTTTTCCATTCTATTAGAAATTTTACTTCTCTGTAATGTATGGTCCTTTTTTTGAGGTGGACCAATCCTCTCCTTTCTCTTTTATTTATAACTTAACTTCACTAACCACATCAATAAAAAATTATTTTTTCACATCAAAGTAAAACAAGTAGTTTATATAGGGAGACCTCTTCGAAAATATCTTTAACTTAGTAAATTTCTTTCGAACATTTGCGTATTTATAAATTGCATTAGCGAATCGAAGCAACTTATTAACAGATTAACGCAATACTATATAGACGAAGTATTTAAAATATAACAACGTATCAGTTGATCAACGTTATGATTGGCTCTGAAACATGCGGACGGACACGAAGCCAAACCATAAGGCTTCTTTCTATACCTTGTATAGAAGCCTAAAAGTAGCGCACTGGCTACCCAGTTCTTAGACCTCTATACACACAGAGTATTTCCAACACGATTTGAAACGCTCTGTATGATTTTGAATTATGCGGACAGACAGACGGACGGACAGACAGACGGACGGACAGACAGACGGACGGACAGACGGACAGACACCGAGCCAGATCATAAGGCTTCTTGCTATACTTTGTATAGAAGCCTAAAAGGATCTAAGTATCAAATTTCTTTTCAGATTATTGGTCAGAATAAAAATACATAAATTTTTTCTGATGTAACAAACTTTGGATCTCTTAAAATAAGCGAGATCTCCATGCTTAACGTCTAAAAACCAGTCACTATCATTGAAACTTTTTCTACGTACATGCCATGCTCAGTCTCCCAAACGTCGATGAACACTGTGTCGAGCGCATTTCGATCTTCCGGCAGACGTAACAGTTGTTCAGCGCTTCGTATCCCTATCCACTGTAATGTTTTTCACCTACAAAGCCTGTTTTCTTCCAACTCCTCTTCTCCACTGCCTATATTTCTTTTCATTATAAGCTACAGAACTCGAGATTAATTTTCTTTCAGTGTTGGCTCTGCTCAACTTCTCAAACTTCTTTTTTTTTGTATTTGTATGATATCAACGGATAAACCATTTTATTTAGGGATAAACCCACACTGACGAGTTATAAGTCCACAGTTTTACCTATAGACTATACGTGCATGTACTTATGTAGGACCTACACCTTTATGTGGAATACGAACCACGGCACAAATAATTCGGTTTTGTTTTATCGAATATTTAACTATGAAAAATGAATTTGTTTTTGTTTCAGGGATGTTGACAATGTACCAGATCACGATGACGATATTATATTTGAAGATTTTGCTCGTTTACGATTAAAAGGAGGTGAAACTGATGCCTGAAACCAAGCTTAACTATACTAAAATTGAAGCACGACAAATATTTACAAACGTTACATACTGATAGGTATAGTAACTATCTACTAATAGATGTATTTCCCTAATGTTGTGCCCTAGTCATCGACTGAGATGCACCCACAATAGTGCAAATTAATTGTAGCTCTTCGTAAATAAATTGAACAATTGGTGTTCTAATTATTTTTGTTAGATCAATATAAAATTAATGTTTCGTGTAATTAATGGCTGCAATTTTTGCTTGCTCTTGAGTTTCAAAAATGAAAAATTTTGTCTTATATATTTTGAAATTAAAATTTTATTAAAATAAATTATGTTGTAGTTCCATAAAGTGCTTTAATTTATTGGAGTCAACTATTGTTTTTTGTAAAAGGGTCCTTGTTCAATATTTTAAATTTTTTATGACTTTCATATCACATTTTATAAAAATTAAAAAGTTGACTTGAATAAATATGGTTTTTATACACAATTGAAGGAATCGGTTGGCACAAGAGTATTACATAACAATTATATTTATAACGTGATTTATATAACTTTTATATTAAATATTTAAATAAATTAATACCGTAAATTCTGGTTATAAAAAATACACCCAAAGATTTTGTGGAAAAACTTTTGTTATAAAAGATTTTTGTTTATAAGAAAATTATTTAGAAACCAGTATGAGGAATCTTTTTTTACTATCATATTAGCAGTATAAGAATATTGAATCTGGAAAATATTTATAGAATGAGTCAAGAGGAAACACCGATTTTGTGAAAGTTATTTTGCAATGACGTGTTTGCAAAAATTATCTCTTCAGCTTTGTTTTATACGAGCTGGTCGAGTTCTAAGCTTACCTGCTCATGATTACCATTAGTTTAATTTAAAATTAAAACACTTACTAACGGCACTAGAATTTTATAGCATAGTACCATCTACTTTCTTGAGTCTCTCGAGTCTGTGAATCTTTGTTAAACCACTTATACGTAATAATGTGATCTCTCCTATAAATTTTCTCCTGACTCATCCTGTATTATACAAAATAAGCATAGCCTAACAGTATGAGCTTTAATGGTAATTGGTGATTTGCCTAAATTACCTATGATTAATTTTAAAATGTTATATGTACTTATCTTTAGTTTTAATAAATGCAGTATAGTTTAAAATTTTATTTTTTAAGAACCATGACACAATTTTAAAATTCAACACTTGATAAGAGCAAAAATGCTTGATACTACCTACTTTTTTTAATTTTAAGATAATTTAACAAATTGCCAATATTGTGAAGGTGAAGATGACAAATCTTGATGTCTGTTTTAATATATTTTTTTGTATAGAACTGTTCCTAGTTACCAAGTCAATATTTGTAAGTATTGATGAGATAATACTTAGTACTTCTAGTCTATTTATAATAAACTAGGAAATACCACACATTTAATTATTTCGATTTACATTAATGCATTTTTTATTAAGTCGTTTTCCTTTTGCATTTACTTTTGTATATATTTTTCAATTTATAAAATTTGTATATAAGTATTTATAAGATTTAAATTAGCTTGTGCACAAGAAATAAAACCATGTACTTAAAATTGATTTTATAGTACATTTTAAATTTTTGCGTAAAAAACGAGTAAAAGTTTAGAATTATTTTGTGGTGTATGTATAATCTTATTTTATATATATTAAATATTAATGTGAAAATGTTAAAAAAATTTATTGTACAATAAATTTTCAACAAAATGTGAATGATGATTCTTCATTCTAAGACATTTTCAAGTTATTTTTTTAAATTTTCGTATTCAATCGAGGTGACTTATTTTTATTATTATTGTAAAAATTAATTTAATATTCAACTATTCAATTGTATAAGTATAAAGTTTGATGTTATAATAGTCACCTTGATAAAATATATGTTTGGGTATATGTAAAAATTGTATACACTAACTGAATTAAAAATTATTTAAAAAAAATTTATTCTGTTTTATCAATAAATTCATTTTCATTCATTTCCTTTATTCCATAAAAATAATTTAGATGTTTCTATAATCACCAGTTTCTTCATTTTTGATCTGATGATTTTTTGAAGAGACGCTTAGGAAGATAGTGGTACAAAATGGAATGAAAACTTGCAAAAATATTTTATGTGAATCTGAGAGATCGGATCGTTTTAAATCCAGATCGCAGACGAACAATTAAAAATCGGGTCGAATTACCTATTGTTGGTCACTCCAAAAAAATTGAAAATTTCCTATTGCAAAGAGGAAGGTTTATATAGTATAATGACATAAATTTCATAAGCGAAGATATAATCAAAATTTTGAGAAAAATCAATTTGAAAAGTACGGAAAAGTAGCATCGATTATGCCGTCGAAGGCGGTCGAAATGCATCAGTCGCCCGTGGTCTAAGCCACGCCCACCGAGGTTATTAATATATAAATATATTATTTTTTTTAATAAAATGGTTACATAATTTCAACAGTAAATCGAGGAAAAATTTCATATTTTGCCAAAATAGGAAGAAAAACACTTTTGAATGCCTATATCTTGCAAACGAAGCATTTTTGGACCCATGTTATTAGAAACTTTTCATCTTATTTTCATTAGTAGAATGCGTTTTACTATTTTATTTACAAATACAAATTTTTTTGAAACACCCTGTATATTTTAGAGAAAAACTTGTAGGACAAAAAATGTAAGAAATTCCATAGCGCTAATTTTTTGTTATTAATATTTTTACATATTTAATTTCGTTTCGAAGTTATGACGCATAATGTCATAATCGCTCCAGGTAAACCCCCCTTTCCCGTTACACGATTTAATTTACTTTCATCTGGCTTCGTCCTACGATAGGAAAAAGCTTATATGCAAAATTTGGAATGATTTGCTTGCTTCGTTTAGACGCTATCGTGTTCACAGACGTACACACCTACACACATACAGATATCCTTCCAAAAATGATAAAAATGGATTCAGGGGATCTCAAAACGTGAACATCTGTCAAAAAATTGGGGGGTCAAATTTTGCCTGATAACAATACTTTCCTTACCTAGGGGTTCGGAAAGTAAAAATAGATACTAAATGGTTAATCAAACAAATTGGACGTCAATTTACAATGGACGGCTTCATAGTTTTTTTTTTCGAGCTTCCCCATAAAATACTGAAATTTGTTACCTTACAAATCGCAAACAAGACACCTTTCGAACAAAATCAAAATGTTGACTAGCTCTAGCCGCGAAGGGGGTGGGTGGTTTTAACGAGCAAAAGGGCTCGCACATCAACGATTGGGCGATCCACAATCGTAATTTCGGAAGTTGTTACTAACGGGAGGGGGGGGGTAAATTTACACGCGGATTATTTAAATGGGCGCCACGTAAACAAAACCGAGGTTTATTCAAAGGGGGATGCAATATCACCTTTCCAAGTTGGTTTACGCCAACTTGCTGATTCGTCGCATTGATTCTCACACTGGTAAAATCTCGTTGGATAACCTTACCTTCACAGTAGATAGATTTTACCTCGGCAAAAATAGCTAAACATAACATACATACGGCGATAATAAAACACATAAATAAACAATAAAATAGATATAATAAAAACGGAATAAACAAGGACTTTTTGACAAGTTACAACAATGGTACATCAAATTTACAACACCCGTTGTCGGTTGACAAAAATATTTACATATGGATTGATTAACATACAAGTTTTTTTTTTATTGAATCCATGTAATAGTTACAATCTGTTAAAATACGATAACAATAAGTAACACTTTAAGTTAAAGAGTTGGACATGAGAAGAGATTGCCCAATGGCTCACTCTTATTAATTAAATTCTGCTTTAGCAGATTACATTGTGTTTTTAATCCAAGTCACTAACTTTCACTTCTCATTAGGTCCAGTGGATCACGTCGCTTGAGTCGTCTTAATATGGGAGGGTTTAGTAAGTCCACCGCATATGGATTTGGGTGGTCTATGAGTCGGTATTGGTATTTTTCGCATTGTTTCCTAATTTCTTCTTGAATTGTTGGCATTTTTCAACTGATCATGAATTACATTGTTTGGATAGTATGTGGGAACCCCTGCTACGATCTTCAGTGATTTGTTTTGGAATGTTTGGATTTTATTCACATTTGTGGCACTTGCTGCCCCCCAGAGCTGCAACCCATACGTCCACACAGGCTTCAAAACTGCTTTGTAAATTAGCAACTTGTTCTGTATAGACAATTTTTAGTTTCCTCCGATCAGCCAGATTACTTCGTTAACTTTAGGTTTAGTTGTTTTCGTTTAATTCCTATGTGTTGTGCCCAAGTAAGTCTTCTGTCTAAGTGGAAACCTAGATATTTTACCTCCTCGGTCTGTGGAATTGGTTGATTACCAAATGTGACAGTCGGGCAAGTTCCTCTTCTCAAAGTAAATGTTATATGAGCTGACTTACTCTCGTTGACTCTTATTCTCCACAAAACAAACCATTGGTAAATTTTGTTGATATGGTTCTGAAGGATCTGTGAAGCCACCATGGATTCTGAATTTGATGCCATTACAGAGGTATCATCCGCAAATGTTGCCAGTGTGGTGTTGACATCCGTTGGCATATCGGCCGTGTAGACAAGACATCGGCCCCAAAACACTACCCTGTGCGGTACACCAGACTTGATCAGATGCAGTCCGGAAGTGAAATCTTGCTGTTTTATAAAGAAGTACCTGTCTGTCAGATATGATTGAATTATCGAGAAGTAGGGATGAGGTAAACATCTCTTGATCTTATACAAAAGTCCGTCATGCCAAACTCTGTTAAACGCCTGCGAGATATCCAAGAAGACGGCAGAACAATAGTTTTTTAGTTCCAGATCGGTTCTGATCTTGTTCGCTATTCTATGCACTTGTTCGATAGTCGAGTGTCTGTGCCTGAAGCCGAATTGGTGATCTGGCAGGATTCCTTTTTCTTGCAGTATTGGGTGGAGTTCTCTTAGCAGAAGTTTTTCGTATACCTTAGACATAAGCGGAAATAAACTAATAGGTCTGTATGATGAGGCATTATTCCCATCCTTTCCAGGTTTTGGAATCATAATCATTTGTATGTATTGAAGGGGAAAGTATCCAAATCTTGATACGGCGTTAAATAAAACAGTCAACATTTTGTATCCACAATCCGGTAGTTCCTTTAGCACCCTGCCCGTAATCAGATCGAATCCGGGTGCCTTTGTTGGTGAGATTTCGTGATGGATTAGTCTGTATATTGCCTTTTTTTTTGAATCTTATAATTGGTTGGTCCAATCGACAAGGTGCGTTCAGTAGCTGATAAATTGGTTCTTCATCGCTAATGTCACACTCTCTTGGTAGAGGTGTGAATACCTTTTTGAGGTGTTCAGCAAAAGTATTAGCCTTTTCTTCATCATTTCTCGCCCATTGATCATTTCCTATTTTAATAGGTGGGACATGTGTTTGTGGTCTTGTAATTCTTTTGGTAGCCTTCCACAAGGAGTAATCGGAGCTTTGTGTGGGGGAAAGTTCTTGCAGGTAGTTTTGCATTTCCTTGTTCTTTAATTCGTTTAGAGTACTCTTCAGCTCTCTCGCAGCATGATTGTATATAGTTTTGTCTTCGAAGTGTAGCGTTGTTTGCCACTTTTTCCGTAATCTTCGTTTGTTGAGTATAAGTTCCTTGACAAACATAGGAACATACAAGTTAATGATCAAAATATGAATACTGAAATTCTAACAGCTGTTCACAAAAATGGAACAGGTGAAATGGTTGGTTTATTGAACCACAAATATTCAATGCATAAATCCCCATACGTGGGGGTATGAACGTGACAAGAAACACAAATTCCAATCTTTACGTTATTCGTAATAAACAAACTTTGAATATCAAAATTAACAGCATATGTGTGGTAACACCACATTCAAACTAAATACTAACACACTAAACAAGAGGATACAAGAGAGCGAATTCGACTTTTCACGGTGGAGCTAAAGGCTCCTCTAAATTTGAGGTCAATCGGACCACAAAATACAACAATGCTTAAATAATAAAACAATGCTTACGTAATAGTTAAATGTAGGCTTCTATCCCAGATTCGGCTTCCAAACAGAGGTTCCCAGCGTGAGAATATTGATAAATGTCGGCAGGTAGGGTCCTTCCAAAAATTGAGGTGATAAAGACTCGGTAAAAATGGATACTTCTATGAGGTGGGTTCGTTATCTTAAAAATGTGGAACGCTTCGCGATTTTCCAATCTGACTAGGTACGGCACTGTGTTTATTGACAATAATTCGCGCCAACGCAGTACGTAACGTAATCTCGTTCCATTAATCGCAACACGAAACAAACCATTAAGTAAATTGACCGAAACTGTTCTACGAAACTGTTTATGTTTAAACGAAACAATTTAAAATAGTTCAACAAACTTGGCGAGAGCGTCAACGATATTTTTAAGTTAACAACAAACGGTAGTTCAAATACATCAACGATATTTAATTTAAGCAGCGGAAATAGTTTAAATAAACTTGCAATATACTTTATTTAAATACCGAAACTGATTTAAAATAGATTTAACGGTATAATTTTATTTAAATACGCAAATGATTTAAAATAATTTTGGACTTACGGAAAATTTCACGAACTTTAAAATTAATTGCACTTAGCTCGATAATTGTAAGTTAATTTTCGGTCATTGTTTAAATTTCGCCTTAAAAGCGTATCGATAGCTTAACTAGCATAGCGATCCGCGGCACTTGGTTGATTCGTGAATCTCTGATAATTTCAGCAAAATGCATCCTATTTATATTGTCGTCCCCGTAAAATCTATGCAGCGGAGTACAATTTGGGACTCCGAAGGGATCCCCTCTCGGTGTGATATGATATCTTAATTGGTCTCCGCTTTTGAAAAGACAGTGGAAATAAAAGACAGAAGCTATGCACACAACTCGCATTGGCGGAAACTGACGTCAAGTTGTCCCTACCAATGGTTACAAATTTGCAAAACGAGCCGTGAAATTTATAGGATCCCATGTGGTCACCAATCCTTGTTTTTATCGAAACTTTTAATTCTTATCTACGTTGCAAGCCGCAGTTTTATGATTTTTGGTGGTTTTGAAATGAATAGATTTCAACATTTTAGCAAGATAAGGCTCGATTTGAACACCTTTTATCTCTAAAATTTAAAATAACATCGCTCGCAAACCGCATGTGTTCGGACAGCTGTCTGTCTATAACTATCCTACTTATGAAGCGTCCTTACATCGGCACATCATATCTCTCGAATAACCCGTAAATTCAACTATGTGGATACAACATCACTACATTTCTAAAATGTGCATTATCAGCGAAATATTTTTACTATAAAATGGTGCTCCGTCAGCACTCTGTTATCCTTAAATGACCCGTAATTTCAATGATGTGTAAATAAACATTATTAAATCTAGATTATGTGCTTTGTAGCTAAAATATTTGAGCGGGAAGATTCAGCTATGATGTTTGATCGCATAAATTTTAATTTAAAAATACTGACCTCATATTAACCACCTAATATTAAAATTTTAAAACGTTATTTCAACGAAAATAATTTACGTTATTTAAACAATACCAAGCTGCAAAAATTTTACTTGCGCGCGAGCGTAAAATCACGTAACAAATTAATGTAAACAAAAACGTTAACTTCTAAATTAATATCGGTAACTATGTGCAAACTTATATGGTAGATATACAAAATAAAAAGCAGGAGTTATTCAATTATGCCGTCACATGTCCTTAAAATATTGAAGTCCAACTCGAATGAATGCAAAACAAATTCGAACGTTGTCTTTGTCATTAAAACTAAATCCCAAAAATGGACGTTATTTCTCCAAACTCGGAATTGATGGTCTATACAAGTCATTTGGCTTCTGAAGTCACCAATTGAACACAAACTTCCAATCAACACGGATAATTTGAGCCAAAAAACCTTCTCAAATACAAATATTCCTATTCGGATCGGTAAAACTAAAAATCGACATTGCAAGATGTTATATTTACTTTCCGAACCCCTAGGTAAGGAAAGTATTGTTATCAGTCAAAATTTGACCCCCCAATTTTTTGACAGATGTTCACGTTTTGAGGTCCCCTGAATCCATTTTTATCATTTTTGGAAGGATGTCTGTATGTATGTGTGTATGTGTGTAGGTGTGTAGGTATGTGTGTAGGATAGTGTAAAATAAAAGTGTAACTCAAATCACTTGTTAAAAATGCGGAAAGATATTAAAAATTTGGAAACCTAGTTTATTTCGCACGTTGCAATATTTTATTTTCAAAATTATATTGTTAAACATTTACCGAAGTTGGCATTCTTATTAGAAATATTGAATAAAATAAACCTATTTGATCTCGCACAGATATGAGAAAGAACACGAATAACATTTAGCTGTTAAAGGTGTAACGTTACTTTGTTACATGAGGGGTGAACCCTCGTCTGTTTTGATTTTTTTTTATTTGAATGTTAATTTTTAACATTTATAACTTTGAGGAAATTCATAATTCATTATGAACATTCCTATCTATTAAGTTTTCGTTTACGAAATGTTTCTATTAGTTTTATATTTCTATATGCTATTTAAAATCATTTTTAGTGCATTAATTAAATTAATATCGAATGCAATGGATATCCATGCAATTCATGCGATTTTCGATAATATTAGCGCCTACACGTTATACAACCGTAATAAATCCATGTTAAATTTGATTAGTTTCGATAAATTCCGCTGTCAATTTTTGGTCGATATAGCAGTGCGCTATAGAACTTTTAATTTAACAATCAAGTGGGTTTGATAAAAACAAAGGTTCGCAGATCGCTAGTGAAACGTGTGGTGGCATAAAATTTTCTTCTTGCAAAAAAATTAAGTTTCATAAGGTATTAAACTAATTTAAATACCAGAATTATTATTTTTGACATAGTAAACGCGCCCAAAAGTGAAGTGTTATGTTTTTTTACCTTCCATTTGACAATTAATATCGAATATCGATAATTAGAAGTTATAAATTTTGATGACGCCAAGTCTCCATCTTGGAAATCATAAATCGACCGAATACCATTTAAATCTGGCTGTAGGCAATCCACCGCCACCATCTGTTTTGAAGTTAACCTTTTGTGAAATTATTCCGGCTTCAAATAGTTTGGGCAAACCCAGAGGATTCGAAAGGAATTCCATCAAAGGAAGCGTCCGATTTATCGATTAACAATCCGTTCCGATTTGGTAATCATAAAGAAAATCATCGCCAACTTGTTATTTCAAGAACAGCCATCTGGCCCAAGCATATTCAAATTATTACACAAAACATTTTATCGCAAACTTCGGCCCAGCTGGTGAATTTTAAAAGTAAACTGGTGATATAAAGATATCGAATTTGATTATTTTATTATTATTCAAAAAAAAAACAATACAATTATTTTTTTATTGGTTAATGACGATTTTATACATGTTGTGTTTTCTCGCATATTTTCTAGAACAAACAATTACAAACTCCAGCTCTGATGTTAATCGTTGTCCGAGTCCATGGCATGCTATTGACTCCGCATAAACTACAGAAAGCAAGCATCACGAAATCAAAAACTGTAAGTAGTTGCTTACTGTATAAATTGTTATTTAACCAACTTATCCAGCACGGAATAACTAACATCACCTATCCACTGCTTAAGTGTCCTTTGACCACCATCCGTAGTAATAGTCACCTTTATTTTTTTCTACTAATAAATAGTAGAGGAGCGTTATTGTTACGCTATTTGTTTAAGATAATAAAATTCGTATCGACACCAGTCGAGTGGGAAGACTCGCCACGAATAACGTTCAATCAAGTCAGTGCGATTCAAGTTGGTTTACCAAATTATTTTGAATATAAACATTTTTCTGTTATTATTAATAATTGTGTTTGTGTAAACAAGAATTTATCCTTAATTTGTTATAACCTTTATGTTCAATTTCATTAAATGTGTGTGTGTTCTGACTAGAAAATTTGATTTCTCATTTTGTCTTGGTAAGAGCAATTAAGCTAACAAAAAGAATTCTTATCAAGGCTGGCGCCCAAACCAATAACATTATTAAGCAAAGCCAGTCATCGATATTTAAGAATCCACGATTTCCTCAGGGAAACCCAGCAAACCGACGCGAAGTAATTCTCAGAGCTAGCTGATACGTCAAGTCCATCTACGATCACAGAAGAGGTAAGTGCAAGTCGAAACTCAATTTGTCACATTACGAGTAGAGGCTGGTACAAAGGTACGGTCTATCTACCGCGTTTAGTCGTAGATACTAAACGTAACGACAAGACGTGTCGTATAGTCGCTTTGGCATGGTCTATAGTCGGCGATTAGTGGAAGCGATCTTTTAGTTAAATCGTTGATTGAGTGGTTAAATGTTGTGTGATTGTGATACAGCATTAATAATTATTATGAAGAAAACCGTGTGTGCTGCAATTTTTTTGAAAAATTTGTTGGAACTTCGTTCCACGTGTTATCTTTAATATTCTGATCCTTGTACAATTTATTTTTCGCGTCGTACAGTGCCGGATGAACATATACTTCGTGTATTAACTTCTCATCCTCTTCTTTTGAAAATCTCAACCTGTTTCCTTTACTTTTTGACATATTAATTAATAATTAGCAACTTGATATAAACACTGCACAATTTACTACTGCAACCGCTACGACTACAAGACGCGCGCGTTTAAGTTGCCTTCAAAGCGATTCTATTATTAAACGCGTCGTCTTACTACGACTTGTCGATATAGATAGACCAAACAAATTCAAAGTACATATGACTAATTAGCGCGTCTTGTCGTTACGTTTAGTCGATTCAACTAAACGCGGTAGATAGACCGTAGAGCTTGTGCCAAAGCTCAAAACTTATACAATGCGCGAAGGAGGAGCCAAGAGGGCGAAATACATACATATGAAATGCTACGTAAAAACATTAGCTTGGCGCGAAAATTTAAAAAAATGTAAATAAGGCTAAAATAGCCTTAAAGAAGGCTGATTGTTATTTATATTATGAAACAATACTAATACCATTTCATAATAATAAAACGCGAAATTTGTGTAGCTGTCAAAACGAAATCAAACATTCAACGAATGTTTTCTAGTTGGGCTTTTTAGTATTTGGACGCGTTTTCGTTATTGCGCTGATGTTTGTATAAGTTTTGAGCTTTGGTACGAACTCTACCTTATATAGTTTTATAAAAATTTATGTATCCATTGCACATATTTCGCCACGTCTGTATATACAGCGTAATGTAATAGATCGCATTCTCCATTGGCAGTTATTAAAGTACGAGTAGCAAGTCCTCTAATAGTCCATCTCTGGTTCACATAAAAATAAAATCCACTTCCCATATCTCCAATGCAAACTCCGGAGTTAATATTATCACCTAAAATTAAAATATAACGAAGATTTTAATAAATTAATAATTAATCGTTTAATTTACCCGCACAAAATGTACGATCTGAAGTAATATAGATGTAAGCCTCACTAGAACGAAGGCATGTTTCTTGGCTAACAACAGGATTGTAAAGTGTTTGCAATTTTTTTGGATATGTCCTGTTTTCATTACGTCCCCATCCAACAATTACTCCTGTTTCGTTAACTATGTTTTCTAAAGAACTGTCCATTTCCCATAAACAAACAGGTTTCACATTGAATGTGAAGGTTAATGGCTCTTCAAATTGTAGAATTGCTATATCTCCATCTGGTTCACCGTTCTTAAAATCTGGATGATATATAACTTTTTCAACCTTTTTGTTTTGAGTATTTTCGTCTAACCAATCCATAAAATCGAGTCTTCCAAATGTTACGTATAATGGTTCTAAATCAGAAAATGACTCAGCACATAGCCCTGCTAATATTATCAAAATATCAAATATTGTTGAATATTTTCGAAATATGCGTATTATACCTGTTAATGCAAGTTTTTCTGTTATCAACGAAGCAGCACATAAAAATTCTGGAATAGAATTTTCTCGACGAAACAGAGCACCTACCCATGGATAAGCACCTTTTGCAACATCGCTTCCAAAAGCTATTAATGGGATTGAAGACATTGAAGACATCATAGAACCCCCACAACTACAATCGAAATTTTTATTATTATCTGGCCTAAAAGTTTAACATATTAAACTTTCGTTTTGAATTAGTATTCTTCCGGGTTATTTTATGGCATATTGAGCGTTTTTGTTAAATTCTGGTGTTTGCCGACATAGTCTATACTACTTATAAAGACGATACATTGGTACTAATACTACGAGTCTGGCGCCACCTGGGAATGTGCGAAAATGATTTAAATTGTATTCCGGGAGTTCTCCAAAGTAACCAGATGTTTATTTATTTTTAATCTGAAATTGGCGGTTGTTACGGCTTGTGTAATTCGCCGCAAATAACAGGTCTAAATTCTTATAATTTGAAGTATTAAATTGTAACACTGTATCTTTAAATACAAAACACTTTGTATATAATAAAAAGTCAAATGAACAAAAATGCATAGGTATGCAGATGATGTCATAACACCTCAACCACGACGTGTACCCATAAAGCTAATGTGCGCGTCACGTTTCGTCTTCCTTGTTGCTATTTTTCTCTTTGTCAAAAAAACATAAGTTTGTCTAATGAATTAATTTAATTGGAGCATTTCAAAATCCCCGCCAATATTTTATAGGAAATAAATCAAGTCGCTAGTTATTCGTGGGGGAAAACGCGAACATCTCCAGTGTAATTCCTACAACCGCATAAGTTGCACTCATTAAAAAGTAAAATAATAAATATAAAAATGTTACCGTTTATCTTTTATCTAATAACGAAATATCTATCTAAGTGCTTAAAAAGTGATAAATCGGGTTACTAATAAGAAATTAATAACCAAGAAGTGAGAAATTAAAACTTAGAACAATAAATAAACCGCGATAAAACACGTGCATCGAAAGTTGAACCGCCATGACATTCAGCAAAAACAATCGTTTCACATGTGCAATTAATGAAATGCGAAATGACAATTATAATTAAAAACTTTCTAAATAAATCCATCAAATTAATGTGCCAATCAGTTAAATCGCAATCAACAATTGTTAACCCGAATCAATCGCGGCCAAGTTATTATTAACGAATAATAAAAGTTATTTAGAAAAAACATTGGTTAAATCAAACCACAAAAACTGTACTAAATAAAATCGTGATGTTAATATAAACTTTTTCGGGACCAAAATCGCGTCAACTCTTCAGTTTTTATCCAACCCACCACGAGGGACCAACCCAAAACAGCTTGCCATCGGTCTTATGGTTGGAACAAATTTCCGTGCCTGCATCTCAAAACTTAAAACGTACTCCCAAGCGAACAAATTCTGAACACAGGTATCATTTTATTTGTGAAAATGAGAAATTGTCATTCATTTGTTTATTGATTATCTTGTCACATTTGCAAAAATTGTAATCATATTTTTTCTTATTGAATATACCTGGCTGAAGCTTGACTCAAACTCATACTCATATTCGTAAACATTACAGTCGACCAGATAAATCATGGTAAAAATATTAATATTTTTATTTTTGCTTTTAAATTTATAATTAAACAATACAGCGCTTTCAGAAGGTACCAATACGAACTAATTAAATAAATTAAAGTAAATATTACATTAATAGACCTCATTTAGGATTCCAAAAATATACAATGATAAGCACAACACAAAATGATAAAAAAATTCCAGGAGGCGCATTTGACGAGATACCCTCCCAAATTTTTGATATGACAATCTACTTGATGACCCGCATCTATGTTCCAAATTTCATAATCCTCTTTAGGGGATAAGGGTGTCAAAAACCAGCCCTTACCAATAAGAAGTTAGTAAAAAATTCCCAGATGGCGCAGTTGACGAGATCCCCTCCCAAATTTTTTATGTGACAATCTACTTGATGGCCTACATCTATGTTCCAAATTTCATAATCCTCTTTAGGGGATAAGGGTGTCAAAAACCAGCCCTTACCTATAAGAAGTTAGTAAAAAATTCCCAGATGGCGCAGTTGACGAGATCCCCTCCCAAATTTTTTATATGACAGTCTACTTGATGACCTACATCTATGTTCCAAATTTCATAATCCTCTTTAGGGGATAAGGGTGTCAAAAACCAGCCCTTACCTATAAGAAGTTAGTAGAAAATTCCCAGATGGCGCAGTTGACGAGATCCCCTCCCAAATGTTTTATATGACAATCTACTTGATGACCTACATCTATGTTCCAAATTTCATAATCCTCTTTAGGGGATAAGGGTGTCAAAAACCAGCCCTTACGTATAAGAAGTTAGTAACAAATTCCCAGATGGCGCAGTTGACGAGATCCCCTCCCAAATTTTTTATATGACAATCTACTTGATGACCTACATCTATGTTCCAAATTTCATAATCCTCTTTAGGGGATAAGGGTGTCAAAAACCAGCCCTTACGTATAAGAAGTTAGTAACAAATTCCCAGATGGCGCAGTTGACGAGATCCCCTACCAAATTTTTGATATGACAATCTAATTGATGACCTGCATCTAAGTTCCAAATTTCATAATCCTCTTTAGGGGATAAGGGTGTCAAAAACCAGCCCTTACCTATAAGAAGTTAGTAAAAAATTCCCAGATGGCGTAGTTGACGAGATCCCCTCCCAAATTTTTGATATGACAATCTACTTGAAGACCCTAATCTACGTTCCAAATTTCATAACCATCTTTTGGGGATAAGAGTGTCAAAACCAAGCCTTATCTTTAAGAAGTTAGTAAGGAATTTCCAGATGGCACAGTTGACGAGATCCCTCCCAAAATTTTCGAAAACGCGGCATTTTACTCGCCGCGTAAAATTTTAAAACGAATATGTTAAGGCAATGTATTTGTGAGTTTGGCTTACCGTCTTAACGTTTGGTCTAATTATTGTAACGGATATTGAAATTGATTTATATTTGTCATATTCTACCAAAGTACAATTTGTACAATAATATAATTTGTGATCGTAACTATATTTTTTGGAGTGTGAGCAATTAAGAATAAATAGAAAATTTGAGTAGGTAAGTTTATAAAAAGAGGTAAATACAGTAGACGCTGATTATTATGATCACGGATAGCGAGGAGCAGGACTTACTTCATACATAATATAATATAAACATAATTCAATTTATAGGAATATATATTTGTTAACCATCCAGTGATAACGTTCGGTTTCTCAGACCGGCAATTCTCTTTTTATTCATTTAACCACTTGGCATGGTTTATTTTTATAATAACACAATTTTATAAAATAAAATAAAATTTCCCTGCTAAAATTACAACTATTATTAAGAAAATTATTTAAAAATTTGAAATTCATTTTATTTCTAATGAAAAATTGCAAAAAGTAGAATAAAAACTCAAAATTTAATGATTCAATGCTATCCCATAGACCGCCGTTATCACTGATGTGATAGTATATGGTTTCACTTTATCACGGGAAGGTTAAAATGCTTTCTTTCACCTTCAATAAAAAATTTATTTCTAAGCATTTTATTAATTGTAGCGATTAAAATCTGCATGACGCTATGTGTCTAGAAATATTATTAAAATCATTTATGTGTTACTGTGTCGGCAAAAGAATTTTCACAATGTGCTATCTGCATGGTCAAGAAAAATTCTTTGTAGCTTCGGCTTTTGTTGTCAATTTTTTTATTATTTTTCAATTTCTATTGGTTTTTTTGTTTAATTATAACAACCCCCAAAATACCATGTTAGTACTCGTTTTATTATTTATTCAAGTCATCGGTATCACAAATCATGTACTAGTCATGTCATCATGTGTCATGTATTATAATTGTAAATTTACTTACCCCCATGTAATTATGTTATCAGAACAGATTTTATTTATTGTTTCTCATTGCTGGCTTTGGTTATTAAATATTCTCCTTAATTATCATTTTTTTATTTCTAAATCAAATATTATACCAACTATTTAGCAGAGAATCTCGTCAACTCGATTGTTAGTGTTATGTTTGTATAGATTTGTAAATTTTCTTTTACTTATGTAATACCCACTTGTAATTATGTTATAAAAAGAGTTTTTATTTATTTATTTCTCATTATTGGCTTTGTTTAATAAATATTTTCCTGAATTATATTTTATTATTTCTAAGATTTAAACTATATCAAAAATTTGGGAGGGGATCTCGTCAACTGCGCCATCTGGGAATTTTTTACTAACTTCTTATAGGTAAGGGCTGGTTTTTGACACTCTTATCCCCTAAAGAGGATTATGAAATTTGGAACATAGATGCAGGTCATCAAGTGGATTGTCATATAAAAAATTTGGGAGGGGATCTCGTCAACTGCGCCATCTGGGAATTTTTTACTAACTTCTTATAGGTAAGGGCTGGTTTTTGACACTCTTATCCCCTAAAGAGGATTATGAAATTTGGAACACAGATGCGGGTCATCAAGTAGATTGTCATATAAAAAATTTGGGAGGGGATCTCGTCAACTGCGCCATCTGGGAATTTTTTACTAACTTCTTATAGGTAGGGGATGGTTTTTGACACTCTTATCCCCTAAAGAGGATTATGAAATTTGGAACTTAGATGCAGGTCATCAATTAGATTGTCATATCAAAAATTTGGTAGGGGATCTCGTCAACTGCGCCATCTGGGAATTTGTTGCTAACTTCTTATACGTAAGGGCTGGTTTTTGACACCCTTATCCCCTAAAGAGGATTATGAAATTTGGAACATAGATGCAGGTCATCAAGTAGATTGTCATATAAAAAATTTGGGAGGGGATCTCGTCAACTGCGCCATCTGGGAATTTTTTACTAACTTCTTATAGGTAGGGGCTGGTTTTTGACACCCTTTTATCCCCTAAAGAGGATTATGAAATTTGGAACTTAGATGCAGGTCATCAAGTAGATTGTCATATCAAAAATTTGGGAGGGGATCTCATCAAATGCGCCTCCTGGAATTTTTTTATCATTTTGTGTTGTGCTTATCATTGTATATTTTTGGAAGCCTAAATGAGGTCTATTAATGTAATATTTACTTTAATTTATTTAATTAGTTCGTATTGGTACCTTCTGTAAGCGCTTTATTGTTTAATTATAAGTTTAAAAGCAAAAATAAAAATATTAATATTTTTACCATGATTTAACTGGTCGACTGTAATGTTTACGAATATGAGTATGAGTTTGAGTCAAGCTTCAGCCAGGTATTGAATATTTAAACTTAATACGTTCAACATATGATTTTAATTTTAATTGGAATGAAAGTGAATGAATCTCTTAATTTTAAGGAAGTTTTAATTATTATACTTGATGCAAATAAATGTCATTTATGTACAAATAGCATTTCGTTTTGTAATATATGTATATTTTGAACTTGAATTTTATTTCACGACGCCCAACAAAAGTTAAGTTCGCTAACCTCACCTGATAGAAACCAAATAAGAGATCTCATCCGTAAGTAGCTAGCCGAGAATAAAAAAAAAATTTTTCTACTAGGATAACGCAGGTTTCCGTATCACGGTAAATAATTGTAACTTACGTAGATTCTATATCGACATAAAACTAAAGACAAGAAAATGTCAAGTTAGTGAATATTAGATTACATTATCACTACTCAATGGAAAAAACTACCATAACTGATTTGTCAATTTATGCGCAGGAAAGTTTGAGTTTTACAATAAATTTTAAACATTATTACGAGAACAATTTATTATTAAAATGCATTATTAGCCATATTTACCAGTATTACAATACTGCAACGTAATTCATAAAATCATTATTAAATTTCAGTTCTTTACTAAATAAAAATTAAATTTGACTTATAGGTATTACTTATAATAAAACTTTATTTAGAAATTTTTGGCGGTGTTTTTCAATGCCAAACTAAGGGAAAACATCCTATTTGTAAATTATTTCCGTGCAAACCTGTTGAACATGTTTGCTGTCCCCATGACAAAAAAAGTTATTCCTCAAGTGCCCCATATTTAAGAAAGTAAAAATTTGTTTTTTTTAAATAAAAATATTGAAACCACCGGCGATTACCTACGTTATGAGTAATGCATATCGTATTGACATACATGCTTAATTTAATTCTAATTTTCGATTCTATTTATTCTTGTAGTACAGCCTACCTGCAAATTCTAGGCACTGCGAAGAAACATAATGTTTTCGCCATTTTTCTTAAATGGCGGCACTTTCGGGCGGTCGTCGAGGTCGCCAACTCAGAATTTTTATTAAGACCCCAAACCTTAAAACATATCCAAAAATTCAGAACCCCTTGACCATTTTTAGGAAACTCTTCTTTTCATGATTTTGAGGATGTTGTTAAAATATTTTAAGTGTTTTTAATATTATTTTAATGAGTTATATGATATCAATATAGCTGAAATAGAAATTTGTTTAATAATATTTTGCCGAAAAACATAATTTTCACTCCTTCATAAAAAATTTCAACTTCAGACGAAGAATTCGGTTAGAAGCTCAGTCAGTGTTCCGAAAGGACGTTTTTTAGTAGGTATGTTAAAGTACGAACAATTACCTAACGAAATCCGTCGAAAAATTGCAGAAGACCAATTTTGGATTTTTTGGATCAAAATGTGCCCAATTTTCTTGCACTAATACGTATATGATGTTTTTGTTTGATCTCTTTTGTTTAATTATAAAATTTTTATTGGGTCTTTTAATATTTAAATTCCATTTAAATTCGGCCCATTTTTAACAATTTTAATATAATTTGTGTGTATACACAAAGCAATTCTTTTCTGTGACCTACTACCCCTTTGCCTCCGACGTATTGTGAGCAAGTTTATACCGAACATCAGGGTTTATCTATCATGGCAAATTTACTGCTGAGTAGTTTATTTAGGTCAATTAAGAATCTTCAATTGGACCGTCTCATTAGCGGGAAGATTGAAAATTCTTACAGAGTAACAACAGTAAAGAGAAGTCTATTCAATGAATATTACCAAGATCGTCTACCCTTTAGATCATTTTGTTTTACGCAATAACCATTAAGTATTATTGTTGTCAATAGTAATGTCAAGATTTATAGTATGTCAAATCATATCTATAAAAAAAATGTCTCTTACCTATGTGATTCTTCAATGGTGTCATCTTCATTTTCGTTATCTTCATTTAAACAGTCCTCACCTGTGCATTCTATAAGATCATGTCTGTGAAATAATAAACAATTATATTAATAATAGATAACTTTAAACAAACATTTAACTCAAGTAGGTCACAGCATAAAAATGTTGCATAGTCTTTATAGGGATAAGTGGGGCAGGTTTTTAGTTTTAATAGAATTAAAATTTTTTTATTAAAGATTATCAACAAAACAAAATAATTAAATTTACACAAGTAGTCAGTAACTCTCTAACTTGAAACATAAATTTTCCATTGCCTTCAACCATGTTTATAAAAAATTACCAGCGGTTTAAAAAACAAATAATACACTATGTAACAATCTACCCCACCGTGAAGTTAGTTGTTACATCATATGGGACAAGTTGTTACAAAGTATAATTTGGCAGTACGTCTAATTAAAAAATATTTTAAGTACAACATACACAGTTCATGCAAACGTAGAAATCTCTACGGTACCGCAGGACACGTGGGCCTATCGTTTTCATGCGTACATATAGTGGGTAAATAAATGATTAGAACACGTAATAAAATTGCAATTATTTCCATATAATTCAATTATTTAAAAAGAAAATAGCTAACTCAACTTATCATTAGATACATTGTTTATTAAAGCCACCAAATCACTAAAGAAAAGTTTGAAAAAATCTTCTTATAAGCTAAAATAACAGATACTTTACCATTTGAAGACCACAGGGAAAAAAAGTGCAATGTCAATTCAAAAAAAAAACAAAAAAAAATGCACTCGGGAAAGATGTGAATCTATTATAGACTCTGTGATTGTGATTTTGGGGCAGGGGCAAGTATTAACTAGCACGCACTTAGACCATTCTACCGGGCCCATTGTACTGCCTCTACTTATCTATAGACTCTTCGTAACCTTCTTAAAAAACATCGATATTACGGCCGAGTGGCACGTAAAAAACCACGTTAGTGAAACAAAATATGAGAAATAAGCGAAAAAGTTTCCATCTAAGGACAAACATTGGTGGCCTGTTATAATTCTTGCTGACCAGAGTAAATATATAATTTTGGTGAATCAGACCGACGCGCTTATGGTATGGCGTAAAACTAATACTGAACTAAATCCACAAAATGAACACGATACAGTAAAACAAGCTAGAGATACCTTGATGGTAGAGGGTTGGGTATCTAGTATGAAGTGCAGAGGTATCTTGTGCAGGGTGGGAAAGTTAGAGTTTATATATGGAATTTTGGGCAAATATAAATAAGTGACTTTTTAGAAAATAATTTTTTGCAAAACGCCGAATAGATGGGTATTAAAAACACCTTTAAAATTCCACCAAGATAATAACGTTAAACACATTTGCTATTTAGTACAGAAATACCTCTGGTATAGATGTCCCGAAATATTACATCGTCCGCCACAGAGTGTCCCCATCTAAATCCAATAGAAAATTTATGGGATAAATTGGACAGAAAAGTGAGAACTACCCCTATAAATTTAAAACATGAATTACCCGAAAGACTGCAACAGGATGTAACAGATTTCTGTTACCCCGTTTTGGAACGATATTTTTCCTTTTCCTTTTTTAGATTGGTCATCAATAAATGTAACCATGTTACACTTTATGGCGACGAAAGAATTATTTATTTTCTGTTTATGTGAATTCATGGTATCATGACTCACAAATTATTATGAACTATGTATAATTTTTTATTTAGCGAGTTTTGTTTAGCAAAACTGATCTTTATTTTTGTATTTCTTCTAAAATAACTTTATCCGATATTTTTGAATCATTCTATTATAGCGTAATTTATAAACTTTAACGCCAGTACCATGTATGTCTTTTAAAATCACGAGAGATTTGCTTCATATTTCTACCATTCGTAAAGTCTCAATGTTCGAAAGATTATTAATCAATAGTTTTATGAATCTTAGCGCCTAAAGGGTATATGACCCATGAACCATTAGCAGCGAGCACAAATTTTTGCATCGAAATCCACCGATAATACAGTTTTCCTTTTTATAACTCGAATACGCGCAGCAGCTCAAGAGCGCAAAAAAATTAAAGGTTCGCCTAACACCGCTTGCATAGTAGAGACGTGAAATTTTCACTCTTCAAAAAATGTAAAGTTTTAATGGTTTTGATTAAAATTAACAAACCAAAGTTTAGTAGCTTTGACAAACAAGAAGTAACGCGTACGAGTGAAGTGTTGTATTTTAGCTTTTCACATGATCTGTATGATCAATAATCATTTTGGGAACATTTTGGGAAGAAACGATCGTTACCATTTCGAAATCCGGCTCCTAGCTGTCTAGTGCTACCATTGCATTGAAGTTATCCTTTTTTAACATTTGTTACAACTTCAATAACTGTGGGCAATCCGGAGAGTTGTTAGCAACCCCAATGAAGAAGGGACTCGATCACTCGAATACCAATCTGCGCAGAATTGTTCTCAACCAAGAAAATTTTAGCCATCTTGTAATTTCAAGAGCGTCCAAGTTGGGGAACATCTGTTCAAAAAACTTTCCAAAAAATTGCGTGCGATATTATAAATATCATCCCAAACACAGCTGAGGAATCTAAAATAAATCTGGTGGTATTGCATATCGAATTTAATTACTTTTTATTAATTCAGAAAACAATAGCTACATTCTTATGGTTTTTAACAATTTTATACACGTGTGTTCTTTCTAGACTACTTTTAAATCGAACATTTACCAACAGAAGTCCTGTTGACATTTATGAGGAACGGAGGCATGCCATCGAATCCGAACAAACTAAATAACGTAAACATCACGTTAGCACAAACCGTAAGTAGATCAAAGGATTACTTACTGTATAAATTGTATAATAACCAACCTATAAAGCACGTAGTAGCTAACTATCTTGTAACCTGCTTAATCAATTTTTGCCTACCTTCTGTAGGATTAGTAGTTAGTTTTTCCTGCTTTCGAGTAGCGGTAGAGCGTCTTTTTGCAACGCTAAAGTTTGATAAAGTAATAAAATTCATAGCCACACCAGATACGAGTGAAGATTCATCTCGAACAGCTCTCAGCAACATCATTGCGACATCAATTGATTCGCCGGATTGTTTTTGTATATAAATTTTTGTTCAACTATTATAAATCATTTACTGTGTGTACTCAAGAATCTGTCTATTTGTTTATAATTAATTATATGTTAGTTTTCATTAAACGTGTGTATTCTGAGCAGTCAATTTTATTTTATTTTAAGTTCCATTTTGTCCCGATAAAAGCAACTAGTCTAGCGAAAGCTTCTACTCGAGACTGGGGCCCAAGCAAAATAATTATTGTGCAGATCAAGGCCTCTTTTAAAAACCCACGACTACCGAAAGGTAACTCAGCATCTCCGACGCGGAGTAATTTCCAAGAGTTAGCTGCTCCATACAGTCCATCCACGAGCAAGACAAGTGGCAAGTGTAACCGAAACTATTTTGTAGCAACCGAGTTTCGGTCAGAACAAGGAATGGGCTCGTATACGAGTAAGTATCAAATATCTACAAGAGATTTTTTTTTGGTGATTTGGTAACCTTAATAATCAATGTATCTGATGGTAAGCAGACATGGCTATTTTCTTTTTCAATAATTGAATTACACGGAAATTATTACATTTTTATTAGGTGTCCAAATAATTTATTTACCCACTGTATATGGAATCTCGTTTTAAACTAATAATCAAATACGATCTCACTGATGATCTCGGAGCACGTTATTACATGTAACAACGCGCCCCTTGGTGATTGTAACAACCAGTGGCGGCTCGTGGGGTTCTACAGTGGTGGTGCCAGAATTTTTTCTTTTGATGAATTCATAAATTTAAGTCCAACCGAAAGAGATTTTTTCCGAATCCAAAGGAACTGTATACAGACTTAAATAGCAGTTTAAGGGGGTTACCTACTGTGAGCGATAAATTTTTTCGATTTTTTTTTATTACATAGGTATTTTTATAGTTTAGGGTCTTGAATATGTTTACAAAAAATATTAAAGTAAAATTCATCAAATTACCCGAATTATAACGGATTTTTTGTAATGGTGTTTATTTTGTACTTTATATAAAATATACAAAAATAAATTTAAGAAATTTAAGTTGTAGTTGTCTGTAATTGTCTTTAGGAGTCCAAAAAACTAAAAAAAAAATTTTAAAATTTGTTAAAAAAGGAAATTATTAAAAATCGACGTTTTAGTCCAACCTTAAAATCGAATTGATTGTGAAAAAGGAGCTTTAAAAGTTTTTTCTTACAAATTGCGGGATTACTGCCCTGTCTGGGGTTGATAACTAATTTACTATGTTTCTTATGGGTGCAGTTAATACAAGTTGTAATACAAATGTCAACTGACATATTTGCTGCACAAACAAATAATATTAGATACAAAATCCCTAAAATTGTTGGTTTTTTATCTATTTTGACTAAATTATTATACTAATTTTTATTTTAAAATGTTTTCAAAAGAATTTTGTTCTTTCAACCATAGTCATTTTTTAAAATTTTACATTTTCGAGGTTCCCACCCTAGCCTGGCATTCATGGAGAACAAAATGTACAAAAATTCGTATATTTTTGATAACTACGTCGGTCAAAAACATTGCGCCCGATTGGACAGTCACTTCGAAACATGAGTTACGCGTTGATCTATTACTTGCATAATTTCCAATACAACGCTTTGCAAAACTTTTAGATGTTACTTCAGACATGAATAAATAAGAATCCTAAATTTCAGCTCAATAGCTTAAACAGTTTTCTGAAATTTAATTCCTAAAAATCAGCTTGCCGGAAATGCAACAAGTTAAATAGAACACACTTCAGGATAAAATATTTATTACATTATTTATTAAATTAAAGAATTTTGCGTTACGAGCAAGTTGAGCAAATCCAAATTAAATTAGTATAAGAAATATTTTAAGAATATTGTAATTGTAATTTATAACATTGAGATAACATTTTTAATAACGTTAACGTTATTAGATTGCATGATAATAATTATAATATAACATCTATTCTAAAATTTAAAAAATAAGGAAAAGCACTTTTACTAAATTGCAGGATATATAAAATGATTTTTGAAATAACCAAATAAGGCAATGGTCTACCAAATTTTTGAATTTTAATCTTTTCCTCCAGCCAACATGAGCAAAAAGCTTACTTAAAATGTTATTAATTTTATTCATTATTAAATTAATATGTATTAACAAGTTTAATTAACTTCACTAATAATAAATTATCAGACAAATTATTTTTATAATTCAACGCGGTATTAATAATTGCACTTAATGAAATCAGAGATATTAGGAGATAGCCTCATACGGAACACTCGGCCGGTGTGGGTAGAATTGCTATCACGTACCCATATGCATCTCGCTACATTTACAGTAGTGGCTAGGAGTTGCGTAGCCACAATGAATTGGCTCGGTGTTGATAATTTATCTTATTGTAAAGTGCACATTTATGAAATAAAAATTACATATGTCTATACTATGTTTACGCTTTAATGTGAGAAAAATGTTTAAGATTAAACAATTTTTAAACAAAATTAAATATTTTTTGAAAATGAAAAAAAATATTTAAGGCCGTTTTGCCCAGCTAGTGCCATGGCTCTTTGGCTCATTATAACGAGCCGCCACTGGTAACAACTACCCCCATCAGGAATTAGTCAAATTATATTTTCTTTTGTTAATCTGCTCAGTTAAGCTTAAAATTTATTAGTAGAACTATAAGTAAAATATTATTATTTAACAAGCTATACCATTATAAAAATAGATTCGTGGCCATTTAGCTTAGCATATATAACAAGATATTGCATAAAAATTTCAACTCGTTTCACACATCTAAAATCAATTTTATGCAACTATTGTGTTTTGAATTTTAACTAGAATTTTTATAGTTCATAAATACTCGTAAGTGCTACTTGACTATTAGTAGTTGTAACTGTGTGAAGTTGAAGTCTTTTTAACAAAAACGACGACGATAATTTGCGATGTAACAACTTGCCACTGTAACAACCTATCCCACCCTCCCGTATAGAAAATTTTGCAAAACTTATATTATAAACTATCATGTGAGTTAAATGTGCAGCTAAAATAACTTACATTTGATTCTGTACAACAAGAACTCGCAAAAAGTTGATATTATTGGTAACCGACGTGTAGAGACTGTATTCATTCGAATCGCAGATATTTTCCGTTGTTGCTGGAGATGTACTCACAACACCTTTCACGAAGTACCTGTCTGTAATTTTATTCTTGAACACCAAAGCTCCACCACTATCACCACTACATACTGACATTCCTAAATTTTTATTAATATTTCCGTTACTTATACATAGCATTATTTAAGGCATCTCAAGATCGGGATCGGACATTTGACAGCGGCCATAATACCGCAGCCATATAACCGCCGTCGATATACCGCAAGACAGAATACCGAAAGCCAGAATTCCGCAGGGACAAAATGTCGCGAGCTAAAATACCGCAAGCATTAGATCTTGTAGAAGATTTAATGCTTGAAGTATTATCATTTTATATTGGTATTTAATAAATAAAAACGGATTACATTTTTAAATTATTTATATATTGATCAGTTTTTATAGTACCTATTAAACAAAATTAAGTTTTTAGGAAGTAGTATCATAAAATGTTCATACTTTTCATTATTTCATCATTTATGACTGAGTCTTCAGCTTTTGTGTATCGTCGGCGTTCAAGCAAAAGTCACTAAGTCCATTTTGTAGTTCTCAACCAATTGCGGATTTTTATACTGGTAAAAGTCACTAAGTATTACCAAGTATGCCTAGTGGTGTGTTACATAGGTGTAAATATCAACTTTATCATGAAAAACGTAATTTACTAGATGAATTGAATTTTAAAAGCTAATTATTACAAAACTATGAATTTGGACTTAATGATTTCTGCTTGTACGCCCTCGGTATATTCTTTTGAACATACAAAGGCAATGTCCGTTGTTGTATCTTTAGTTTTATTAAATTTTTGTTTAATTTGTGGCTAACATTTTTCAATTGGGCGAAATTCTGGAAGTTTGGTGGATTTTAATTTTTGATACAGTATTAATTTAATTTGATGAATAAATTCTATGCACCGTTGTGTAACTGGTAATTTTAAAAAGGGTAGCAACGCTTCTTAAGACATTTCGATAAATAAATTTCCGTATTTATCAAACCTATCACGAAAGGTTTTTGTTGTTAGCTTCTTGGCCTTAATTAATTAAACGCCTTTTGGATCGCTCATAACAATTTTATTAATAAACACAACACTAAATTACAAAGGTCTTCAAGTACTCCTAGAACAAATGAGAAAATGTAGCCTGAAAACAGTTTCTTACTTACAATGTGTAATAGCAGTTGCAACAAGAAAAACAAGTACTTCGTACTTGTAATGTGTACCTATTTGCTCAGTTGCTTTTATACATATCATCTTATAAGATTAATAACTTAGTAAAATGAGTAGGTAAACTTTAAACCACCATAAGAATTTAACATTAAAAAAAAATTGTTTATGAATAGTTCAGTTTATGAATAGAATAATAGTTACGAAATTTCATAGTACCTACTATTAATTGTACTGTTAAAAGCTTTACTATTCTTATTGCATTTAGTTTATGAGGTTTTATGCAAGAAATTTAAGATTTTCAAAATATTCTGAGAAAGGTACATTAGTATAAATTTAACAAATGTACGAATGCTATATTTTTTTGTACAAAAAACTTATTTATAATATTATAGTTTATTTCTAAAATAATGCTCATCAATTAATATTAAAATAACATAATAGGGATAGGGAGTTACGTTGTTTCTTATATTAGAATGGAATAGAACATTTTTAACAGTAGTGTAAAACCCAATTTATTGTATCACTAAATCAGTAATAAAACTCGGCGCTCCGCGCCTCGCAAAGGGGCTACGCCCCCTTGACCCCCCAAGGATGCTCCCCCCCTGGACCCCCGTGTTCCTTCTATTTTAGTCTCCAACTAATATCTTTAACATGGAACATGTTTTTCGGTACTAAACCGTTTATCATAATTTTCCTCGAGATTTAGGGGTGCCTATCTCGTTTCTTCTTCTTACTGTTTCCGAAGTGCGGCGTAGTTGTGTAACCGTGTTGGTTATAATATGATAATCCCTTAATTTTTGCGTTGGTAATAAAAATTTACTATATAAGCAAATTTTCTTTTTTCGATCGGTTTCGGATTTAAATTTTTGGTAATAAAAATGTTGTTATTGAAAATTCATTATTGTGAATGCGAAGATGTTATTCGATAATCTACTCTATATTCAAATTATAAACTATAAATTTGAATTATACATGTGGTGCCGATTTTTCGTGTCGATTTTTGGTGTCGGTTTTTGGTGTCGATTTTTGGTGTCGATTTTTGGTGTCGGTTTTTGATGTCGGTTTTTAATGACGGTTTTTGGTGTCGGTTTTTGGTGTTGGTTTTTGATGTCGGTTTTTGGTGTCGATTATTGCGAGGTAACGACCGTAAAAACATGTTCCATGTTAATAATAAAATAAGTAATAAAAAATTTCGACTACCTTGTGTTGGTACCTTGGTTGTGCAATCTCCCTATACGAAGAAACAGATATACAAAAGAAAATCGAAAAGTTTAAATACATAAATGGAACCATTAAAAGAACATTCTAGAACAGAAGTAGCCAGAATACGGCATTAAAGTTCTACAAAACAATTTCACTACCAATTGTAACATGTGGAAGCGAAACATGGACGCTAACAAAAGGTTAAGAAAAGCGCTTACAGACCACATAAATGAGGTTCTTGAGGGAGATTGCAGGATACAAGAGGGTTGCTCGAAAGCGTAATACGGATATCCGAAACGAGTTAAACATATCCAGCCTAAATGACCGCATCAAGAACTACAGGAATAATTGGAAACAACACCTTCTAAGAATGACCAACGAACGGATACCAAAACAAATATATAAATATATTCCATGAGTCCAAACAGGGCGCCGGGCATTGACAACCTCACGTCTGATATATGCGGCGTGGTCGCGGAGGCCTACCCTGAATTCATTACTAAACTAATGAACTCGTGCCTGACAACCGGCCACTTTCCGAAGCCGTGGAAGAGTGCCTATGTGAAGATCTTGCCCAAGCCGAATAGGTCCGATCCAACGGACCTATCGGCCTTTAGGCCCATAGGACTATTGCCCGTCTTCGGAAAGCTGCTGGAAAAGCTGTTCACCAAGCGTTTAATGTATTTTGGTGTTCAGCGTCAGGCATGGAGTCCTAAACAGTATGGATTCAGCGAACAGACCTCTACGATCAACGCCCTGCATGATGCTATATCGATTATCCGCCGTGAGAAAAGTCGTAATTGTCTGGTACTTGGTGTATCCTTGGATATCAAAGCGGCGTTCGACAACGCTTGGTGGCCAGCGCTATTCAACAGACTGCGAAACATTTCATGCCCGCGGAACATATATAACTTGATTAAAAGTTATATCGCCGATCGGTCTGTTGAGCTGGCCTACGCTGACGGGAAGTCGCGCAAGACCATGACCAAAGGATGCATCCAAGGCTCTGTTTGCGGACCTACCTTTTGGAACATTATACTGGATGAACTTCTCGATGTAGGTTTACCGGAGGGATGTCATCTGCAAGCATTCGCGGATGCCGTCCTTCTAATCGTGAGTTCGCCCAGTGTAATGCAGATGGAAAGTCGTGCCAACGCAGCTCTACTTGCGATCAGTGAGTGGGGCGCAGGTGTTAAATTAACATTTAGCGCTCCGAAAACTCAAGCAATAGCCTTCACTCCAAAAACCAAATTTTGTAGAATTTCCTTCGGCAACACTGTTTTGACTTCTAGGTCTTATTTTAGATCAACACTTGAAATTCAATGAATACGTTCGACACATCACAGTCAAAGCCAACAAAATTTTTAAATCTTTATGTCGGTTCGTACGGCCCACGTGGGGTATTAATCCACGAAATGTGGATATGACCACGCGGTCATCGAACCGACCATTACTTACGGTTCTTTTATTTGGAGTGGAGTGCTAAGATACAAGTACGTGCTGGGTTGGTTGCGATCTTTTCAGCGGGCATTCGCCGTCAGGGCTACGCGCGCATTTCATACGGTCTCGGCAATATCTGCGTTGGCCTTAGCTGGATTTACTCCAATCGAGCTAAGGATAAAGGAGATGGCAAGGGTAGAGCAAGTGAAAATGGATGGTACTTTCGATCGACTTCCGGACGACGTCGTTTTGCAAAATCGTACGTCGCCAGCGGAGATGTTACATCCCCGCTATAGACAAACGATCAGTTTCGTAAACGCAAACGACTCGCTGGAAGTCGATCGAATATGCGACCAGGTCGATGTTGCTATATTTACCGATGGCAGCAAGCAGGAAGGTGGGGAGGTCGGCGCGGCAATCGTCATATACCGTGAAGCTCGGCAAGAGACCCACAAGTACCAGTTAAACGGTACTTGTAGCGTGTTTCAAGCCGAGTTATATGCGATTGACGCCGCCCTGACTTGGATCTCCCCCAGGAGGTTACACTCAGTGTGTATTTTCTCCGACAGCCTTTCTTCGCTTGTTACCATCGCTAATAGGAGTAGCACCGTACCTTTGGTCACCTCCATCCATCGTTCACTGCTCAAACTGAAGGACCAAACGATCATCAGATTTGCGTGGGTAAAGGCTCATTGCGACATTGAAGGGAACGAGGTTGCAGATCAATGTGCCAAAGACGCGGCTGTTTCACACATTCGCATGGCATACAACCACTTCCCTCTAAGTTACGCAAGAAGGGTGATTCGCCTTGAGTCGGCATGTACTTGGGATACCGAATACAGAAATGCCGTCCAAGGTTCGACCACCCGGCAGCATTTACCTACGCTACATGATGTTCGCTTGTTCCGAAGTGCCGTTGATACCTCCTTTGAAATGACGCAGATATTGACGGGTCACTCGTTTGTGCGCGAGTATCTATACAGATTCAAGATCAGTCCTGTTGATGTGTGCCCCTGCGATTCAAAAAGTAGGCAGACTCTGCATCATTTATTGTCTTCCTGCCCGAAATACGTCCTACAACGCCACTCCTATACCTTACACTGTTCTTTCGTAAATATTTCACCTTTCAACATTTCAGAAATAATTTCTAATAAATCTATAACTATATTTTTTATAACTTTCTGTAAATCAATCATAAACACCCTAAAACAATTTAACACCCCCCCCTTAGTCTGCCTAAAATGGATTTATGCTCAACCAACAACCAAATTTATTAAACTTTAACTTTATTTCATATTTCAATTTATGTTCACATTTTATTCATTCGTTCATTCACCTACAGCCGCTGCCGTGGTAGCGCCTTAGTTTATTTTTATCATAATCAATTTAATTGATTATCAAATATTATTAAATTCACCCACATTTGTTATCATACCCATTCATCACTACCATTCTATTGTTTTTATTAATTGTTAAGTTTTTATAATGTTATATTGTTATCTTATGTATCATCTTGCATAAATATACTCCCCCTTCAGGTGGATAGCCTAAAGGGGAAACAGGAAAAAAACATATATAAATATAAACCGAGAGGGAAGAGAAATATAGGTCGACCCAAAAAAAGATGGAACGATCAAGAGTGACGTAACGGACAGTATGTCCAACACGTGCGGATAATAACGATAATAAAATATTAAAAAAAAATTTTCGTATGATATTTTATATCACGGTATTCTAGCTTGCGGTATTATATCTTCGCGGTATTTTAGCTCGCGGTATTTTATCTTTGCGGTATTTTTGCTGCGGCTTTATGGCCGCGGCATTTCGACCGCAGTCAAATGTCCTAGACCGTCTCAAGATACCCTAAGTTGCAAAGGTGCCGCTTATAATACTTGCCATTGTTTATGTAGCCACCACAGAGCTTATCTTGTGTGATGTATTTTCTGAAACTGACTGGTACTTCCCTAAAGCAAGTACTAAATGCCACATAGGGTACAATCAGTTCTTTTAATTCTTCCGAAAGTTCTCTACCTTTCTCCGTGTAACCCCAACCAGTAACCTTTAACATAGTTTATTTATTATTATTCATTATTGTTTTAATAAAATTCTCCAACTCACTATGCCACTGGTGTTTAACAAAAAATCTACATTTTGATATTCTTCTTGTAATTCAATACATACAGGTTGAACAGCTAAAGATATTTTGAACGGATGTGACAATATTAAAATCGCTATATCTAGCGCATAATTATTTATAATTCCTGTATATCTCTCTGGAATGTATATGCTAAGTACCTGGTAAATACGTAATATAAAACAATTTAAATTGCAATCCTTAAATAATTGTACCATCATACATTTGAATATTGAGCTAACTGATCCCTATTGTCATCATAATAACGAAAAAATTTTCCAGCAGCTATTAAGTAATCAGTAGCTAGATTCTTGTTTCCTGAATGATCCGTTACGCAATGAGCAGCTGAAAATTGAAACTGACTTTATGTAGGTATATAACGCTATTTAGAATAATTTATTATAGAAAAAAATCATACCAGATAATATTATATTTTGCTGTATAATTGATCCACCACATAATAGTTCCTTATTAGCACTATAATAAATTCCAACCTGCCAGGGATAGTCTCCAATGGTAACGTTGCGACCTCTAACTATGTTAGCTTTGCCTTTAGGATGCTTTATACCACAAGCTAAATGGGAGAGAAAATTAGTGTTTGTAATTTTTAGTATAATATTATAATGATAAATATTTGTTGCAATAAAAACTTACTTGGATAACATTGCGATATTGGAGGATACCATTTATTTTCCCTACATATCCGCAAAGGACTTTTTCCTAACCCCGTGTCTTCATATAACGATTTGCACGACAATGTTGCTATTGTTCCCGTTACAGGATTAATACAATTTTTTAAGGGTATATTGTCATATGTACATTTAACGGTAGTTGTCTTAGTTGAAATTAGAGATGAACAAGTACCTAAAATATTGGCTTTTCTTTGAACGTGATTTTTTGAATTTTATATTTATCACGTTTGAAGAAAACGTAACGTAAATTTAAAAAAATGTCAGTAATGTTCTTATAAATCAAAATCGTATTTGATAGAAAAACAGTATGCGTTGTGCCTCACTTTCAGTATGAAATATTTCTAGTTTCCAATTTGGATAATCGAAGTTTTGATGTCTTTCAATCTTACCGCAACTTTCGTATTACGCACCAACACTCAGCAATGCTTTAGCATGTTATTGACTATCGAATTTTGATTATCAAAAACTATTTCCTCACATTGACAGTAATGCGGTGGTAAATCGCGGTTACCTGCTTTTGTCAAATCTCATGACTACGAACAGATGTAGTATGTATATGCAGAAATATGTATCTTACGTTAGTAAGAGATACGGATAGAACGTGAACTTGGTGTTTGACAGATACTTGCAATCTTTCACAAAAAATGCAACACATGATTGCTGAATAAGCTATTGACGCGTTGTTAAATGTTCTCGGAGAGGGGAATTCGCAGGCTGGCATAGCTCAACCTCTCAAGTTACCTTGCTACTACTGGTTATAACATTTTTTGGGCTTCGGCTGATGGTAATAGACTTAGGTCGGGGTCAATGATACAGATTGTATCACAAAATCAAAATGCATGGCAGAAAGGCAGAAACTTTTACTAAACCAGATGTCCGGCTATCATCATCTCCAGCATAGCCTGCTCTGTAAAATCTCACGAGGAGGTTATTAAAAAATTTAAAAATTCGATTTCGTTCAGGAGGCGGAACTATGCCCCTAACATCACAAAACTTTCGAATCACAACATAAAAATTTCTGTAGATAATGAGGGGCAAAAAGAGGACATTAATAACACCCTAAGTACTCAAACGAACCTGAAAGTTGAAGAGCCAAGGAAACTGTACCCATGTGTCATTCTCAAGGGCGTTCCTCGGGACGTCAAGGAGGATGAACTGATAGAAGTGATCCTTGGCCAGAATGAGAGGATTAAATCCAACTACCAAATTAAAGTGACTTAAAAATCAAATTTAATAAAAGCAATCGGAACTGTAATTTATACAACGTCGTACTGGACACCAACCCAGCGATATACAGCGTGGTGACCTCTCTGGGTAGGGTCAATGTGGACCACGATCGTGTACACGCGGAGGAGTTTCTGAATATAAGACAGTGCTTCGGGTGCATGCGATATGGACACACAAAAAGATTCTGCACAGAGAAGTCACCATGCTGCTCTCAATATGCTGGTAGTCACACTTACCAGGAATGCACCCACAACAACGACCGGGAACTGAGAAAATGTGTTAACTGTGTCAATTCTAACACTAAAAACAAAACAAAATATGATATAATACACTCTGCTACGTCTACGAGTTGTAATATTTACAAAATTATGGAGGGCAAGCTCAGGGAAAAGATCGAATATGGGTGGTAAGGCTATAAATGTTGTAGAGTGTAATCTAATGCGCTCTTACGCCTCTTTTCGTGAATTCATGACTTACTTCATGCAGAGCGACAGAAATGTCGCTCTGCTTACGGAACCGTACGTAGGACGAATCAACCAGGTAAAAGATGTGGACGGCGTATACGTCTTCCAGAGTAACAGGAATAAAAACAACAAACCTAGAGTCAAAAGCTGAATCCTGGTCAAGCAGAGTTTGGGAGCGGCGTTGGGCATGTCCCAATACTGCGACACAAACCTCTGCGTGATCAGGATTAACTTCAAACAGCGATTCTTGTACTTTGGAAGCGTGTACGTCGAGCCAGATCATGACGACAACGATACTCTGGTAAACTTGAACAACTTCCTTGTTAACACCAAAGGATCGCACGTTGTTGTCGGCGGGGACCTTAACGGTTCGAATCCCGCTTGGGGCTCGATCAATAGCGATAAACGCGGAGATGATGTTCTGAGCATTGCATGTTCTCACGAGTTGGATATATGCAATGTTGAAGGTACATCGACATTTGAGGTTGTCAGGAATGGCAGACTCCTATCGTCGGTCATAGATGTCACATTGGTCTCCAAGAGCATCACCGTCCGTTTGTCGCTGTGGACTATCGACAAATCAGTCTGTCAGTCATCTGATCACAATGCTATTACATACAAAATTTTAGTAGATGACCGTATAAACACAGTTATCGAAACTTCAACGTACCTATTTCGAAACAAAATCGCCAATTGGCAAAAATTCAAACAAGAATTAAAAATTAACGTTTTAGCATCTAAATTATTATCTACAAATTTCGAAAATATTTCTTCAAATGACTTAGACCTCACAGTGGAACAACTCACTGAGGACATACGCAAATCATGTTTCTCCTCAATGAAAATACGTGGAAACTCTAAACCGTATAACCCGTGGTGGTCTAAGGAATTGGAAGATCTGAAAAAACAGTGTATCAGGATTCATCACCGTATTCACTCCGGACTTCGACAAGGCCTTGATCTTTCATGGCTTTTAGAAGACCAAACGGGGCTAAAACGAGAATACCCTGACCTGATACGCTCAACTTCTACAAAATATTTTAGAGACTTTTGTAATAGGCAACACCAGGAAAGTGTGGTGTCTCTGACTAACAGACTCATTAAAGATGTGTAACGAATTTTTTGCCCATTAAATTCGTTCCCAATAATTATTTATTGGCACTTCTCGCTCCATCTAACGGTCGAACTGGGAAGAGGGACTGGAAAGGGAGATAAGAGGTTCCATCGGCGCAAAAGACAGTCTTGGGTGAACCATTGAACGAGCAACACGCTCTTGTGTCAATTTTTGAAGCAAGAAGGCGGGTGTAAATTTTTTTCACACACCAATGTCGATTTGTATGGCTACTGTGGAAAAATCATGGGCTTTTGGGTTACCTAAGTTGCGGATATGGAACGTAGATATTCTTAATATCTTCGTTCTTGTGTTGGAAAATGGTGAATTTTCCCCATATCGCACGTTTCTTGATCGGATCTGCTGCCCATACTGCTTCTGAAGGTTTTGGTATCCCGTCGGAGTGGTGAGTAACATTTATGTTATTAGATTGTTTCACAGTGGTTTATGCTGATCGACTTGGCCCGTTTTGTTCCGTCCACCTGGAGTTCGCTTTTGTTTAATTCACCCTTGGCTGATATGTATTTTTTTGATGTCTTGTTTTATAGGTTTTCTTTTGCCTTGCATTTTTTTATTAGAACGTTTTTGGCCGAAATAATCGTTAAGTCGCAGGTTTTACCTTTCTGCTCGACGTGATTAAGGTAATGTAATCTGACGTTCGCATACTTGGATTATAATGCCAATGTTTGAATTTGATATTTGGAAAACTAATTAATTATTGTATTGTATTATTATGTTTTATTCGATTGAGTTTGAACTGTGCATTTTATTCACTAGGTAACATCGAACGGCGTTGGTCAATTGCATTGGCATAAGAATTCCTACGCGTTTGACATGGGTTCAAATCTTGTATTTGAAATTCTATGCTGAACAATTTTTTTTGTGGTTATTTTTGGTTTTATGTTTTTTTAGACCTACTTACTGGCTCACGAATAAAAGCAAAATAAAAATGCAACAGAATGCATACTGTTTATCTACTATATTATTTGAAAAACCTAAAATACGATGGTGATTAAGATCAATTTTCAAAACTTTAACCACAAATCCACCGTTTGCTGTTTTTGTGACTTCTATATAAAAATTGAAACTGTTGATGAATAAATGAAATCTAAAGATCTATAAATTTATGCTATGAAATTGCATCAACTAATTTTTAGTTGGATGCCTCTAGGTATTACAATATAATATGTAAAGTACTACAATCTTAGATTTAAAAAATTACTTACGGATGCATGCCGTTGGCGGTTGATTCCATAAACCATCTCTACAAATTGAATTGTTGGATGCAAAATGATTTAGGATATACCCTTTATTGCAACTTATTTCTAATATGCTAAGGTCTTTAACATAATATCCAGGTTCGTAGCGTGATTCAGATTGTCCCAAAATTGTATATTGAGTATTATCTGGATTAATTGGAGTCAGGCACCATTTACTAAAATGATATAATCAGGTGGAATGAAATTTAATCAAAGACACTTTTTCAAATACTGTTATTGTAGTTAAAGTTAACGTTTGTTTATATGCTATGATTGTTTTCATAATATCCTATTTATGTTAACTTGAAAAATTAGCGAAGACATTGACAATTAACTTAAAATCAAGTGGATCTTTCGTTGAACTTTATTAGATTCATTTAAACTTCTTAATACTTACTCAGTTTGGCGTATATACCTTGTTACCATTTTTGGTGGAAATTCATAATAAGTACGATTCGCAAATTCAATCGAATCTAAAATAAGTTAAAGACATTAGTAAGTATTTTTAATGTCATTGCATAGGGTCAGAACGGGCAAATGCGAAACAATGTAATATAACTTTTAAACCACTTAAAAAGATAAATTAAAATGTTGACGTTTTTATTACAAAACCTGTCTGCTACGGAATCTACAGATTATTCGCTTTGGAAAGCAATAAAAAATTTAACTAAATCACAAGAAGGCAATCTATCAATTAAAAAATAGACGGCAACTGAGCAAGGAGCAATTCAGAAAAAGCTCACTTATTTGCTGAACATCTATTTGAAGTCTTCAAGAAATTCAAAACAGAAATTTCTTATGAAGAAGACGAAAAAATAATGCAATTTCTTGGCTCATTCGATCAGTTGGAAATGTCAACCAAACTCTTCAAAATAATATAAATCAGATCAATGATAAACAACAACGTAAACTCCAAAAAAGCTCCTGGGTATTGCAATGTACCCCATTACAATTATTATATCTGTTCAAGCCCACGAATGGAAGCCAATTATTTATGCAATGTACCTTGCACTATTATTTTTAATTTCATATAATAGAATATATTATGGTTCTTCAAATTAATCTATTGTGATTAATGCTATAAACTTGGATGAAATTTAATTGAATGGTTTAATAAAAATTTTGCTTGTGATCCTCAAAATATATCGCTGTTACGACTCTGAACTTTTGTCACTTAATTTTCTTGCTATAGTTGTTACTGTGGTGAAATTAAAACATCTCTGTGTTTATATTCCATGGTTTATATAAATTATCAACCAGTGAACACAAATTAGGTTTAACCTGTACATATTGTGGACATAAGTTAAGTATCTGGGATTACACCTAGATAGAAGGCTGACCTGGCAAAAACATATATTTACGAAAAGGAAGAAAATTACGAAATTTGTACTGGTTGATAAGCACAACATCAAAACTTACAACAGAAAAACAAACTGCTGATCTATAAAATTATTATAAAACCAATATGGACCTATGGGATCCAGCTTTGGGGCTCTACGTGCAACTCAAACATAGAAATACTTCAGCGCTTCCAATCAAAAGTTTTAAGAATTATTGTTGATGCCCCTTGGTACGTCACAAACTAAATAATGCAGCGTGACCTGGAAATGACAACAGTTCGGGAAGAAATTGCAAAGTTTTGTAAAAAAAATACTATGAAAGACTGGAAAGCCATCCAAATCCACTTGCTGAAAAACTCAGCCACAATAACGGCAGTGAAGTCAGTAGATTAAAGAGGTTTAAACCCTGTAGTGTACTTTAGTTTTGGGGTTGGTAGGGGAACTCGCATTATGAGGTTGGCGCTAGTGCTGTAGTGTGTGAAGCACAAATGGTTTATGTAATAAGTAATGGAATAAAGATATTATAATTGTAGTAGTATTTTATTCGTAGTGACTACGAAATATTACAGTGGCGACGAGGTTAAAATTCACGCGGTTAGCTTGGTTGAAGGTGAACAGGTGGTAGAAACCAAAATGGTGACGGCCCTAATCGGTGGTATCAAGGAATTTAAAATGCAAATGGATTGGAAAATCTACAAGGCTAAGTTAACACAGTTTTTTATAGCAAATTCGATTGAGGATGATATTATTAAACGATCGATACTATTAAGCAATCTTGAAGAAGAGGCGTATTTGTTGTTACAAAGTTTGTGCGTGCCAATAGAACCGGAAAGTAAAACTTTTAACGATTTGATTAGTGCGTTCAATGGTCATTTTTTACCAATTAAGACATATTACCCTGAGAGATTTAAGTTTTATAATGCTAAACGTGATGAAAATGAAAGTGTGGCAGATTGGGCAGCTCGTGTACGAAATTTGGTAGCCAAATGTCAGTATGACTGTCAAGTTTTAAAAGTGGTTGTAACCGATAAATTCATAATGGGGTTAAATAATAAAAAGATGATGGACAGATTATTTGAAGAGGATGCTAGTAAAATGTTATTGGAGTCAGCAATTAAAATCGCACAAAATCAAGAAGCGTCGGTACGAAATTACGAACTGGTGGATAGTAGCAGACAAATAAAGGTAGAAAACGAAATTTATAAGATAGACAAGAGCGAGGAAGGGACGAAGAATGGAAGAGGCATCGAAAATATGAAAACGGCTTGTACGGTATGTGGGTATGCCAATCATAATACATTTTTTTGTAGATTTCGAAACAGCAGCTGTTACGTTTGTGGTCGAGTGGGACATTTGGCAAGAGTTTGTAAAAGTAAAAATGCTAGGCAGAATAAAACAGAGGTCGGACACTATTTTATGACGGGGGAACCGAGGCTCGAGGAAACTTTATTTAATATCGGAGAAGGTAACAATGTTAAACCTATTTTCGTTTGTGCAAAGTTCAACGACATTCCACTAAGATTTGAATTGGACACTGGCGCATCTTGTTCAGTAATATCCACGGATTTTAAAGATAAATATTTCAGTAAAATACCGTTAATGAGTAACGATAAAATTATTTTCAATTATGATGGAAATGAAATGAATCCGGTTGGTAAGATACCGATTTCGGTGGACTTTAAAAATGTTGCACGGAACTTGTTTTTGTACGTCATTAGGGGTTCAGGGCCACCATTACTGGGGCGCGATTTTTATTATAGATTTAAATTACAAATAAATCATTTGAGAAGTGAAAATATTGAAGAGATTAAAAACAATTTAATTTCTAATTATCTAGAAGTATTCTCTGATAAGTTGGGACTTTTTAATAGAGGGAAAATTTCCATTAAATTAAAAGAAAATGTTGAACCAAAATTTTACAGGGCCAGGCCTTTACCCTTTGCGCTTAAAGAGAAGGTGGAGGCGGAAATAGATAAGTTGGTAAAGTTAGGAATATTGAGGCAAATAGATTTCAGCTCTTGGGGAACACCAATCGTTCCGATATTAAAAAAGGACGGTTCCATTAGAATTTGTGGAGATTATAAGGTTACATTAAATCAAGCAATGATTATTGATCAGCACCCGTTACCTCGAATAGAGGAATTGTTTATAAAATTACAGGGGGGTGAATATTTTAGTAAGCTTGATTTATCTAATGCATACCAACAAATGCAATTGGAAGAAGAGTCACAATTGTTCACTACCATAAGCACACACAAAGGGTTGTTTAAATATACACGGTTACCGTATGGTGTGGCCTGCGCTCCGGCAAAATTCCAAAGAATTATGGAATCAATATTGGAAGGGTTACAAGGGGTGGTTTGTTTTTTAGATGACATAGTGGTCGCAGGTGCCACAAGGGAAGAGCACTTGAGTAGATTGAAAGGAGTGTTAGACATCCTAAAAAGTTGTGGATTAAAAATTAGAAAGGAAAAATGTGAAATATTTAAAAACTCTATACATTACTTAGGCCATGTAATAGATAGAGAAGGGTTACATACCACAAAAGATAAAGTTGAAGCGATTTGTGAGGTGAAACCACCTACGGATATCACAAGTTTAAAGTCATTTTTAGGGTTGGTCAATTATTACAATAAATTTATACCCCAATGCTCGACTATTTTGAGGCCATTATATGATCTGTTAAAGAAAGGAAATAAATTCATATGGAACGCGGATTGCAGAAGTGCGTTCGAACATGTAAAAAAAATATTATGCTCATCGAAAGTTCTTGTCCACTATAATCCGAAGTTGGCCGTGAAATTAACGGTGGACGCGTCGTCATGCGGAATGGGGGCGATCTTATCGCATGTTTTTCCCTCTGGGGATGATAGACCTATAGCGTTTGCATCACGGAGTTTAAATGACAGCCAAAAGAATTACTCGCAAATTGAGCGGGAAGGGTTGGCGATCATATTTGGGGTAAACAAATTTTACCAATACCTGTCGGGCAGAAAATTTACCTTGGTCACCGACCATAAACCGTTGATTACAATTTTTGGTCCTAAAAAGGAAATTCCCACATTATCAGCAAACCGACTGCAGCGTTGGGCGTTATTCTTGTCCAATTTCAATTATGATATTCAATATGTCAAATCGGAAGGTAATAATGCAGATTGTTTTTCACGCATGCCATTGAAAAACGTTTATTTTGATGAAGGGAGCACTTCATACATTAAATTGATAAGTACAAACAATCATTTTAGAATAGATTGCGAAGTAGTTAGGAAGGAAACAATGAAGGATAAATATTTAAGTAAAGTAATTGCCTATACAAACAAAGGGTGGCCAAAGAAGGTTACGGGGGAATTAAAAAAATATATGTATAACAGAAACAAGTTCAGTGTAGAGAAGGATTGTCTGTTGTTCGGCCAAAGGGTGGTCGTACCATTGACATTGCAGAGCAGATTATTGCGCGAATTACATTCATCCCACATGGGAATCGTTAAAATGAAAAGTTTGGCTAGGTCCTACATGTGGTGGCCGAGTATGAATGCGGATATTGAAGGGGTGGCCAGTAATTGTGAGAATTGCTTGCCATTGCGACAGAGTCCACCGAAGTCGATCCTTGCAAACTGGGAATACCCGAGTAGACCGTGGGAGAGAATTCACATTGATTACTTGGGTCCAATTTTCGAGAAGAGTGTTTTGGTCGTTGTCGATGCACATACGAAATGGCCGGAAGCTTTGGTGGTACCAAGCACAAATGCGCCCGCGACGATCTCTGCATTACAGGGGTTGTTTTCGAGATTTGGGTTGCCCGAGATAGTAGTGTCCGATAACGGTAGTCAGTTTAAATCAGAGTTGTTCCAAACATTTTTATATAACAACGGTATTGCTTTTAAGTGTAGTGCCCCCTATCACCCGGCAACAAACGGAGCAGCAGAAAACATGGTAAAAACCATTAAAGCTTATTTATATAAATTGGATAAAGGAAATACTGGTGACTTGCAGTTACACATTAATAAATTTTTGTTTGATTATCGTAATACGAAACATTGTACAACTGACAAGTCACCGGCGGAGTTGATGTTTGGCAGACCATTACGTACTCGTTTTGACTTGTTAAAAACCAGAAATAAAAATTATATTGTAAACCACAGCTTAGTTGATAGCGTAAAGAAATGCCAACAGCGGCAACAATTGAATTATGGGGGGAATAGATATAAAAGATTTTTTTTGCACGATACAGTTGCCGTTAGGGACTTTAGATTTAGTAAACCTTCTTGGATAAGAGGGAAGGTGGTTGAAATATTGGGGTCTAGAACGTATTTAGTTGCCTTGCCCAGCCTAGACAATGTCAAAGTTAGGAGACATGTTAATCAAATGTTGGAACTAGCTGAAGGGGCTAGTATGGTTCAAAATAGTGAAGGGGGAGATGAGGCAACTGAAAACGTTAACAGTGAGCAGACAGGGTCACAGTTAAGTAGGGATGTGACTACTCCCAACAGAACCAAGTCGAGATCTTGTTCACCACCCTTAAGACGGGGAACTCGACTGAGAAAACAAACTGTTAGATATTAGTTTTAGTTTTAAGTGGGTTAATGATGTACATATTTAAGTGGGAAGGGATGTAGTGTACTTTAGTTTTGGGGTTGGTAGGGGAACTCACATTATGAGGTTGGCGCTAGTGCTGTAGTGTGTGAAGCACAAATGGTTTATGTAATAAGTAATGGAATAAAGATATTATAATTGTAGTAGTATTTTATTCGTAGTGACTACGAAATATTACAAACCCCCTGATCTTAAAACAAGATTTGGTGAATAAGCTCGGACATTCTGTGTATACCGAACACACTTATTATTTGTTGTTATTTAGCCCTGACTAACATTGTAGGTTGTGATTTTTAAGGGAGTGAGTCTCTGGATCCACTCTCACAGGATGATTTATTGAATTTATTTCAAAATATTTACTGAATGTTTATTAAAAACAGATTGTAAATTAGGTATAAATAAAGTCAAAAAAACCTTTAATCTTCAAATTTCACTTCATTACAAAATTATGTTGTAAAATTCCTTTAATTATTTTGGTACAGTTTTCTTTTTTTATTCCTGTAGTGCCTTATCCTGGAGAGAAAATAGCATATATGATGCGTACAGAAACGATCCATTGCAAATTCACTTGCTAAAAGTAGGGAACGAAGGGATTTTACAATTTTAGGAATTATACGGGTAGTACTTGCTACCTAACAGACTTGGTTGCACAGCAAATGTGCGAGTTGAAGACCTTGTTTACTAGCTGCATCAAAAAAATGAACAAGAAAGGGTGGTAGTAAATTAGTTAACAACCCCAGATGCTGGGAAGAAAGCCGCAATTTGTAAAACAAACTTTTAAAGCTACTATTCAAAAATCAATTCGATTTTGGGGGCGGACCGAAACGTCGGTATATCTTTTAACAACTTTCTTGGTTCTTTGGACTCATAAAAAGGCAAAAGACAATCATAGACAGCTGCAACCGACATTTGTTAAATTTAGTTTGTATATTTTGTCTAAAGTACAAAATACAATAAAGTAATTTCGTTTATGATTTAAAAAGTTTTAATAATAAACACCATTGCAGGAAATGCGTTATAATTCGGGTAATTTGATGAATTTCACTTTAATATTTTCGGACACATTTTTAAGACATCAAACTATAAGAATATGTAAAAAAATCGAAAAAATTTATCGATCATCTAGGTAACCCCCTTAAGTACTTCATTCTCTCACAACGGCTAACTAAGTCACGAAAACAGTCACCGACGGCTACTGCTCCTAACCGACAGGGTTGCAGTTAACAGCCACGGCTACTACTCACAACCGACATGGTTTCTATGGGGAGGGTGATGTAGCGATGCTAGAATTAGTCACGAAATATAGAAGTTCCGCTCTACATAAACGAATAGCTTCGGCAGCGCAGTTGTTAGAGCGTGCGTATTCATAGCTAATACGCCTGGGTTCGAATCCAAGTTGAGGAACATATTCTTCAGCATACCATCTTACTAAAAACTACTACAAGATTTATGCCGAAAAGTAGTAAGAAATTTCATGAACAGGTTGACTGCCATGGCAGACACCGGTGTCTGCTGTGAACTACAAAAGAAAACTTGCTATATGTTAACTGGGTCTGCAAACATATGAAATATATAATAGTGAAGTGTATAGATGTTAACAAGTAAAAAATATTCCAACAAGTACTGTTAAACTTTCATATTTAGTTATTACATAAACAAATACATAAAACAAGACAAATTTTGTGTTGTTCACCTTGGCAGTCAACCTGTTAAAGGAGCGGAAGCCTGCAGGGCTGGCCATGGCAGCCATTTGACCGATATCATTATTCATGTTTAATGTCAATGCCTTAACATAATATTAAAATAAAACTAGCGGCAAATTTTCAAAATTCAATGTGTTTTAATTCAAATTTAAATTGTTACCCCCAATTGAATCACCATTTAGTTTATAAAGATATCAATTTGACTGTTTTGAATTTCATTTTCCATATTCTGAAAATTTAAAAATTGAAATTTTAAGCCGATTATGTACGGTATCGGTTCCAATGGTATCATAATACGAGATTATATTACTGCGTTGAGTTTTATAAATATGTCACAATCTAAAAATTAAAAATTAGTTGTGTATGTGTTTAAATGTAATTTCGCCAAATTTATGTTTTTTTTTCATTATTGTCAATTTAATTAATTCATAATGAACAAAATATGTTACTAAAACTCGAGCGGTAGTTATTTTACTGATTTCGAATGAATTGAAAGTCTCGCGACAACTTCGTGTCGCGAGTTGCTATTGTTCTCGACGGTAAATCAACTCTACCGTCTCTGAAAATAATATGTTATTGTTTATGTTAAAGATGGAACTTGGTTTGCAAAATTTTGTCGCACACCACACATCGTATCAGCAAACCTCCTTCAAATTATCAACTTTTATGACTATAATTAATATCAAAATGCATCGATGAATTTGACGTATTTAAACTACGATAATACTATTAGTATATTAAAATATTATAATATATCAATAATTTGTTTGTATTAAAAATAAAGTAAATATAAAATATTTAAACAGGTAATGAATTGTTTAAAAATATAACACGACTACGTGGTGTCCCCCAAATTGAATTCCATCAGTGTTAGTAAATTTTATAAAAATTTAAAAATTAGATATAAATTTTTATTCCTGACTGAAATTTTCTTTAGTTTCTAAGAATTTACCTACACCTGACGAGCTCCAATTAAAGCGAAAGGACGGCGTAGTGTTAATATACCTACTTTTAAACTATTCATTGCATGTAAATTACATTTCATTACCTTGGTTTCTAAAAAAAATATTTTATTATTCTCAAGAAGTTAAAGCTCAATGTTATAAATATTTAAATATAGCAACAAATTAGCAATGAACTTTCCATAAGTTTTCTTTGGTTTTCTTAAGCGCGGGTTGCAGAGTAATAAAGGTTAAAATTAGAAAATTTTATATTTCAATTTGATCTTTATATTCTCAAGGTTTAAAATAACTTATTAAAAATACACGCGTCCTTCATTGGAAAGATGTTTCTATCCTGTATTAATTTCCTTAGAATACCCTGATCGGTCCAAATAACATAAAAATAAAATTCTAAATATATCTTTTATATTACTTAGTTTTCAAAAAAGAAACTTTTTTAACATAACGTGGTATATTTTTAGTAAATAAAATGTAGAAAAATAAAAAAATATTTATATATTAGTATATACATACAATATTATAGAACGAGGGGTTTATCACTTAATATGTAATAGTCGGGACAGGTCAAATGTAATACTTACGTACTAATATCATGTCGCACACCCAGTAAAATACTGTCGTAAGTCGAAAATTGTATATTGTCGAAAAATAATGCTGCATCTATGAAATACTGCCATGGGTCAATTTCAGAAAAAAGAGAACATCACGACAATTCACTAATCTATGATTACACGAAAGCCGTGCGGAACCAGAAAAAGGTGTGCGGCACGAAATCTATGCACATAAATATGTGCAATAAAAATTACGCAGCTTAAGGACGCAATTTCACAGACGAAGATAGACATAATATTGCAATGCAGTAGAAAGAGACCGCAATAGTGACCCTTTTCTCAATTCTCAGGCCAATTACAAATAATTTCAATAAACTGAAGTGGAAAAATAAAAGTAAAGTTATTTCCGATTTATGTAAAACTGATTTCCATACAATTAAAGCAACATAAATAGGTAAAATTTGAAATCCAATTATTTTTATAAATGCACCTTTTTAAATGCCATAAAAAAAGATTTCTATAATAAATTTCTCAATAAAAATCAGCTTAGTAGGAAAATTTAATCTTCTATTTTATGTTTCTCTTTCAGTTATTTTGAAATAATTTGTAATTAAACTTGTAATTGAGAAAAGAGTCACTATTGCGGTCTCTTTCTATTGCATTGAAATATTATATCTATCTTCGTCGTTGAAAGCGCGCCCTTAAGACTTTAAATTCATGCCTTGAAAAATTGAGTTTCACGACTTCCGACAGTATTTTACAAGCAGTGCGATGTCCTGGTGCGATGTAATACTTATATATTATAACGTAATAGTGGAATATTTGGGACACCAATATGCATTTTGAGATTGATAAACCTCTCGTTATGGAATAGATATTGTGATACTATTCTTTTATTCTTGCTTCATCAAATAAAGTTAATGTACTTACCATTGTTACTGCCAATTTGAACTGAATTGCTGACATTATCAAGTATTAAAATAATGGCAATAACGAATTCGTAACATTTTATATTATATTTTATTAAATATATTTTATCCAATATATTCATGTTTGTTGTTTTTCATTAATAATAATTGATGCAATGGCACTAACTTACAAATCAGCTTTGTGGAGATATGCTCACTTAAACGTTCAATCATGTTTTATAAATCAGGATTATATTAATTTTTGTAATTTTTTATTCAAGGTGAACTTCATTATATTATATAATAAAATACAATTATTTAAACTTTTTTGAATGTTTATTGTCAACATTGTATTCATTTAAATAACTGCAATTGATGATTTTTGGCAATAAAGACTAGTGGTACTTTTTTATTTCAAAACATTAATTTTTTCACATTATTTTATTAATTAACAATATTTTAGAACAATAGAGACATAATTGTAAAATAGAATAATAAATATTTTACTCGGTGTCACATTAGGTTCACTATCTTTGAAATGATCTTCTAATGCTGGTTCTGATATTATTAATTCTTGAACATGATTATCAGCGGGTATCGTACCAAAGGTATAATTCAGGTGGTATTATGTTTTTTCGACAGAGTTTCAGTAAGTCTGCTTTCTTTTTCGTACTTATTGGAAGCTGCGCATCATAATCGTGTTTTATCTGTGTTTCAACATTCTGAAAACCTCTTCCGCATACGTTTAAAATAATGTAGAGACCATCATATCCATAACGAAATTTTATTTCCCTTGGATTATTTTTCTCATAGCGTAAACATTTTATTTTAAACCAATTGACTTTATTGCTATTTTCATCCTTAACGCGAGTTTTGATCCTGCGTTTGGAGAGATCTTTAACGTCCAACATATCGGAAAAAATTAATTGCGTAACAAGATTCGGATTTGGAGTTTTTCTAATGATGTTTATCCAGTCTGAAACAGAGTTAACAGCGATAAATCGTTTTTCTCTTTCGATGGTGCTATATAGTGTCATGGTTTCCTGCCCATAAGAGTAGCTCTGGCATGGTTGGGTGTCTTTTTGATAAATGCTCAGTTCGCGGTCATTACTTTTAACACGATAATTGGTGAATAAGAACTTGCACCTGATATTTCTGGATGCTTCACGAATGGACTGCTTTGCTTCATTTACTGAAATATTAAAAGGAATGTAACTACTTGTACGAAAGGAAGGGTGATTAAAAATTGTATAGGGAACAAAGGATAAATTTATTATTTTGGTTTGATGAAGTCATTTAAGTTTTGAAAAATTAAATCAAATTAATATTTAATTGTTAAAAGTGTAGGATATTGTTTAAATATTAGTGATCTAAAGCGAGTGCGCGATTGATAAAGAGTTTTGGGTGACCAGGAAGGAAGAGTCAGTTGGCCTTCGTCCATGAAATGGGGACGACGTATTTTTAAGAGTGGGTCTTCGTCCACGAAACAGGGACGACGTATTTAGAGAGTTGGCCGACGTCCACGGTGACGTTAAGACGTAATTTTGATTAGAGTTGGTTTTCGTCAATTAATAAGGACGACGTATTTTTTTTGAAAGTTGATTTAAGTAATACTGCAATCATTCGTAAATTTAGTAGACTGCAAATATTTTATGGAAATTGATAAGCTAATAAATTCAAATTTACTTACCTTCGATTAATTGTATGGTCCAACGCAGAAAATCTATTTATTGGTTCTTTTGTTTGGTTTGTTCGAGTCGAAATTGGAAGCTGTACCCAACCACGGTGATATCAACGTTTCACGTGCGACCATTCCGAGAGAGAAAAAGAGTGCGAGAGAACATAAACACTCCGGTAAGAGTTTTTTTTGTGCGTTGCATTTTTATCCGCGTATAGACGAATCATTTACTTCACTAGTTCGGTTGCGCATAAACATTTTTGGGGGTTGTAATTATAAATTTTATTCCTGTACGATTTGATTTGTTAGAAATGAGAAAAGCCAATATTTGTCTTTAAATTTTTATTATGTTTAATAAATTACATTATTTTTCACTTAACAGCGTATGAGTTTGATTTCAATTTTCGCAGTAATAGATCAGGAAAGAAAACAGATACAATTTTGGATATTTTCTTTTTATCAATTAATCTTTATAAGAAAGATTTAAAGTAAGTCGACGTATGAGTGTTGCAATTGAGTATAGGAATCCACCTTTGACCCTGATAAGAGCTCATCAGCTAGCTGGCGCATTAATAAGTGTCATAGAAAAAGGTAGCATTTCATGGCAACTTAAATTGGCTTAACCAACGTGGGGCTTGCTTTGCTACTGCTACTGTTTAGATAAGATCGGGGAAATAGCTACCATAAAATTTTTAAGATTGCAAAATTTTTATTTGACAAAGGTGGGAGCAAAAACTTAAATTGACTTGCTTGCTTCTGTTTGAATTGGATTAGTGGGGAAAGACATATTCAAAAATAAAAATTTTTTCTTGATACGTCAATAAAGTTAAAAATTAAACATTTTAAATTAAAAATATCACATTGGAAAAGTTAAATTCGATAGGGATAAAAATTTGATGTCAGAAAATTTGTTCTTAAAATTAAAAGTTTGGTTTGAGAGATAAAGAATAAAAATTAAATTTTATTCAAAAATTACAATTGGTTTCAAAGAGATAATGATAAAACTAAAAATTTGTCCGAAGATTAAAAATTTGGTATAAAAGATATGAGTAAAATTAAAAATTTGTTTGAATAGATTAATTTTATGGTTAGTAAAAAATTTTATTAGTTATCAAACGTAATTTTGTCTTTTTTAAAAATGGATCAAGTACGAGAGCATACACAAAAAAGTGAAATGCAGATGATATTAGTAATAGAATTAGTAATAGTAATTAGTAAAGGATTCTTCGCCCGAGGATATTTGAAGAATATTTTTGTAAGTCAAGTGTTGCAGACATAAATTTAATGTTTCGTCATTTTCTGATCGGGTTTTATATTCTTTTTTGGCCTGATTAACTTCGTTTTTTCGCGTTATGCACTTTGTATGAGATTTCAAGTTCATCAGTAAGAAACTCTCCTTTTATAGCTTGTTCATTTTTATTACAGACAATCCATTGATTCTTTTAGGGTACAAAGAAAGACAGGTTGTAAGATGTACAAAATACTTTTCTGTACATTGCATGACAAATTGGAGTTTGGTCATTATCTTCACAATTTTTGAAACTGAATTTAGTATCTAAATAACTCCTTTGGGTTGTTTTCCTATAATAATGAGACGCCATGGGGAGAAACATCTCGATATGCTTTTTTTTATAATATCCACATCTTCAGTTTTAGTTTTAATAAATTAACAAAGAGAATTTTTTATTTTATAAGTGCGCGCCATTTTTTACTTCGGTATGAGAATATTGAATAACTTTGAAAAAAAAACAAAAAACTTAAAATTGAGTTGTTATCATTTAATTTGGACCTTTACAATTTTTTTGGATCAATTTCCAAATACAACATCAATTAAGTGACGGCAAAATGGGCTCTTTTTGCGGCATTTTCCATCACTTTTTTAAACATTGCGCTTGGTATAGCAAGCATTTCAGCACGGATGTTGGCTTTTAGGTCGTACAGGGTCTGAGGTTTATTGGTGTACACTTTGCTCTACAAATATCCCCACAAAAAGAAGTCTGGAGGCGTTAAATCTGGAGATCTCGGTGGCCAGTCAATATCGCCATTTATCGACATCAAACATCCGTTGATGTTGAAGAAATAAGGCCCAATGATGGTTTTGGCGCTAACGCCAGCCCAAACAGTCACTTTTTGGTCATGCAATGGTTGTTCATGGATCACGTGTGGATTTTCGGTACCCCAAATGCGATAATTTTGCTTATTAACGCCGCCATACAGTATGAAATGAGCCTCATCGGTCATCAAAATTTGCTTCCAAAAATCAGGGTCAGTGTCAGCCATTCGAGCGACTGTTTGGCCGTATTCCAAGCGACGTGAATGGTCAGTGGGCAATATTCTTTGTGTTAATTGCACCTTATACGGAAACAATTGCAAATCGTCTGATTAGTACCTAGAACTTATTGTAACAGCTATAAGGGTCGCTCCATTGTGCACACGGGCGCCAGGACCACTTAGGCCTACTCATGGCCAAAAATACTTTCTTTATTTACTTTGTGTACATATGTCGCAAATATTTAAATTCAATTATTGCAAGTATTTTGTAAATACACATTTGTTAATCTCGCAAACCCCTTCTTGGAGATTTATGACTTATTGTCATGATTCCAGGAAGGTGGATCGAGATATTTTTCTTATTGTTGATAGGGGCTGTATATTGTTAACCTCAGCCCTCAAGGGGCACTTTGAAGGCAGTCACTAACGACTAGCTGAACTGAACGCATCAATTCAGCAGCCGCATTTGTACAAAATAAATAACTATACACACAGTTTGGTATTTTTTTGGTACACATACACCACAGTTAAAATATTAGATGCAGTGAATATCGCAAGGTCAATTTAGTACGAGGAATTCACGGCAATCGTTCATGGTCCTTCGAACCGGATTTTATAAAACGCACAAGTTAAAGAAAATATCGACACCGGAAAATCAACAACCATTGTTTCGAAGTCACAAGATTCAACAACGGCAAGCCACACAACGCAACGGTACCTCCAAAAACCCAGGTATTTAATCCAAAATTCTTTATTACTGTTTTTATTTGTGTTTAACTTTAGTAATTATTCCGTTTAAAGATTTAATACAAACAAGTGTTCTTTTGCAAATTTTACGTGCGCTAAATAACCTTACAACTTATTTATTGTTGCACTTCGCAAAATTATTGCTAGACTCACATATTTGCACAATTTACTAAAAACCTTTTAATTGATTTGCACATAAAATTAATTTTAATTACCATCATGGCGCTCACAAAATTAATCAATCAGCGCAGCCAATTACACGCAAAATTAGTATCATTTTCCAATTTTCTCGAAGGGTTAAGTAGTGACCGAAGCAAAATTGATCAGGTTGTGGACCGTCGTGATGAAATGGATGAAGTTTACAAAAAATTAGACAGTATTCAAAGTTCAATAGAACTTTCGGATAATTCTCCAGAACAATTATTGGAAAGACAAAAATTTGTAGACGATTATCACGCGACGCGAGCCAAAGTAAAGGCTTTCTTACCTATTCAAGATATCACACCCCGCAAAACGAACGACCGCGACCAAACCGACGCGTTAGTAAATATTAAATTACCTCGAATCAATTTGCCAGAATATGACGGTGCTTTTGATAAGTGGATTCAATTTCGCGATGCATTTATAAACGCGGTTCACGAAAACAAAAAACTAGGTAATACGCAAAAGTTGAATTATTTGATCTCCACCCTCAAGGGCAACGCAGCGTCAGTCATCCAAAATATTCCTATCACTGACGCCAATTACATTGTAGCTAGGAAGTTGCTCAAGGAAACGTTTGAGAATGAAAAAATCATAATTCACTCACACATCAGAAATTTATTTAATTTACCAAATGTATCAAAGAACTCGCACAGTTCAATGCGGTCATTTTACAATAATTTCATGAGCAATTTTCGCGCGTTGAAATCACTTCAATGATTTTGTAATTTAATTTTGAATAATTTTTTTAATATTAATAAAAATTTTTCAAATAGTAAGATAATTTCTAAATTTGGTTCAAATAGTAATTTATTGTTTACAAGTTTCATTTATTCTAAAAGGTTCATAGGTGTGATTATTTACTTATGAAAACATTAATTTTTTTTGCAAACTAATTGCTATTTCCAAATTATTTAACAAGTCATTGATTATTCGAAAGGTAATTATTAATTTTGAAATTGTTGACATCATAGATTTAAAATTGTTGATAGGTTAAAATTTTGATTTCGATTGATTTTATAAATTCTTGTTTGTATTGATTTTTTTTTTCAATGATGTTGTGAAATGTGGGATTTATGAAATTATATCGTTTTCTAAAAGGTGGGATTGATTTGTAAAAAGGGTGCATATTAAAAATTTGGATAACGTCCAAGATGAGAATTTTGATTTATGAATTTCCTAAATTGTCCAATATTTCGGTAATATCGGGTATTGGATATTTGCCATTTACTGTAATTTGGTTCATTTGCTGATGCTCGCATATTATAAATCTGAATTGAAATGAATGATTTTGAATTTATTATCTTTGCTGTTAGTTGTGTTTTTTGAATTTACTTTAAATATTTGCGTCAGTTTGGTAAATGTATCTATAATCATTAAATATGTTTGTTAGTGTAATCGAGTAGGTTCATATTATGTAAAATTTGAAATTTTGGAATTTTGAAAAATTTAGAATTTTTAAGTTTTATATTAATTATTCAAAATTATGAATTGTGGAATTGCGTGAAAAAGAAGAAAATTGTTGTTTTATTTTTGGGAGGTACTAAAAGTGAGTATCGGTCAATATAGTGGTTACTGCATTTTTTTCTTTTTCGGTTGCTGTTTTTGAAAATTTGTTGTAATTTATTTGAAAATAATTTGCAAGTTCTAAAATGTTTTCTTTTATAGTTAATATTAGTCGAAATTTTATTTGCGTATTTAAGATTTCTATCTAGATTTTGTCTTTTGAAATTTATCAATTCTAAATAAGGTGATTTACTTAATACTGATGACTTTAAATTTTGATCTCTTGATTGAGTTATTGATTGTAGATTTCCTGATATTGTTTTTTGCAACAATATTAATTTTTATAATTTTGATTAAGAGTTTTAGAATTATTTAGTTTCAACAATAAATTATTTGTTTTAACGTCACTAAAATTTAATTTTGAATGATCAGCATGACTGATACTAATATTTTTATTTGAATTCTTAATTTCTAATTTTGTTGAATCTAAATTTTGTTTTATTATTCGTTTGGGTTTTGAAACTTGGTATTGTAACGTTTGCAATTCATTAATACTGTCGGCTATTAGGATTTTACATTTTTTGATTGATTCTTGATTTTTAAAATGATTTCGTCTAGAGTTTTGGTTGGTCGGAAATTTTACAATTTGTTTGCTCATAAGATCAATATTTAAATTACCTTTTTTGAAGATTTTGTTTTTTCTAAAAATTTTGGGTTTTAAAGAATTTATTAGGTCATGCGGTTGTGATGGCAAATGATAATTTTCGATGATATTTAAATTTTCTGTTACGTTAAATGGTTTTTGATATTTTTTCAAGTGAAAATTTCCGGTTGTTTCTTGTACGAAACTTTCTTCGTATGAATTTTCATGGTTTGCCTGGTTAACGTTTAAATGATATGATGGTTGGAAATTAGGATGTACCGATGGTCTAGTAAAGTTTGTTCTATTACTGTCTACGTCCATAGGAGTGGGTTTAAAAGAGGTTCTGTTCGAGTTTTGTCTCGACACAAATGGCTTGTTAAAATTTTGAGAATTAGAATTTTGAAAATTCGGTTCATGTTGAAAAGAGTTACTGAGATTTTGATTTGGTGTTTGTTGATAATTGTTTGGTCTGAAACTTTGAAAGTGTGATGACGGTTGAAAATTATTCTGTCTAAAATTTTGAAAATTTGCAGTTTGTTGAGGGTAATTTGGTTTAAATTTATTGAATTGCATCGAGTTATTGTTAGGTTTAGAATTATTTTTAAAGGTAAAATTTTGCGTGTTATTAGTTCGTAAATTTTGAATTTGTAATGAATTTTGTTTTTGGGAGTACTATAAGAAGTTTTCTTCTTCTAAAACAAGTCCCATTGCGATTTCAAGTGAGTCCGGATTTCTTAATCTAACATTATTTTGCAATTGTCCCGAAAGTCCTCGTATAAACGTTTTTAATGATAGGTCATCATAATTCTTTACTTGTAACAATTTCTCAGCAGGTGTCAAATCACTTGATTTTATTTTTGATAAAATTAAAGATCTATAATCTTGACAACGCCTACCAAATTCATAAGGAGTTTCGTTTGCGTCAGGGCGTAACAAAATGAGGTTTTGTACTAAACAATCTAAATTTCTTTGATCACTAAAACTTAAGGTTATTGTCTTTTTAATTGTATCCCAATCATTTAATTCTTGTCCATTACCAATTAACGTTAATGCTCGATCTCGTAATTTACTTAAAATTGCCTTTAATAAAAATTGATTTATTTTATCTGTTGGGTTTTCTGAATTATAAAATGTTGTTAAGAAATTTTCACATGCGCGGATAAATATATTTACCGCGTTTTGATCACCATCAAATGTTGGAATTGTGTCTAAATATAATCTTAAAAATTGATAATCTATTTTATTTTGGTTGCTATGATTTTGATTTAAATTATTACCGGTGTTTGCATTATTTAAATGAACGTTTGTAGTTGCCATTATATCGTCTTGCAATGATAAATTGTCAAGTTATGCAGGAAATGTTAGTTCATTTACCTACTTTAGTTAAAAATAGAATAAATCTTACTATTGTGATGTAATTAATTTATTATTAAAATGTAAATTATTTCTTAATTATTATGCGTATACGACTATTTTCAATTTAATTATTTTAATTATAGGTTTTAATGTTAGGATTTATGGATAAATTTGAGCTTTTTACTCACGTTTTTAATTTTCTTCATAATATGTTTTCTTAATCTAATGTTGGTCAACGGTCGGCTTGTTTGTAGCGATGCTTGTCTACGTTGCGAGCAGGTTGTTGATCGTTTCCTTAAAATTAGTTGGTTGATCCACGGCTTGCGTTCCGTATCGATTTTTGTATACTTCTTGCTTGCTGTTTGATCCTTTTCTTAAAATTAGGGTTGATTTCAAAATGTTGCGACGATTTTTGTTCGCTTCCAATTTGAAATCGGTTGTTTTGCAGTTTTCCGTGGTTTTTTGGAATTTTTTTAGACGATTTTTGTTCTAATTTTCCAAAAATTTCGGATCCTTTGCGACTGCGCCAGTAATCTTTTATATTTTTTCACTTAATTTATTAAAAAATAACACTTTCAAATTTATTGATTTGTTTTTTATTGATGATTATTAATTTCCACAAAATAATTTAACTTATAGATTTTCAAACTAACATAGATACACCTTAGCATAAACTTATATAATAATAATTACATGATGAATACTCGTGGAATACCCTTAGAATACTGATTGAAATTTAATTAACTTGAGTTTTTATGTGTTATGCCAAATTTGTTTATTGAGCGAAATTTATAATTGAAGAATGTTCTAGAACATTCTTTTTGCTTAAACCAGCAATGAAAAATAATTATAACATTGGCATTTCCTGATTACATCATCTATGGAAATTTACTAAGTTACATAATATTTTATGAGAATATAACTTTGCATACCTCGTGTCATTTTATTATCCAATTTTTAGTATATTATTGTACGCGTTCGGTTGAGAGTAATTTGAGAAATCACTCTTCACGTGGGAGAAGTGTCACGGCCTTGGAAATTCTAACGATTTTTTAATATTTACCGCTTTTATTTAAGTAAATTTACTATTAAAATTAAAATTAGTCATTTTGGTTCGGTTTATTCGAAACATACTGTAAATTAAAAATTCCAATGGTAGGTTTTTGTATGAATTTTGATCGGGTTTCAAACCGCATACCATTTGTACTTAAGTTTCGGCGTAAAGACATTATTTCAGACTGTCACGACAAACCAACTTCGGGCCACTTGGGAATTCTCAAGACTTTTGACCGAATAAGTCAACAATTTTATTGGCCAAAGATGAAAGTCGACGTGACTCGTTATGTAAATAAGTGTTCTACATGCATGGCACATAAACCAGAGCAGCGTAAACCTGCTGGGTTTATGACACGCCATCCCGAAATTACAAAACCTTGGCAAATGATTTCCATCGATATCGTTGGGCCTCTGCCCAGATCATCTAAAGGTTATAATCATATTTAACCATAGTGGATTGTTTTACGAAATTTGCGCTTTTTTATCCTTTGCGTTCCGCTACCGCTGCTTAAGTCATTCAACGTTTAGAAGACAATGTCTTACTTGCTTTTGGTGCGCCTCAGTACATTTTAACCGATAACGGAGTTCAGTTCCGCAGTAGGGAGTTCCGTAAAGTAATTTCGAATTATAATACAAAAATTTTATTTAACGCATATTACCACCCTCAGGCCAACCTTGTTGAACGAGTCAACAGAGTTCTTAAAACAATGTTGGCTTCGTATGTCAAAGACAATCAGCGTAATTGGGATGTCTATCTCCCAAAAGTTTCATGTGCTGTAAGAACTGCTTTGCACGAAGTAATAGGAATGACTCCTTATTTTGAAAACTTCGGACGTGAAATGGTGTTATCCGGCAGTCAATATGTAGGTACCGTCGATTCAGATACTTTGGAAAATTTAAATTTTGCAGATCGTTCAGATCTAATTCAGCGCGCTCCCGCGTTGAACGACGTTTATGGTGATATCGTTAAAAGGCTAAAAGTGCTTATGAGAAATCCAAAATTCAGTATGATTTGCGTCGACGTCCTGCAACTTTTGAGGTTGGAGACACTGTTTACCGTTGTACCGGTACCGTGATTGAAAAACTGAACGAATTTAAATTCAATTTTCACCAATAAGAGTTATTTTTTTAAACAAAATTCAAAGTAATCCATAGAGCACGCGATATGAACTTATCGATGTCAATTTTGTTTTTCTCTAATGTCAGTTACAAACATGGTGTTAACTAAAGAGCAACAAATCATGATTTTTAAGCTTTTAAAACAACAATGTAGTTTTGCTATGATACAAAAAAGGTGTAAAGACCAAAATTTTTGTGTTTCGAAAGGTACACTCTCTAACTACAAAAAAAATGGAATCCCAGAACTTAAATCCAAAATTCGGAAGAAAGGCAGCGGAAAGAAGCCAACTCTGACAAATCGACAATTATCGAATTTAAAGAAAATGGCATTAAAAACGAATCCTCCGACACTACAACATATGGCTAATCATTTCAAAACATCTGAATATATCATTCGGTATAATCTAAATAAAAAATTAAACCTGAAATTAATGAAGAAACCAAGGATACATCATATTTCTGAAGAAACAATTATTAAACGGCACCAGCGCTCACTAGGATTGTATCACTTACTAAATTGTGATAAATGGCAAAAATACATCACTGTCGATGAAGCATGGTTCCATCTAACAAATGCTGATGGCCAACGAAAAGTTCAGTACTTGAGACGTGAGCAATCGGCAAAAGAATTGGACGTATTCACAAAACAGTCCCATCCGAAGGGAGTTATGGTGTTCATGGGAATATCGAATTATGGAACCACAACGCCAATATTTGTTGAGCCTGGTGCTAAAATTAACTCGGAATATTACATTAAGAATTGTTTGAAGCCAGTTTTGACTGACGCAAAAAGATTATATCCTGCTGGTGATTGGATATTTCACCAAGACTCGGCACCAGCTCACGCTTCTAAGAAGACTTTAAATTTTCTTGAACAGAACGGCGTATCTTTTATTCATCCGGATATATGGACGCCATCATCACCGGACCTTTCACCCTGTGATTATTTTTTGTGGGGCTATTTAAAATCTCAGTTAAATAAGTCAAAAGTTACAACCCTTAAACAGCTAAAAAAACTAATAAAACGTGAGATAGAAAACATTCCTCTGGAAATGATACAACGATCGCTAAAATCGTGGCCAAAACGTTGTCTTCAAGTGTACAGGAATCAAGGACAACATATTAAATAAAATTATTGAAAGATAATAAAAATAACTGTGACTTATTAAATTTCAAAATCGTTCAATTTTTCATTCACGGTAGCTGTAATTACGTTTTGTCTGACGCTGCGAAATATTTTAACGCTAAATTAGCTCCAAAATTGATTGGTCCTTTTTGATCCATAAAAAACTTTCGAGTACGACTTACGAGTTGTCTAACGCAGATGGGGTCAGCAGAGGGGTATGGCATGCTAAAGACTTGAAGTCTAGTCCCGAGTAGAATGTAGTATATAATTATGTATCGAAGTCCTTTAAGGCTAGCAATAGACGGGCATCGAAAACGCGGCATTTTACCCGCCGCGTTTTCGATGCCCAACTATGTAGCCAGTACACGGGCGTTTTTAACCAGCGGTTGTACAGTCAGTGTGAAAATGCAATTCATTCAAATTAGTTTTGTATCAACATGAAACGAAATTGTAGATTTGTTAAAAATGTACTCGGTACCTAAAGAACGAGAAATTATAAACTGGCCGTATTGTATCAATAAAAAGAGCGTACTATATAATTTATTATATCGATATAACAATAAATAAATCAGAATAAAATCGAACAAAATTTAAAATCGTTACTTTTACTAAAATACTATAATAAACATGAACAGTAATCATTTAATTAAACGTATTCATATTTCGGTTTTTAAAAACCATAGTAGTATCATGATACAAAATTGTTTAACACGCATAAAAAATTGATAAAGATTAAAATTTATTTTTAAATAAATTTCTTCATGTCGAGCATTTTTTAATGCGAGTGTCCCTGAGCGGTTTAACAAAACGCTCATGTATTGACCGCCATATAAACTAATGTGTTAGATAGCTAGCGTGTCACCCGCGACGGAGAAACTGCCCGGCGTTCGGCGTTTTCAATGCTACAGCGAGCATCTCAACCGCGGCCGCCGATGAACCGCGACGTTTTAAATGCTCGTCTAGTGCTTTCCATTAAAATACATTGGTTACATTCAAGAGCGGAAAACGCGGCGTTTTAAACGCCGCGTTTTCGATGCCCGTCTATTGCTAGCCTAATAGGCGCGGTCCTTAGCAATGACCGAAACAAAAAAGGCTGTATCAAACATTACGCCATCGGCGTGACCATTTTCTCCATTTATTCAAAAAGTGGTATGCACTTATTGAAAATATTCCATGTTGTCTTATGACATTTATCGACGCTTTTGCGTATTCCTTAATTCATTTATTCCCTGAATAAATATTCCGTGTTGTCTTGCGACAGCTATCGACGCTTTCGCGTATTTTCCCGTTCAGTTATTCCTTCGAATAACATTACGCCATCGGCGTTGTCATTTTCTAATTCAATTTTGTTCATGAAGTGGTATGCACTCCTTGAAATAAAAAATTCCGTGTTGTCTTGCGACATTTATCGACGCTTCCGCGTATTCTCCAGTCCCGTTATTCCTTCGAATAACATTACGCCATCGGCGTTAGCATTTTCCAATTGAAACTTGTTTAAGAAGTGGTATGTACTTTTTAGAACCATGTATATAATCGTAGTATGTAAGTTTAAATATTTTATATTAATAATATTCCGCCTAAGAGCGAGACCAGTTTATAGTGTTTTTTTTAAATGTTTGTTATTGTATTTCGTTTATATGGAACGAGCATACAATACGTCAAATGGAACTTGGATGTTCAACCCAGGTGGGTTAGACAAGGTTGATGAGAGGTAATGTTAGCATTACTTCGTGGACCGACTGAGTCAACACTCGCTTACGGCTGTCCCCCCACGCTTCCCCAGATGTGTTAGACGCTCGAAAGTTGTGTTGATTTAATAACTTCAATTCTTTTCTTGTGTTAATGGTAATTAGTTTTAAGTTGCTTTACGAATTCCTTGCTTGGGAAACTTCGATTTTACGTTACGCTGTGTTATTTTAACGGTTTAATTACATACGAAAATCAATGATCTATTTTAAATTTTAAGATCTACGCAATAAGAAGTAATACAAAACTTTTTTAACGTTGTCTCCTTGGTGAGCGAGCTTATCTCACTCATCTCGTATAGCTTAGGCGCGAGCTTCACTCAATTGACCTAAATAACGCTAGAGAATTGCATTGCTCTATTTAAGCTTGACGAAGCTAAATTCTGTTAGTCCTTGGACTTAAAATTTCGTCGTTGATACCACGGTATCATGGGTGTAGGAGGAAGTAGTTAACCAGGTTTTTTACGTTTAGTCAGTGGAATTTTCACTTGTGTATTCATTGCATACCTCGTGTCATTTTTTTATCCAATTTTTAATTTTTTTTAAATTTTTAGTATATTATTGTACGCGCTCGGTTGAGAGTAATTTGAGAAATCACTCTTCACGTGGGAGAAGTGTCACGGCCTTGGAAATTCTAACGATTTTTTAATATTTACCGCTTTTATTTAAGTAAATTTACAATTAAAATTAAAATTAGTCATTTTGGTTCGGTTTATTCGAAACATACTGTAAATTAAAAATTCCAACAGAGGTACGTCATCTGTTAAGTTAGTATATTCAAAAGTAATATTAAAATGCATTGCTATCTTTTTCAAGTCTCGACCTGTCGAAGGTCGGTACAGTTCCAGCATAAAGCGCGGGAATCTTTATCAGGTGTTGATTGTGAGCCAATGAAACTCGACGTTTGTTGTCAGGAGACCTCGTGTAGGCCTTGAACGTGGGTTTTTCAGGCGTCACTTCGCCAAGAACAACTCGAGTAGACGGACGCGTTGTTGTGATTTGTGGAAGTCATAGAAATTCTTGTTAATTATGTGATAAGAGAAGTTAATTGTTTCATGTTTTGTGGAGTTTGCGGTTTGATCGTTTTTACGGATTTCAGAAGGTCAAAAATGCGAGATTTTCTTCGTTTATACCTTTAATTCAAATCACTCCGAGTAAAGTAGCGCCATGTTAAAAATTTGTGTGAACTTTGTTTATAAAAACCGGTTAACAAACTTCGTTATGAACTTTTTCGTAAATTAATTATCAGTTACTATCATTTTGTTAATCAAACAATTTAATCCGATGTGTCGTTTTTATTCAACGTGCTAAAAGCATTAGATGTTCATACCGGTCGCTTTTGAGTGCGATGCGATCCATCAAGTTTTACGAAGATACCATTTTTGCATCTTACCTCGACCGTATCATTACAATAATTTAATATCAAGCGATGTGCAAGTTTCTATTTTAACGTTTTTAAGTTTTGTTTACGAATGAAATATCTTTTTCGGTCGTATTATTCTGAAAGGTTGTCTTATTTTAACGTATTTTATCGCTGGTCGTGTGATCTGGGAATCTCGTTCATGGAAACGGAAATTAATGGGCAGCCTACTTTAGTTGAATATTAACCGTTTATGGAGTTTTTGGGTATCCGAAAACTCAAGCTGGTCTCAGGAATTATATCATTCGTGACTGCATGGAGTCAGCGTTCACCAACATCAGCTGTTCGCCAGGAATACCATGTCAGCCTTTTCGTGTCGACAACTTCACATTGTAAGTACTTTTTAAGCTTTGTTACTGTGCGTCGAATGTGTAATGGTGGAAAACTGTGGGTATTCATTCATTTCAATTACGTATGAACTTTTATATTTGGTTAAAGTATCCAAATTTAAATAAACCTAGTGTCAGTAAAGTTCAATTAGATCATTTCTTTTAATTAAAGATAAACATTGCCTATTTTTAGTAACATATTTAATTTTATGAAACTTGTAATAATTGTAATTTTTAGACGTTCAAGTACGTACGAACGTTATTTTTGAGAGTTCAATTATTTGTTTTAATTTTAACAACGGATATCCGTATTGGGGGTTCATTTTAATAATCTATTATAAGAATTATCATATCTGCATTGGTTTGTTGTACTGTGGTACGATCCATATATATTATTTTGTCTTATGAAACTCAATATATGTATTAACCGTTGTTTGGTGTATTTTAATTATTTCTTTGTGTTACAATTTGTTCGTAGGTTAAGTAACCATTTCTGTGACGCCGCGGAGAGGCTGACTTTGGAATTCTTCGCGGATAAAGTAGAGCTCTTTATCGTATACTGGTCACGAGTGGTAGGTTCTCTGAGGGCCTTAGTAAGTTGTCTCGATAAAGTGGCGCCCAATTTTCCGTCTCTCGATGTCTATTTCCGTTTCCGTACTAAAGGCCGCACAAACGAAATCTTACTGACCCCGCCCATACCCTGAGCTAGTGAGGGCATTTTACCTGCAAGGTGTCGTTACGACGCCTTCAGATCGTAACACAGCAACTGCAACCGCACAAACATCAAATTATGCAGTACATACAGTTTTTTCAATCGAAACGTACGATACAACTACGAAGTTCGACAGATGGCTCATGAGATTGGAAAGTGCATTTCGAGTGTTCGATATTCCGGTGGGAAAGAAAGCAGATTATTTACTACATTATATGGGACCAGAGGCGTACGACGTATTGTGTGATAAAATTTCTCCTGCAATTCCAAATACGAAATCTTACAAAGATATTACAGCATGCATGAAAACTCACTATAACCCAGAACCGTTAGAAATCTCAGAAAATTTTAGATTCTTACAAAGACGGCAGGGAGAAGGAGAGAGTGTTTCGGAATACCTTACAGCATTACAACGACTGGCAACTACATGTAAATTTGGTGAATATCTAAAGAAAGCTTTACGAAATCAGTTTGTTTTTGGACTACGTGCACAAAATATCCAAGGAAGGCTATTGGAACATCGAGAGTTGACGATAGAAAAAGCGTTGGAGATAGCCATTAGCAAGGGAACTTCAGCGAGAGATGCCGCTCAGCTACATAATTCAAATTATAGCGTCAATAGTGTAAATACAAAAACTTTACAAAATAAGAAGAATTTCAAGGACGAAAATTTCAAGAATTACAACATTTCAAACAAGACAACGTACAAGAAAAATAAGAAGATTAATTTTCCGTATTGTTTTAGGTGTGGTTCTTCAAACCATTTGGCAAACAAATGCAATCTGGCAAATCTTATTTGCAACAAATGCAAGGTAAAGGGTCATTTGGCGAAGGTGTGCATGAAGATAAATAAAACGCATAACACAAATTCAATAGAGGAAATATTCTTATTAAATGCAGAACATGCTGAATACAGGGGTAAGTTCATAGTCGAAATTCTGGTACGCGATCGAAAAATATATTTTGAAGTCGACAGTGGTGCAGCTGTCAGTATCATGAGCTTATCACAGTTTAAAAACTTATTTTCAAATTTACAAATTCAAACTACAAAAATTAAGTTAATTACATATTGCAAACGTGAAATAAGTGTAGTAGGATTCTCACAAGTACAATGTACCTACAGGGGGTTGTCAAAAATTTTAAATTTATACATTGTAAATACAGACCGTGAACCAATTTTGGGACGAAAGTGGATACGGCAATTTGGTATTACGTTCGATATTTTACAAATTACAAATGCTCCAAATACATTAGATGAAATTTTACAATACGACAAAAAATTACAATACGATATTAAATATAAGAATACGAAGTTACATTCCAATGCAGACGCAATGTCTAGATTACCTACAAATTGGATACAACTAAAAGGTTCTTACGATGAACCGGATGCGTTCGAAATGTTTCAAATTGAAACATTACCAGTAACACTTTCAGAATTAGCTAAAGAAACAATTCGAGATCAAAATTTTTCGAAATTAATTTATGGCTTACGTCATGGCAAAACCGTTGATAAAAAGCATCGTTTCGGGATTGAGCAGACGGAATTTGCATTACAAAAGGACTGTTTGTTCAGACTGCAAACAGTAGTGGTACCACGATCATTACGTGATAAAATTTTAAAAGAGTTGCACACTTCTCATTTTGGTGTAACAAAAATGAAACAATTAGCCAGGAGTTATTGTTGGTGGCCGGGAATAACAAAAGACATTGAACAAGAAGTCAAAAATTGTTATCAATGTAACAAATACAAAAGTAACCCAATTCAAGTTCCAATACACCCGTGGGAACCAAGTACAAAACCATTCGACAGGGTGCACATAGATTTCGCAGGTCCTTTTATGAACCATTTTTTTTTCATTTTAGTTGATGCTTATTCGCGTTGGCCAGAAATACACATAGTAAACAATATTACTACACGGAATACAATACCTTTACTTCGAAAAATATTTTGCTCATTTGGAATATCTTCAGTATTAGTTAGTGGTAATGGTCTCCTACATTTGTATCTTACGATTTCAAAACTTTTTTGCGAGAAAATGGAATTATCCATAAATTGTCACCACCTTTTAATCCTGCAACGAATGGGTTGGCGGAGCGTTGCGTACAAACTTTCAAAAACGCGCTACGAGCGATGTCTGAAACAGAAAAAGACATCGAAAAAAGTTTACAAAAATTTCTATTACATTATAGGAAAAGTAAGCATACAATTACAGGGGAAAGCCCATCTTTTTTAATGTTTGGTCGTGAAATTCGCTCACGCTTAGATTTACTTAAACTGGGTACGGATATCACAGTTACACCAAACCATTGTAATGTCAGAAATTTCTCCGAGGGGGAAAGGGTATCGGTACGAGATTACACTTACGATAATAAGTGGAAATTCGGTCGACTATACAAGAAATTAGGTAAATTAATTTATCTGGTAAAATTAGATGATAGACGGGTCTGGAAAAGACACGTCAATCAAATTAGAGCAATGGGGAACATGCATGAATAAAAAAATTTAGTTAAAACAGTATTTTCCGATTAATCCTATATATTAAATATCAAATCAGCAAAAATAACTTCTATTTATTGTATTTTGTTATAAATAATCCATTTTAAAATTCAATGATAATTTAAAATAAATCATGTGACCTTAAACGCAACGCGTTTGCTTGCTTGCTTGCAATAACCTCACTTTCTTGTTTACTCTACTCGTGTAGAGTACTTTTTTCACTTTTTTGTCTTTAATTGATTTAATTATGATAAATAACAGCTTTAACACTAACAAACTTCAACTTTCAAAGCACAAAACCACAGAAAAATAATATAAATGAATGTAAAATTGAGATTTGTGACGTCACAAGTACATGGCAAATTGCGCGGTCGTTTCCTTCAATTCAAATTGACGGATTTTTAAATATTTTTTAAATTATTATCAAAACGAAAATAAATAAATTAAATAGCATTAATTAGTACATTTTTGATCCAACTACGCTATAAAAAAAATTTATGCATCTTCCCTATTGGGGAGAATACACCTACTTCAATTGATCGAAATTTCATTTCTGACATACTGTGACGTCCTTTTGTCACATGGAATTTTGCGTTGGCAAAATTCTTTTTTGTCAACAAATTTTCGTTTTCATTTTTTTTATTATATTTCAGTTTTCGACACCGAATAAATTTTCTTAACAGCTTTGGGGTCATCCATTAATTACGTAAGGGTTTTTGGGGGGGAGGGGGTATTGGATATCTTACGGACCCTTACGTAGGGGGGGAGGGGTCCGACGTATTCCTTACGTAAGTTTCTTAAAATATTTTTTTAAATTAAATTTAAAAATCAAATATAATTTATTCCTTTTATGTTGGTAATTATATCCAGGTATAATGGAAATACCATATATTGAAATATATAGTACATAAAAATCATTAAACATAGTGGCATAATAGTGTGAATTTTAGAAAATGGCATCAAACTTTGGCAATCTTTACGAACGGTTTTTCATCTATGCAAATAAAACTTTAATTTAAATTTTTGTATTTATTATTATCTATATAATATATTATTATTCATATTTTATAAATATAAGGGGTGGAGAGGGGGCCAAAATTAATTTTCTTTTAAATAATCCTTACGTAAGATGTGGGGGGGGGGGTTGCCACAATCTTACGTACCCTTACGTGGCGGGGGGAGGGGGTCCAAAATTACAAAAATCATCCTTACGTAATTAATGGACGGCCCCTTTTCTTTAATGCATTAGATTTTAAATCAATTTTTCAAATTTTCAACGCCTGTGATTATGCAACCCAGATATCATTAATTTTAATAAAACAATTTTTTGATCAGAGAGGTCGAACGTTAAAAAAAGGAAGGTTGGCAAGAGAGAGTCATGGCCGGTAGACGCACGAATTTGGTACTCTACGAATATTTAGTTTTCAATTAGTTTTTGTGGAGTTTAACACTCAAAATTATTTTCAAGTGACGATGTTTACTTGTCGTAAAGGGTATGATGGTTTACTTCTTTCATCAAGTGATTCGTTCGATCGTTAATCAATTTTATCGACATCACAAATTTTAATGACGCTCGATTGGAAAATGGCCGTTCAACCTAAATCTGGATTCAATGGCAAACCGTCGCCGACCAGGTGCTCGAGGTATCTTTTTGTTCAATACTTTCACCTCGACCGTTTGGGCAAACCAGAGGGATGTATAACAACCCCGAAGGAGGATTTCAACTTTCAACAAGTCCAGATGGTGCCGTCTTTGAACTTCTTCATCAACTTTATTTGTGAGTTGACCCGTTCGAGGTACCAGATGGCTTGGAGATGTCGTAATCAAGCGTGCTTTATTTTCCGATGCGAATTCCAATTCCAGCTGACAACATCCAGCGCATGTGGTTGTCTTTGATAACGAACTGATTTAACATATTTTTCACTTTAAAAAGAACAGCTATATTTCATAATTAATTAACAATTTTTTTACATATGAACCTTTCTTAAATTTTGTTTTAGGTCAAAATTTTACTAGCAGAATTTCTGTTACCATAATTCGAACAGGAGACATGTCACCGTTTGAGAATATTTTTATTAAACGTAACATCAAAAAACCGTAAGTTGAGTTAAGAAATTATTTTATGTGAAAATTGTTAAATTTATTAATACCATTAATTATTTAATTTTTTAATTAAATCAATAATTTAATTATTTAATTTGGTATTAAAATAGTTTAATACCAAACTAGACTCACAAACTACTGGCTGCAGCAGCCTATAGCAACCGAAAATAGATTCTTAAAATTACCAATTGAAGAATCCACCTCGAAGAATGAAGAAGGTAAAAATGACACTGATGGAAATGAACCAGAGGTTGTTCATAAACCACCACCTATCTATGTCTGTCATGTGGATAACATTAACCCATTGCACAAACTAATCGATGAGCATGCTAAAAATGAATATAATATAAAAACTATTGGGAATGGTGAAGTTAAGGTGCAACTAAGCAACCCTGAACATTACGGAGTTATAATAAAAGCACTGGACGAGAAAAAAACACAATATTATACTTACAAATCCAAACAGGAACGAAGTTTTCGAGTCGTATTGAAAAATATCCATCACTCCACCGACATAAACGAAATAAAGAGCGAAATAGAAAATAAAGGTCATCAAGTGAGTAACATCTGGAATATACGTAATAGTAATAAACAACCATTACCAATGTTTTACGTGGACCTAAAATCAAATCAAAACAACAAAGAAATTTATAAAATTAATTCAATCAAGAACTCTTTTGTAAAATTTGAACCACCCCACCTAAAACGTATAATCCCACAATGCGTACGATGTCAAACTTATGGTCATACAAAAAATTTCTGCAAAAGGTCTCCAAAATGCGTGAAATGTACTGGATCCCACGAAACCAGCGCATGTTCACGTAAGGAAAAAGACGCACATGTCAGATGTGTAAACTGTAATGGAGATCATCCTGCCAATTACCGTGGCTGCGTGGTACACAAACAACTGCAACAACGTTTATACCCTGCCCTTAGACAGAAAATTATGGTGCAGCCCACAAATCCAAACATACCACCTAATCAAACCTGCAATACACCATTAAATACAACACAACCAGACATGTCTTATGTTAAAGCGGTCATAGGTAACAACAACAATATCACACCTGGAATCCCAAATACTACTGCACAACAAACTCAAGTAGCTGGATCACAAGCAGGCGATATGGAGGAACTCAAACAGATGATGAAACAACTAATGGGGCAAATGAGCACTATGCTCAACCTGCTAACAACGGTAGTCAATAAATTGGTTTAATGACTATACAGTACAAAATTGCTGTATGGAATGCCAATGGCCTCAGTCAACACATTCAAGAAGTTAAAACATTCATCACAAACCAACACATCGATATCATGCTAATATCTGAGACTCATTTTACTAACAAAAGCTACTTGAAAATCCCAAAATACAAAATTTATGACACTAAACATCCCAACGGAAAAGCCCATGGTGGCACTGCAGTAATAATCCGAGAAGACATAAAACATCACGAAATGGAAAAATACAAACAAGAACACCTACAGGCTACCAATATTACAATAGAAGAAAAAATAGGACCCCTCACAATCTCGGCTATCTACTGTCCGCCAAAGTATAATAATAAAAAAGAACATTTTGATCATTTTTTCAAAACGCTAGGAAATAGATTCATAGCCGGCGGCGACTATAATGCCAAGCATCATACATGGGGATCTAGGTTAACAACGTCGAAAGGTAGAGAGCTGAATAAATCAATGCAAGCTAATAACTTAAAATGCGTATCAACTGGTGAACCAACATATTGGCCTACCGATAGGCAAAAAACACCAGATGTAATCGATTTCTGCATTACAAAAGGCATTGACGTTAAGAAAATAAAAGCCGAATCCTGCCTAGACCTCTCGTCTGACCACTCGCCTATAATTGTCAACGTCTTTTCAAGAATAATAAATAAAGAAAAACAACCCACTCTGTACAGCAGAAAAACCGATTGGAGTATCTTCAGAGATAAATTGGATCAACTCGTATCACTTAACATCTCTCTAAAATCCGAAGAAGATATAGAAGAAGCAGTAAACAAACTGACAACCAACATACAACAAGCTACATGGTATGCAACTCCAGATGCAAAAGAAGGGGAAATAAAAGAAGATACACCATCCACAATAAAACAAAAAATAATTGAAAAGCGAGTACTCCGTAAGCGGTGGCAACAAACTAGATACCCAGGTGATAAAACCAAACTAAATAAATGCACAAAAGAACTGCAAGAAATGTTAATGGATAACAAAAATCAAGGAATCAAAAAATATTTGGAAAGCCTGAGTGCTTCGGAGGCCTCTGACTACTCCCTATGGAAGGCAACAAAGAAGCTATGTCGACCACAACAAACAATACCCCCAATCAGAAACGAAAATAACCAGTGGGCAAGAAACGATAAAGAAAAAGCTAGTGCGTTTGAAATGCACCTGGCTAACACATTTCAACCATTTCCACCTATGGCTACAGAAGAGGAAGAAAGAGAAGTACAAGAATACCTCAGTGCTCCATTCCAAATTGACCTTCTCATACAAAAATTTAAAGTTAAAGAAATAAGAAAGATAATCTTGTATGAAATAAATCCAAAAAAGGCTCCCGGATATGATTTGATCACAGGAAAAGTGCTACAAGAGGCAACCAAAAAATGTCTAACAGCCATTACTCAAATTTTCAATGCCATTATCAGATCAAGTCACTTCCCAAACCAATGGAAGGTTGCACAAATTGTTATGATACCCAAACCTGGGAAAAAACTAGATGACATAAAATCCTACAGACCAATCAGTTTGCTCCCGGTGCTCTCCAAGGTTTTTGAAAAATTATTGCTTAAACACCTAAAGCCCATAATCGATAACCGCAAATTAATACCCAATCACCAATTTGGATTTCGCAACTCCCATGGAACTATTGAACAGATACACAGGGTAGTCAAGAAAATAAACGGAGATCTCGATGGTAAGAGATATTGCTCGGCGGCATTCCTGGATGTTAGTCAGGCATTTGACAAGGTGTGGCACGATGGGCTGCTGTACAAAATTAAAAAAAACCTCCCATATCATTACTTTCAAATTATCAAATCCTACATATCCTGCAGGCATTTCCTAATCAAACATAACAATGAACACACCGACCTATACCCTATCAAATCAGGAGTTCCCCAGGGTAGCGTATTGGGCCCCGTCTTATACCTCTTGTACACGTCAGACCTTCCTCAAACTGGGTCAACTACCATCGCAACCTTCGCCGATGACACTGCCATACTAGCGTCGCATACAAATCCAATAACAGCATCAGAAAACCTCCAACTAAGTCTGAACGGTATACAGAATTGGCTTAAAAAATGGCGAATCAAAGCCAATGAAACGAAATCGAACCACGTGACGTTTACAATGAAAAGAGGAACCTGTCCACCAGTAAAACTAAACAACTGCCAGTTGCCACAAGCAGAAGACGCCAAGTACCTGGGTATGCATCTCGATAGGCGATTGACTTGGCGCAAACACATCTTTACCAAACGAAAACAGCTTGGACTGAAATTGAGCAGGATGTACTGGATCATTGGCAGAAAGTCACAACTCTCTTATGACAACAAAATACTCTTATATAAGTCAATACTGAAACCAGTTTGGACTTATGGTATCTAACTATGGGGAACGGCCGCCAATTCCAATATTGAAATCCTGCAGCGGTTCCAGAACAAGGTACTACGAGTTATTGTTGATGCACCCCGGTACATGCCAAACAGCGTCATCCAAAATGACTTCCCAATGCCTTCCATTAGGGAAGAAATCAAGAGGTTCAGTGAAAACTATCGTGAGAGACTTAAAGTGCACCCCAATGTGACAGCCAAACAATTGCTTGTTCGAAGTGATGAAGTGCGTAGACTCAAAAGGTTCATACCAGCTGATCTGACCAACAGATTCAACTAAATAAATAATTATGTCTATAATCATACAGGTTTTAATGTAATAAATGCAAGGTGTTCACTGGAACACTTTGTACATGTATTTATGAATTTTTCAACTGAAAGCTTGTAATCTTGTAGATTGATTGCTAAATATATTGAGTTAAAAAAAAAAAATTAATACCATCAGTATGAAATAGCTACTTTTTATTCGTCATCCACCTTTTAATTTTCTGACTACCATCAGTAGCGTAAAATTTGTTACTTGCCTGTTTTATACAGTTTAAAAGCGTATTGTACACGCCGTCTTTTCATAAAGACATTTTTGTTCGTATCGGTACAAGACCCGATCCGAACGACATAACCTTCGAGCATTGAATCATTTTGTGTAAATAAATATTTTTCTGTTTTCATATTTTTGAAATCTTTTATGTGTGTATAATTAAGAATTTGCTCCCAATAGTTTATATTTTCGTTTAAATTTTATTTCAATAAATGTGTGTGTGTTCAGACTAGAAAATTTTATTCTCATTTTTGTCTTGGTAAGAGCAATTAAGCAAACAAAAAACTCATACCAAGACTGGCGCCCAAACCAATAGCATTATTTAGCAAGGCATTTCATGTAAGAATCCACGAATCTCTTCGGAGAACCCAAGCCACTCCGACGTGGGGTAATTCCCAGACGCTAGCCGATCCGTACCTAACACCCACGATCACGAAAAGAGGCAGGTGAAGTTGGAAACTCGTTTTTTCTGATGACCATTTGCCGGGTTATCGCTTTTTGAATTGTGGCTACGAGGAAGTGAAAAGCTAACTTTACAATACCATTTGTTGAAAATCAAACTACACTTCAAAGTAACAATACTTTTGCTACTGACAAAGCTCATTCTACTGCCACCTCACCACTGCTACCGGGTACTACTTGCCAAGAATGGGCATATTCAAATCCAGAGTTACGTCTATCGGAATTACCTGATACGGGTAATGTTGCCGCGCAAATACCACAACCTGCTCCAGATGAGCCTTGCGCCGTTCTGAACGGATACGGAAGCCTCCCAATCGTTACACTTGTACTTAGATTTGAATTGTATTCATGATAGGGGGAGGAGTTGTTGTGATTTACCCTATATATATTTTATGTTTAATTGCGCGCGAACGAAAGGAAGCGTGTGCGCCAACCAGGGAGCGCACTAGGTAGTTGAGAATAGATTATTATGCCGAGTCAAGATACCTTTACCCCAAAGTTACAGCAGAAACGAATTAGGTTTACTAAAAATATCAAATAATGTATATTTGATTTAACTGCATTGTCATATTGTGCTAAACTTTTTTTCAAAATTAGGGATGGTGTGGTATACTTATATTCAGGTAATAAATATTTATGATGAAAATCTATACAATTAATTGAAAATCGATTCCGACCTTGTTAAACAAATATTTATAACGGTATTAGCGCAATTTACCTATACTTATTTGTGCGGTTATTGCTATGTGCATACGAATCTGACGATAAATATATGTAAATATTTTTTTTGTAGATAATTTAATTAGCTTTAATTTTTTATTGAACTATTTTGTCATACAGTTCAAAGAAACTTGAGAAAACTCGGCGAAAAACTGATATTTGTCCGTTTCTGCCTGTATTTAATTAATTCTTAGTAACCGATACCATGCTCATTTCATGATAAAATTTGGTACGCACGCTCAGCACATTTGTATAACAAAACTTTAAAAAAATTAACCAAAAAAAGACCCCTTTAGAAGTGGGGATGAAATAGGGTTAATATTAAAAAATTAAACCAGTTAGGGATTGAAAATACATACTAATGTAAGCGATTAACTGATTGATTAATTTAATACATTTAATTTTTTTTTAACAAACCTTTTTAGCTACTGGGTGATATCTTTTCTTTCTTTAAAATTAGTAGTATATTAAGTAAAATTAAACCTAGAGCAACGTCATTTAGTGTAAAAATTTGCGGAAAAATACAAAATCGGCCTTCTGAGATTTTTCAAGGTTTAGACCAGGGGACTTTTAGTCTGTTAACCCTTAAGAACTCGCGCGGGGAGTACAAAACACCCCAGTGATGGAATTCTTGAGGTAATTTGTATTGTGACTTCGATAACTTGTCGGCCCTTTCAGTACATTCAAACTACAGCCTGATGGGTGGGCCGACCCGATTTTCGTTAGTTTGGGTTGAGTTGTTGATCTGTCAGTTGCGTACTAAGTGGTCAAGGGTGTCCGTAACACTCCGCACGCGAAAGAGCGTTTGTGTTTATGAACCATCAGTGTACTTTTTTGTGTGTCAATTTAATACAAGAAATCAGTGAGAAATACCTATTATTGTTTAGCATTAGACTTTTATGTTCTTTTTTGTTCTGTTTTTTTCGCCGAAGAAATTAATTTTAAGTAGAAATGGAGTCTATTCGTCGCTATCTTATGGAGGATGTTAGTGAAGGTGACAATGCTTAGGATGAAATTATTCCAGAATCTCATCATGACGAAGAGGATCACGTGAGTGAATCTGACCACGACACGGCTTCCCTTCTTGACGACAGTGATTCTGACCCCGACTTCATTCTTGGGAGTGGCGAAACTGCAGTTGTAAAAGAAAGAATCGTCCAAGAGACAGAAGAGCTTAATGTGTGGAACCGTGTAGATGACCGTATCGATGAAGTTGTGATGGGAACTGGGAGTTGTGTTTAAGTAAGTGTAGTGAGGAACAATGTGGATGCCGTTATCGACGAAGTTGTGATGGGAGCTTGGAGTTGTGCTCAAGTAAGAGTAAGTGCTGGTCCTAGATGTAAAAATTATTTGGTTGGGAAAGACAAAAACACACGATGGAAAAACACCTGTAATAAAATGACTAATATGCGCACCAGAGCAGAAAACATAGTGAATCATTTACCAGGGCCAGTAAGAAATGCAATAAATGCTAAAACCCCTTTAGAATGTTTTCAATTGTCTGTAGATTTATACCGTAATATACGGTATAAAAATACTGACAGTGACCGACTCTAAGAGATCTTATGTCAAAACCATGGAAGTTTGCGTCGGTAAAAAGCCCGAAGATAGTCCGACAGGACAACTGATCTTGTATGACGTTTAGTGAGAACAATTGAAAATAGTGGAAGAAACATCACGGCTGATAACTGGTTTACGAGTGTACCTTTAGTAAACCAGTTATTCAGTAAAAAATTGACGTACGTCGGCACAGTAAGGAAAGACAAGTTAGATATTCCACTTGAAATGATAAATAAAAAGAGATAAGAGTATACCACTATATTTGGGTTTCAAGAAAACATAACTCTGCTATCATATGACCCAAAAAAAAAACGATGTGTCATATTGATTTCGAGTTGACACGATGACGATCCTATCGACCCTTCATCTGGGATTCAGAGAAAACCCGATACTATAACTTTTTATAATGATATTAATACTACTTTCTTCCTCAATTAATTAATGTAAAAAACTACTTTTCGGGTGTAAAAGAATGTAATCAAACGACTATCTACCGTTAGCCAACGTTTCGATTAATTTATTTAATCATCTTCAGGGCTGGAATTACAGAAGTGTAAAATAAATAAATTATTATGTACAAGTAAAAACGTATACTACATACCAAACAGTAGCTGATGGCAAATGTTAGATTACGTATAAATGTGGACAATAGGAATAAATAAATAATTGTACAAAGTGATCAATAATTAATTAATTAAAAACTAAAAAATTATTAAACTTGGTATTTAAAAATTAAAACACGATGATTAACACACAATGTGTCAACGCCAAACGTAAACAAAATAAAATAAAATATTTAAAAAAATATATAATCCACATTGCGAAACACACTAGACAAAAACACTAATAAGACCAAAAAAGCCATCAGAGCAAACATTAAAAACCGTCCAACTCGCCAAGGTGCCAAAATGCACTATCTATCAGGTCTCTCGATTTTAATCTTGTAATTCTGCAGTAAATTAAGGTAACCATTATTTATGCATGAATAATCACTCTGAATATTAATGTTATTTTTGTTCGTCGATATAACAGCAGCTTCAATAAACAACCTCTTGTTGTAGCATTTCTCTGAAGCAAGAATCTGAACACCTTCATCTTTAAAATTATGATGTTTGTTTATTGAATGATGTGCTAGACCCGTTTTTGTTTTCCCCAGTCGGATGTCGTAATGATGTTGGTATACCCGCTTGGATAATCTCTGGGAAGTTTGTCCTATATATTGATGCTGGCATTCAGAGCAATTAATCATATACACTACATTGGACCTATCCAAGACTGGTATTAAGTCTTTGGTTCTTGAAAAAATGATATTGTTAAGGGTCAAAGGTGTGCGGAATGCTAAATGTAAATTATCACTCAAAATGCAGTCCTTAAAAATGTGTTTAAGTTTATCAGCTAACTTAGGATGGTAAGTAATCTTACTAAATTTGGAATTTTCTTTAGGTTCTTCAAATGAAACCTCATGTTTAACAAATGGTACCTTCCCTCTAAACAGAATGTTATCAAGTAAACGACCAGGATAGCCGTTTTTTAATAGTTGTTGTTTGAGTTCATGTAATCTCACACCTATGTAGTTGTTGGGTACACAATTGTGTAAACGGTATTTTAATGTGTTAATAACACTAATCTTCTGTTGTAGAGGGTGAGAAGAATTAAAATTTAGTAGGCGCTCTGTGGAAGTAGGCTTTCTATATATGTCGGTATTTAGGGAGCCATTCACGTCTCGGCTTACTAAAAGGTCCAAAAAGGGCAATGAGCCGTCAATCTCCAATTCATAGGTGAAGTTAAGGAGCTCATCAAAACTGTTGAGAATATCTATACAGTTATGTATTTCATTTTTAGGGATGACTGTTATAATGTCATCCACATATAGCAACAAAAATGGAATATTGAACTGGATGGACCCGAAAAAATTAAAAAGCAAGTCGTTCATCACAAAGCTTGAAAAAATTGGTGAGCAGATATTACCCATGGCTGATCGAACTAGTTGTGAATAAAATTCACCTTCATAGCTAAAGTAGCTATTCTGGAATATTGCGGTAACCATGTCCAAAAATTCGTCCAATTGGATGGTGGTGTATGGAGCAACCAAATCCCAATTATTCTTGATAGATAATAAAACAGCTTCCTTTGATACATTCGTGAATAGGGAATTCACGTCAAACGACACCAAAACATAGTCATCAGGTAGGATATGATCAACTATCTTCTCTTTGGCTTCCCTTGAGTTCTTGACATTAAAAGGTAACGACGGGAAAACATTTTGTAAGATGTTATTTATGAAACTCGCCAACGGAGTTGAAGGGGACTCTACACAACTGATGACAGGTCTCAAAGGAATTCCAACCTTGTGGATCTTAGGGAGACCGTACGCTCTAGGAACTTGAGCATTGTATTTGGTAAGTCTCCTCTTCGTGGGCATGTCTATATGCCCATTTTCCTCCAATTTCTTTATGACCTTATTAAATTTACCTTGAATAGTGTTGGTAGGGTTAGCTTTTAGTTTTTTGTATGTTTTCAGGTCGCCAAACAACTGTGTCATCTTATCTTTATAGTCATCCTTGTACATTAAGACAGTGGCATTGCCCTTATCAGCCCTCAAAACCAGAACATCAGGATTAGCCTTTATAAATTTTCGTGACGACCAAACTTGCTTCGCTATGGGATCCAGGCATTTATTATCATCATTCAAGAAATTTTGTGTCATGTTTATTATCTTGCCTCTCAGTAGTTCCTTCTTATCTTTGGGTAAAGTAGTGCCTTCCAAAGTACAGTCAACTTCCGCCAAAAAGGAATACATGGGGAAGTTTCTCAACAAGGGAGTTATGGCAAATTTAGGGCCCAAGGATAAGGTGCAAGCAACTTCTTCAGGTAAATCTAAATTCGTAAGGTTGATGACCCAATCTTTGTTACCTAATACGTCGGTTTTTCGTTGTTGTTGTAGTAAAACAGTGAACTTCCTAACCATCACCTCTCTCATTTTAATGATCTCTGTGCACAAGTGCCGCTCCTCAATAATGACAAATCTCTCCACCACATCCATTGGTAACTTATTTGCTACCTTTTCTCTATTAAGTTCCACTTGTTTTTTGACAAATATTATAGTTCTTATCGCTATCTTTATATGTATATTCAATATACCCCCCTTAAAACTCCTCAATAACTTATCAGCATCCTGTAGCAACTCTCTATCTGGAATGAGTTCTTGTGAGACACTTAATACCTTTTTTTGGATAAAATTAGGGTAGATATGAACCCTCCTACATCGTAGCAAAAAGTTTCTTCTGCTAATGGCCCTGGCAAGCTTTGCATAATTAGATTTGATCAAGTTTAACGCTTTAACAACTTCTGTACCATATTCCTTCCTAACGTCCTCGAAAAAACCCATATTCAATATTAATACTACTTTCTTCCTCAATTAATTAATGTAAAAAACTACTTTTCGGGTGTAAAGGAATGTAATCAAACGACTATCTACCGTTAGCCAACGTTTCGATTAATTTATTTAATCATCTTCAGGGCTGGAATTACAGAAGTGTAAAATAAATAAATTATTATGTACAAGTAAAAACGTATACTACATACCAAACAGTAGCTGATGGCAAATGTTAGATTACGTATAAATGTGGACAATAGGAATAAATAAATAATTGTACAAAGTGATCAATAATTAATTAATTAAAAACTAAAAAATTATTAAACTTGGTATTTAAAAATTAAAACACGATGATTAACACACAATGTGTCAACGCCAAACGTAAACAAAATAAAATAAAATATTTAAAAAAATATATAATCCACATTGCGAAACACACTAGACAAAAAACACTAATAAGACCAAAAAAGCCATCAGAGCAAACATTAAAAACCGTCCAACTCGCCAAGGTGCCAAAATGCACTATCTATCAGGTCTCTCGATTTTAATCTTGTAATTCTGCAGTAAATTAAGGTAACCATTATTTATGCATGAATAATCACTCTGAATATTAATGTTATTTTTGTTCGTCGATATAACAGCAGCTTCAATAAACAACCTCTTGTTGTAGCATTTCTCTGAAGCAAGAATCTGAACACCTTCATCTTTAAAATTATGATACACCACCATACACCACCATCCAATTGGACGAATTTTTGGACATGGTTACCGCAATATTCCAGAATAGCTACTTTAGCTATGAAGGTGAATTTTATTCACAACTAGTTGGATCAGCCATGGGTAATATCTGCTCACCAATTTTTTCAAGCTTTGTGATGAACGACTTGCTTTTTAATTTTTTCGGGTCCATCCAGTTCAATATTCCATTTTTGTTGCTATATGTGGATGACATTATAACAGCCATCCCTAAAAATGAAATACATAACTGTATAGATATTCTCAACAGTTTTGATGAGCTCCTTAACTTCACCTATGAATTGGAGATTGACGGCTCATTGCCCTTTTTGGACCTTTTAGTAAGCCGAGACGTGAATGGCTCCCTAAATACCGACATATATAGAAAGCCTACTTCCACAGAGCGCCTACTAAATTTTAATTCTTCTCACCCTCTACAACAGAAGATTAGTGTTATTAACACATTAAAATACCGTTTACACAATTGTGTACCCAACAACTACATAGGTGTGAGATTACATGAACTCAAACAACAACTATTAAAAAACGGCTATCCTGGTCGTTTACTTGATAACATTCTGTTTAGAGGGAAGGTACCATTTGTTAAACATGAGGTTTCATTTGAAGAACCTAAAGAAAATTCCAAATTTAGTAAGATTACTTACCATCCTAAGTTAGCTGATAAACTTAAACACATTTTTAAGGACTGCATTTTGAGTGATAATTTACATTTAGCATTCCGCACACCTTTGACCCTTAACAATATCATTTTTTCAAGAACCAAAGACTTAATACCAGTCTTGGATAGGTCCAATGTAGTGTATATGATTAATTGCTCTGAATGCCAGCATCAATATATAGGACAAACTTCCCAGAGATTATCCAAGCGGGTATACCAACATCATTACGACATCCGACTGGGGAAAACAAAAACGGGTCTAGCACATCATTCAATAAACAAACATCATAATTTTAAAGATGAAGGTGTTCAGATTCTTGCTTCAGAGAAATGCTACAACAAGAGGTTGTTTATTGAAGCTGCTGTTATATCGACGAACAAAAATAACATTAATATTCAGAGTGATTATTCATGCATAAATAATGGTTACCTTAATTTACTGCAGAATTACAAGATTAAAATCGAGAGACCTGATAGATAGTGCATTTTGGCACCTTGGCGAGTTGGACGGTTTTTAATGTTTGCTCTGATGGCTTTTTTGGTCTTATTAGTGTTTTTTGTCTAGTGTGTTTCGCAATGTGGATTATATATTTTTTTAAATTTTTATTTTATTTTGTTTACGTTTGGCGTTGACACATTGTGTGTTAATCATCGTGTTTTAATTTTTAAATACCAAGTTTAATAATTTTTTAATTTTTAATTAATTAATTATTGATCACTTTGTACAATTATTTATTTATTCCTATTGTCCACATTTATACGTAATCTAACATTTGCCATCAGCTACTGTTTGGTATGTAGTATACGTTTTTACTTGTACATAATAATTTATTTATTTTACACTTCTGTAATTCCAGCCCTGAAGATGATTAAATAAATTAATCGAAACGTTGGCTAACGGTAGATAGTCGTTTGATTACATTCCTTTACACCCGAAAAGTAGTTTTTTACATTTTTTATAATGAGACGAAAACTGGTGTTGATGTTGTGGACCAAAAATGTGGTACTTACTTGACTTCTAGAAGGTGTAATAGGTGGCCATAGGTTGTCTTCTACAGGCTCTTGGACATAGCAGGTGTAAATGCGCAAGTAATTTACTTGTACAATAACATCGGCCAAAAACTTAAGAGAAGAATATTCCTCAAAGAAATTGCGTTGGAATTAATCAAACCACAGGCTCTTACTAATAGATCAACAATGCAAACACTTTCTAAGAACATCCAGCAGTCAGCTAGAAGAATTGCAGGTCAAGAGCAAGAGGAACTTCCCGTGAATCCAGATGACGGCGCAAGAAGAAAGGTAAGATGTGCAGTATGCCCAAGAAATAAAGACATAAACGTCAAGACTTCGTGTGATGTGTGCAGTAGTACTATGTGCCTTAAGTATATGAAAACGGTATGTGAAGATTGTCTCAATAAAGAAAACGAGGAATCAGACTAAACTTACAATTTGTTGTTGGACAAATTAATGTGTAAAATTCATGTAAACATAAAATTAAATTATTGTGGTGGCGCCGAGGGTTTATAAAGAGTAACTGTAGCAATAATTTATTTAAAATTTGTATAAAACGGGAAACAGCCTGCCCCTTTGTGATCACCGCCACAAAGATGTAAATCTCTAATAAAAGAGACAAGTGCCATCTCAGACAGCGCCATCAAGACCTTACTTTCTAAGAGGAATGGCACAATACTAACAGTAACCTAAAAGCTTCGTTTTTGGGGTTTACAAATAATGTTAATTTAATTCTTTTTACTTCCCTATAAGGAAGTATTGTAATCATGAAAAAATTCGATGTCGATATTTTAACGGAAATATCCGTTTTGAGCATTTCTGAATCCGTTTTGACTACTTTCGCAATTATGTCTGTATGTGTGTATGTCTGTGTGTATGGATGTATGTAACGCAAAATGTCTGTAAGTTCTGTATCTCTGGAACGAATTGTTATATAGTAACAAAATTTCATATTTAACACTTTAATCGGTATACAAAGGCACCATTTGATTTTGGAGGAAATCCTTAAACCGAAAGTAGCACTTCACTTGAAGGACGAAATGGTTTTTCTTAAATATCTCAGGAACGAATTGTTATCTAGTAACCAAATTTCATATTTAACACTTTAATTAGTATAGTAAAGCACCATGTGATTTTGGAGGAAATCCCTAAACCGGAAGTAGCACTTTACTTGAAGGACGAAATGGTTTTTCTTCAATATCTCAGGAACAAATTGTTATATAGTAACCAAATTTCATATTTAACACTTTAATCAATATACTAAAGAACCATTTGATTTTGGAGGAAATCCCTAAACCGGAAATGGCACTTTACTTGAAGGACGAAATAGTTTTTCTTCAATATCTCAGGAACGAATTGTTATATAGTAACCAAATTTCATATTTAACACTTTAATCGGTATACGAAAGCACCATTTGATTTTGGAGCCAATCCCTAAACCGTAAGTAGCACTTTACTTGAAGGACGAAATGGTTTTTCTTAAATATTGTCACAAATAGATATTTAAATTATATTAAAATGGCCAGTATATAAATATCACCCTGTAGAGTAAATTTTATAATTATGAGTTGCTAAATAAAGAGGTATTGCAAATACACACACGAGCATTGTGAAGTCGCTAAAGTCAGCATTAAAGAGGACTTAGGAAAGATACCACGAAAAAGTAGTACAACCAAGAGTTATTAAATATCCGAAAATGAGGATAGAACAGTTAGTTGTCATTTGGACTAAGAAGTGAATCGGTTAAAAGTGACGGGGGTTGGTGCATCCTAATATTAACGAACAATAATACAAGATGTCGGTTGTACGAGTCATCCAATCTACCTGGGTCCTAGGGATGATGATAATTGTAGAGTAAGAATTAATTTAAATAACCATATATGTAATATTTTACCCTGATTATATTATTTAAATAGATTAGTTAATTGTTGAATGACTATTATTTAAAAGTTACACCCCAATATAAGATCCCAAATTTAGGCAGAAGGGCCTAAATACGGTTTAAAGTGATTTTTGTTTGTAAATATGATTAAATTTTAATTCTGTATACGCTGAAGGGGTTTCAGGCAGAATTAAAATTTTGGTTGTATAAAAAATTTACAGTTTTTTGTATTGAGGAAGGCATAAAACCTCGAAATTAGTTATGGAGGCCCATAATTAAGGTACAAAAAATGTAAATAATTGTTTACGAAAACAAAAAGAAAATTTTAAATAAAAGTTTTTTATTGCATTTCAACAAAATTTTAAATAAATAGTTGTTATTTTAATGAATCAACGGCAAATAATAATAACGTCACTTTTAAAGAGTGGAAATTTTTTGTCAACTAACTAGAACATGGAAGGAACTACGATACTTTAAATAAATTTAAAATAAAATCGAAACGCAGTCAAATAAACTAACATGCCTTTTTCTTTATAAACTTCATACCTATTTATAAATAAATTTTAATAATTCATTACGTAAAATAAATTGAATAGACAATATTTTGTTATAAGGTAAATTTTAAAAATAATTCCCAAATTAGGTAAATTCAAAAGAATTAAAAAATTTTTTTTGTTTGAAGTATTCAAGTAGGTAAAACGAAAAAATTAACACAAGTTTTGTTTTAACATTGGTATTGAAAATTATTTGCTATATCGACAAGTTATTAAGAATGAAGTATATAAAAATATGACGAAGCGATTTGAAATAACACATATTTTAAAAAGAAAAATTTGCAATTTGAATGTTAACAATTTTGAAAAGTTCAAGGTTTTACGAAGAATATTTTAGAAATATTTAAAGGCATAATGCAATCAAAATTTATTTTAACAAGGGTAAATTTTAATAAATTACATTAATTTGAAACAGTCGGATTATTCAATAGTTCCGAAATAATATTTTAAATGTTTTTGAGAATAAACACAAGTGTTATTTAAATTATTCATTACTAGGTAATAAAGAACAAAAATTTGCTAATGAATTTTAATAGGTAAATAATTTTAAATGGATTTTGTTAATAAACACAAAAATGTATTTAAATCGTTCATTGCCATTTTCAGCACAAAAGTTCATTAAAATGAAAAAAAAACAATTTCAGCAAAATACCTTGTAAAGAAATTATAAATACTACAAAGTTGAACAAAACAAACAAACAAAATTTGCTGATAGATAAAAATTTTTATTAATTATATAAATGAAATGCGGAAGTTAGGAATGCATTGAAAACTAATTTTTCAAAATATGAAATTTTTTATTGTGTAAATTATAATGTCGGAAAATGTCTTTTAAAAAGGACAATAATTGTATATGGAAGTAAATTATAATAAATAAATTGTAACAGCGGTACTAAAACGACATAAAAGCTCAAATTTTAAAAGAATCGGCATTAAAATAAATAAATTAAAAAAACTATTCAACACAAAAAAGCAAAGTTAGCAAATTTAAAAGATGAAATAATAGATAAGTGTTCAAGAATTTAATAAAATCAAAATTTAAATGTGGGAAAAAAGAATTTTATAATAAGGATATTTTAAGAGGGTAATTTTATTTATAATTTGAACAATAAACAAACTTAAATTTTATTTTTGTAGTAATAAATTATATAAATAAATAATTAGTAATAAAACAAATATTGGTTATAATTCCACGAAATCATTGTTTCAAAATTTTATCGTTATTGAAAAAGTAAAAATGCGAACAATAAAAGATTTACTTATTTAAATGGGAAATTAAATTTAAAAAATTTTGGGTGGAAAAAATGAATTTGAGATTGAATAAGAATTAATAAGCTAATTTAAAGGACAAGGGGTTTATTGATAAAAGAGGTATACCAATGAATATAAAGAATTATGAAACAAAGGAGAATTATTATGAGGAATTTGTAGGAATTTTATGGGGAGCCCAAAATGACTAAATAAAAGTTGAGGGTTTAAGATGTATTATGAAGTATTAATAGGGCCAAAGGTGGTCAAAGGTGAAGTTGATTTAAGGGAGAAAATATGGGAATACCAGTTAAAAAGTATAATTAAAACCAATTGTCGCAAAATAGCAAATAAAATTATAAGATTAATAAAATAAATTGTAACCACCCAAATAAAGAGAATTGATTTGAAAGTTCGCTTGAAAACAAAAGATAGGAATTTGAATTTAAAATTTGAATTTTTCAAAATCATAAATTTTTATAATACAAGATAAAAGGATAAAATAGTCATAGTCATTTAGTGATAATAAGTGTAGGAAGTAAGCCAATAATATTTTTTTTAAGTTTTAGAAGTATATAAATGTAGACCTTAGAAAGAAGAAACGAAAAGCGGACCTAAGAGGAAAAAGAAGAAAAAATTATTCACAAATTTAATTTCAAGAGGATATTACGTTAGGCGTGTTATAACATTTTTCTGATTTTAGATAACAAGTCAAAATAATCATAGGTGTCCATATTGCCATGAAATGCTACCTTTTTCTATGACACTTATTAATGCGCCAGCTAGCTGATGAGCTCTTTTCAGGGTCAAAGGTGGATTCCTTACTGGATAAATGCTCAATTGAAATGAACTTAATAATCAGTTCAAAAATAAAAATAATATCGGATAAAAATACTTGTTACTCTCAGCACCTTAGTTTCTAGTACTTTCTGCTGTATTTTAAATCAAACAAAAATGTAACCACTGCACACCAGGAATGTAATTTATTAATAAAACAAATATTAAAAGGAACAAAAGTGAAATTTTCATTAAATTAAACCAAATTTACAATAGAAATACTTAATCCTAAAAAGTTTATGAAAATAACCGAAATTTAAATTTACGCGCGAACTCAATGTTTATCAAAATAGGTGAGCGCTTACCGAACTGTTTTTGTAGTCTTGAAGTAGAACGCGTGACGAGTGACCAGTGATATGTTGAGATGACTCAGTTACCACGATACGGATCTTCCCAGGAGTGTTATCGATTGATTGACTAGTGCCCGCTGCATCGGAGAACATTCAGGTAAGTTCGATTGAAATAAAAATCCTTTTACTTTTTGATATTTCCAGAAATCACAACTATCGATCCTTCCCAAAAATCTAATTTTTATTGGTTCCAAAATCCTAACAGTTTTAACGATTTTCTTCTTCGATTAACTATACCAATTTTTATTAACTTGAATAATTTCAAATTCTTCATGTACTTTATCTCGTACCAAACTTCCAACTTTTATCAATTTACTTTTTCCAATTTCAAAAATCTATCCACGTCCCAACTTTTATCAAAATTAACCAAAACTTTCCAGTACGTATTTCTTATTTCATGGACTTCGCTCAATCCCCAAAATATGTCGTCCCTAACTCGTGGACGAAGACCAACTCAAAATACGTCTTCACCTTTTGGTGGACGAAAATCGACTCTCTTCCTTCCTGGTCACCCAAAAACTCCTTATCACTCGCGCACTCGCTTTAATTCACTAATGTTTTAAACAATCCCCTACACTTTTAACAAATAAATGTTAATTTGATTTAATTTCTAAAACTTAAATTATGACTTTATCAAACTAAAACAATCAATTCATCTTTTGTCCCCTATACAATCTTTTTACAATTCTTGTGGGTACAAATAGTTACACTTTTTATTATTTTAGTAAATGAAGCAAAGCAGTCCATTCGTGAAGTATCTAGAAATTTCAGGTGCAAGTACTTATTCACAAATTATCGTGTTAAAAGTGATGACCGCGACCTGAGCATTTATCTAAGAGACACCCAACCATGCTAGAGCTACTCTTATGGGCAGGAAACCATGACAATATATATACAGTCAAAAAGTCACTAGGAACAGTAGGGAAAACACTTCCAAGGGTGATGAGCATAATATTAACAATGGATTTATGGAGAGATGGAATGGATAACAACAAATCAAATTGGACTGAGATGAACAATCGAATTATGGAGAGATGGAATGGATAACAACAAATCAAATTGGACTGAGATGAACAATCGAATTATGGAGAGATGGAATGGATAACAACAAATCAAATGGGACTGAGATGAACAATCGAATTGTGGAGAGATGGAATGGATAACAACAAACCAAATTGGACTGAGATGAACAATCGAATTATGGAGAGATGGAATGGATAACAACAAACCAAATTGGATTGAGATAAACAATCGATTTATGGAGAGATGGAATGGTTAACCATAAACCAAGGTGGTGTTGCCGATTGTCGGGGAAGCCACAACTGTATAACAAGAAGTAGAAAAATGGAAATCATTTACTCAAACTACAGTGGCGTTACAATTAATATATTCAGTAACTTCCAAAAGTGCACGTTTGCGAGTTATACAAATAAGTAACGAGTAAAAGTAAAAGTAAAAATGGAAAAGTTAGTGAAAAGCAGAGCAAATAAAACAAAGTGATGCCTAAAACACGGAGAAATAAAAGTAAGAATGTATAATAAATGAAAAATAGGCTCAAGTGCTAAGAATAATAATTATTTAAAGAAAATGGCTAAATATTGTAAATGAGGTCTGTACCTCAAATCTATAGTCTGTACTATAACAAAGCCATTAGGAGTAAGGACGTCCCAATGTAGCGAAAATTTATATAAGAAAGTCAGTAACAACCTAGGAAAATAAGATCAAAATACCACTTTCTCGTATAAGATTTCTAAACATTAAGAAATTATGTAACGGAATAATCTGTATTATTCTTGTATAAACACGTATCGAAAGGATACGGTGTAATAGAATTATTTATTGTGAAAGAATTGTAAAAAGGCACTATAATCAGAATAATCTGTATTATTCTAGTATAAACATGTATCGACAGGATACAGTGTAATGGCGAATTGTAGTTAAATCAAAAGGAATCAAAATAAGGGTTGTTTAAAATAACTAGGAAATATATAAGTATAGTAGGCACATTAATGAAAATTTAAATATAAACATATCAGGAAGCGGTCAAATTCAGAAGCTGGAGAGTAAATAAAGAAATTTTTTTTTGTTATTGTATACGAATCCCCAAAATTTAAAGTAACAATTTTGAACGAGTACTCAAAATAATTATTGAGAAACTTCACATTGAAGGTCGCAAAGTAAAATACTTTAGGTAGACAAAATAAAAACAATAAGTGAACCTAATACATAAATGTAGTAATACGGCAAAAATTGCTTAAATAAGTATATTACAATTGGATAGGTCAAGACTTAATTAAATTTTAATAGCAGTAAAGTCAACAATATTAGGCTTGATACACTGTAATATTATATATGTCAATATACCATAAAGTTAATATGATTCAGAAAATTCAAATAAGAATTAAAACAAAAAACAAATTTGTGAACAAATTTTTTACAAAACCTGGTATTTTCAATGTGTAAGTACGAATTAGTAAATAGTCAACTAAAAATAGTGCGAAAAAAGATTTTTTGGAGATTCAAAGTACAATTATAAATGAATATGAGAGATACAACATATAAAAACATTAGAAACTGGTTATTGTTAAAAAATTTTTTTTTGATAAGAATTAGAAGAGGTCCCTAAATGAAGTGTAAAGAAAATTAAGAATGTGTTTGTAATATATTATATAAGGAATATGTTAAATTAAATGTTTAAGGTTAAAGATTAATTAGTTAAATATAAAATTTTCAATTTTTTTTTAGTGGTGGAGCAATTCTCGTGTAGAAACCGTGACTTTATTTAAAAAAAACAAAGGTTTGGGCCAACCTTTAATTCAACGGGGGGCATGTCACAAATAGATATTTAAATTATATTAAAATGGCCAGTATATAAATATCACCCTGTAGAGTAAATTTTATAATTATGAGTTGCTAAATAAAGAGGTATTGCAAATACACACACGAGCATTGTGAAGTCGCTAAAGTCAGCATTAAAGAGGACTTAGGAAAGATACCACGAAAAAGTAGTACAACCAAGAGTTATTAAATATCCGAAAATGAGGATAGAACAGTTAGTTGTCATTTGGACTAAGAAGTGAATCGGTTAAAAGTGACGGGGGTTGGTGCATCCTAATATTAACGAACAATAATACAAGATGTCGGTTGTACGAGTCATCCAATCTACCTGGGTCCTAGGGATGATGATAATTGTAGAGTAAGAATTAATTTAAATAACCATATATGTAATATTTTACCCTGATTATATTATTTAAATAGATTAGTTAATTGTTGAATGACTATTATTTAAAAGTTACACCCCAATATAAGATCCCAAATTTAGGCAGAAGGGCCTAAATACGACAATATATTATGATAAATATTTTTATAAACGAATCTTTAGATGAACGATGAAGGAATGATTCCTTATAGGGAAGTCATGTGCTGGTCACATCAGATTTTTTAAATTTAATTTATTGTAAACAGTAGTTGTATGTATTGCGATGTTTCGAAAGGGGTTGATTAAGGAAAGACACTCATTATATTAAAATATAAATTGAGAGGCTACTTATGTTGGTTGTCGAACTGTACCAGGGTCTTGCAAATGCCTATTATATTGAAAAGCTGTTTGTTCAGATTTCTTAGAGAACTCAAATGAAGTCTTGTCAACAGGCGCTGATTCTAAAAGTGTAAGGGGACAAATTATAAAATGTGTATAGATTTTTCAAACTTTAAAAGATGAAAACAAATTAAATAAATTAATCTGTTAAAGTAAACAAACGCGTAATAAATGGTATGTGTTAACTGAAGTGAATTGATGGAAAAGGACAACATAAATTTGAAAAGAATAGAAAGTGAACGACTACGCTGGTGCAGAAAGGTTTTGGGGGAAAAAGGGAGATAAGAAAAGAGAACATTCGAGTTGTGTCCTCAAAAGCGTATGGACGTAGGAAAAATTTGAATGAAAATTCGCATGGCGACTGTGTTTAAGTACAGATGCAATTTAGTTTTTACTTCCCTATAAGGAAGTATTGTAATCATGAAAAAATTCGATGTCGATATTTTAACGGAAATATCCGTTTTGAGCATTTCTGAATCCGTTTTGACTACTTTCGCGATGATGTCTGTATGTATTGTCATGTTTCATTATGTAAAGCCAATGAAGAATTACCTTAACCAAACCAAGAATCAAATAATATCACCCAAGTAGTTCAAAAACAAATGAAAAAACAGGTGAATCACACTAAAGATGCGATATTTTGAATCGAACTACTTCATGACATCCCATAAACATTGTTTTGCATTGTAAAATAAATTGTATAAAATGTATAAAAACTTATTAATTAATCTACATGATCATTATTTATAATTCGAATTATTATATTATTTGTATTGTTATAGTTTAAATCATAATCATAATTTAAACAAAGTGGATTGTTCGCGTATTTACCGAAAACAACAAAAAGTGTATTTGGAGCTACGAAGTTACCTTACTTCAAAATTTAAAATTAAAAATTCAACACATCATTGAACGAAAATTGATTCGTACGCAGGAATTATCAAAAATACGAACAAAGAGAGAAACAATTATTTGTTTAAACAAGCAGTTGATATCCAGACCTCCGTTAAGAGAGACGAAAAACCAAACTGGAACAAAAGTTAATTAGTTATAAAATGTGCGAAGAAGTTTAATTAAATTTGATAATAAATTAAGAAACCTATCAATCCAGGAGGAAGAAAGTAAATATTGTGGTAAAAAGAAAGGAAACAATACGTACCTCCAATAAAATTGTATTTTGGAGTAATTGCGTTGCGAATGGATGCAGATGGGGAAAGAGAGAATTTTGGAATGAAGAACATCAAATGGAATGCATACACCACTCAACATTGAAGTCAACAAAAAACCAGGTAGCAAATAAACTTTTCAAAAATTTTAGTGCGCTTTAAAAAAAAATAAATACACAAAACGGACAAGCTAACAATTATGATATTGATAAACAAATTAATTATTAAATGCAATTTAAAAAAAAAAACCTGTTGATTTTATTTTTGATAATTTAATGTAGTATAAGCAACTGATCCATAATTTTGAAATTAAAAGTATAGCATTTTTAATGGTTGATTTTATTTTTTTTGATGATTTCCATTCAGGGGTTGATTCAAGGTGAAGGAAAAGGCAATTCAAAAAATATAGGGAATCACCAGTGTCGTGGAACCTGCGAAATGCTCGAATTTTGAGAGCCCCTGATTTTTAAGAGTAATTAAAGTGGTGTGTTTCCAAGGGTGGAAATCAATTATAATATTACCTAAGGGAACATAGCAGTATGTATGTCTGTATGTATGTATGTATGGATGTATGTAACGCAAAATGTCTGTAAGTTCTGTATCTCTGGAACGAATTGTTATATAGTAACCAAATTTCATATTTAACACTTTAATCGGTATACGAAAGCACCATTTGATTTTGGAGCAAATCCCTAAACCGGAAGTAGCACTTTACTTGCTTGAAGGAATTTAATTAAATAATAAAATAAAATTTAAATAATATTTCTGCGAATCTTTATATGAACGATGAAGGAATGATTCCTTATAGGGAAGTCATGTGCTGGCCACATCAGATTTTTTTTATTTAATACATTCACTGGGAATTGATCGAAAAGAAAACACATTTTTTTAATTTTCAAAAAGTTTGGAATTATTAATAAAAATTTGAGAAGAAAATAAGCTGGAACAGTTGCGTCAATACAGACATTGAAAAATTTGGATGACAACAGATAGCACTGGTTTATCCTTTTTGTTGGTTATGATACATGGTTAAGGAAGATTTCAATTATTCAAGCTGGAGCACTTACTCATTAATCCATTGGCACGTATTTCATCAGAAAGAGTTTATGGTTTACAGTTATCTCCTTTGCACACTTGAGTCAAACAAGTTGAAGCAGATCCACTTCGACACCGGCGACGCGAGTAGAGTATACAGGCTGGTTTTTCGACGTCTGAAAGAATCGGTAAGAGACTGTGCGCGTATTTTTTTTAAATTTTACAAACGGTATATTTCCGGTAAAACTTTTAAATTATTAGTGCGGTAAAATCGTAGGGGGAACTTAGATTTAGTAATAATTTGTAAATGTAATTTGTTTTATAATTTGAATTTTTATGGTTTGTCCCAATGATATTTTGAGTGTAAATAAATGAACAGGTATTGATTGAGGAGATTTGTTTGAGTCAATTTATTCAATAAAAGTTACAGCACGTAGGAAAAAGGCAGTTCCGGGTACAGAATAAGGTTTGTTGATAATTTTATTAAGTTACGAATAATTAGTAACCAGATGAGGTGTCTTTTTATTTCTTATTCAATCGAACCATTGTCACGCCCACAAAAGCTAGTCGGAAGTAGAATAAAGAGCCGTTGTTTTTCCCCGCTATAGAAATTCAATTATTTATTGTCTTATCACGGCAGTATATATACAGGGGTAGTAATAGTAGATTTTAGCATTAAGTTTTTTATTTTAATTTTTTCATTTTAGCCCAATAAATATAAAATTTTCATTATATTAGCAAATAATATGCATTTATTTATTAGTTGAAAAAAAAAAATTGTTAAGTTAATCACAGAACCATAAACAAATCTGATATTTAAAAAAAGCTTTCAAAGTTTATGACGCGCACATTTAGTTCATTGCCAGATCGCGGTAAAATTGCCGGCGATCTGGAAGAAGGCAAGACTAGTGCTGCTCAGATAGGGAGAAAAGCCGCTCGATTCCTACTATCCAGACTAAAGTTGCAACTTCAGAGTGACGAATGCCTTTCAGATCTCCAGTTTGAATTCCGAAAAGGCCGCTCCACCATCGACGCTCTGAACACCATCATAGAGAGGGCGAAAAAGGCAAAGGCAGGCACACGGCAGACAAGAGAAATCTGTCTCATAATCACCCTCGCCTCCAACTGGGACTTGTGTATCGAAAAATGTACTGGCTTGTGGGCTGAAACTAACCTTTATCTACGGACAATAAACTATTGTTGTAAAAAACGATTTTGAAACCCATATGGACGTATGGTGTTCAGCTGTGGGGTTCTGCCAGTAAATCCAATATTGCCCAAAGTTTTGCGTGGCATCTGCGACGCTCCCTGGTATTTCCCAAATAATGTTATTACTACTGACCCACAAGTTAATAGCGTAAAGGAGGTCATTTCTTCCATGAGCAAAAGATATCAGTCGAGACTCGCGGACCATCCCACCCATTAGTGTGTGATCTAATGGTCGAATTTCAGTATAGGAGACTAAAGAGGAGTGATCCCATGGACTTACCCCATCACATTTTCTAAATAAATTGTAACAAATTTAAATTGCCTTGTTACGGCGCCCGAAAATTCTTAAAGAATTTGAATCTACAATGTTGTAAAATAATAAAGTAATATTTTTAATTTTAAAATTAAATGCGTATAGAACGTAAACATTCATAAATTTCAAAAGTATGACTTCATAATTGCATCATTTTAAAACAAAGAAAATATCTTAGACTGCTGAATCAAATAACTGTTGTCATTTCACTTTTGTAAGTGTGTTCTTTGTCAAAGTACAAAATTAAACGAAAAATCGACACGAGACTGTACTTCCTTGCTATCAAACTGATGAGGTGGGGAACACATAGTCGACAGTGTGCATACAATCATGTAAAGAGACACTCGTTTTCTTACTATCTTTAAGTGAAAATTTATTAAAAATGTTATCTACAAATCAATTAATTAATTACCTAAAAGTAACTATCTCAATATGCAAAAGTGTTGAAACAAGTGTTAATCAACCATTACGCGGTAAAAATAATAATCACAAATCAAATAAATATAACGTAAACACATGTGAAGAATATAAAATTGTTACAATCAAACCCAGATTCGTATTCGAACTTTCGGAATGTTGAAAAATAATAATAGTGTAGAAAACATTAAAAGTTACATCAAAATAATTAAATTGTACGAAATTGTGCCTAAGTAAATAACTTGATAAACAATTTATTCGTTGCTAGTGCGGGTTATAGTAAATCAATGACCAACTATGAAATCAAAAACATTGTGAATAACCCCAAAAACAATTATAACGTTTAATCTAACAAATAAATCGAGTTTAGAACAATTGCGCGCAAAAATAAGAAATCGCTTCGTCGACAGCATTTTTCCTGTTTCAACGAAGCGGCCAACAACGTATTTTGATGACCTCGCCAGCAAAAGATGACAGCACCACTCCTTGCAAATGTTTACGTGTACTATCTCACAATTATAACAGGTATTATGAAATCGTATGTTTTGTGATACTGCAAAAGAATGTTATTTTTTATCGTATAATCAATTCAAAAGAAATAATTTACCGTTTTTCTTATTGCATTTTAATACAATAAATGCAAAAATTTGTATTTAATTTTAATGGAATGAAAGAGAATGATTCTGCTAATTTTAAGAATAAAACTTATTATTGCATGACCAAGTCGGTCAATACTGTACCAATATTTACTCTGAATTGGATCATTAAATGTGTATTTGTACGACTTTGTTTTATTCATCTTGCTTTCTACCTCAAATAAGTTTGCGAACCACCCTGAAGGAAGCGATTAAGAGATTTTCATGCACAGTAAGTAGAGCTAGCCGAAAATTTTTTTTGTATCAAATGTACTGCACTTCCTGGTAACAGCCTATAAAAATGTAACTACTAATCTAAAGGGAGGCTTTTTTATTTAACTATTTATTTATTTATTTCATCTACGGCTAAAACTTTTTACAATAATAAACCTTTTTACAATAATAACAATAACTATAATGAACACGTACAAGTTAACAAAAACAAAACTAAACACAATTTTTAGAATTAACTATCTTTTGTTTTTTTATGTTATTAGATTTTAGTTGCCATTTATGTTGGTTTTGTAAGTCTATGGAAATTAGTCCAAAGTCCACAGTGAATAGGGCACTAGAAGAAGAAGAAGATGGAAATTAGGAATAAGATGCGCATGCGAAGAAAAAAGAAGATGGTGTCCGACATGATAAGAAAAAGTACGTTGTAATAAAAAGGTTAGGTAATATACATATTGTCGTGTTCTATTTAATAATTGAAATTATTAACAATTTATCGGCACGAGAGAACTAGCAAGAGATTCTTAAACGGGTTAGAAGGTTTACTACGTATAATTTACCTGTAACTCGCACAACGATAACAAAGAATGCGAGTACCCAAAATGATAAATAATATATTTTTGCAATCATGTTTACCAATTTATATTTAAAAACAATGTGAGTACGTAAGAGTTTGTTTATAAAATTATTAATGTTAAGTAGTTTTAAGTCGGAGTTTACGTGTTTCGTATCAAACGGGGTACTACAGTCGCGGGTTCCGAGACAGCTTGAGTGACGGTCGGTCGAACCTGTAACGAAACAAAAACTATAAATAATTCGTGACATTTTTAATGATGATAAAAAGATTACGGAAATGGATCGAAGGGTACTTACCCAAGAGAGGAGAGCCGATTCAGAGGAGAATCAAGGCGACGAAAATCAAATCAGATTTTTGTTTTCAGAATAACCTGGGTGATGAAAATTTAAATAAAGTTAGTTGATACAAGAGCCTTGTAACAGAGAGCACGCAAAAAGTACAACTCCAAAGAAAAAGTGTTATCAATTATTGGTAAAATTGATTGGTCAGTCATGAGGTCGGACCTAAATGAATGAAAGATCGTATAAGAACAGAGAAATAAGTTTAGTTACAAATAGAAGCAAATTACTTACCTTGTGCTTTGTTAATAACTAAAAGTGCCGCGAAATTTGAATCTGACAAATAAAAATAACAAAAGTGTAACAACGAGAACAATAAGGTGAAATGCTCAAAACTTCTAAACGAATACCAAAAAGTAATAACCCGGCAAATGGTTATTTAAAAAGAGTTTCAGCATTCACCTTGCCCTTTTTAGTGATCGCAGCTGGAGAGTACGTATCGGCTTTAGCTCTGTATTTCTCATACGAAGCCACGAGAGCGTGGGTACCTCAAAGAGGTTCGTGGATCCTTAAATTGTGTTATGTTTGCTAAATTGTCACTACCTAATTTGGGCGCCATGATTGGGTACGAGTTTTCGATCGACTAGTTACTTATACCCAGTCAAAAATGGAAATAAAAAGTAAAATAAAAAATATTCGTCGAGGTTAGAATAACACACTTTAATGAAATTAAATATTTTAATAATCGTAAAAAAGAAAGGAACAAACTCTTGACTACATACATACAATAATCATAACAATATGGGAAAAAGAAATATTTTTACTTACAAAATGAAAACGACGAAATAATACGAGACACAAAAAAGTGGCGTCGTGGTGTTCGGATCGAAGCAATCTCCGATACGAATAAAGTTTTCTCTGTAATGAGATGACGTGTTCTGTACGTCGTTAAAACTACACAAGGTAGGCAAGTTAAAAATTTAGAGCCGTTGAAGACGGTCAAAAAATTGATGAACTGAGTTCGCATAAAATTACAAAGGTGGTTATGTTACTGAAGGTATTAAAATTTAACAATTTTTACATGAAGAACAATTCATAGAATACTTACAAATTTAAATGGTGTTGGCTTATTAAAAAAAAGGTTGAATCGATATGACATGTCTTCGACTCATACTACCATCAGCAAAAACTCCTGCTAATTAAATTTAACCTAAAACAGATATTCCAGAAAAGCACACATGTAAAAAATTGTTAATTAGAAAATTATTGAAAAAATAGTTGGTATTTGAAAGTGAAAAATATTTTGATTAAATTTATTTTCTTTACGACCACATCTGTTGAAATGTTGAAAGTTGGAAATGGTAATGAGAATTAGCACATCAAAATCGGGACATCTGGCGTTCCATATTTATGATACCTAGAAAAATTTATCAGCTTGTACCAACTGACGAAAAAATATTCTAAAAGCGGCACCATAAAAAACTACAGAATGTCGGGCTGTCATATGGGGTTGAAACATCATCCCTCTGAATTTGTCCAACTGGGCGAGTCCTCGACCAGCTGGTTGGCGAATTTTTGCCACTTGGTCCAGATTAAAATTTACTGACATATTCCAAATTAAACGGATAGCACCTCCACAAACTCCCATATCCAAAAAGATGATCGACGTTGTCGAGCGTCAAAAACATCATAGAAACTTCGCGGCTTTCCATGAGCTCCCATACTCAACGGGTTCCGACCAAAAAGGTGGACGTTTGAAATTGTAATGGAGTCATTCCGCCATGTTGAAAAAGTTGAAGGGCTTAATTGAAATTACCGGCTTCATGAAATTGTTTTGATCGCAAGACGTAAAAAAAGAAAAAACCATCACACTACGCACTACGTGAAATTAATATCATCACAAAATAACTTTGAGTATTGAAAACATATTTAACTTGGTGAAACTTTAAAAATTGTCCGGACCGCAAGAATTTGCGACCGGCTTACTCGAGGCCATGATCAACTCTCTCCTGATTCTCCACTCATGCGTAGTTGTGGGACCATGGTTAAATTAAATTTATGATAAATGGGTTGCCTAAATTATAGGGTTTAAAATTAGTAATCTTGATTTAAAATGAAATTAATTTAAAATTGATATTTGGAAACTTAAGTATTTTTAATTGAAAATAAAATTTGTTGACAAAAGAAGATTTTGCCAAGGCAAAATTTAATGTAACAAAAGGGCGTTACAAAGGAAAAAGGGGGGTAGATTAAGGAATCTAATTACTGTATGTATAAAATTGATTATTGAATTTGCTTAATTACTATGCGTTAAATGTTATCAAATAAAAAATATTGTGTACAATTTCCGTATTTATCATTTTGGGGCATTCGCATTCTGGATGTCCTAAAATTTTCAGGGGTGATAAAATAAAAGGAGTCCAATATCAAAGAACGGGTTATCTGCAGGTAAGGGGTTTCATGCAAGAGGAAAAATCAAAAGAGCTAGACGCGGCAGTTAAAAAACTTAATAATTTCAATTTATTCAATTATTAAATAAAAGAAAAACAAGTATTGTGGGAATTGATCAATGCCCGCCAGTCACCGCAATATGTAAACTGTTATTGAAATAAAAATATGTAATTCAAATTAAAACGTATTACACAAACAACATAAAAAGATTATAATTTATGAAAAGTTAATTATGAATCGCAACATGGTCCTTCGGAAGCCGAATTAAGTGAAAAACAACTAAGAAAACCTGGAACAAATGGTCAAACGAAGTTGAATTTAATCAAAGAAAAAGAAAACCTGGAATATAGCTGGCACTGCAATAAAAGTGAGTTAATATTCAAATCTGAAATCCTGCAAATATCTGGCACTGCAATATAGTGAGGTACAATCCAAGTAAAAAATCAAGGAAATTAAGTAGGTCACCGAGGTCAAGTGAGTTCCTATTTTTTTAAATTTTAACTCCTAAATATCTTGTATTCAGGGCGTATTCAATTTGCACAAAGAACAATAAAAATGAGTAATGGAATTAGACAACGGGCCACATTAAAGGCAAAAATAATTATTTTCTCTAAATTTGTGGTATCGTTGCAAAATGGAGCTCCTGTCGATGAAATTGATTTAATGCAGTTAGTAGATAGGTTAAATAAATACGAGCATGTAATTGATGAATTCGAGGAAATTCAAAGTGTAATTGAGGTTAACGTAAAAGACGACGAGTTGGATGCTGAGACGAAACAAAGAGAAAATTTCGAAAATTCATTTTACAGTAACTTAGCATTGGCTAAGAAAATATTAAAAGATAATAAACACACAAATGAAAGCGCGTCCGCTCCCTCCGAAGTCTTAAGTGAAGTCGGAGTGAGTGAAATAACTCAAAATTCTCAACATCTAACCCGAAACATAAAATTGTCTATAATCGAAATTCCTAAATTTGGCGGTGGATATTTGGGCTGGCTTGAATTTCGTGATACGTATAAATCATTAATTCATACAAATGCAGGTATAAATGAAATTCAAAAGTTCCATTATTTCCGGGAAGCCTTAAAGGGAGACGCGCGCGAGGTAATTGAGGCGTTAGAATCAAAAGAGGGTAACTACGAAATTGCATGGCAATCCCTATTAGACCGGTATAATAATAACAAGCTATTAATTCACAACCATGTAAAAACAATGGTTCAAGCCGAAAAACTTACAAAGGAGTCTGCGGACGGTTTGAGAAAGTTAATAGACGTGTTCAATAAAAGCCTTCGGGCACTAAAGCAATTAGAGCAACCCACCGAGCATTGGGACACATTGTTAATCTTCTTGATAACTTCAAAGTTCGACTCCACAACCGAAAAAGAGTGGGAAGCTTACAAAGCCATTCGCACTTAAATAACGCTCGATGGCCTCAAAGAATTTGTAAAAGCAAGAGCAGATCTATTAGAAACAATTCGCTCAAATCAGGTTGAAAAGAGAGGTAAAACCGTGGTGTGAATATTGTATGGTGTGCTACCGCGCATCTAATATGTGCATCTCTGTCGCACCTGTGACGTCAGTTTCGGAGCAGAATTTGAATTGCAAATGAGCATTCAAACAAAAGTGGACACGTTACTTTTCAAATTTATTGGGAATTGAGCTTTTTTTAATAGACTGGCTTGTTATTAAATTGGTAGCAAATAGTTTTTTCAAAAATATGTAAATAATTCAAGGTTTTTAAATTACCAATATGGAAATTCTTTGGCAGTTAATAGTTGTCCACTTTAGTTTGAATGCTCCTTAAATAAAAAATAAACTAGGATAAAAAAGAAAACAAAGACACTATTTAGTTTTTTTATTTGTAAACTTTGACATTTTTTTCTCCAGTATACGCTTACAATTTATGAAACTAATTTTTTTATTAAGTTCCCTTAATCTTATATATGTAATTTCATAAGGAAAGCAATTTAAAACAGATGGCAATTTTTGAATTACAATATCGGTTAACTTTTTAAACACATTTGGTTCTTTTGATAAAAAATTACCATGAAAATGTAGAAATTGTTCTTCTACGATACGCACCAATTGAATTAATTCATCGCTTGGATGAAGTAAGTAACCCCTCGATAGAAACTCTGTCCAATCAGGATTAGAACTACTCGAGCTAAATAATTTGTTTGTGGGATTGCCCAAATTTAATTGTTCAAACTTATTTTTAAATCGGTAGGCTACGTAGCCTGCAATATACTTTAAACCTTCATTTGCTATTATATCAGAAAATTTGTTTGTGTCTAAAGTCAACAAAATATTTTCCTCTTCGGTCGTCCAATTGAAATCGGATAAATCGACTTCTGGAATAATGTCGTCCGCAATTTCTGGTTGATGAAAACTATAAGCGGTAAAATGTTCATCTTCAGGAACAGAATATTGTTTGTTGATAGAATCCATGATGTTTTCTTCAAATTGTTTGGTTCTGAAAGCATACAAAATTAATATCATACTAAACTTATTGTTATTACTTACATATCAGAAACTGGCGGTTCAGCAAACACAGCGGACTCAAATTCAATAAGATTATCAGGACGTGGTGGAGTATTTTCTTTTTCTTGTTCTACCAACTCAGATTCGGTGTATTGCAGAATTCCACTAATTATTATTGGTCTGTTTTTATTTTCTTCTCGCTGAAGGGTTCTTTGATTCCTAGCCGATGTTAATTTTGAAGTGGACGGTTTGTTGAATAATAATTCTGTAGGAACTGCATCACGTTGAAGGTCTCGATACGTTTTTGGGCAATAGTGAAGTAACTTATGTTTTAAATTACTAACAAAAGCTGATGGATGGAAATGCTTTGAACAAATACAGGCTGAAATGATATGTTGTTAGATTATAATATTACAGTGCTTGATTATGTAGATTGTTCTTATTCTTACCTTGCTGTATATTAAATTTATCTTGACGATTACAGGCATTAACCCACTACTTGGAAAGTTCTTCATTTTTCGGAAAACTGTAATACCGAACATCAGTCCCTTTCGTTTTTCGTGTATAATTTCCACAACCAGACACCGCACAACTAGGCATTATTTTAAAATGTATAAGTATGTACTTATTTATAATAACAATAATAATATTATTAAAACGATTAATATGTAGTTGTACTTAATCGTAAAACACCACGCGTAAAACACACCTTAAACCACACATAAAAATGACAGTTTGATTTCAATGCTCCGAATGTGACGTCATGCGCAGAACCGAACGAAATTGGAATATGTTTGTAGCACACCATACAATATTCACACCACGGGTAAAACTAATAATTCAAGCGGGTTGTTAGCAACCGAGACGGGTTTTACTGCGAAATGTGTTATATGCGAAAAGGCACATTACATTCAAAACTGCAGCGAGTTCGCGAAACTCCCAGTGCTTGAGCGAATGGAAAAGGTTAAAGAGTGCAAATTATGCATAAATTGTTTACGCAAAATTCACTTCAGCACAAGGTGTCGAAAAGGCTCGTGCAAGAAGTGCGAAATGAAGCATCATACAATGTTACATATACCAAAAGAATGCGAGGAGACTGCTACAGAAGACAACGTCACTCTATCAGCTTACTCGTCACATTCGATAGTTTTACTATCCACTGCTTGCGTGCAAGTCGGGGGTCATATTTTACGGGCTTTACTTGACTCGGGGTCACAAAGCAGCTACGTAACTGCCAGAGTCTGCACACGGATAAAGGCAAAGACCGAAAACGCGAATTTAACAATTTGCGGAATCAACGACAGCACTGCAAGTGCAAGAGAAAAATGCAAAATTAAAATTGAAGCTTTGCACGGCAGCTACATGACCGAACTGACGTGTTTTGTATTGCCCAAAATAACCGACATACTACCGGGAACAGAACTTGATATAAATGAGCTCCAAATCCCCAAGAACATTAGATTAGCCGATGCAGGATTTTCAAAGCCAGGTAAAATTGATATGTTGATTGGAGCAGACCTATTTTGGAACGTAATCTGCATTGGTCAGCTACCGTTAGGACCCAATAAACCCATACTCCAAAGAACTAAATTTGGCTGTATCGTGTCGGGGCCAATGGGGAAAGTTGCTACCACTACGATGTGTAACTTGTTACCTTACAAATCGCAAACAAGACACCTTTCAAACAAAATCAAAATGTTGACTAGCTCTAGCCGCGAAGGGGTGGGTGGATTTAACGAGCAAAAGGGCTTGTGACGAAGCGTCGCGATTTGGTGGTCTCGCATCAACGATTGGGCGGTCCACAATCGTGATTGTGGATGTTGTGACTAAAAGGGGAGGTAAATTTACACGCGGATTATATAAATGGGCGCCACGTAAACAAAACCGAGGGTTATTCAAAGGGGGATGCAAAATTTCCCTTCCAAGCTGGTTTACGACAACTTGCTGATTCGTCGCGCCGATTCTCACACTGGTAAAATCGCGTTGGATAACCTTACCTTCACAGTAAATAGATTTTACCTCGGCAAAAATAGTTAAACATAACATACATACGGCGACAATAAAACACATAAATAAACAATAAAATAGATATAATGAAAACGGAATAAACAAGGACTTCTTGACAAATTACAACAATTGTACATCAAATTTACAACAACCGTTGTTGGTTTGCAAAAATATTTACATATGACTTCATTAAAACACCAGTTAATGATTTTTACATCCAAATATGAATACTGAAATTCTAACAGCTGTTCACAAAAGTGAAACATTTATCTACAAAGAAAAATTCGTAGTCGACGTGGTTGGTTATTGAACCACAAATATTTAAAGCATAAATCCACTTACGTGGGCGTAATAACTTGAAGTGAAACACAAATTCTAATTTTACGTCATTAGCAATAAACAACATCTGACTATTCAACATGACATCAGCTGTTCGGGAAAACAGCACTAAATATATAAAAAATACTAACACACCAAACAAAAGAATACAAGAGAGCGAATTCGGCTTTTCACGGTGAAGCGGAAGGCTCCTCTAAATTTGAGGTCAATCGGACCACAGAATACAACAATACTTAATATTAAAACAATGCTTACGTAATAGTTAACTGTCGGCTTCTATCCCAGATCCGGCTTCCAAACAGAGGTTCCCAGCATGAGAATATTTGAGAAATGTCGGCAGGTAGGGTCCCTCCAAAAATTGAGGTGATAAAGATTCGGTAAAACTGGATGCTTCGATGAGGTGGGTTCGTGATCTTAAAAATGTGGAACGCTTCACGATTTCCAATCTGACTTGGTACGGCACTGTCTTTTATTGACAATAATTTGCGCCAACGCGGTACGTAACGTAATCTCGTCCCATTAATCGCACCACGAAACAAACTATTAAGTAAATTGACCGAAACTGTTCAACGAAACTGTTTATATGTTTAAACGAAACAATTTAAAATAGTTCAACAAACTTGGAGAGTGCGTCAACGATATTTTTAAGTTAACAACAAGCGGTAGTTCAAATACATCAACGATATTTAATTTAAACAATTAATTTAAACAACGAACCGTAGTTCAAAAAGTATCAACGATATATTAAATTTACACAAAGAACGAAAGTTCAAATAACATCACCGATATTTAATTTAAGCAGCGGAAATAGTTTAAATAAACTTGAAATATAATTTATTTAAATACCGAAACTGATTTAAAATATATTTAACGGTATAATTTTAGTTAAATACGCAAATGATTTAAAATAATTTTGGACTTACGGAAAATTTCACGAACTTTAAAATTAATTGCACTTAGCTCGATAATTGTAAGTTAATTTTCGGTGATTGTTTAAATTTCGCCTTAAAAGCGTATCGATAGTTCAACTACCATAGCGACCCGCGGCACTTAGATGATTCGTGAATCTCTGCCAATTTAATCGAAATGCATGGCTTTTATTTGGTTTGTCCCGAAAAATTTAGGCAACGGCGGATAATTTGGGAGAGTCTAACGTTCCCCTTACACGGTATAGCGAAATGCTAATTGGCTATTGTCTTAGTAGATTCGACATGAAACAAGGATAGGATGTGTATCCTCGCACGAGATTGGACCGGCCTTATGTCACTATTTATCCCGTAAAACTAAATAAAATGCAGAAAGAGCCGTGAAATATCGGTAGACATGTGGTCCACAGATCCATTTTTTGTCGCTCATTTTTAATTCGCTATCGCAAAATGCAGCTGCAAATTGGTGGTTTTTGTTGTTTTGAAACGAAGGATTTCAACATATTAGCAAGATAAGGCTTGATTTTAACACCTTTTATCTCTGCCCTGAGATAAAATTTGAAATAACATCGCTCGCAAAGCGCACGTGTTCGGACAGCTGTCTGTCTATAACTATCCTACTTATGAAGCGTCCTTACATCGGCACTACATTTCTAAAATGTGCATTATCAGCGAAATATTTTTACTATAAAATGGTGCTCCGTCAGCACTCTGTTATCCTTAAATGACCCGTAATTTCAATGATGTGTAAATAAACATTATTAAATCTAGATTATGTGCTTTGTAGACGAAATATTTGAGCGGGAAAATTCAGCTATAATATTCTTCACCAGCATTTGGTCGCATAAATATTAATTTAAAAATACTGACCTCATATTAACCACCTAATATTAAAATTTTAAAACGTTACTTCAACGAAAATAATTAACGTTATTTAAACAATACCAAGCTGCAAAAATTTTACTTGCGCGCGAGCGTAAAATAACGTGACAAACTTCAATCAAAATGTTGAAGGGCAAGAGCAACTAAGCAAGTTCTGGGAACTCGAAGAGTGTACAATGGGGAAACCGTTCTCCGAAGAGGAAATGACTTGCGAAGCACATTTCAAGGAAACTACAAAACGCGACGAACAAGGTCGATTTGTTGTGACCTTACCACTCAAACACAGTTCTAAGAGGTTAGGCGAATGCCGTCGACGTGCGGAAAAGCGATTTATATCTGTTGAAAGGAAACTAAAAATGAAGCCAGTGGTAAAAGAACAATACGTTCAATTTATGCGGGAGTATGAATCGCTGGGCCACATGAGAAAAATAGGAAGGGCGACCGGATAATGAAGTATCCTACTATATGCCACATTACGGAGTTATTCGTGAAGAAAGTCGGACTACAAAAATGCGTGTAGTTTTTGACGCATCAGCACCAAACGAAAGTGGCTTGTCGTTAAATAATCATCAGATGGTCGGACCAACGATTCAACAGGAATTGTTTTCGATTCTTCTAAGATTCAGAAAACATCAATTTTTAGTTGCAGGAGACGTAGCGAAAATGTATCGTCAGGTGCTCGTAAATTCAAAGCAGCGAAGTCTACAACGAATATTGTGACGAGAAGAGCCAGCGGCCGCTGGGGGGTCTTTGAATTGAATACCGTCACGTAAGGAACAACTGCAGCATCCTTCTTAGCGATAAGATGTTTGTTCGAATTGGCAGAAGAGAACGAAAAGGAGCATCCAAGGTTAGCAAACATAAAAGAAGAATTTTACGTCGATGACATGCTAACTGGAGGCAGCACCAAGGAGGAAACCGCCTTAATTGCAAAGGGGGTTGCTGACATTCTCAAACAGGGCTGCTTTGAGCTACGCAAGTTTTACTCCAATGAGGAAGAGGTCCTCAAATATGTAGGGCAAAAGGATGCCACTACCAAGATAGTCACATTTGGGAAAAATGAAAATGCAAAAACATTAGGCCTGATTTAGTGTCCCAAAACAGACAACTTGAAATACAACATCCAGCCCTTACCAGAAAAGCAAAGATTTACAAAAAGAACGATTTTATCGAGCATCGGACAGGTATTTGACCCGCTAGGTATCGTAAGTCCCTGCGTAGTGAATGTTAAAATCCTTCTGCAACAATTATGGATGGAAAAGTTGTCGTGGGATGAAAGTTTGCCTGCAAACATCCACACGTCGTGGCCCGAATTTCGTCAGGAATTGCCATTATTGAACTCATTAAATATACAACGAACCGTCATTTGCAACCAACCAATTCACATTTCGCTGCACGGGTTTTCGGACGCGTCTGAAAAGACCTACGGAGGTTGTATATACTGTTGTGTCTACCGCGAACGAGTGCAAATTCGCTTATTGAAATAGCAATACATTTAAAGGGACACAATTATTGTTTGTTGCCATGCATTTTAGAATTGTATTTGTTAGGATTAGGCATTGTTAGTTTAAATTAAGTTTCGTTATTGTTATTTTAAATGCGAGTGCTAGCGAAGGCAAGGAAACAGGATGTCACATAAATAAAAATTAATATGGAGGGCAAGAACCACCAAAACAAAAGGAAGAAGGAATCACCTTGGTAAAAAAAACAGCCAAGATAAAAAATAAAGTTCACAAAATTGCGAGCGATCGAATGGTCGCAAAATAATTTGCTCCGTGAAGGGAGTTCACAAATATTGAGCAACCGACCAGTTGTGTTGGAAATTTGCTCCGTGAAAATAAATTTCAAATTTTGAATTCAAGTGCTAACCACTACCAAGCCAATTAGTACTCCACAGTTGGGGGCTATTGGATTGCATAGAATCATTCCACTCGACCTCGAGTGTTTGGAACGGCGACGAAAGAAGGAATCCGATCACAGGAATTCCGAAGATCTTCATCCGATTATTATTAAATATTTTTCTTGTTGAATTGTGTCCTTTTTGTGTTTCCTCCGATCAAGTTCGTAAAGCTTAATAGTAGACACCCTGAGAGCCAAAAAGAGTAAATAGAAGGTAGGTGCTCATCGATTTGTTGTCGCACGTCCTCTGTCCGTAAAAGCGACAAAAGAGGAGGTGATCACAACAATACATAAGATCGGTGGACACAGATGGTAAGGTGTTTGTAAATTTGCTTTGCGCAAAAACCAAGGTTGCGCCGTTAAAAACGGTGACGTTACCACGACTAGAACTCTCCGGAGCTGTGATCTTGACTAGATTAGCGAAGAAGGTAACGGAAGCTTTGAGAATAAATTTGGACTCTACCATCGTACTAGGATGGCTGAAGACAGCTCCCAACACACTAAAGACTTTCGTAAGTCATCGCGTTGCGGAGATTCAAGAAACGACCAAAGCAGATGTCTGGCGCCATGTACCCACGCGTGACAACCCGGCGGACATACCCTCCCGAGGAGCTAAATCTGCCGAACTAAAGGAGTGGAGCCTTTGGTGGCAAGGTCCTATCTGGCTCACCAAGGGGGAAATGGAGTGGCCCAAAATCGTCACAAAGAGAGTCGACATCCTTTAAACTCGTGGGCGCGTGCAATCATTTCCAACGATTGTAATTTGGGAGTTTCCATTTGAAAACTTTTCTACACTGAAAAGACTAAAACGGGTTACCGTGTGGATATGCAGATTCTCAAGTAATTCCAAACGAAAAGGTGAGCAAAGGCAATTGGGCGAGCTCACCGTAACTGAAGTCGACGACGCCTTTAAAGCATTAATAAAGTTGGCACAAAACACTACGTTCCCAAATGAGATGCAAGCTTTAGGTGCAAAAAGGGAAATCAGTTCAAAGAGTCGAAAACTAAATTTGAATCCTTTTCTCAACAAAGATGGACTGTTGCGTGTTGGGGGCAGGATTCAGAATTCCATCTTTCCGGAAGACAAGAAGCATCCTATGTTGTTGTGCTCAAAGCATGCCTTAACGAAATTAATAATAGAAAATGAACACGTTAGGTTATTGCATTCTGGAGCCCAGCAAACATTCGCCTCAGTGAGGGAAACATTTTGGCCATTGTTAGGACGCAACCTAACGAAAAAGGTAATTAAACGATGCATTGCTTGTTTCCGAAATAACCCTAAATTAACTCAACCCATCATGGGTCAATTGCCTGAGCCGCGTCTCCAACCAGATCCTGCATTTAATGTATCCGGAATCGACTATGCCGGTCCGTTCTTCATTAAAACCAAAGGGGGTCGCGGCGCAAAATTGATTAAGTGTTACGTGGGGCTATTCATTTGTTTCGCAATAAAGGCGGTGCATTTAGATCTGATTATTGACTTATCCAAGGACTCATTTATGTCCGCATTATGAATGTTTATTTCCCGTAGGGGAGCGGCAAATTCCGAATTAAAAAGGTGTTTTCGCGAATTTAGCAATTCATTGCAAGATGAAATTTCACACGAAGGCATAAAGTGGAGTTTTATTCCACCGCGCTCTCCGCATTTTGGCGGATTATGGGAAGCAGAGGTTAAGTCTTGTAAACACCACTTAAAAAGAGTCTTAAGTGAAACAAGGTTAACGTTTGAAGAACTTTATACCGTTCTTGTGCAAATTGAAGCCGTGCTGAACTCCCGTCCTCTCACTCCCATTTCATCCGACCCAAATGATTTTGCCTCACTTACTCCCGCTCACTTCTTGACCGGAAGACAGTTGACCACAATACCAAGCCCGGATTACACTGAAATTCCGATGGGTAGATTAAAACGGTTCGAGCTCTTGCAACAGCATTTTTGGAAACGATGGCAAAAGGAATTCGTAGCTGAATTGCAACAACGTGCAAAATGGAAAACTACCAAAAACAAGCTTCAGCTTGGCACAATTGTGACGGTCATTTGTCACATGCAATTTTGCGTTGACGAATCTTCTGTCAACAAGATTTATTTCCGTTCTTTTTCAAATTATTTTTAAGTTTTTAACGCAGTAAAATTTTGCCAACATCTATTTAATCCAATTGAATTTAAATCAATTTTCCAATTCCAACGCCTGCGGTTATGCAACTTATTCAACACCAATTTTGAGTATTGAACGCTTCTTCGATCACGCGAGGTCGAACGTTCAAGCAGAGTTGACAAGCCGGTCATGGCCGCAATACATGCAAATTTTGTGCTCCATGAAATTTTATTTTTTTATCAGTTTTTTGTGGAGTAATTAGACTCAAAAAAGTTTAACATGGTGAAGATTAACGTCGTGTAGGGTATGATGGAATTTTCCCTAACATCAAAAGATCAATACGATCTAAAATCAATTTTACGGATTTCGTAAATTTCGATGACGCCACTCCATATTGGAAACGACCGTCCATGTTTTAAATCTGGCTTTACGGCAATTTACCGTCAACCATAATAATATTGAAGTTACTTTTTTTCAATGCTTTCGGCTTCAATAAATTTTTTGGACAAACCAGAGGATTATCTACAATCCCTAAAGGACGGGTCCGACTTTCATCAGGTCAGAATTTAGTACCAGCTCTGAAAATTTTCGTCAGCTTTAATCGCAAGTTGACCATTCGAGGTACCATCTGGCTTGAAGACGTCCCATTTATGGCGTGCCTTATTTCAATACAATTTACAATGCAGCTGGTGTGCATCAAACAAATCTGGTTGTATAGATAACGAATTTAAATTAATTCTTTTTCATTTTCCAAACAATAGCTATATTTTACATTTAATAACAATTTTTTACATGTGTACTTTTCTTAAATACTTTTTTAGATCAAACTTTTACCATCGTACGAATCGAAGACATGTCATCGAGCTCGCATATTTTTAATGAACGTAACATCACAATCGTAAGTAATTTAAAGAATTGTTTCCTGTAAAAATTGTTAAATTTAATCATGACCTTCAGTACAAATTAGATAACTGTTATTGTAACTTGTTTAATTAGTTTCGACTACCTTCAGTAGTATTAGAAATTTTTAACTTTCCTGTTTTGAACAGTTTCACAGCGTTTTTAGCGCGCTACTCTTTTCTAAGAGTAATAAATTCGTATCCGCACCAGATGAGTGTAAACACTCAACCTGTATGACATCCGACCCATCGATCTTTTCTGTGCATAATAAATTTTTCCTTTTATATTTATTAATCGTTGTATGTGTGTAGTCAAGAATTTGTCCAATTGTTTATATTTTATCTTTAAATTTCATTTTCAATTAAAAGTGTGTATTCTAACCTAAACAATCAGTTTTATTTTATTTTAATTTTCATTATGTCTTAGTAAAAGCAACTAAGTTAACGAAAGCTTCTACTGAGGCTGGCGCCCAAAATAAGGTAATTATTAAGCAAAGATAAGCAACTATTTTAAGGATCCACGACTCCCTTCGGGGAACCCGGCATCTCCGACGCGGGGTAATTCCCAGAAGCTTGCTGCTACGTACCTAACATCTACGAGCACGAAAACGGCAGGTGAAGCCGAAAGCTCATTTTAAAAGTATTTTGCACACGCAATACCTTTGCTACCGAGTTTCGAGCGTATCACAATGGTAGTAATCAAAGAGGACAACCTTCCTCCATTGCGATGGAAGCTTGGAAGAATTGTGCAATTAATTTCTGGAATTGATGGTATCGATCGAGTGGCCATCATCAAAACTCAGTGTGGTGAAGTGCGTCGCTCCTTCGCGAAAATTTGTCCTCTCCCGTTGTATGTGAACGATATTGAAAAGTGCAAATAGGGGACCTTTCCAAGGCCGGGGGCATGTTTAGAATTAACTATCTTTTGTTTTTTATGTTATTATTTAGATTTTAGATGCCATTTATGTTAGTTTTGTAAGTCTATGGAAATTAGCAATAAGACGCGCATGCGAAGAAAAAAGAAGATGGTGTCCGACATGACAAGAAATAAAAGTACGTTGTAATAAAAAGGTTAGATAATACATATTGCTATGAGATGGCTGGGTAAAGGCCACGTCAATAGTAATTTTTATTAAAGATATTGGAATTTTAATCGTAATATTTTTAAATGAATTTTCCTCGGCTAACTCCTTTAGTTTGTTTGGCATGAAATCCCTTACCTGCAGTTAATCGGTTCATCTGCGTTTTGGACTTCTCAATCTTACCCTGTAAATAAAATTTGGTAGAGTTCGTACCAAAGCTCAAAACTTATATAAACATCAGCGCAATAACGAAAATGCATCCAAATACTAAAAATCCCAACTAGAAAACATATGTTGAATGTTTGATTTCGTTTTGACAGTTACACAAATTTCGCGTTTTATTATTATGAAATGGTATTAGTATTGTTTCATAATATAAATAACAATCAGCCTTCTTTAAGGCTATTTTAGCCTTACATACATTTTTTAAATTTTCGCGCCAAGCTAATGTTTTTACGTAGCATTTTATATGTATGTATTTCGCCCTCTTGGCTCCTCCTTCGCGCATTGTAGGGCTTTTGATGAAAGAAATCACCTCTACGGAATACGAAGATTCCAAAAATGATGGTCGTTGTTACTAACACAATTTTTATTTCAATTAAGTTGATATTAAATTTTATCAATTTTAAACAGCCTTACTTTCTAAAATTATTAGCAATCCTAAATCTACCCCCCAATATAATTGTTAACTTTCGCGAAGTCGTTTAAGCGCAGCACTCTATAAATTGTATATAAATGGGTTCTTACTCACGGATGTTGCTAGCTTCATGCGTAAGTTACGCTACCTATGTCTTGTGCTCCTGAATCTGCTTGTAATCATTGATCGATCGATCCAGCTCGACGTTACCGATAATATTCTTTGTTTATCAGACAACCTTCCTCAATTATTACCAAGGTACGTGTATGGATTTTTATTAATTCCAATTTTTCTTTCGTATGCACTTATTCTTAACACCTTTTAATTTTCTTTTTAGCTTAGAACACTATTTTTAGATTGATTTTATTCAATCTATTAATTTCTTTTACGGACCACGAACTTTTTCGTGCTATCCGTCTCGAATCTTTTGGGAAACTATTTACCTTCATTGCCAAGGTTATTCAAAAAAAATACTATCGTCCCAACTTGATTTTGTGGGATTTTATTGTCTCCTTTTTCTTATTGGTACGTATTACTTCGAACCTTTGATAAATTGTTATCATTAATCCAAACGTCATTAAATTATTGATAAAATTTTTATTATCGTTTTATTTAATCGCCGAGATAACTTCCGTCGCTTTGGAAACCGATCGTCTGAGCCTCTTCGAAAGCCTCGGAACCATATCGTTGCACTTTGCCAATCCGATTTGAACGAGCCACGTAAAATCTTTTCTCGCACTACTTAACTAACATTTAGTTATATGAACAAACTCTTAAGATCTAACATTTTATTAAAATAATCAGTGAACATTGTTAACAATTATTATTACTTCAATTTTGGATCTTTGCATTCTCTTTCCTTTACTTATTGTTAAATGATTTTTTGTTTTAATACTCCTTTTTCGAGTCTCACATAATGCCGGCAAACCTTCTACTTCGCTAAAGGTTTTCATGCTACCTTGTTACCTCACAAATCGCAAACAAGACACCTTCCGAACAAAACTAAAAAGGTTGACTAGCTCTAGCCGCGAAGGGGTGGGTGGATTGAACGAGCAAAAGGGCTTGTGACGAAACGTCGCGATTTGGTGGTCTCTCATCAACGATTGGGCGATCCACAATCGTGATTTTGGGTGTTAACGGGGGGGGGGTAAATTTACACGCGGAGTATTTAAATGGGCGCCACGTGAACAAAACCGAAGTTTATTCAAAGGGGGATGTAAAATCGCCCTTCCAAGCTGGTTCACGACAACTTGCTGATCCTTCGCGCTAATTCTCACACTGGAAAAATCTCCTTGAACAACCTTACCTTTACAGTAGATAGATTTTCCTTCGGCAAAAATAGCTAAACATAACATACATACGACGACAATAAAACACATAAATAAACAATAAAATAGATATAATAAAAACGGAATAAACAAGGACTTTTGACAAGTTACAACAATTATTGTACAATCAAATTTACAACCACAATTGTCGAATGAAAAAATATTTATATGACTTGATTAACATAAGAGTTAACGATAAAAATATGAATGTTGGAACACCAACAGCTGTTCACAAAATGGAACAGGTGAAATTGTTGGTTTATTGAACCACAAAGATTAAATGCAGAAATACCCATACGAGGGAGTATGAACGTGACATGAAACACAAATTTCTAATCGTTACGTTACTTGCAATAAACAAACTTTCAATATCAACACTGACAGCATATGGGTGGTAACACCACATCCAACTAAATATTAACACAAAAACAAGAGAATACAAGAGAGCGAATTCGACTTTTCACGGTGGAACGGAAGGCTCCTTGAAATTTGAGGTCAAACGGACCACAAGATACAATAATACTTAATAATAATAAAAATGCTTACGTAAGATTTTACCTGAAGGCTTCTTGTCGTTAGGATCGGTTTCCAAGCAGATGTTTTCCCAGCGTGAGAATATCGATAAATGTCGATTGATGGGATCCCTCCAACAATAGAGGTGATAAAAATGCGATACCAATGAATACTTCTCCGAGGTGCGTTCGTTTTCTTCTACTGGTTTCCCTCTTAAACGAGGTTTCAGGTGCGAAGTAATTTCGCCGCAATATGGGGATTATAATTCTCCCATTTTTTCGAAAAACGAAGAAACGAAACTCGAACAAGTGACTTTTGACATGATTCCCCGCTTTCCGATCTAGACTGAATTCGACACTGTATTTAGTAACAAATAACACGCCGGTAACGTAACGTAATGACCGTAACGTAACGGACGGTACGTAACGTAATGACCGCACACAAAAATAATTGGTAAAGAAATTAACCAAACTATCCTACAAAACCGTTTGGTTTTAAACGAACCACTTTAAAAAGAGTTCAACAAACTCGGCGATAACGACAACGATACATTTAATTATTTAAATGGAACAATATAAAATGATTCCTAAATCGGCACGAAACATTTCATTAAACAACGAGAATAATTTACAATCGTTCCGAAAGCGATACGAAATATTTAATGTACACAATGCAGCTGGTTTAAATCGCGTAGAAAAAGTACAACGAAACTAATTTTAAATAACGTCAATATTAAAGTGTTTAATTTACACTGCGAAAATGGTTTTAAATAGCGTCAATCATATTTAATTTCAACTACACAGCCAGAATGGTTTTAAATCGCGTCAATAATATTTAATTTAAACAACGGATAGTTCATAATAGCGTTCAACTATTTAATTTTGAAACAACGGCAATGGTTTAAAATAACATCGGTAATATTTGATTTAAACTACGAAAATGGTTTACGATAGCGTCAGTAACATTTAAATAACGACAAAAATAGTTTAAAAATAGCGACAATATTAAATGCGAACTTGCCTGAGTTTTACACTAACTAGATTTTAATCGCACAAGTTTCGATAATTTAATTTACTGATAGTAATTTGTTAATTCCGCTTTAATAGCGTATCACCCTACTGCCGGGCATAGCTTCTCGCTGCACTGGTCAATAATTCGAGAGAAGTCCATTTTTGCATCGAAGTACATCCTATTTATATTAAAAACCCCGTAAAATCTAAGCAACAAAGTGCATTTAGGGGACTCTAAAGATTTCCCTTACGCGGTATAACGAAATGCTAATTGGTCATGGTCTTTGAAGATTCGACATGAAACAAGGATAGGAAACATAACCTCGCACCTAATTGGTCCGACCTGATGTCAGGATTTATCCTGCCAAATTAAATAAAATGCAGAACGAGCCGTGAAATTTGGATTGACATCTGGTATGCATCCACGTTTTTTGTTAAGCAAGTTAACTCGCTATCTACATTGCAAGCCGTGTTTTTAGCATTTTTTGTCGTTTTGAAGCGAACAAATTTCGACATATTATTGCGATAAGCCTCGATTTTAACGTTTTTTACCTATGCCGGGCGATAAAATTTGTAACAACAATCTTTCTCACGCGCACGTGTTCAACCAAATGTATGTCTACATCTATCCTATTTATAAGTGTCCGTACGTCGGTATCTTATGCTTCTATAATACCATATAAATTTAACTGTGTGAATACGTACAAATTCAGTTCGTTCTTAAAATGTTCATGATCAGCACAATATTTCTAGAGAGATTTATGTTCCGTCAACACGTTTTTATTCTTACGTGACTTGTAATTTCAATGGTGTGTGGATCAACATTATAAAAGCTAGATTATATACTTTGGCGACAGTATATTTGAGCGGGAAAATTTTAACTATGGTATTCGATTGCGTAAATTTTAATTTAAACATACTGACTTTAGATTAACCAACTAATTTTAAAATTTTAAAACGTTACTACAATGAAAATAATTTCTGTTATTTAAACGAAACCAAACCGCAAAAATTTTAATTGCGCGCGAGCGTAAAATTCCCGTGACAACCTCTTGCCGTTTTTTTGAATAAACAATGGTTATCAATAACTATTGACGGTTAATCACCGCAATATGTAAACTGTTATTGAAATAAAAATATGTAATTAAAATTAAAACGTATTACACAAACAACATAAAAAGATTATAATTTATGAAAAGTTAATTATGAATCGCAACACACAATATTAACTGAATGTGATAAAAAACCAACAAAAACACTATACAAAAATCAATATCAACATAAAAATCAACAATATATAAAAAAAAATCAGACCCCCGTAACTGCAGACAAGTCAACACTGAACACAGTCCTACTAAATGAAGCAAGGGAAGAGTTAAACAGATCAATGCCAGGATCATCACTTAAATAATTGGCCAAACGAGCCATCCTAGCCATGAGACAGTGCATCCCATAATTAGTCGGATGAAATTTAACCTCAAAAGGCCATTTGGATCTGGTACATCTTGAGGAATCTCTAAAAACAAACAACTCACGCAGCGCATCACAGTTGATTCTGCCGCTGAACAGCCCATGTTCGAAACCAAGATCGATGACCCTGCGTCTGATGGCCAGTGATTTAGTGTTGCAGAAGCTCAAGTAAATCTCGTCCAAAAAATCCTTTCTAGCACGTCCCAGTTTATAGTGGAGCGATTTAAAAAATTTGTGCTGCACACGCTCGAGTTGGTCAATACGAACCTGGTAGCTGGGTGACCAAACACTGCTTACCAAAGGGTTAGTACTCCACTGTGTCACTTCAGTGTTATTGTTATTATTATTATAAATAATGTCAACCATTATTACTTATTGTCCCTTGGACAGATTGTAATGTAAATGTGGAGTCAATAAAAAAAATTCTTTCTATCTAAAATGAATCCCAAGAATTTCCATGTTTGATTAAGGCTTAATTGATTGTTTTCTTTGCTTATAATAATGCCTAAATTCCCGACGATCTCGAGGGTGGTGTTTAAATTTTTAAGGCAGTCTTCGAAGATTTTCCCCATTATTAAGAAATTTATAAGACTTAACTTGTTAGGATACGCAGTTACAAGTAAATTCTTAGGTACTATAAAGTTCAGTATAGTTATGGTTTCAGGATTGAAAGTAAATCACAAATTTTTATAGATAATAATTACTAGGAGGAGCCAGGTGACAGATTAACATTTAGTTTTACTTTCTTTGAGTACTATACACGGGAAGCACTTTTGAAATATACCGAGAGGATTTTTGCAATTTGCCACTTAACACCGCTTAAGTTCGCCAAATAAAACGAAAAGTGTTTACTAAAATTTTTAGAAAAACCAACTCGTTTCGCTTAAAATTGCGCGCAAATATTTATATTCAAAAAGGGTGCGATTTCAAATGGAAATTTTTCAAAATATGCGTTTTTGTAATTTTCCACCTTAATTGACGCCTCACGAAAAAAAGTATACATTTCGTAAAATTCGCGCTCGGAAAATGCCATCCGATACCGTTTTTAAAATTAAAAATTTTTTCATGGTCGTCGCGCCACAACGGTTTTAAGGTGGAAATTTTGAAATTTTTTCAAACGGCCCTAGCGTCCTTATTTACGAAGAGATTTTTAATTTTCCACCGGCATCGGAAGTACATCCTGACCCTAAACAATTTTACCTCTATACCGTTTTTTCGCATCTCGTACCGCAATGCTATAAAATAAAAAAAATAAAAAATCGAAATGGAAAATTTTTTTTTCGAAAATCGAATTTTTAGCGACGCCATCTCATTTGCCGAGTTATTCTAAGAAATTTTGTCGAAAAAAGTTTAGTAAAATTATATTTTAAAGTTTTGAAAAATAAATTTATTTATTCGTAGACGTAGACCAATTTGACTTTCGAAAGGTAAGAGAATGTAGTCATAAACTTCTTTTGTAAAAACGTTTCTCAATTTGTAATCCGACGAACATGCGATGTAAAATTTTCAAAATTTATCGCAATACTTTGTCGCGAGTATGAAGCATCCCCGTTAAAAATTCAACATTAATCTGACAATAATTATTATTCTTTCGGCATATTATCTGGGGACGTTGAAAAAAAATTTGGAAAATGAAATTTTTGCTTCACGTACCGTTTAAGTTCGCCAAATAAAACGGAAAGTGTTCAATAAAATTTTTCGAAAAACCAACTCGTTTCGCTTAAAATTGCGCGCAAATATTTGTATTCAAATGGGTTTGATTTAAATCAAAGTTTTCAAAAATTTTCGTTTTTGCAATTTTCCACCTTTTAATTGACGTCCCATGAAAAAAAGTATGCTTTTCGAAAAATTCGCGATTCAAAAATGCCATCCGTAACCGTTTTTAAAATTAAAAATTTTATCATAGTCGTCGCGCCACATCAGTTTTAAGGTCGCAATTTTGAAAATGTTTCAAACGGCCTTAGCGTCCTTATTTACGAACGGATTTTTAATTTTCCACCGGCATCGGAAGTAGATCCCGGGGCTAAACAATTTTACCTCTATAGCTTTTTTTTGTATCTCGCACCGCAAAGCTATAAAATGAAAAGCAAAATTTTGAAATCTTTTTTGAAGGCGGAAGCCTTCAAAACCATAACGGAAATTTTTGTTTCGAAAATCGAATTTTTATCGACGAAATTACATTTGGCGAGCAATTTTAAGAATTTGTAACAAAAAAAGTTTAGTAAAATTATTATCCTTTCGCAGCCCAAAACTTGAACAAAGTGGACAATTTTTGGAACTTTTGTGAAAATACCTTCAAAACGTCAACGACGTCGTTATCTATTAACGAATTTTAAATTTAAAAAATTCGACTGAATTCCTCTATAAAATTAGTTCTTACACATTTCCTCGTAAGTTCAAAAGCAAGGGGATAAAAAAATAATTCAAATTTCAAAAATATAAAATTTGGAATTAAAAAAAAAATTAATAAAGACTTATGGGTAATTTTTATACGGATCCTTCTCCGCCTTTGGTCGGACATTAGTAAAAGTCAAATTTGCCTTATGCACTTTTGTCTCCGTTGCAAAAAAAATCTTCTATAGTAGGTACCTAGTTATTTAATGATTTATTTTAAATAATTACATTTTTTATATGGAAAAAGTTACTTTTGCCAGTTTTAATTACCGTATAGCGTAAAAAGCAAGGTGGAATAAATAATCTAATCGCACCATTTGACTATACATATTTATTAAAAAAATTAAATAAAAAATTTTCCTTCCACGCGAAGTAGAAATCTAACGACACATTTATTGGCGACGGTGATAGAAACACTTTTTATGTTACTGAAGTTATGCCCATTTCTCTAAATGCACTTTGTACATGGGGTTCAATTTCATTTAGACTCTTTGGTTTGTGGAATTATTGTGAATTAACAAAATAATCAAAGTTCTTGTCAGACGGTACATGATCAATATATCTCGATTTGGTTCGCGAACCATTCGGTGGCTAAATTTTATGTCCAAATGTTATGCTACACATTCACACCATGGCATTCACAATAAAAACCATCCCGGTAAGTCGATAATAGAAATTTTTAGATATTCAAATGCTGCCGACAGATAACATTTTCGAGCATAACTTTTATATCTAAAACGAAGAGAAGATTAAAATTCAGGTTTTCACCAAAATTTATCACAAACCTTGAGTGTTGATTTGGAAAGTGTAAAAATCTTCACCGAACGAAAAATTTATGAGCACCGGGATATACTGTCATAAAATATTTATTCCTCGTCACGTAACCATACGAAAAAACTTGTCAAACACATCTATTCGATGCTCACGGAGCAATTGGTAGCCACAAAACGGCACAAAAAGTTGTGATTTCTTTAAGTTTTGAAATTTCATACTCAACACGGAGTAACTATAACCGCACTTTTCAATCTAAAATGAGTTGCTTTAACAATATAGCGATAGTGGCGTACCACAAATTTAAGGCTACTAAGCAATCTTGAATGTACAAAGAAAATTGTCACCTCGAAATGTATCCAAAATTCTTAAAATTTGAGAGTTTTCAATTTTCGTCTGAAAAAAATGCATATTATAATATAATTTGTAATTTTTGACAGAAGCTGACACGTCAATTAATTTATTATTGTTATGATACTTAAAAATCATACGTTGTTTTCCGTCTCTCTCGTTTAACTACACGGTGACCTGTATCAAGAGAGTGACAGACGTACTAAAATTTAAAAACGTACAACATTATTAAGCAGCACTTTTGATGTAAAAATCTAATTTAATTAATTTATCGATCTAATGTGCTATGGGGATGACAAAAACTATCCTATTTGTTGTAAAAATATGGTCTTTTTCGATTGGCGGCTCGTTACATTCGCTAAAATGTGTTAAAAAAAAGTCTTTAGGAAAACCAATAAAATCCAATATGGCGCTTACGTGTTTAGTATTATAGGGATTATTATATTAAGTCAAATAAATTTATTCTAATTTCGTATAGGCTAAAAAAAAATAATTAAAAAAATTAATCCTCTTCGAATTCTTGCAAATCCGGATCATTTTCTGGGATATGGGCCGTAGTTAAATTTTTGTAAAAAGGTTGAAAGACCGGTGGTATCAAGTGCAGAAGGTCCATAAGATCTTTCTTTTTTTCATCAGATATCACAACTGGAGAGCGGTAGCGTTTTTCAAGTTTTATTGTTGTGCGATTTTTCCTACGCAAAAAACTAATGTTTTTGAATTCTTATTCAGGCTTTAAATCTGTTTTATAGTAAACAGATCCAATTTTGTTGGTCCTATATTGGAACCAACGCACTTCTTGTAGTTTAAACAGCTCACCCTGCTTCAGTTTTCTTCCGAAATACTAAAGTATTGCTTAAAACATGGGCAAAATTAAAAAAATTGTCTTGGTTCATCTCAATGACTTCGAACTTATTTTTGGTTGCAGTGGTTCGAACTAACTGATACCAGTCATGTGGATGGAAAATAGAGGCGCCTGCTTTTTTTTATATTTTTCAATTAATGAATGATCCACATCACATTCCACATGCGTGTGCCCAGGCTCCAAAAATGTATGGTTGATCGTTGTAATGTGTTTTTATTCTGCCATAAATGCCAAAAACATAGCACAGATATGGCTGTTCTTGTTTTGCCCCTGGCAAGTATCTGAATAAAACGTAATTTCTTTTATTGCAGAAAGTAAATTATTTTTTAAATGATTATAGACGCAAGAACCAATTTCATTAGCTCCACGTCTAGCTAATGCTTCGTGCCACATGAAATTTTTAGATGCTCCTGTACTATTGTCATGGACAGTCAAATTGAATATCTATAGTTGCCTTTTATAGAATGCCACTGATGAAACAAGAAGTGGTGTGGGCAAACATTGCTGTAAATCAAATGAATAACATTTTTTTGTTGGATCCATTGTGGCTTCTATTTTGTCTTGCTTTTTGCACATATAAGCCAAATCTGCTTTTTCCTGGTGGCATTGAAGCCGCGTTTCTGCTTCTTGTTTTTCTTCATGATTTTTGTTTTGTTCCGCTACTTTAATTTCCATGTGTAACGTATCACATTTATGGCATGTGTCGATCGATGGTTTCTTAAATTTTAGATTTGCATTCCGAAATTCTCTTTCATAAATGGTTCTTGAGACGGGGTCTTCTTCTGCTTCTTTATACAAATTATACAAAATTCGTAAATTTAAATGTCCAGGCAAATATTTTTTGTCATTTGTTTTGCGTGTGTAGTGACTTTCGTATGCAGGAAATGAATTTATGTGATTCAATACTTTCCATAATTTTTCATCGGATGTAAAACGAAATAAATAGTTTGACTTAAACTCTTTATACCAAACTACATGCAGTTGACTGAAAAAATGTAACTCGACTTAACTATTTAAGACCAAAAATTCAGATTTACAGTGTACGGTATAACAAAGTTAAGTCGAGTTAACTTCATTTGGTTCTTTTCACTGACAAAATAAACATAACTTCATAGTATTTGCATCTGTTTTATTCTCATGTTAAAGAATTGACTTATTATCTTTATACCTATCGAAAGAACGCAATATTTACAACATTATAGTACCAATAACTCAAAATCGCAAATTTGTGACTTAACTTCCTTTTACCAAACCGCAAAGTTTTAATAGGAAGCAATACGATAAACTATTCAGATCTTTCAAAACTCTTCAACTCCTATAGTTAAATAAGGTTTAATTTCAAGTGATACCTTAAAACTCCACATCTACTTGTGTATTGTGTAACTTTTTATTAATTATTAGTATTGTTTTCAAAGAAATTTCGCATATTTACCCAATACGAGGACACAGCTTTATGCCTCCGGACAGGGCATTTGGAAGGGTGAAAAAAGACTTCCGTAAACGTGAACAGAGTATATCGCCTTCTGAGTAAGTATTATGAAATACTTAAAAGACATGGTTTGGTTAAAGTTTGGGGAGAAGATTGGAAAATATACGACTTTAAAACTGCATCAAAAACCATTTTAAAATCCAAGTTACCTACCATTCAAAATAAGTGAAGCGAGAGTAATCAAATATATAAAAACTAGGAAGTCCGTTGCTGTTGAAATTCAAGCAACATATTCAGGTGGGGCAGTAAGAGTGGAAAATTATAAAAAAGGTGTTAAAGATGCTAAAAAGGTAATTCTGTCAACGAGGTTCCAACTTGCAATCATGCGAGTGTCAAGAAGAAAAAAGATGTTGAGAAGTTGCTTCGTAGCTTCGATTTAGATGAAGAAGCAAATTTATTTTACCAAGAAGTTTTAAAAGGAAATTCGATAGATTCCGATGAGAACGAAAGAAAATCTTACGAAGATAACGAACTCTCCATTTAAAGCGTGTGTGTATGGGTATGTGTGTGTATGTGTGTGTGTATGTACGTCTGTGAACACGATAGCGTCTAAACGAAGCAAGCAAATCATTCCAAATTTTGCATATAAGCTTTTTCCTGTCGTAGGACGAAGCCAGATGAAAATAATTTAAATCGTGTAACGGGAAAGGGGGGTTTACCTGGAGCTATTATGACATTATGCGTCATAACTTCGAAACGAAATTAAATATGTAAAAATATTAATAACAAAAAGTTTTTCTCTAAAATATACAGGGCGTTTCAAAAATTTTTGTATTTGTAAAAATTTTTTGTATTTGTAAATAAAATAGTAAACCGCATTCTACTAACGAAAATAAGATGAAAAGTTTCTAATAACATGGGTCCAAAAATGCTTCGTTTGCAAGATATAGGCATTCAAAAGTTTTTTTCTTCCTATTTTGGCAAAATATGAAATTTTTCATCGATTTACTGTTGAAATTATGTAACCATTTTATTTAAAAATATAATGTAAAAATTTGCGTCTGTTCGGAAAGTTATGCGATGGCCACATCAGATTTTTTATATTATGTTATAATGCTAAAGAATAGTATGTTACACACCTAGTGGTTAAAGCAGGCCATTTAATCTCGCGTGCGGATTGCGAACACGCGGAGGTGGGGTCGCGAGATTTAATGGCGCTTTAGCCACGAGTTGTGTATACTATTTTATGCAATCCTAATAACTACCGACAAAAAATAGCCGAAAAGAAAAATTGAAAATAAACAGGTACAAATTAAATTATAAAAATTGAAGTGCAGTTAAAAAGCGCATTGCAAAAGATAAAAAAATTGTCTAATAATGTATCCCATTACAAATGATAACAGAGGTTGCTATGTAAACTTTGCTGACATGTACCGCCAACGCGTCTGCAATGAGATCACGCATACCTTTGAAGAAACTTATAAATAATGCCTTTGAATAATGCTAACGTAAAAAAATTATTAAAATTTGCAAACTATGAAATTTGCAGTCGTAGCAATGGGAAACCGACAAGATAAATAATACTAACGTAAGATAACCCAGCACGTTGAGATTGATGTGACAAAAAGTAAGTGGTAATATTTATGAGGGACTAAATTAAAATTTAGTCCCCCATGTTAAACGGTGCGGGACTAAATTAAAATTTAGTCCCGCACCGTTTAACGTGGGACTGAAGAAGGTTATTACGAACCGCAAAAGTAGTAGTAAAAGCACGATAAACATCACGCAAGGATTGAATAAACGATATTTACCTCATAATTATAACTTGGGGCCCTTATTACAAAAAATAGCCAGGAACCATAATTAACTTGCATTTTTTAAACATTAAACGAAAATCAAAATTTCATGCCACTATCAATAACCTTCGATTTTGAAAATGAATTTATGCATCGAGAGAAACAAATTAATGATATAACCGTTGATTGAAGGAGTGGGGAAGATACGCAAGTCAATGTTAAATTATGTGTTCCTCTCCCACCAACAGTTTCAGCGCCCCGCACCCTCTTATCCCACAAACTCAGGTAGTAAGTAAGTGTCGCCACTACCGTAATTTAGTAGAAATGCATTCAAAAGAATATCGTAAAATGAATATTCAGGTAATTCTGTTAAAAACTATACAAGCTAGACAAAATATCCAACATGACGGTGCGGTGTATAAAAATAAATGCAATTACAGCTATTATATTATTTTTGTAGTAAAGTATGGTTTTTAATCCAAAAAAATTCAATCAAGTTATTAATTTATACATAATTTATAGTAGAGTGCAAACTCGCTTTTATTTTCACTTTTGTGGGCATTTTGAGGTAAAAACCTATCCAAAAATGTTCCTCATGCTTCACACATTCGAAATCTACAAGTCGTCAAAAAGTCGTCCAATGGAAAAAGGCACAATTTGAAAATTTTGATTTAGCTCCATGGCGATAAACTTAGATACCTCAAATATATGTGTGAATTTTTTCAATTGATTCTCTGTGGCCCTTCTACTTGAAAAAATTAGTTAAAATTTTGCAAATGCATGCACGGTTATGGAAGAAATAATTTTCGAACTCAATTTACTCGAAATGAAAACCACAATATTTTAATTATTTTCATATATTTTGCCGTTTATATCACGCTACTGCCGAAACCGTGTATTTCTCAAAAAAATTTATTGAGAATACTTTATAGGCCGATTCTTCCAGCTTATCGCAATGTAATTTTTATATTTTTTCGACTCTTAATAAGGTCAAAAACAATTTAATTCAACCGAGATGTAAAAATCTCAAAATACAAGCTAAGCAGATGCACGGTAGAATTATCGCTACCTTTTACCTACCCCGCTTCCCTGCCGACGACACATTTTTGCAACATTATTTAAAAACTTATTTTTTTGTTGTTAATAAATGAATTAAATAATTAATTTTTGCGGATATAACTTTCAATCAAATTATATGTGCCTGTTTCCACATTTTGAAAATAAAATATGAAAAAAATGGAAATTTATATAAATCGATTTTCAGCAAAAATTTGCCAAAAAAATAATAAATAGTTTGTAGTATCTGAAAGAGTACACTTTGTTTTATACAAAGTACAATTTAAAAATATTTAAAAAAATACACCGAAAAATGCTACTTTTAGAAGCCGTATAAATATTCGCAACTTTCAAGTGCCTAAAAGATTTTCATTTTTCTATAAAATTGCATAAAATTTATGTCGTGCATAAAACAAAGTGTACTCTTTCAGATACTACAAACTATTTCTTATTTTTTTGGCAAATTTTTGCTGAAAATCGATTTATATAGATTTCCATTTTTTTCATATTTTATTTTCAAAATTTGGAAACAGGCACATATAATTTGATTGAAAGTTATATCCGCAAAAATTAATTATATAATTCATTTATTAACAACAAAAAAATAAGTTTTTAAATAATGTTGCAAAAATGTGTCGTCGGCAGGGCAGCGGGGTAGGTAAAAGGTAGCGATAATTCTACCGTGCATCTGCTAAGCTTGTATTTTGAAATTTTTACATCTCGGTTGAATTAAATTGTTTTTGACCTTATTAAGAGTCGAAAAAATAGAAAAATTACATTGCGATAAGCAGTTACTGGTTGCAATAACCATAACAGAATGAAGGGAGCGGAGGAAATTAAAGTTTTAAAGTCTTAAAATAAAGACTTTTAAAGTTTAAATAAAGTTTTAAAAATAAAGAAATAAAGTCACCTGATCTAGCCAAGTGATGATGTGATAGAATTGGCTTTTAGAATTTGATTAGAATTTGATAGAAATGGTAGTCGATTTAGAACAACAAATATTGATACAGAATGAAACTTCGAAAGAAATAGCAAAAGTCTATACTGCTATGTTCCCCCTCACCTTTTTAATCAATTTATGCTTCTGATGAAATTTGCCCTTACCTGGATGCTTATCCCACAATGATAACTTATGTGGATGAATTTTTGTAAGTCACCTCGGCTAGCTCAAAATATATAAAAAAATTATTTTATTGTTATTAAATTTTCTTTACTGCATTCGCTCATATTCAGAATGAACAAGATTCACAATTTTACACTGTTTATTTATTTGATTTAAATTGAAATAAAAATTAATCATGGCAATTTGATTTTTAATGAAATTTATAAAATTTTCATAAATGGTCGTCATAGAGACTAAAGAAAGTTTTACGCACTTGCCTTAAAATTAAATATAACAAAATTTCTTAATATTAAAGTGATTAATGTAAATAAATGTTTATAAATAAAAAAGATTTCTGACCTTTATCATGTTCAAAATTCCCGCACTGTGTAGTTAAATAATTTTAACCCCACTTCTCGATTGCATCAATTTTCTTCCTTTTACGTGGCTTGTCTAATTCTCTACAAATTACCGTTGTGTTCAACCATTTAACCTTCGCAAAATCCAACTATATCCTCAGCCGTAAATAGCATATTTTTATTAATTTGTGAGTACACTTATAAAATTTTACATTTATCATATAATATAACCTCTTTTTAGGGCAATCAACATTCACTTAACCCTACTTCGGGTTGTTTAACACATTTTACTACCAAAATCTCTGGAACAACCAAATTCACGTGTACTCATTTTGCTTAGATTTTTCGTTGGTAAGGTAAACAAACTCGTTACCAAGGATCCAAATTTCGTTGCAATTTTCAACGCCTGTTAAGTTTTAATGTTGAAAAGTTTTTATTGGCAGGTAAAAAAATCGATATTTCCACACTTTTGATTTTTATTCAAATAATGTTTTTTTAGGAGCGAACTGCAAATTTGAATATGATGCACTTTGAATGTTTATTTTGAAGCGAATAATCGTCCGTTTAGTTTATTGCACCAATTTGTGACAAAATGTCATCGAGAAACCTTTTTTAAGTGCGCATAACCTCACTAATCACAAATTAACCTAGTTTTTACAACAAAATTTTAACTAACAACTAATAATAATTATTTTTAACATGGTACACATTTTAATTTCATTTACGAGTCTATCGTTACCTCATCTTGCCATGATTTTTTTAATAACTTAACGTTCATTTAAATTTTTATTTACAAACTTGTTTATCCTTTTGACTTGCCACTACAGCCAAGCAAAGAACATTACAATACCTCTAAAAAACACCCTTTATGTATTTATTTTTTGCAACAATAAATTTCAAGATCAGTAATTTGTTCAATTATTGTAAGAAACAGTTTGTTGCTGAAATGCGTAACAAATAAAGTATAATTATAAGTATAATTATACGGTCTTACTAATAAACGTTGTATAAATCTTATACAGGGCTTATACACAGCTGCATAAGAAAACGTTACTAATAAACCGTGTATAAATCCTACTCTGTATAAGATTGTCATAACTATTCACAGATGTACTAATAAACCGCGTATAGCGCCGCTAACGTATAAGGTTGTTATAATTACCATGGATATTTACACATAGCTTATACAAGCTAGAACCCTTGTTTAACGATTGTATAACGTTTTTCAAAATACCTAAATTGTGTTAAGATGGATATATTTGGCGATTTAATGGATATTGAAGATATACACGATTTGCATAATGTCCATAATGAAAGAAAAATAATAAATTATAAAAGAAGACAAGATCCCTTCCAATTAAATGATGCGGATTTCAGGGCAAAATATAGATTCAGCAAGGAATACGTCAAAGCTATTGTTGATCTAGTTAAAGCATACTTAGAAATGGATTCAAGAGGTGGATCTATATCCTGTAAGCTGCAGGTACTTGCGACACTACGTACATGGGCCAGAAATGAGGTACGTACTACATTTAATAATTCATTTTTCATTACGTTGTATGTAAAGAATTATCAAATAGCGTTTCTTTTTAAGGTTAATTTACTTTTCTTTTGGCAGGTGCAGGATGATGCTGTTGATTTGCATGGTTTAAGCCAGCAATCTATATCCAACATTTGCCATCGGGTGGGCATTCCCTTAGCTCGAAAATCACGAGATTACATTACAATGCCTACCTCAAACTATGAAGAAGAAGCGGTTATGGCCCAATTCAGAAGAATCTGTGGTTTTAGAAATGTAGTGGGAGCCATCGATTGCACACATATTCGAATAAAGAAAGTTCCGGGAGAATTAGGGAGAATTAAATACGTGAATAGGAAAGGATATTTTTCTCTGAACGTGCAAGTAATGGCGATGCTTCCTTGCATATAAGAGATATTGTTGCAAGTTGGAGAGTCAGTACGCACGACAGCAGAATATTTAGAGAGAGCTTGATTAAGCAACGATTTGAAAGAGGCGATTTCAATGGACGTCTGCCAGGAGATTCTGGATATGCATGTACCCCTTACTTATTTACTCCTTTGTTGAATCCTAGTAATCAAAAAGAAGAAAGGTACAACAGAGCGCACGTACAACCCCGAAATATTGTGGAAAGATGTTTTGGGGTTTGGAAACAACGATTTAGGTGCCTATTACGTGGTTTCTCCACAAGTTTGGAAAATACGAAAACTTCCATTGTGGCCTTAGCTGTGCTACACAATATAGCAATACAAATGGGAGAAGACACTAATTTTGTTGTAAATGACGAGAATCCGCCTATGCCAACTGAAGACGACCTCGTTACACCAGACGACGACCTTGTTACACCAGAAGACTTACCTCAGGCTCAAAATAATAGTATACAATGAAAAACTGTTAGAGCTGCTTTTATTAACGATTTCTTTTAATAATTACATGTTATTTATTTTTAATAATTATTATGATTGCGTATTATAATTTTAATATTATAACTACTTACTCTTTCTGTTTTCTCCCAATTTGGTACTCTACTCCTTTTTAATTGTTCCATTTCGGTTGAATTGGTTTTATAAAAGTATTTTACGTCAAACAATGTTAAAATGGTAGATTCTGTCACGGGTTGTATAGAAAGCCATACTCACACACGAGAAATGACAATCAAGTGTGTATAACAAGTCAACTGTTATACAGCGGCTATATATAGTTTATTAGTAGGAAACTTATGTACACCTTATACATCCCTTATCCAGTGTATAACTAAACAGTTGTTCAACGCGTGTATAAGGAATTTTTATTAGTACGACAGTTTAAGTATAAGTATAATTATAAGAAGATGCATTTGATTATAATTTATTATAAAAATCCTCGTAATTTTTGTCGGTATTATTCGAAAATGTTTAGGCTATACCTATGACCTATACTAAGAGCACGAAATGTTGCAATTATTTGAAAAACGACGGAATATGTTGCTTTACTATGCCAAACTGTACGTTAATGTCGCCCGAGTTCTCGTTGCTGACGTCACGGTATGCGCATAAGCACACCATACTCTATTCACACCACGTACCTGAGGTATCCAACCTCACACCGTGGCGACCGGCAATGAAATGCAAATTTTCGACCCACAACTGCGGGAGGCGATATCTACATGTCGACACATTTTATCAGCACCTTTCTGTCCATAAGCTTGCCTATCTTCCCAATTCCCTCAATCAACGATATAACTTTAAATTACAATTTAAAGTGCATAAAGGTGTTGATAAGATTGCTTGATGACATTACTTTCCTCAAACGAGCTAAAGCCGTATACAGAAAGAAAGCTGGAAACTTATAAGCGCTTACCGCGCTGGTCCGTTCTACACAAAGGAAGCAGGTTGAAGCAGACCAAGCAAAATGTCGGACTCATCGGACGATGATTTGGTTTTGTTAGAAAATGTGTATTTAAAAATGCGAAAAGAAGCTATACATCCCATTAATAGAGATACGCCGGTAAGCGCTTATAAGTTTCCAGCTTTCTTTCTGTATACGGCCTTAGACTTCTTTGGACTATTTCAGACTACTTGACTAGATTAAACTACATTTTTATTCCTGTACTACCTTATAAAATCTAAAACTACCTCATAATATGTATATTTAAATGCCTTACCAGATTACTTAAATTTAAAATTCGACTTCCGGTCGACTGCCGATGTATGTGAGAGTGGATGATAATTTGGAGCTTCGAATTTTCTTAGAAATCATTTTACAAAAAGGATGCTTTTTCAATAAATGGTCTTATATTTTGTATAGTAACTTTGTTTTTACTTAAATGCATCCGTTTTTTCAAACGGATTCAACTGCTGGTCAATTTTTTTCCGCAATAGTGCTAAAGTTAGTTTTAGTAAAACTTTCAATTTCCATTCTTTTACTTCATCATGAATCTTTAATGTTCGGAAGGTTATTATATTTCCAAAACCATAAAATTTTAAGTTTAAATTTAGAAACTGTGAAATTTTACTTATTAGTTTTTTGACAACATTTAAAAAAAAACATCCTTGTGTGTACTGCCGTTGTGTATAATATGGAGAGGCGTCAGCATTGGGCAGCGACAAGTTCAAACCGAGGATTAAAAATAATTTAATAAAAAAAATAATCTATTGTTTTTTACGATATTTTGCGAATGCCAGTATTACCATTCGATTCTTCATGTAAATTTTTATGATCAAATTTTATTTTCAACCTATGGCTAACCGTTTAACGATAAAATATCTTATTCGTACGCGGGGGGAGTATTCGATTTACCGTCTTGAATGAAATTATAACTCAAGAGCGTCTTGAGTTACAATTTCATCAGGACGGTAAATCTAACTTTCCCCCATGATCATAATATAGAATATACTATTAAAAATCATAATAAAGCTTACTTTCTTACCTCAAATGTAATTTTCTTCTAATTTAAAATGGGGAGGAGGCTGAAATGTTTGCAAACTTACACGGCGAAATAAAAAGATTGATTGTAATTTTTTAAATTTTTGTTTTAACAATACACAACGAACATTTGGCATTACTTTAAAAACACATTAGGTATATATAAAAAATGGGGTTTAAAGGAGCAAAGAAGCGTAATACATGGAGCAGTATCCAGTTAGCTCCACAAAGCCTCTCTTGCTCAATTCCGACTCTCACCTCCAAGTGGTGAACCCCGGTAACCTGAACAACCCTGTTGGAGATCGGGTAACCAACCCCGATGGAAGGCAGGGTCAGGGCTGACGAGAGCGGAAGAAATGGTCCTCCGAAAAGGGGGTTGTGCGGAGGGTTGGTAGCCCACCCATATAAAAATTTATTAATACTCGCAGACTAAATAGTGGCCTCGGAACCCGGACTGATATTAATGGAAATAAGACTACCGCTATGAACAATGAAAAACGATTGGGAATTGCGGATGAATTGATTGTTGCTGCATGGAATGTCAGAGGAATTGGTAACAAGGAAGAAGAACTGGTCATACGGCTGAAGGAGAGAAAAATTAATATAGCGGTCATTAGCGAAACAAAAAAGAAGTTAAAAGGAACGAAGGACATAGGAGAGTACACAATGATATATGCTGGTGTAAACGCGGGGCAACGAGCAAGCAAAGGGGTTGCCATAATGATAGATAAGAAGTGGAAGGAAAGAATAAAGAATTATGAGTTTGTGAGCGAAAGAATAATAACAGCATGTTTTCAACACGACAGAGGAACCCTTGCAGTCATAGGTGTGTACGCCCCAGAAGAGGGGAAGAAGGAGGAATCGGAAGAGTTCTACGAACAGCTACAAGAAATTGTTACTAATTATAAGACCAAAGACATAATTGTAATGGGAGACCTGAATGCACCCACATCAAGCTAGCGCCGCCACTTTCGAAAAATGTAAAAAAAATATATGGATAATTTGTGGCTAATTTGTTGCTAATTAGTTGCCGAAAACGCGAATTAATCGCCCTTACCGTTCGCAAATTACAGCCATTTGTGTGGTGGCGGCGCTAGCATGATATCAAGCCAGCGTCGCCACCAATCAAGAACTTACTAAAAACAAAAAATAAGTATATGGGAATTTGTGGCTAATTTGATGCTAATTAGTTGCCGCAAACGCGAATTAATCGCCCTTACCGTTCGCAAATTACAGCCATTTGAGTGGTGGCGGCGCTAGCTTGATATCAAGCCAGCGTCGCCACTTTCGAAAAATGTAAAAAAAATATATGGATAATTTGTGGCTAATTTGTTGCTAATTAGTTGCCGCAAACGCGAATTAATCGCCCTTACCGTTCGCAAATTACAGCCATTTGAGTGGTGGCGGCGCTAGCTTGATATCAAGCCATCAGCACTGATACTCAAAACAAAATTTTGATGAACTAAAATTAAATTGTATTAAAGAAATTATTTATAATTTATATTATATAACATTTTATAATAATTAATAACAATAAAACATTGAAAACAAACATTATAAAGAATACAATATAATTGATGGATTAATTTTTGTTTTCGCGTCTATCTTTTCTGTATTAGATTTACAATCATCCAATTTTATCCAGGACATGTCATTTCTACAAGAAATGGCATAATAATGACCTATAAATGTTGTCTTCTGGTTTGTTGTTGTTTCTGTTAAATGCGATGGTGCTTGGAAATGCACCACCGCTCTGAGACTATAATCATTATTCATAAATAAATATTTGATTTTTTTTGGAATTTTGTCTAACTCGACTGTTGGAGATTCCGCAGGGTTGCTGCCTTTGTACATTTCAAAGGCAATAAAGTGTCCTAAAATTATAAAATTAATAATATGCAACTACATATTTTTTACAAATTTTCTTATAATAGTATTAATTTACCTACCCGTCTTTGAAATTTTGACATCTTCAAAACCATTATTACATATGGACCTGTACATCGACGAGACTTTTTAAGCAAAATTTTCTTTTCCATCTCTTCATTGGTATTCTTAGATAAAATAGCATCTTCGCTCATTTGCATTATCTCAAAATTTGTTTTCCTAATTGGGCATTGCAAGTACCAGTTTCTTCAAAACTAGGTAAACTTTTAAACAAAAGTTTATATAAGTATCCTACGGTAGTTTCACAAGGAATTACCGAAGATAAATTAACAAGTTTGTCCCTGTCCAGCTTATTCATAAGAATCAGAGCTCTTAATTTGTAGGCCTGTCTTGTAATCCCCTTTTGACAAACGTTGGACACCAGTTCAAGAAACATATTTCCCTTACTGTTTTGAAATATCAGTTTTTTTAATTTATCGTAATCCAAAGACATCGTTAGAAAGGGCGGAGGTAAATGTGCGGGTGTAGGCCAGCTCGGCAAATGGTCAGATATTTAATCCGGGTCCAAATTTTCTACCTGGAAATACATAGACCAACTCGGCAAAGTAATAAATTTTGGCTTGGCCAGAACTGTGAGCATCAAAAAACCTACCCTCCGATGCTCCGCATCTCCGGGCGGTTTTTCGTGCTCCGAGCCGCTACGCGGCGGGCGCTAAACATACGAGAGGCGCGACAGATCAAGGAAACCGGGATAAATGCAACCGGGATGTGAGAGACCCTCGAAATAGCATTATTCAGCGCGTTTGCCGAGCTGACCCAAAATTAAAACGGCCTCTGGTTTTCATTTGCCCAGTTGACCGGTAGGATTAACCTATCCCTTGTACCTTCTGCCGAGTTGACCTACTCCGAAATGTGCCACCAGTAATGTTATTCTACCTGCTACGAATTTAGGATATTAAAAGTACACAGGTATTTGTGCCACCGGAGAAAACGGCATCTACCTGATGCATCTCCTACATGTAACATCGATTATTTTTTGATATTACACGATTTTTTGGGGGTGAAACGTAATAGTTTACTGCCCCATACCGCAACTATACTTTTTAATGCTATTTCGAGGGTCTCTCACATCCCGGTTTCATTTATCCCGGTTTTCTTCATGTGTGGCGTCTTCTCGTATGTTTAGCCTAGTAACCAGAGTCAAAACCGCCCTGGAGGGGTGCAACGCGGAGCGGAGCGCAGCGGCGCCCCGTAAGGGTAGGTTTTGACGATGGATTACCCTCCTTATCGAATGCACACCCCAAAATTCGAAGGCAAAAAAAATTTAATTTTTTCACTGTTAGTGGCACAAATACCTGTGTTTATTTAAAGAACCCTTTTGGTCGGTGGCACATTTACCGGTACCCTTTTCTGGTCAGGTACATTTGGTGGCACATTTACCTACGCCCGTTAGAAAGCACTGAAAAATACTGTCAAAAGCGCAGGTATTCGTTAGGGTTATTGATTTTTTTGCTATTTTTATATCCTTTAAGTCTACATTTCCACCGTTTTTTATTATTGGTATTTTTGATAATTTTGTATGTAGAATTAAATTATTTCCACTTATCGGTGTTAAGTATCTGGACCTTAGATTTCGTGGTACTTTTTGTGATAAACCACGCCAATTTTCAACTTCCCGTGTAGCCAGCATATCTGGACAGTCGATATGATCATCTACTTCACTACAATCATTAGTTTTTGTAACATCTTCTGCGCCTACTGCCATTTCACCGGACCCATCACTAATATTCACTGCATCAACATTTTTCTGAAAAATTTCACTATACTCATTAGCTTTTACAACATCTTCTGCGTCTTGTGCAATTTCGCCGGACCCATCAACAATATTCACTTCATCAACATTTTTCTGTTCGCCGATGGATTCTACATTACATATATCTTTATTGTGTGGCATTGTCGAGTTACCCGCAGCAATTTTAAATCGGCCATTTAAGTATTCAACGTGTGTTGATAAAAAGTTATCAATTCTCATAGGCGTCTGGTCATTCCCAAAAATATGGTTTTTGATTATGTTAAATTCGCTTTCTGCAGATGCAGAAGATGCTGGTATACGCCCGCATTCAAACAGATTTCTACAAACGCAGGACCACAAGGGCAATAACGTAATTGCATGTAGTAAGCGTTCGGCAAATTCAGGATAAAAATGTGCATTTACATACTGTTAGAATTGTCTCTGATTTTCAGCACTTTATCATTAATTTTTTGACCCCATTTAAACCATCTGTTACCTGTAATCAAACGTTCGTCTTCTTCATCATCTACTTCATCTTCATCTACAAATTCCCATATACATACTTATTTTTTGTTTTTAGTAAGTTTTTGATTGGTGGCGACGCTGGCTTGATATCAAGCTAGCGCCGCCCCCAATAAACATTTTTAGCCTGCAAATACCCTGTAAATAGCCTGTACCTGACGCAGGCCTGCGTCAGACCTGCCGTTTAGATAAATTTATCTGTTCCTGCAATTCGTTGATAATTTAGCCTGCGTCAGGCCTGCGGTTAGGTTATTTTTCTGTGCCTGCGATTAGCTAATAATTTAGCCTGCGTCAGGCCCTGCGGTTAGGTTATTTATCTGTGCCTGCGATTAGCTAATAATTTAGCCTGCGTCAGGCCCTGCCGTTAGCTTATTTATCTGTGCCTGCTATTGGCTAATAATGAAGCCTGCGTCTGCCCTGCCGTTAGGTTATTTATTTGTGCCTGCTATTAGCTAATAATTTAACCTGCGTCGGCCTCTGACGTTAGGTTATTTATATTTATAAGAAAATATTAAAATTTTTAAGTTTATTTTCAAATAGATTCTTTTTACGTTTATTTTATTTTGTACTTTTTAGGCTTCTATACAAAGTATAGCAAGAAGCCTTATGATCTGGCTCCGTGTCTGTCCGTCCGTCTGTCCGTCCGTCCGTCTGTTTGTCCGTCCGTCCGCATAATTCAAAATCATACAGAGCGTTTCAAATCGTGTTGAATATACTCAGTGTGTATAGAGGTCTAAGAACTGGGTACCCAGTGCGCTATTATTTTGGAAATAGCTGTCTTATATAGACTTATATCTGTTTTAGGCTTCTATACAAAGTATAGCAAGAAGCCTTATGATCTGGCTCCGTGTCTGTCCGTCCGTCCGTCTGTCCGTCTGTCTGTCCGTCCGCATAATTCAAAATCATACAGAGCGTTTCAAATCGTGTTGGAAATACTCTGTGTGTATAGAGGTCTAAGAACTGGGTAGCCAGTGCGCTCCAAATTGTGTTGGGAAACACTCTGAAAATGAGTAGATATGTGAAGAAGGTTGCTGAAATATACATAACTGAGTGGTTTACCTATATATTGTTGATCTCTTTATTTGATCCGTTGATCTATTGATCCATTGAGTTTTTTAACATGGAACATGTTTTCACGGTCGTTACCTCGCAAAAATCGACACCAAAAAACCGACACCAAAAACCGACAGCAAAAACCGACACCAAAAATCGATACCAAAAATTGGCACCACATGTATAATTCAAATTTATAGTTTATAATTTGAATAGAGTAGATTATCGAATAACATCTTCCCATTCACAATAATGAATTTTCAATAACAAAATTTTCATTACCAAAAATTTAAATCCGAAACCGATCGCAAAAAGCAAATTTGCTTATATAGTAAATTTTTTATTACCAACACAAAAATTAAGGGATTATCCCCCGTGTAACACAACTACGTGTAATACACGGTTACACAACTACGCAGCACTTCGGAAAACGGTAAAAAGAAGAAGAAACGAGATAGGCGCCACTCCCGCGGCACCCCTAAATCTCGAGGAAAACTATGATAAATGGTTTGGTACCGAAAAACAGGTTCCATGTTAAATCTTCATATTTAGCGAACGATAAAGCCCTGTTTAGCGCCCCTTCCACAACCTTATTTAATTCTCGCAAAGCCATTTTTTGTAAAGACATTTTTAGTTCACGTTCAACACATTTAAGTCATAATAAATCATTTGGATTATATAGTATTTTTATTAAATATTAACGGATTAACGTATTAACGTTAATCCGTTAATCCGGATTTAAGTTAATCATTAATAACCGTTATTTTCTATCTCCTCGATTTTTGTTTCTTCTTTTCGTTCCGTTCAGATCCTTCCCCTTCCATAACTTCGATTAGTGCTTATGTTGGTATCAAATTTGGACCAATGAGATTAGGTTTTGACACGCCGCAGGAGAGAGCTGGCATTTTATATATTAAGATATTGTAATATGAACTATTATTCGTCTTCTAATAAGGAATTTTCGAAAGCACGCAGCGATATTGCCAATTCCTGTTCTTCTTTCTGTTTCTTCTTCATATAGGCAGCAGCCAATTTTTCCTCCCTTTTAGGCTTCTATACAAAGTATAGCAAGAAGCCTTATGATCTGGCTCCGTGTCCGTCTGTCTGTCTGTCCGTCCGCATAATTCAAAATCATACAGAGCGTTTCAAATCGTATAGGAAATACTCTGTGTGTATAGAGGTCTATGAACTGGGTAGCCAGTGCGCTACTTTTAGGCTTCTATACAAGGTATAGAAAGAAGCCTTATGGTCTGGCTTCGTGTCCGTCCGCATGTTTTTTCAATGCAGACCAAATATAAGTTATACGTATTTTATTTACATAATTTTTCACCTATAGGTATAGGAAATTTAAATACGTTGATCCGTTGATATGTTGATCTGTTTTTTTCAATGCATACCAAATCTCTTATTATAAAAGGCCAAGTCCTTCTGTCTGTCCCACGGAAATACCCGAAGCAAACCGAACATCAACGTATCATCGGATCAACGTATCATCGGATCAACGTATCATCGGATGAACGTATCATCGTATCAACGTATCATCGTATCAACGCATCATCGGATCAACGTATCATCGGATAAGTTAATCCGATTATCCTACTCAAAATTACTATATAAGCAGAATTACATTATAACGAAATAATAAGTGTTGAACGTCAACGAAAAATGTTTTCAGGTGAATTAATAAAGGATGTGGAACAGGCGCTAAAGAGGGACTTATCGTTCGGAAAATACGAAGATTTTGAAGTCAGAGAAGAATTCAAACGAGCTACTATTAATTCGTTAAAGGAGGCACTTCGTGAGTTTAGCAGCAATGGAATGCGTAAAATTGATTTAAATATTGCGAAAAAAAAAGTGGCGGCAAAACGTATAAGAAACAGAAAAAGAGTGGAGAAACTGATTGCTGCCGAACAAAAAAAGAAACAAGTTGGAACTTGCTTTAGCAGCTGTTCCTAGGCTTCTATACAACAGATTTAAGAAATGAAATATTCTGAGATTTATATTTGAACTTAAAATGCTATTCTTTTGCTTTTATGTGAAAAATTAATTTTTTATCCGATAATAAAGATACTAATCTGATAATCGAAATCTCTTATTGTCACTAAATTTTACTTATACTATACTAGAATATTTTTTAGCTTGGTAGGTATTAAAAATTCAGATTATCAGAATTACCACAGATATAAACAAGGTGGAACTCGCTTTAGCGGCAGTTCTTAGGCTTCTATACAGCTACCTTTCTGGTGTGGAAAGTTGTTATTATCTGGTTAGTTTTGATCGCCATATAATGTAACATCACATAATCAGATAATCTGCACCAATTAAATTTTTTGCGGTTGGTAATTATCATTTACTATATAAGTAATAACAATCAAACTTTTCCATTCTATTCGAAACTTTACTTCTCTGTAATGTTTGGTCCTTTTTTGAGGTGGACCAATCCTCTCCTTTCTCTTTTATTTACAACTTAACTTCACTAACCACATCATTAAAAAATTATTTTTTCACATCAAAGTAAAATAAAATACAACTACTTTTCTGGTAGTTGTGGTAGTGTACTTTTCTGGTAGTGTAAAACTACCGTTATGAACGTCGACATTTGGTTCTACAACGTTACCTACTTCAAGAACAGCTGCGTTTTTACTTCGTGGATTTTGTCGGCGAATTGCATGACTACGTGAACGATGTAATATTTGCGAAGGGGTCATGTTGGCAATTTGCTTTCGCTTTCGAAATTCGCGTAATTTCCGGTCCATTTTTTGAGGTGGATCCATCCTCTTCCTTCTCTTTTATTTACAACTTAACTTCACTATCCACATCAAGCCACTGCTGTTGTTAAAATAAAATAATAAATAATTAGTGCAGATTATCTGATTATGTGATGTTACATTATATGGCGACCAAAAATAACCAGATAATAACAACTTTCCACACCAGAAAGGTAGCTGTATAGAAGCCTAAGAACTGCCGCTAAAGCGAGTTCCACCTTGTTTAATTACAATTTGTTTAATTATAGTCTTAATGCCTTCAAAAAACAGTATAAAACTTTTTTTTTTAATTTAATTTTATAAATTAATCAAGCTAAATCACCGTTATAAATAATTAATTGTATCTTGGAATATTTTCTGAAATTGAAAAATGCGATCTTGTTAAAATGCATGTTCATTATAAAAATCTCGTGGAGAACCAACATGCCTACGGGCGTGTTTTGCTCGGAGATTTAAACATTAATTATCGGCGTTTGTTCTTTTTCCGGATTCTGTTGGGAAAGATATTGTTCAGACATACAGTGGAAAGTGTATTTTAATAAATGAAAAATTAGTTACCTAATAATAAGTAGGTGTAATAATGAAAAAGAATATAAAAATACAAATTTTTTATAGACACCCACGTGGTAAATAGTTTTAACCAATCAGAACGAAGAAAAGTTTCACCGCTAGCAAATAAACTCTTGTTTCTCATTGATTATACGAATTATTATACGCATTTTATATTACAATAATTATTATATGAGATATTATTGGAGTCAGAAGGAGCGGTCATATTTATAATTTGGGGGGGGGGGGGGGTAGTTTTTAATCTCTTACGCCCGATATTATCAACGTATTTAAAGAGCCCTTGAGTTAACTAGCGAATGGAAACGTGTATTTTAAATATTTTATGTTTTCTTTTAGCTAATTAACAGAGGCCTCTATATATTGTGGTGTTTTGCTCATAAAATTCGAATCCACGACAGATATAAATTTTGGAATTTTATTAATTTTTTAACTTTTATTTTCTCGTTACACAAAATTCTGTTTTTATCATTTGTGATAACTTTTGATAGTGAAATAATTCAATTCTTCAATTTTATAAATTTTTTTTTGTTTAATAAAAAATTTTTTTTACAATTCAAAATATGGGTTAGTAAATAAATGTTGTCATACATAAAGAAATTAATTGCGCCTCTATAAAATTGATCAGTAGATATAAAAAAGTTCATTTTAGTTTACAAATAACATATGCGATTGTAGCATGTTTTTTTTTTAAAAGTAATAATTTTCACTGTTCAAATGTTTAAAAAAAATGCAAAATACCTTGTCTTTTGTTTAATAATTTGTTTATGTCACTCGATAAACATACCAATTTCATTCGTAGGTTGATTTCCAAATTTTCAAACCAATTGTTCATAAACCAAATCCACAGTCGTTGAATTTTTCAAATAATTCGTGGTTAATTTTTCCACCATCAAATTTCAATAAGATTGACCACTTTTTATCCCTCTTGCTGGTAATTTTCTTTAGTTTCCACTTTGGAAAACCATATAAGGATCCACTTTTATAATTTGCTTTGAAATTTACTTTCAACATCCACTTTTAAAATCCACTTTTATCAATCCACACATTGATTAAAAATCACCGCTTGGCTTATTGTTCATCTCAGAACGAATGCGTCCATGTTCTCCTTTTAAGCTGAAATTTCCTTTCCACGCGTGCGCGATTTTTGATTTACGCCCTTTGATTGGCTGATTTGGTTTATTTCGGCTCATGATTTCAAAATGTGTCCGATAAATGGACGTAATCGAATTTGCAAATCTCTGCGAGTGTCGTTTCGCGCACTTATGTTTTTTAATTCCACGCATGACTTTAAACACATCATTTTCAATTTTAAAATTTTTAAATACAATTAATATTTTTGTTTGTTTTAATAAAAAACAACTAGTCCTTTTTGGAACAAGCTCCAGACTTTTAATTTAATAAATTTGAAGAATTATTTTATTTGTTAAAATTTTGACTATTAAAGATTTTTGTGCATACGAAATTTTAATATTGACCTGTTAAAAATTATTTTGTTTAAATTTTGAATTTATTTTTTTATTGAAAAATTTTTGTAAATTGTAATTTTGTTGAAGACAGTTCAACGCCTTCGTGGAATTTTAAGAATTAGTAAAGTATTGGATAATTATTGAAATTTCTAAAATCTGGCTTCAATGAAATTCGTATGGTTATTTTGCTAGTATGAATTTTCATATTCCGAAGAATATCCTTTTTGTTATTTATTATTTTTAAAATTTAAAATAGAATTTAATTTGCATGGTATTATGATTTTTAACTTACTGACTAAAATTTAGAATTTATTTACAACATTAACTTTAAATTAAAGGTTTCTTGCCTCTCTGAATTTTCAAACTAAAACTTTATTATTTTTAACGAAAACATAAATAGTTAACTGTTTTTAACTTTTTAAAAATATTATGAAATTTAAACTAAACATAATTTATCTCAATTCAACTCAATTCAAAATCTTTATGTACATCTTTTCATAAATCGGTTACATTATAGCACATTCTTTTTTTATGCGTTCATCTGTGTCAATTTTGTTCGCAGGAGTATTTGGTTTCCACGTTTTATCCCATCTCTGGATACTGGTGTGATAAATTTCGGACTTTTTATATCTTATTTTCTTAAATGTAAAATTTCTTCTTTTCTGTTCATCTCCTTGGTTTTTTCTTATCTTTTCAAATTTGACCATGTTACCAATTTTTTTTATTGAATTTCTTACTGCATTTGTTTTTATTCTTCTTCCTTTCGCTAATCTTTTAACTTTAGAGATTTTTTTATTTAATTCCCATTTTGTTTTTCTTCCTAGCCTAATGTAGTGCCTATACTTTTCATTTATTAAATTTATTAAATTGTCGCCTTCGTTGAGTTTTACTATTTGAAGCGTTGTTTTGTTGTTGATCTCTTTTCCGTCTTTCTTGTCTGAATCTTTTTCTATTTCTATCCATTCCATCTCTTCCTCATGCATTTTAATTTTCTTGTTTGGTACGTCGACCACTATTTTAAATTTTTCCAGAAGATCCATTCCAAGGATACAATCTATTTTCATGTTCGGCATAATCATTATCCCGCAATTGTTTTTAAATTTTCCAATGGTTATATTGGCGTTTAAATTTTTATTTATCACTGTGAAAGCTTTGTTGTTCGGAGTGATTAATCTTATTGGCGTAGTTTTTATAATTTCATCTTTAATTTTTTCTGGATTCATGACTGTTATAACTTCATCAAATTTTTTTTTTAATTCATCTTTTATTTCTTGTGAGCCTTTATCTATCATCTCTTTAGTTTGATCAATTATTTCCTTTTTGTTTTGATCAAATTTTTCATCCATTTTTCTTGCATTTCCTCTAATTTCCATTAATAATGTCAACATGTCTACCGTTTCTGTTTTCTTCTCTTCTGTTTGTTTTTCTTGACTCGTGCTTTGTTTTTTCTCGACCTTTTCTTCCATACTTTTTATTATTTCTTCTTTAACTTCGTCGACTATAGGATTTCTTTCTACTATGTCTTTCGTCTCCGGATCTACTTCTATGGGATTTGCATCTATGAATGCTAACAGCTGTTTTTTCTTACTCATATTGTCGTTTGTTTGTTTTAAATGTCAAAAGAAAGCTATATTTTATACCAAGATAATCTAAACTTTTAATTGATTTTGTCTGATAATCAAACTCTTTTATCAGATTGTACATAAATTTTATTGAATTTGTCGAATAAAATGTTTTTATTGACCTTAGAAAAATTTTTGTTTATCGTTAAATTGTTTTTATTTGAATATTCAAAATAGAGCATTAGAATCTTAATATCACGGTTGTCGTGGGTTCGAGCCCCACGTTGGGCGCCAATTTTTTATATATGCTGTGGTGTTTTGCTCATAAAATTCGAATCCACGACAGATATAAATTTTGGAATTTTATTAATTTTTTAACTTTTATTTTCTCGTTACACAAAATTCTGTTTTTATCATTTGTGATAACTTTTGATAGTGAAATAATTCAATTCTTCAATTTTATAAATTTTTTTTTGTTTAATAAAAAATTTTTTTTACAATTCAAAATATGGGTTAGTAAATAAATGTTGTCATACATAAAGAAATTAATTGCGCCTCTATAAAATTGATCAGTAGATATAAAAAAGTTCATTTTAGTTTACAAATAACATATGCGATTGTAGCATGTTTTTTTTTTAAAAGTAATAATTTTCACTGTTCAAATGTTTAAAAAAAATGCAAAATACCTTGTCTTTTGTTTAATAATTTGTTTATGTCACTCGATAAACATACCAATTTCATTCGTAGGTTGATTTCCAAATTTTCAAACCAATTGTTCATAAACCAAATCCACAGTCGTTGAATTTTTCAAATAATTCGTGGTTAATTTTTCCACCATCAAATTTCAATAAGATTGACCACTTTTTATCCCTCTTGCTGGTAATTTTCTTTAGTTTCCACTTTGGAAAACCATATAAGGATCCACTTTTATAATTTGCTTTGAAATTTACTTTCAACATCCACTTTTAAAATCCACTTTTATCAATCCACACATTGATTAAAAATCACCGCTTGGCTTATTGTTCATCTCAGAACGAATGCGTCCATGTTCTCCTTTTAAGCTGAAATTTCCTTTCCACGCGTGCGCGATTTTTGATTTACGCCCTTTGATTGGCTGATTTGGTTTATTTCGGCTCATGATTTCAAAATGTGTCCGATAAATGGACGTAATCGAATTTGCAAATCTCTGCGAGTGTCGTTTCGCGCACTTATGTTTTTTAATTCCACGCATGACTTTAAACACATCATTTTCAATTTTAAAATTTTTAAATACAATTAATATTTTTGTTTGTTTTAATAAAAAACAACTAGTCCTTTTTGGAACAAGCTCCAGACTTTTAATTTAATAAATTTGAAGAATTATTTTATTTGTTAAAATTTTGACTATTAAAGATTTTTGTGCATACGAAATTTTAATATTGACCTGTTAAAAATTATTTTGTTTAAATTTTGAATTTATTTTTTTATTGAAAAATTTTTGTAAATTGTAATTTTGTTGAAGACAGTTCAATATATACTTAAGTTAATACTATGACAGGTTTAATAAGTACATAATAAAATATATAATGTGATGTTTCATTAATATTGAAATGTGAAAAATATTTAACATTAAAGTATATATTACAAAAATAAATAATTAAATAGCAATGAATTTTAATTCCGATTTTTAACAGTTTTAACCAATCAGAATTAAGAAAAATTTCACCGTTAACATAACGCTTGTTACTCATTGGTTACATGTTATTATAAATATATATTACGCTTATTTGTGATTAAAAGTATTTAAATTAAATTAATTATTGTTAAAATTAAAATTAATTAATTATGAAAAATAATAAGAAGGTGTAATAGTGAAATAAGATATAAAAATACAAATTTTTATGAACAACCACGTGGTATGTCGAAAACAAAAATATTGTAGAAAAGAAAACTAATATTGAAATGTGAAAAATATTTAACATTAAAATATAATATATTATAAAAATAAATAATTAAATAGCAATGAATTTTAATTCCGTCTTTTAAAACAGTTTTAACCAATCAGAATTAAGAAAAATTCACCGTTAGCAAAACTATTGTTTCTCATTGGTTACATGTTATTATAAATAATTATGCTTATTTGTGTTTAAAAGTATTTAAATAAATTAATTATTATTCAAATTAATTAATTGTGACAAATAATAAGTAGGTGGTAATAGTGAAAAAATATATAAAACTACAAATTTTTTATGAACAACCATTTGGAGTTTTTAATACCAGTATATATATTTATTCAAGTTGACTGACTGTCGAAATCGTTTATATACAAATTTCATTTTTGTTTGGTATTACAATTATCTGATAATCCGCCGCAAATGTAATTAGGAAATTAAATCCGTTTAGTCCTCTTTTTTCTTATAAATTAAATTTTTGTAGTCATAAAGCAATTTCACAACTAAAATAACAACAGCTCTGTGGCACAGAGGTAACGCTGACGGACAATGAAGGGAAAGGTCACTGGTTCGATCCTGGGACAAGGTAAGAGATTTTATTTCAAATTTTCAAAATTTAATTGCAGACTCCAAGAAACAAAGTAAAGACGAATCATGAAGAGTAATCACCACCAACAAGTTCTACAAATATGAGAAATGGGTAAAATAAAAAATTATGTGTATGGAGTCAATAAAATAATTAGAAAAGTTGTAAATAATTAGAAAAGAAAACACCTGAAAGAAATAAAAAATAAATGGATAATTCAAAAAATTTAATTTTTTTATTTTGATTTTCAAAATTGATTAATAAATTTAAAAATTCATTAAACGAAATTCAATTGAATTTTGTTCAAATGAATGAACAAAAAAATAGCTTGCGGTTAGCTAACCGTAAGCCTGCGGTTAGTCACAATTCTCAGCCTGCGGTTAGCTAATGCAGGCTATTTTTTTGCCGGCGATCAAGTATGACGCAGGCTAATTTTTGCGCCACTTTAGCTATTTCGTACCGGTGTCAGGGTCGATATGAGCCTGCCGCAGGGATAGGTACCTGCCCGAGTTGTCACTGTCAGGCTATTCGCAGGCTAAAATGTTTATTGGGCCACCACTCAAATGGCTGTAGTTTTCGAACGGTAAGGGCGATTAATTCGCGTTTGCGGCAACTAATTAGCAACAAATTAGCCACAAATTATCCATATATTTTTTTTACATTTTTCGAAAGTGGCGACGCTGGCTTGATATCAAGCTAGCGCCGCCACCACTCAAATGGCTGTAATTTGCGAACGGTAAGGGCGATTAATTCGCGTTTGCAGCAACTAATTAGCAACAAATTAGCCACAAATTCCCATATACTTATTTTTTGTTTTTAGTAAGTTTTTGATTGGTGGCGACGCTGGCTTGATATCAAGCTAGCGCCGCCACCACTCAAATGGCTGTAATTTGCGAACGGTAAGGGCGATTAATTCGCGTTTGCGGCAACTAATTAGCAACAAATTAGCCACAAATTATCCATATATTTTTTTCACAGTTTTCGAAAGTGGCGGCGCTAGCTTGATGTGGGTTGAATGCTAGAATCGGAAAGTATCCTATACCCAATGTTGTTGGAACATTTGGAGAAGATGTTTTAAATAGTAATGGAGAACGACTCAGATCATTTGCCACTTTCAATGATCTAAAAGTGACTAACTCCTTCTTCAGAAAGAAAGATATAAACAAGTACACATGGGCAGCCCGCGGCTCTAGATCAATAATAGATTATATAATAGTTAACAGGAGACTGGCAACGCAAGTTAGAAACACGCATGTATTTCGATGATGTGATATTTACTCAGACCACTACCTGGTTGTCTCAAATATAATCTTATATAAAAAATGGAAGAAGAAAGCTAATAAAAAGGAAAACAAGCTGGGGCCAAGCCCGTTTAGGGTAGAACTGTTACAAGACTGGAGCATACAAAACCTATATCAGAACAGAATACAAGCTCATGGACAAAAGTACATCACAAGCGATGACATTGAAACCGAATGGAATCATATAAAAAATATAGCGAGGGAGGCAGCATCGGAAGCCCTAGGCACAAAAAACACGTAAAACGAAAATACTGCATGAAAGTATGGAGTCAGGAAATTGCAGAAGCCGTAAGAGAGAAAAATAAAAGATACAAGATAATGCTCGCTAACCCATCAGAACAAAATAAAGAGAGATACAAAACGACTAGGAACCAAGCTAAACATCTATGCAGAGAAGCACATCAAAAATCATGGGACAACTTTGTCAGTAAGGTCGAAAATGATTTACATGGAAGAAATGAATTCGCATATAAAGTCATGAAAATGCTAAATAAAGACAACCGAGACACTGCAAGACTCAACTGCATAGATAGGGAAGAATGGATTAAACATTATAAGGGACTTTGGCAGAATTCAGATATACAAGAGAAAGAAGAAAGTTTTCCCTACAATGACAAGGTAGACAACATCGATTATAATGAACTAGAACAAGTGATCAAAAAACTAAAGAATCGTAAAGCAACAGGCCTGGATGGCTTAAATTCAGAACTGTTTAAATATGCGGGTCCCTTTTTAACATTGTGACTGCTGCATTTCATGAATATGTGCTGGAAAAAGGCGGCGATTCCGAGAGAATGGCTAAAGACGACGGTGATTTCTCTCTTCAAGAAGGGTAATAGAACCAACTGCGAAAATTACCGAGGTATAAGCATTGTTAACTCGGGATATAAGATTTATTCTTCAATTATAAACAACAGACTTAAACCGTTAATGGACACGACAATACTAGAAGAGCAATCAGGCTTTAGAACCGGCCACACGTGTATGGATAATGTCTTTGTACTCCAACAAATGATTGAAAAACACCGAGAATATAACAGAGAGACACATATGGCGTTTGTAGATTATGAGAAGGCCTTCGACAGAGTAGATATACCAACGCTCTGGAACATTTTGACAAAAAGAGGGTACCCACAACACCTTATAAACAACATTAAAGCCTTATACAATGGAACATCAATATCACTCCAACTTGAAGAGGGACTTACTGAACAAATACCGACCAATCAGGGCGTTAGACAAGGATGCGGCCTATCCCCAACGCTTTTTAATATATATCTAGATGATATGATACGACGATGGAAAAATGAACACAGAAAAGGAATTCAAGTTAACCACAAAGAAAAACTCGTCACAATGCTTTATGCAGATGATCAAGTGGTGTTCCAAGAAACGGAAAATTATCTCCAAACAGCGGTTCACAAATTAAACCTCTTATGTTCGGATTATAATTTTAAAATCTCGACAAAAAAACAAAAACGATGGCTTTCGCCGGAACAGACCCAATAAGGACAAAGATTGTCATAGACAACATTACAACTGAACAAGTTCGACATTTTAATTTCCTAGGCTGTGACGTTACCTACGAGAGAAGCAATGACATACAAAACAAACTAAACAGATTTAGAGCTATATGCGGCACAATTCATAAATACTTAAAAAATAAAACCACAAAGGACACCCGTCTAAAATTCTACAAAACGGCAGCAATACCGATATTGACCTACGGGTGTGAAGCATGGGTCATTGGAAAAGAGATGAGAGCAGAATTCAAGCTGCAGAGATGCAATTCCTTAGAGCTACAAAAGGCTGCACTAGAACTGATAGAATACCAAATGAAGAAATACGACAGGAACTTGGTATTGAACCACTGATGAAGCATATTAGGACATACCGACAGCAGTGGTGTGAACATATGGACAGGATGGACAACAGCAGACCAGTAAAAAAGATAATGAGATACCATCCTAAAGGAAGAAGAGATGTCGGGCGCCCGAGGAAACGCTGGATGCCGGAACAGGCTTTAGCCTAATCCAGGATGTTTGATGATGATGATATAAAAAATACCTAGGTAAGAACAATAATTTTTTACTAGTTTAATCACTCCCTAACAATCAATCTATTAAATCTAAAAGTGCAAAAATACTTTAGAAGACAATTGAATTGGTAACACTAACAAAATTCTTACATTAAAAAAAATACATTTTTAGAGGTAAATAATATACTTTTGATACATTTTGATGTAATTGTGTCGACGCGTTTCGTCGATCATTAATACATTCGCGCGTTCGTGGGCGGGATCTTTAATGGATTTTACTTTAATGTGTTTGGTTATGTCCCCTCTCCAGTAGGATTTGTAAGCGCAGATAGAACATGCGAATGGTTTTTCGTTAAAATGTCTGATTATGTGGAGGTGGAATATGTGGGCGGCCGATGCCCAGAAGGAACAATGGGGGCACTTGAAGACGCGTTTGTGTTGGGCGACTTGGGCCACGTTGATATCCTTACCGTGGGTGGGAACTTTGTGGGTTACTTCCATTCCAAAGAAACTACACTCGATGTTGGGCGATTGGGTTCCGACGGAGAGATCTAAGGCAGCGTTATCTTCTTGTTTATCTTCTGTGAAATCGTAGTGCTGGTCTTCTCCGTCGAGCTCTAAAGGTGATTCTATATTGTTCCAAACGAAATCTTTCCTCTCCATGGGATGGGGTTTGTTGTCCAATTCGGTTGGCGCGAATTCTTCGTCCTTGACTATCAAATCAAAAGGTACGCTTGGTAACCATTCGGCCGACGTTTCGGGCTCTTCTTTTATTTCAGTTTTAATCATATCTTCACTGCAGGACGGGGAAACGAAATTGGCGGATTTCGTATAAATGTCGTTAATGTCCTTTTGACTCGTGATTGGTTCTGGTGGTACGATGGGCGCGGGCTTTTTGGGGACTTTATCGGGTCGCAGTTTGGTTACCGAAGTTTGGGTGGGAATTGGGATTAAATTGGGGCTGGGTAGTGACGGTTTTATTATTATTGTTCTGATGATCTCGGGCCTCACAAAGTTGTGAACTCTAAGTTCGTGTTCTGCCATCACGTCATGAAATACCGTTCTATAATTGCATATCTTACAATTAATTATCATGTAAAACATTCCAATGTCTCTTCTTCGCGGTTCCTGAATATTGGCACTTTTCGGCTTCTCGGCAGATATTTTTAGATTATGGTCGCTCGCCTTTTCATTATTGTCCACAGCAGCGGGCACGCTCGGCTTGGGTTCAGATTGTGGTAGCTGAAAACGATGTTTCTTTAAATACAAAAATAATAATATCAATAACAAATTTACAAAATCAAGTTTAACCAAACATTTTCTATCCAATTAAATTTATGAGCGAAATTAATAGTATGTAAATTGCCGCAAGTTAAATTTTCAATAATCGCGCGGAATTTTTTAATGTTGTGTGACTATGGTGATTTTAAATTTTTTAAAAGTTGGTAAGTCAAAATTAATTTGATTAAAATAAAAAATTTGTTCGACCGTTAAATGTGGGTCACATTTCAAGTCAATATTAGACACTAAAACAGATCAATGAATATTGAAAATTGCTAACAATAATGCATGTCGTTATATTTAACACATTTATGTGCCATAAAAATATTTGTTCTTACGTAACGTGATTATGTATGAACTTCACTAATATTAACTATTTTAATCAATCGAAAACACTCACTGAAAACCTTTGAAAAGCGATGTTCGATTACGTGGACTAATCAACTCGGTTCGTTGTTTAAATATCACTACGACCAAATTCCTCTTTTGGCAAGATTTTATTATATGTGACCTCAAGTTTATCATAAAACTCTTTCAAATTTCCTGGGAGTAGCACCCTAAAGTCCACCCGCATATTGCAATTATCCTATAGAAATTCACATTCAAAATAAGAAACTCACCCTCAAAATAAGGGAAAACTGCGCGGAGATTAGCCATTGGCTAACGGGGTGACTAGGCCACGCCCACCATCAAATTTAAAAGGAATGTTGGAGCATTTTGGGCATTTTTATGTAGGTCCGAATTCAAGTCGGAAGTGGTTGCGTTGTAAAAACCTACCCTACGTTACCCTCCACTGCGCTACGATCCGCTCCGGGCGGTTTTGACAACGCTTTTCTTAGTTAAAACAACCCTGAAGATTATCCATACACCCCACCGGGATCATAAAAAACGGGATATAGCATTTAAAATAATTGTAGAAAAGGTATAAAGCATTGAACATTAAGGAAGAACCCCAGAAAACCGAAAAATGTGCGAAAATCGCCAACAGTTCATACATATTACCACTACGAGAGGCGTGGTGCATTTGATGCTGTGAAATTTCCGAAGTGCTAGAGTATATCTCTTCGCACGTATCGTTAACAGAATGGATTGCGAGATTCCTTATGTACGTCATTTATGGGAAATTTTCGAACTTCAAATTCGATTGTTTCAAAAAGTTATGAGTATTTAAAAATAATAACAATAATATGTTTATTTATTAAAAGAACTGTAATTTTGACATTCCCTTATTTCCTGTGGCAAACCATTATACAATATAACACCCTTACAAAAAAAAGAATTTCCCAATCTATTGGACGATGGAGTATCAACATAAAAAACTATTAACTTGTCTTGTGTTATATGAGTGTATCTCATTTACAAATCTTAATTTATCCAGCAGATACTGGGGAGCCATACGAATCTTCATTTCATGTACCATATCTAAGGTTTTATATTTAATACGCTGAGATTATATTCATCAAGTTTAGCACTTCTAGCATATTTCTAATTGGAGTATACCTATTACATTTAATTATCACTCTCATCGCCTTATTTTGTATCCTCTGAAACTCTTCAGTTTCAGCTGGGTTCATACTTAATAAAACTGTTGCACAGAACTCAATGTGAGGACTAATCAATGATTTATACAATAGAGCTCTTGTCGATTACATAAACTGCCAGAAATGCGTCCAAGAAAGAATACTTTTCGTGACATCTTTTTCATTACATAATCAAAATAATTTTTAAAATTCGTCCAAAATAATTCCTAGATATTTAATCTCTGCCACTCTATCCAAAACATTATTATCAATACAAATTCTCATACCCTCCAAATCAACACCCGTCAAGATATTATGTTTCTTTCCCAAAATAATATATTTACATTTCTTTATATTCACATATAAACTATTGTCGCAAAGCCAATGGAAAACATTTTTCAATTCTTTATTTAACGTCTCGAACATATGCCCCACATTTGTTCCTGAAACATAAATCATTGTATCATCCGCAAACATCTTAATTTTACAATCTTTCAAGCAACCATATCATTAATATATAATACAAACATATTTGGGCCCAAAACAGTTCCTTGTGGTACACCATATTTAGTGCAGAGTTCATCTGAAAAACTATTTTTAAATTTCACCTTTTGCCTCCTGTTTGTTAGATAACACGAACCATTTTAGCACTGTACCACTTACCCCAGTCTTTTTAAATTTTTTTATCAATAACTCTCTATCAATGGTTTCAAATGCCCGCTTAAAATATGTGCGTGAAGTTAGCCCCCCCTTTTTCGAAAACCAAAAAAATTTTTTTTGTATTGTGTTGTATTCATTTGTATTAGATTGTATTGACAAAAATTTTTTTTTATTTTGCGAAGCATTAAAATAAATATCGCGAAAAACCGTTATTTGGGCTGGCCCCCCCTTTTCAAAAATTCAAATTTTTTTGGGTTGTATTTTGTTGTATTCATTTGTATTGGATTGTATCGTAAAAAATAAAAGTCGGAAGTTTAACCTTAACCGCGTAAATCGCGAAACAAAATTTAGCGCTGGCCCCCCCTTTCCAAAAATTCAAATTTTTTTGGGTTGTATTTTGTTGTATTCATTTGTATTGGATTGTATCGTAAAAATTAAAAGTCGTAAGTTTAACCTTAACCGCGTAAATCGCGAAACAAAATTTAGCGCTGGCCCCCCCTTTTCAAATATTCAAATTTTTTTTGGTTGTATTTTGTTGTATTCATTTGTATTGGATTGTATCGTAAAAAATAAAAGTCGGAAGTTTAACCTTAACAGCGTAAATCGCGAAACAAAATTTAGCGCTGGCCGACTGGTTGACAAGCCCAAAATTTCTTATATAATATGTAAGGTATTGCATTGTATTGTATGTGTAGTGACCGGGAATTATCCGTATCATCGGATTATCAGATAAAAAATACTATAATAATAATAATAATAATAATATCGTTTATTTAGTCAAGTTGGCTATACATACAGTTCACTTACAAAAAGATAACATCACATGCAAAAACACATAATTACAATCAAAATTAAATACACACAATCACACAATAAACACACCTACAAAATTACAAAACATCACATTTTAATCTTTTCGTTCCCTCAGATGGCTCTTCAGTTGACATCTAAATCTTTCTAATCTGCATCTTTTCAGATTTGCTGGCAGTGCATTGTAAGCAGCTGCCCCTTTTATAAATATAGAATTGTGAGCAAAATTCGATTTCGCATTTTTCAGAACAATATTACTCTTATTTCTAGTATCATAATCATGGATTTCCTCAAATGTTGAAATTGAGGAAATAAGATATTCCGGCATCAAATTCAATACCACCTTATGTATGAATACTAGTACCCAATATTCTGCCATCGATTCTATATCCAGCCAACCAAGGTCACTCAGCATGCTTTTAGTCCTGGTATACCTATCCTTTTTTAATATTATTCTCATTGCTCTATTTTGTAATACCTGCAATCTGTCGATGTCTTCCCTGTTTGCCATATACAGGACCGTCCCAACATATGTTAAGTGAGGCAAAACTATAGCATTATATATAGTCAGTCGTGCCCTTCTGGATACAAATATAAGTGAAACTTTTATTTCTAATAAACAACTCACTTAAAATAAAATAATAACTAAATATGGTAGAAATAAAATCGTTAACTTGGAACAAATCTGAACAATTGCGATATATTTATACTATTTTAGGATTTATTAGTAAACTGTTGGTATGTAAGTTACAATGTGACTAATAGATGGCGCGACATATTTATGTAGCTGGTTATCTTTATACCAATGCTGGATATAAGGACACCTGGGTTGTACTTTTAGTCACCAGGTTAGTGATGTTATCCATTCTTTGTTTTATTAAGTTGTATTGCCAATGTGCTCTTATTAAATTGTTTATGTTGTGATTGTTGTATTTATTCTCTTGTCTACTGCCAACCTTCCCAATAGGTTATGGGCCCAGTAACAAATAAGAGAATAAAGTTGTTTTTCGTTTTATTTAAATTTGTGCAAATTATTGCATCCAAATTTTGTAAATAAAAAATTATGGAGGCGCAATTAGCAAATTTGCAACAATATTCCAAATAGGAACGTGGTAGTAGAAGATACAGTGCATTAAAACGTAAATGTTGGACGGACGAAATTTTTCAAATATTATATGAAAAAACAAAGTTACCATGTGCCATTGCCTTTAAACATTGTGATGTGTCTGAAACAGGATACTTCGTAACTGCCAAAGGACGTTGTGAAGAATGTGGTGGTGTCTTTCTTGGTCATATAATAAACAAACCTCCAGATCTAAATTCTCCGGCAATTATGGAATGTTCTATGAAGGAGTTTGATTTTTCTTTAAAGCATATAAAGAAACGACAACTGAAAGGAGAACGAAGGGCCAAAATTTCTAAAGTGATGGTTGAAAGCAGTTTACAACCATGCCTGTGGCGTCGAAAGGCAGCTGATGAACTAATGGAATTGGATGATCTGGAACCACCCCATTTGCCTAAACTTCAAACACTACGAAAAGCCAAACAAGAACAGAAAGATCAGCTGTTGAATTTAGTTAAAGGTTTAGACCCCATTCAAACTATTGTCCATTTGAAATACGAACGACATGTTGGAGAAATTCACGGCATTGGATTGGACCCACTTTTTGTGCATTATTGGACATTGGCACAAATGGCAACCTACATTTTGCATTCTGATGTAATTTATATAGATGCAACAGGTTCATTGGTTAAAAAATTGAAGAAAGCTAATTCTGCATTATCGGCTCACATATTATATTTGTACCAAATCGTTTGCAAAACCACAACAGCAAAAATGCCTGTTTTTCAAATGCTAAGTGCCGTGCAAAATGCCAATGCTATCCAGTACTGGCTTTTTGAAATTGTTCGAATAGGTTGCATGCACAAATCAAATTTCCCAATGCCACGAGAAGTAGTTTGCGATTTTGATAAAGCGTTAATGAGTGCGGTGGCGAGAGTCTTTGGGCAATGTAGGGATCTTCGAGATTATTTATCCAAGTGTTATTTGGCGATTATAAATAGTGATAAAAATTTGCCCGGCTGTTATTTAAGATTGGACATATCCCATTACGTTGCTTTTATAGCTAGGTGGAAAACATTGGGGTCGTTGAACCCTCATGTAAAAAAGTTTTATATTATTTTTATGTGTTTACTAACTAAAGCTACCACATTCAGTATTTTTCAGAAATTAATTAAATCGGCCATTATTCTTAGTACTAGCGAAACATCTGGATACACTGAGGACGGGCAAATTTCCTTGGCCGAAGATGCGCGTTTTATATTTGCGAGAAAATTAAAGGCAATGAAGATTACAATATCATTGATAATATACAAAGCGATGACGAGAAACAAAAAGAAGACCAGGAAGAGGATGAATTATCAAAACAGGATACACATGGGAATGAAAAGCTTATTGATTTTTGGGCTAATAATTTTTATTTACAATGTGTCCATGAAGCAAACTCAGCAATTACTGGCGTTACCATTAATGCATATTACTGCCCAGTAATCCGATAATAATCCGATGATACGGATCATCGGATATAACATAATTCCCGGTCACTACACATACAATACAATGCAATAACTTACATTTTATATAAGAAATTTTGGGCTTGTCAACCAGTCGGCTAGCGCTAAATTTTGATCCGCGATTTACGCGATTAACGTTAAACTTCCGACTTTTATTTTTTACGATACAATCCAATACAAATGAATACAACAAAATACAACCAAAAAAAATTTGAATATTTGAAAAGGGGGGGGCCAGCGCTAAATTTTGTTTCGCGATTTACGCGGTTAAGGTTAAACTTCCGACTTTTATTTTTTACGATACAATCCAATACAAATGAATACAACAAAATACAACCAAAAAAAATTTGAATATTTGAAAAGGGGGGGGCCAGCGCTAAATTTTTTTTCGCGATTTACGCGGTTAAGGTTAAACTTCCGACTTTTATTTTTTACGATACAATCCAATACAAATGAATACAACAAAATACAACCAAAAAAAATTTGAATTTTTGAAAAGGGGGGCCAGCCCAAATAACGGTTTTTCGCTATATTTATTTTAATGCTTCGCAAAATAAAAAAAATTTTTGTCAATACAATCTAATACAAATGAATACAACACAATACAAAAAAAAATTTTTTGGTTTTCGAAAAAGGGGGGGCTTAACTTCACGCACATGCTTAAAATTCAAAAATACTGCCAAAGTTACTTCATTTTTGTCCATACTTCGGTTCCATTCTTCACAACAATCAATGATAACAGACTCACATGAAAGATACTTACGAAAACCCGATTGATTTTGAACCAGTACATTGTTATTCTCATAAAATTCCTTCAATTGATCCTGAACTGCATGTTCTAAAATTTTTTCGTAAATAGGCATTATATTAATTGGTCGATGTTCTTCACATAATTCTGTATTTGTTATCTTTGGTATAGGGACTATGCAAGATTTTCCAACTTTCAGGAAAAATTCCACTTTTTAATGACGCATTTATGGTGTTCAGATAGAATTGGCCTACAATCTCAAACGAATCCTTTATCACTTTGGTATTAATTAGAGTTTCTGTATCTATAGTATTTTTCAATCGGCTTATGATTTCTCTCAATTTCTTCATAGTTATAAGCTCCTTAACATTAACCAAAGCTCTATCATAATTTATCTGCAATTATTTTTTCATTTGTTTCTTCTTCCCCCTGAAATTTAATTATATCCTGCGTTTTCATTTTATTTCCTGGAAATATCCCTTTCAATTCCTTCCAAAGGTTATTCTTGTTTTCAAATACCGACTCATTGTAATAATTTCTCTTATTTGTACGGATTTTATCAATTACTATATTTCTATAATTTTTATAGCTTGCCCAATCCTCAATACTTCCTGTAAACTTTGCCTGTTTATAAAGTTTATCTCAATTTGCCATAAGTTCAATGACCGCACCCATTCATCCTTTTATTTTCGTTGTATTTACGTTTAATATTTAATGTTTTTATTGGGCATATTTCGTTCATTGTGCTATCTAAATTGTTGATAAGTTGTTCTGCTTTATCTGCGTCAGACATGTCACTTTCCCATTTTCTTTTCAATAGCATTTCCTGAAATTGTTCAGTATTGTAATTCTTTAAGCTCCTCCTCCTGATGCATATGTATTCGTCTTGCACTGATTTGTTCTCCATATCAATTGTTATAATGCAGTGATCACTTATTCTTGGTACACTATGAAATTTATTCAAATTTAACTTTATCAATTTAGATTTCGCAACATAATTTAATTTTAAAAATTTTATTTTTATTATTTGAATTACCCGATCACTATGACGACAAACGACGACATGACTAACATCTCTTTTAACGAACTCATTGCCCTTTTCAAAGAGCAAAAAGCCTCCGCCAGTCGGGCAAATGACATCGCTGACGGATTACGGTCCGAAATCAGTGACATGAACAAAACAATTGCAGAGATGTCCAAAACCATTGCTCTCTTCACCGCGAACTCCATTAATCCCCCCACGATCACTAAAACCACCCCAGTCGCCCCTTCAGGGAAAAGACTAGCCAAGACCCCCCACCCTAACCCCACGACTACCCCCGCCTCTAAAAAAGCGGAAACTAAGCCCAAAGAGCCAAAGAAGCCCGCTCTACCCAAACCCTTGATGGCAACGGCCATCCCGAAACCCCGGCTATCGACTCCAGCAGTCAAGCCCGCGATCATCCCCCGAACATCCCCCCGCATTTCTAAAATACCATCACCGACTCCCGAAACCCAAGCTTCCACCTCCACCGGTGGAGATACTTTCGTCTTTCCAAAAGACAAAAACACCCTCAAACGGGCCCGCTCCAACTTAAGTAGCGACAGCCAAACCTCTGAACCCGCTACCAAGAACAGGTTCGCCTGTTTGGACGTAGAGGAACCCCCGACCGACACCCAAACCGAGCGCGACAATGACGGTATGGAAGTCACCGACTCCCAACCCGACACCCAGGGTGCTTCACACCCAGACCGCACCACATACTCCTCCTCCAGCCGAATCCCCCCAATTGTCCTCCGTACAAAGGACAACTGGCCGGCCATCAATAAAATGATTCGTGACCGAAAAATTGCCACCACTAAAATCCGCACGCTCGTGGACGGCATCTCAATTCAGCCGGCCACCGAGACCGATTACCGGGCCCTCAGCCGCTTACTTGAGGAAAAATCCCTCCCCTCACACTCTTTCTCTCTCCCTCAGGACAAACCACTAAAAGTGGTCATTCGAGGGCTCCCAATCACTATCACTGCTGCAGAAGTTAAAGAAGACCTTGTAGAACAGGGCTTTGAAATTCAGTCAGTTTTTCAGATGCGCCAAGGTCGCGACAAAAAACCTATGCCATTATACCTTGTCCATCTAACCCACAACTCAGATGGCAAGAGAATTTTTGACATGACATCGGTCCTGTCCATAAATACCGCACCGAAACCCCCCACAAACGTACAGAGGTCGGTCAATGCCACCGTTGCCAACGGTTCGGGCACGCCCAAACCCTCTGCCGCGCCCCACCCAAATGCGTTAAATGCGCAGGGGATCACCTCACTCCGGCTTGTCAAAAAATCCGTGAAGACCCAGCCACCTGCGCTAACTGCACAGGAAACCACCCCGCAAACTACAAAGGTTGCGTTTCGTTCCCTAAGCCCAAGAGGCGAGAACTTTCAGCCCGCGAAGCAGCTTCCCGCTTCGCTGACCGCCCCACTTACAATTACCCCTCCTCCCAAGGCCCCAATCGACCTTCCTATCTGGGAGTCGCTAGTCGGCATGCCCCTCACAGGGAAGCAACTCACGCCACCCCCACGCCCACCACCTCCTACGATGAGACTCCCTCCCGACAAACAAAAGCAATTTTTGAACAACTTCGTAATTTCAATGCCAATGCCGAACTCGTCCGCAATATTGAAATAATCATGAACGCCAAAGCCACTAATATCACACCCGTTAATGTCTAAACCCAGATTCCAACCCACCGCTTTGCAGACGGCTTTTTGGAACGCCAACGGCCTTTCAGCCAAACGAAATGAATTTATCGCGTTCGCGCACGATCACGACCTTGACGTAATCTTGGTCAACGAAACCCACTTCAGAGCTGGCCAACTGGCAAAACTCCCTTGCTATATTCACTTTATAGGAATGACCGTGACGCACGCGGCGGCGGAACCGCAATTTACGTAAAATCATCCATCGAACACGTCGCAATACCGACCCCCGACCTAGAGTACCTTGAAGTCACCACGGTGAGCATCCACACCGCACATCACGGTTGGTTGCAAATCTCCTCCGTCTATAATCGCCCTCAGCAACGCATCCTCAAAGAGGACCTAGAAACCCTCCTCGAAGGCCCCGACGCGAAGATCATCGCCGGCGATTTCAATGCTAAACACTCCAACTGGTTGTGTAAACACACAAACCATGTAGGACGTGACCTTCTTTCACTAGCAAATGAGCTGGACTTCGCGATCATCGCTCCCACCTCCCCCACCCACTTTTCTAACGCAGATACGCCGTCCATTCTGGACATAGCCATTTTCAAAGACGTACAACTCCAATACGACATCTCCACCAGCGAAGAACTAAACTCAGATCACTACCCGGTCCTCCTGACACTTGGACCGCTGTTACCCCCAAAAGGCCCTCCCACGAGAACGACAACAGACTGGACCTCTTTCAAAGACACTCTGTCAAAAAACCTTGGACCAATCCCTCCCTCAAAGATCTTATCAGAGCCAAAAACCGAGCGAGGAAACTCGCCCGGCGAACTCGCAACCCTGATGACCAAAGGTCATACAATCGGCTCAAAGAGCAAGTAGACGTTAAAGTCAAAGAATTTCATGACAATGAATGGTTAGACACCATTAACTCCCTATCATTTAAAGACATGTCCGCATGGCGCATGGCCGCCGCCCTCCAGGGGAAAAAGAAAGTCACCATCCCAATTCTCTCCCGCCCTGACGGCACTATTGCCCGGAGCGATTTTGAAAAGGCTGAAATCTTCGCCGACAGCCTCCAAGCTCAATGCTCCCCCAACACCACAAGATTAGACCAAGACCATATTAATTCGGTCGAAAATTATGTCACCACCACCCTAAACACCTCCGATGACACACATATCACCCCCGCCTCCCTTCTGGAGGTCACCATTGCCATTAAACGCCTCAAAAAGAGGAAAGCCCCAGGTCCCGATGGCATCACCAATACCGCCCTCAAAGAACTCCCCCAAAAAGCCAAAGTTGCCATCACCGGCATAATTAACGCATGTTTTCGACTCAACTACTACCCACAAATATGGAAAACCGCTGACGTAGTGGTAATCCCCAAACCCGGTCAAAATCTCAAACTTCCGAAAAGCTATAGACCAATCAGCCTGCTCCCTTCCATCGGAAAAGTAGTTGAAAAAGTCATTCTCGCCCGTCTCCAAAAAGCCATGTTCGATAACAGTATTATTCAAAACGAACAATTCGGCTTCCGTGCTGGACACAGCACGACCCACCAAGCCCTCCGATTAGTTGAGCACGTCACGCAGGCACTCAACAAAAAAGAATTCACCGGCCTAGTGCTACTCGACGTATCGAAAGCTTTCGATAAGGTCTGGCACGAAGGCCTCCTGTTCAAAATGCTTCAATCCAAAATTGAAATTCCACTAGTCCGACTTATTGCCTCCTACCTTCACGACAGAAATCTCCAAGTCAAACTCATGAACACCAGATCCACAAAGCGCCCCATCACCTCCGGGGTCCCCCAGGGATCGATCCTTGCAGCTTCACTGTTTAACATCTTCATGAGCGACATTCCAACCCCCTTAGATCCCGCAACAAAAATTTCACTATATGCAGATGACACTGCAATATACACATCCTCAATCCACCCGGACATAGCCACAACCCGCCTCCAGGAGGCGATCACCGATCTCGGAAGGTGGTACGAAACTTGGCGCATCGAGGTTAACTCGAGCAAAAGTTCCGCGATCATGTTTCGAAATCGTTGCAAGCCTCACAACTCCAGTGTCTGGATGTTTGAGGAGCAAATCCCCTGGAAAACCAAGGTCAAGTACCTTGGCATTACCATGGACCGGCGCCTCAAATAGGACGCTCACATTTCCTCCGCAACCGGTAAAGCCAAATGCCTCTTCAATAGATTGTTCGTCCTCATGAACGCAAAAAGTACCATGTCCCCCGCTAACAAACTAAGATTATACAAAGCCAAAATCCGCCCGACAATGATTTATGCCTCCCCTGTCTGGGGATATGCACGCCCCAGGGCCATAAATAAACTTCAAGTCATCCAAAACAAAAATCTCCAAGCTATTTTCAGCGCCCCCTATTACGTCACTAACAGGCGACTACATGCAGAAGCCAAACTAGACCTCATTAACACTCTTAATCGTAAACATGCCACCAATCTCTACAACAAATCCAAATTCTCAGAAAACCCACTAGTAAATCAACTAGGTCAATACAACCCAGCCGACTTTTTCATTCCCCGTCCCAAATCACTCCTGACCACGGACAACTCCTGACCATAACTCACCCCCACACAGACTAATGTATGTTCACAGGTTTAACTTACACAAATTCTCTTCGAAAGTGAATTTATTCACTAGATTTGTGTAATTTTTCGATCAATTTTCACAAGATTCGATAAATCACCCCCCATAGTATCACTATAATCCCACTAGTCGCCAATTCTGACTAGTTCCAAATAGAAGCCAATCACTTCGAGGTCATCAATAGAAATTAATTCATAATTTCTTTCTTCGAATTAGGGACTCTACTATATCGGCAAACGTAAAAATTTTCTTTTTCTTCTCATATTACATTTTCACAGTCACAGCTCAAGTTTTTACCAGTCAGTCCGCCAAGCGCCAATTCCCAGAGACCCACCGGTCTCTATAAATTCCAATGTCATTAATGTATTCTTTCAGATGAAGGAGAAGGCCGGCTGCGCCGGGATGCTCCATCAAATACATATCAGGTAAAGGTAAAGGTTTCGCACCGGCAGATGCACCTCGACCGTCATACATGCAACATCGATTATTTTTTGTTTTTAGGCGATTTTTTGGGGGTGAAACGTAATAGTTTACTGCCCCATACCGCGACTATCCTTTTTAACGCTATTTTGAGGGTCTCTCGAATTCCGGTTGCCTTAATCCCGGTTTTCTTGATCGGAGGCCCTTCTCGTATGTTTAGCCTAGTAACCAGAGTCAAAACCGCCCTGGAGGGGTGCAACCCGGAGCGGAGCGGAGGGGCGCCCCGTAAGGGTAGGTTTTGACGATGGATTACCCTCCTTATCGAATCACACCCCAAAATTAGGACAAAAAATTTTTAATTTTTTCACTTTTTCGGCAATACACGGCTTATTTTCCATTTTTTTGATTATATTTATTACTAATATCCACTAATCACACCCCCAGCTATCCGAATTTCAAAGAAAAATTCAAATCAGAGCGAAAAAATGTTACGCATTTTCGACGGACCGTGCATCGGCCGGGGTCTGCCGGCCGATCGATGCTACTTTTCCGTACTTTTCAAAAGTCGATTTTGGGGTTGTTTTTACTCCGTTCACCCTTTTTTGTTTTATTAGACAAATATAAGCCTGTTCTTTAGTGTGTAGCTGAAGAAATTTTTTTTCAGCTAGTCAGAGTAACTGCACAATCGCCGGGTTGTCAAAACCGCCCGGAGCGGAGGGTAGGTTGCAACGCCTTCCTGAGCGCGCAAAACTATACGCAAAACTCCACCTACCTGTATTCTCTAGTTTTTCCGGCGACACTGCGGCTCTAGCTCAACAGAGAGCAATTTAGGTGTGGATGTAAGATCCGGAGTGAATACCTGATCCCACTCTAAAGACAAACAAAAAATAAGGCGCCACACACTTAAAGTCGCACGACGAGATCTTAAGCCTGAAAGTGTGAAAGTTTTGGTTAAATAAAACTAGGTGATACGGTAGTACGTATAATGGAACACAAAAAAAATTATATGCAAGTAGCAGTGACACAACGGCAAAACAAAAAAAAGGTCTCAGTCGCAGCTGAATATATACTGCCATGGATTGCTACTGTGCATGGCACTTAATTAAAATGCACCGACTAGCAAACGAGAACTCTTTCAGGGTCAAAGGTGGATCATCAATTAAGTAAATGCTCAATCAAACTGTACTTAATAAACAAGTTCATAAAATCGGAGAAAAAACACTTGCTATACCTTGCACCTTATTTTCTTTTACTTCCTGCTGTATTTAAAATCAAACTAAATGCAACTATTGTACAATAAGAATGTAATTTATTAATAAACAAAATATTAAAAAGAACAAAAGAGAAATTTTCATTATAAAATTAAATCAAATTTACAAGAAAGCAACTAATACTAAAATGTTTAAGTAAATACCCAAATTTTAAACTCACGCGCGAACTCAATGTTTAAAAAGAAATAGACGAAATTCTTACCGACTTGTTCGTGCACCTTCGAAGTAAGACGTACGGCGGGTGACCAGTGAGATGTGTTGAGATGAAAATCAGCTACCATAACACGAAGAATCCCAGGAGTGTTGTCGATTGATCAAATATCGCCCGTTGAATCGGTGAACGTTCAGGTAAGTTGAATTTGTGATAAATCTTTCTATTTTCTATCATTCCAGAAAAACATAACCGTCAAATATTCCCGAGCATACCAATTTGCAGTGGTTCCAAAATTTATCAACTTTAACGATTTTATTCTTCCTTTAATTTCACTACCAAAATTTACTAACTGAACAAAATAATCTTGATTTATTCGCCGGAACTTTTAATATCATTCTCCACTTAATTAAATTTGAATAATTTCCAAATTTTCTCATGTACGTGTAGGTCGTCCCCAAAATTCCAAATTTTATCAAAATTACGTTCTTTCGCTCTCCAAATACGTGTTCACGTCCCAACTTTTGGAACCAGACTCAATAATTATGTCCTTACTAGATCTGGACAAAACTCAAAAATACGTCGTCCCTATTTCGTGGACGAAAACCAACTGCCCTCTCTTCATCTTTACTGGTCACACCAAAATTTCTTATCATCCGCGCACTCGCTTTAAAATCACCAATATTTTTAAATAATCCCCTACACTTTTAACAAATAATTTTCAAATTTGATTTAATATTAAAACTTAAATCATAAACTTGTTATTCCAAAATAATTAATTCATCTTTTGTCCCTTGCACAATCTTTTATCACATTTCCCTCCGTACAAGTAGTTACACTTTTTATTTTTCAGTTAAATGAAGCAAGCAGTCCATTAAGGAAGTATCAAGAAATGCAAGTGCAAGTTCATTCTTTCATTATGGTCTTAAATGTAACAATCACGACATGAGCATTTCACCCAAAAGATACCCAACTATGATAGAGCTACTCTTATGAGAAGGAAACCATGATAATACTATCTAAAACCGACGTCAGATCTGATATCGCTTCCTCACAAAAGTCTTACAAAGGTCTTTAAAAGGCCTTTAACGCAAACAAAAAAAAAGGTTACGATGGTGGTAAAGCTTCTTATCCGGCCCGGTACACCCGCGTGCAATAATCGAAACGTTTCCAAAAAAAAGCAAGATACAGTGGTAATTGCTTACCCAGACTCTGATCGGTGATACTCCACTGGATTTACTCGGACGTCGCTGTTGTTGACAATATTGCGGCTGTCAATGATTATTAAATGTTGGAAGAACTCCAGTGGACTCGGCTACCAAGTTAGACGGTATAAATCTTCTTATCAACAAATAAAAGGCTAATATTTAGTGGTTTTGGCTGGGTCCAAAACGATGGTTAATTGGTTACGAAGTTGGCGTAAAATCGACAATTCCCATAAAATTTATTGTGCCGACATAAACAGGTAGAATATCCGGTACCATAAAAATATTTTCGCAATTCTACTCCTGCAAAACGCAGCAATCTACTCCCGGTCGTATAACCAAAAACTAATACGACGAGTAATCAAATCTTTCTCGGCTCCAAACAATCCCATAAATCGGTAGAGGAAATCAAGTATAAAAAAAATCACTATGTTCCAAACAATTAGAAGCCGAAAATGCGTAACTTTTAGGCACTCAAAAATTTTCCTGTCTACTTATCAAACAAGTTGGAACTTGCTTTAGCAGCGGTTCCTAGGCTTCTATACAACTACTTTTCTGGTGTGAAAAGTTGTTGTTATTTTTGGTCGCCAAATAACTTGTCGTTGATCAACGTCTACGTACCAACTGAGGACAGTAACGATGCTGACAAGGAACAATTCTACGATGACTTGGAAAAACTATACGATACGCTGCCAAAACACGATACGGCGATTATTCTGGGTGATTTTAATGTTCAAATAGGGAAAGAAAATTACATAGAGGGTGTTGCTGGCAAGGAAACTATACACGCAGAGACAAACGACAAAGGTAATAGACTGTGTTGCCTAGCAGCAGCATTAGGCATGGTAATTAGTAGCACAAAGTTTAAACACAAAAAATTGCACAAAATGACATGGACGTGGCCTGGTGGAGATAAATAGTACAGACGGAAACCAGATTGACCATGTGCTGGTGAATAAAAGAAGAGCAACATCGACTCAAGATGTAAGATCGTACAGAGGGGCCAATGCGGACACGGATCACTTCCTTGTGGTGGCAGAAATCAAGCAGAAAACAATGATCGGGGAAAGACGACATGAAACAAGAAGGGGAATGGCAATAGAAAAATTTAATAGCGAATCGTATACCATGCAATACCAAGAGATGTTAAAACGTCAGATAAAAGAAAACAAAGAAGACGACATTGATGTGTTATGGAACAATATCGAAGAAAACATTAAAGTACTAAGCGCAAGACACATACTGGGATATAGAAATAAAGGAAAATGGAAAACATGGTTCGAAGATGAATGCGAGAGGAGTAATAGGAATAAGAATGAAGCAAGACTGAAATGGTTAGCAACCAGCAAACAAGAAGATCTGAATAATTACAAGGAAAAAAGAAGAGAAGCAAGTCAATTATACAAGAGAAAGAAAAACGAATGGATCGAACGAAGAATGAAAGAAATAGAAGAAAATAGTACCAACAATGTGAGAAAATTCTATCAACAAATAAAGAACAGCAGAAGGTCATGTAATATAAAAGTAAGAGCACTAAAGAATGAAGAGGGAAGATTAGAAAGCGGTGCAGAAAAGATCAAGAAAATATGGTTGAATCACTTCCAGAAATTATTAAATACGCAGCAAGATGAGTACACGAGATCGAACGTACTGGAAGACTCGGTAAATGATGATGAGGTGCCAGAACCGACAATCGAGGAAGTTACCGACATGATAAAGAGATTAAAAAATAGAAAGTCAACAGGAAGAGATGAGATAGCTGCCGAAATGATAAAATATGGAGGAGCTGCGTTACATTTAGAAATATACGAACTAATAAAACACATATGGAAACAAGAGACTATACCGGAAAAATGGAAGGAAGGTGTTATAGTGCCACTTAAAAAGAAAGGGGATGCAGAGAACTGCAGTAACTACCGAGGAATTATACTGTTGAACACGGCTTATAAAATTCTTTCGGTGGTAATTCATGGTCGTCTCACAGAATATGCAAACAAAATAATAGGTAGTTATCAGTGCGGATTTAGACGGGTCAAATCGACGGTAGACGCATTGCATATAGTGAAACAAATTATGGAGAAAGGCTATGAGTACGATATAGATATACATATGCTATTTATAGATTTCAAACAGGCTTTTGACAAAGTGAACAGAAAGCAGTTAGCAGTGGTTTTGAAGAAATTTAAAGTTCCAGATAAGCTGACAAAAATGATTCAGGCAACGTTATCAGGAACTATGGCAACTGTAAGAACATCTGAGGGCGAAACAAACAGCTTCGGGGTAAACTGCGGAGTGCGACAGGGAGACGCGTTTTCAGCGACCCTGTTCAACATAGTGCTCCAGGAAGTAATAAGTAGTACCAAATGCATGGGTACAATAATAAACAAAGAAAGCCAGTTACTGGAATACGCAGATGATGTGGTGATTATGTCGAGAACTAAGAGAGAAATGTCAGATATATTCAGCATTATAGAAAAAGAGGCATCCAAAGTTGGATTATGTATAAGTGAGAAGAAGACAAAATATTATGAAATGTCAAAAAAAATCAGAGGTACAGATTTAAGCAAGAAGAAAGTTTCAACTATCTGGGTGCACAAATTAACAGTAGAAACTAAAGAAATGGAGAGATTGGACAAAAGATACATGCGGGTAATAGAGCGTACTACGCAAATATGAACATCCTAAAAGACCGAAAAATAACTAAGAAAACAAAAATTAAGATTTACAGGTCATTAATAAGACCAGTTCTAACATACGCGTCCGAGGTCATAAGCATGACACAAAGCGAAGAAGAACAATTGAGAATTTTCGAGAGGAATAAGGTATTGAGAACGATATTGGGTCCCAAATGGATAAATGGCGAAATTATACCAAAAATGAATTTCGAGCTTCTCAAAGAAATTGGAGGCGAAGACATCGTGAGGTTTATTAAAGCGCAAAGAATAAAATGGCTAGGACACGTATGGAGGAGCGCGCAATAGCGAAGAAGCGACGAAATCGGTAATGATGTGGAGACCTAGCGAAACAAGAACTAGAGGAAGACCAAGGATGCGATGGTGGGATGGAGTGGTGAGTGACCTAGAAAAGATGGGAGTGATCGGTTGGAAGCAGTTGGCAGTGGATAAAAAAGCATGGAGAGCTGTAATTAATGAAGCAAAAAAGCACAATAAACTGTAGATAAATAGTAGATATTATGTAGATGTATAGGACAAGGATGAGGACTAATCCACCTCTAGCACGGATTTTGTAAGTTCCTAGGAACAGCTATTTTCGCAAGAATGTAAAGCTATTAAATAAATAAATAATAATTTTATAATGTGATATCAGATAATCCGATAATTCGGAACCGAGAGTTACCAACTTAAAAAATATTCTATATAATTAAAATTTAGTGACAAAAATTTAGATTTTCAGATTAGTATCTTTATTATCGGATAAAAATTATTTTTTCACATAAAAGCAAAAAAATAGCATTTTAAGTTGTTATATATGCACTATAACTAATTCCTCCCTGGGTTACCCCTGAGCTAACCCAGCAGTTAAGTACCTGAGATTGAAGTGGTACCAATCACACATGTTATAATTTGTCTATATACCTATTACCCTTTTAGGTTACTGTACGGTTACTGCAACCACTCCAAACAAATTTTCTTCAGCTACACACTAAAGAACACACTTATATTAGCAAATTGTGAAAATTTTAACTATGAATGTATTATCAAAATTTTGAGTAAATCGATTTTGAAAAGTACGGAAAAGTAGCATCGTGCATGCTGTAGAACCGGTCGATGCCACTACTTCGCCCGGCCGGCGCGCATTTTGTTGACGGTACGTGTGCTGGGATATAGTCTTACACTTAGAATATTTTGCAGCGGCAGATGCACCTCGAGCGTCGTACATGCAACATCGATTATTTTTTGTTTTTAGGTGATTTTTAGGGGGTGAAACGTAATAGTTTACTGCCCCATACCGCGACTATACTTTTTAATGCTATTTTGAGGGTCCCTCGAATCCCGATTGCCTTAATCCCGGTGTTCTTGATCGGTGGCGCCTTCTCGTTTCTTTAGCCCTGCTGCGTAGCAGCTCAGAGCACGAAAAACCGCCCGGAGCCCCGGAGGGGCGTAGGGTAGGTTTTTTGATGCTTGTAGTTCTGGCCAAGCCAACGTTTATTATGTTTTTTACCCCAAAATTAAAAATTTTAATTTTTTCACTTTTTCGGCAATACACGGGTTATTTTCCATTTTTTTGATTTTATTTATTACTAATATCCATTAATCACACCCCCATCTATCCGAATTTCAAAGAAAAATTGAAATTTTTAATTTTTTCACTTTTTCGGCAATACACGGGTTATTTTCCATTTTTTTGATTTTATTTATTACTAATATCCATTAATCACACCCCCATCTATCCGAATTTCAAAGAAAAATTGAAATCGGAGCAAAAAAATTTTACGCATTTTCATCGAAGCACGGGCGACTAATGTCGCATCGACCCGGTTCGGAGACATATCAGGTTACATTCCCCGTACTTTTCAAAAGTCGATATTTTGGTTATTTTTACAGTATTCATACAAAATATTTTTTCTATAGCCTAAAATAAGCCTGTTCTTTAGTGTGTAGCTGAAGAAATTTTTTTTCAGCCGGTTAGAGTAACCCAACAGTCGCCCACTTTTATAACTAATAAACATATTTCAACAATTCAACTTTGCGACTTTACATTTCGACTGTGCGATATTTCAACTTACGTTTCAACATACACGACAAATTGGCGACAAGGATAGATCGAACCTACAATATTTGAATTATACGCGACGGTATTCAACTTAATAACAACTTACGAAAATGACTACTACGATGGAACAAGTTATGGCATTAATGGCGACCATGTTGATGAACATGCAGAAAACACAAACCGAAGCTGAGAATCAAAAAAAGGATGCACCGGCATATTTAGATTTTAAGGAAAACTTACAACCATACGAGGAGAATAATGAAACGTTCGATTCATACTTACAAAGGCTAGATAACCATCTTGAACTGAAAGGAATTCAAGGATCGACGCCTGAATGTGATAAAATTCGTATAAGAATTTTAATTAGTTGAAGTCCAAAGGTTTATACGATACTGACCAAACTTACAGCACCAGATATTCCAAATACATACGCCGATCTAGTTATGCGACTGAAAGAATATCTCTCACCTAAAGCTAGTATAATAGCAGAACAGCATAAATTCACGCTTCGATTACAACATGAAGGTGAGACAATTTCGGATTATGTGGCAGAACTCAAAAAGGTGACCATAAATTGCGAATTCAAGTGCGAAGGCTGCAGTGCATCAACAATTAATTATTAAATAAAGCTTGCGTTAACGAAGTTATATACCGACTTGCTCTTTATTTAATCAACAATACATAAGTCACACTAGGTGGCGCTGGCTATATTTTTAGTATACAGTACATTTCAACACCCCCACTTACTAAAAATACAATGAACATTATAATACAATCTTATTCATTACTAATTCCTAACAACTTCATAAATCGAAAATGTTTATCAGTGCCTAAGCCTTTAGTTAACATATCTGTTGGCATTACATTCGTAGATAAATATTTCAATTCAACTTGGTTATTAGATACAACTTCCCTTATGAAATGATGTCTTATATCTATGTGTTTTGACCTTTTATGATATGAATGATTTGCTAACAAGTTTATAGCAGCCTGATTATCATTATAGAGCTTAATAATCTGATCATCTCCTGTCAATTCACATAACAAATTTTTTAAATAAATGGCTTCTTTTGCTGCTTCGGAAACAGCCATGTATTCTGCTTCAGTGCTAGAAAGTGCAACTATCGATAAACCATTCCTTTGTATCAAATTTACCGTTCGTAAACACTGCACTTAATGCGAAATTTTGTTTGTTTGGGCATTTTGACATAAAATGTCCAGGTTGTTTACACTTGTAACAAATGATTTTGCTTTTTTCTGAGCTTTTATCGTCATTGCTTTCTTTGTTTACATTATTCGTATTTGACATTTTTGTAGTACCTCTACCGCCATCTTTCCAATTTTTCGAATACTGTTGTTTGCTTCTTGCATAGAATGCTCCATTAGAACTCCTAGTGACATCTTCTTGCATGTCAAGCAACTTCTTTTTAATGGAATCTGTGGTAATGTCAATTCCGGAATGCTCAACCGCCATTATCATTGGCGCGAATTTTTCAGTTAAACCTGCTAAATAATAGCGAACCAATCCAATTTTCGTCAATGTTGAATCTCGTTCTTCGTAATTTTTGCGAGGTGTCGACGACTTGATTAACATATGATTCCATCGAGTCACAGTTTTCTAGTCGTAAATATATCAGGTTTCGCAGTAAACCAATCTTTCTCGTAAAACCACTGTCATCGTAAAGATGCTTTAACTTTGTCCACACGTCTTTAGCTGTTCCCGCACTTTTTATATGCACAAATAAAGATGGATCAAGAGTTAAAATCAATTTAGCTTTGGCCTTTGCTACAAGAACTGTATCCTTTTCTGTGTCATCTAGGCACTTGGATAACCCTTCAAGTATGAAAACATTTTCGACGGCAAACGACCATTCATCGAAATTTTCACGACCGATAAGCTTTGGCACATTATTTAAATAATTCACTGCCATGTTGTAATAACTTAACACACTTATTTTTTATAATTAACACGAGACTGGGCCCATAACCTATTAAATAAAGCTTGCGTTAACGAAGTTATATACCGACTTGCTCTTTATTTAATCAACAATACATAAGTCACACTAGGTGGCGCTGGCTATATTTTTAGTATACAGTACATTTCAACATTAATACGCACTTACGATCCCAATTCATTCGAGGTATCAGAGATAGCAGTATACGCGAAAAGTTACTCCAACAGGAGACTACAGTCAAATTCGACAAAATGGTGAAAATGGCAAACGTTATAGAAATATCGAAAAAGGAAGCTCAGCAAATGCAACCTGAAAATATTACAATCAATGCGGTTCGAAATGATTCGATAAAAACAACCAACTTTTGGAAGGCACAAGGTACAGGAGGACGTAAAAGTAGTTACATATCGCATATACAAGGGAAGTGTTATCGATGTGGAAAGGAAGGCCACAAAGCCGATACCTGTTACGCTAAACAAAGTTCATGCAACGCCTGCGGAAAAAAAGGGCATATACAATCGGCATGTCTAGGAAAAAAAGAAACTAAATTCAAAAACCAACGCCAAATAGAGAATTGGCGAAAGGATAACTCCAGTGACACAGAAGAAGAGGATTTCTGCACAATACGAAAACTATCAACGGTAAACTCGATCAATGCGGATAACGGTAAGCTAATGATACAAGTACGACTAAACGATAACCAATGCCAAATGGAACTTGATACGGGAGCAGCGGTGTCAACGATGTCACTCAATCAATTTAAGAAGGTATGTCCAGGTATAAAACTGCAAACGACTACGACTATTAAATTGAAAACGTATACCGATGAAATTGTCCGATCAATAGGAATAGCAAGCGTCTCAGTACATTTCAGAAACAAAACTGCAATGGGAACAATTTATATTGTGGATGATAAAGTTGATGCGATATTTGGTAGAGATTGGATACGTTTAATGAATCAACGAGTCAAATTAGAAGAGATACAACGAATAGAGGTCGAACAAAACCAAAACCACGAAAAATTAGAGCAATTATTGGAGAAGTATAAAGATGTCTTTTCTAATGACGTTGGGGAAATTCCCAATATTAAATACAAATTCAAGCTCACGGATCCAGCTGTTCAACCGATTTTTATGAAGCCAAGACAAGTTCCGTATGCAATCAGAAGTAAAGTGGAAGAGGAAATTCAATGTCTCGAAAATTTAGGGATTATTGAACAAGTGATACATTCGTCATGGGGTACACCGGTTGTTCCAGTGATGAGGAAGGATGGACGCATACGATTATGCGCAGCCTACAATGCAACGATTAACAAACTCATCAAAGACGATTGTTACCCAATACCAATCATCGACGATATTTTTAATAAGATACACATGCCAGTGGATGAAGAAACTTCGATGTTACAAGCGATATCAACGCATAAGGGCGTTTACAAAGTTAAACGACTCATGTTCGGAGTGAAAACAGCACCAAGTGCCTGGCAGCGATTTATGGATCAAAAATTACAAGACCTAGATGGAGTAGTTTGTTTTTTCGACGACATTGCCGTACAGGGCAGTACAGTAGAAGAGTTGTTCCAACGATTGGCAAAGGTAATGGACCGATTACGAAGTAACAATTTACACCTTAATAGAACTAAATGCAGATTTTTCAAAGACAACATTACTTACCTAGGTCATCAAATAGACTGCAACGGATTGCACACATTACCAGAAAAAATAGACGCAATCATCAATACTTCAAAACCACAAAATGTGTCACAATTACGTACATTTTTAGGATTACTGCTTTATTATCAAAAATTCTTGCCCAACATAGCAACAAAACTGCACCCGTTATACAAACTCTTGAAAAAAGACACGCCGTTTCAGTGGAATCAGGAATGCGATGAATCATTTAACTCACTTCGAAAAGATATAACAAGTACTAAAGTTTTGGTACCTTACGATTCTAAATTACCACTAGTGTTGGCAACAGACGCATCACCCACTGGTCTGGGGGTAGCAATTTCGCATATTATGCCTGACGGCTCGGAGAGGCCGATCGCTTTTGCATCTCGATCATTAAACACGGCTGAAACGAATTACAGTCAAATTGACAAAGAAGCGACAGCCATAGTATGGGGAATTAAGAAGTTCTTTCAGTATTGTTATGGAAGAAAATTCGTATTGGTAACCGACAATCAACCGTTAATGAGAATCTTTCATCAAAACAAGGATTTGCCAGCTACGTCGGCAACCAGATTACTACAATATGCAATATTTTTATCTGGGTTCAACTACGAAATTAGATATAGAAGAACACAAGATCATGGTAACGTCGACTATTTATCCCGAGCACCTCTAGAAGTAGCAAAAACAGCATATGATAGAGCAGAAATATTTCAAATAACCCAAATTGAAAACTTACCAATAACGCATAAAGAAATTCGAAAACACACATTGAAGGATACGAAATTGCTTCAAATTTATATGGCCGTAGAAAATGGGACCAAAATACCAAACGGATATGTAATAACAGATTTTACGCTTCAAGACGGTTGTTTATTGAAAGGAATTCGAGTAGCTATTCCAAAACCTTTACGTCACAGAATATTGGAAGAACTTCATTGTGCATATTCAGGAATTGTTAAGATGAAAGCGTTAGCAAGAGGATATGTTTGGTGGCCAGGAATCGACAACGATATAGAAAAAGTAACAAGGGAGTGTACAGCATGTTGCAAAACTCGTAACAATCCAACCAAGATTACTGTACATCCCTGAGATTACGCAACGACACCTTGGCAACGAATACACTTGGACTACGCAGGTCCATTTCATGGGACATATCTACTCATATTGGTGGATTCTTATTCGAAATGGATTGAAGCAATACCGACGAATTCGATCACGTCAACTACTACTATTGATCTTCTACGGGACATGTTTGCTCGATTCGGCTTACCTAATGTTGTTGTGACTGATAATGGAACCAATTTCAAATCCGCCGAATTCGAAAACTTTTTACAACAAAATGGAATTCTACATAAAGTTTCGGCACCGTACCATCGTACCGCACCAAGTTCGAATACCGATATAAAATTGGGTCTTTACAAATTCCTACTGCATTACAGGAAGACACCACATTCGACTACCAATATTGCCCCTGCCGAACTTATGTTTAAAAGAAGCATTAGATCAAGAATCGATTTGGTACGAAGAAATGTCAGTATTGACATTTCAGAAAAACAATTAACCGAAGGGAATATAAAAGAATTTAAAGCGGGCGACAAAATCCAGGCACGAATATACAATAATCCTGAAGAGAAGTGGTCTTTTGGGACTGTTATTGAAAAAAGAGGTAGGATAAACTACGATTGCAATATTGAAGGCCGGATACAACATAGGCATGCAAATCAAATGTTACCATATGAAGGAAGACTGCCTGACGAAGAAGATACAAACTATATTTTGGACGAAGAAAGCGAAGAAATAAGCAATTCTACTGGAGAAACGGAGCAAGAAAACGACCAAGAAGAGAAGGTAAGAAGTTCAAGGCAAGACGATAACCAAAACACCGACGTACAGGAAGAAACTCCAAGTTTAAGAAGATCGACAAGAGTACGAAAAGCCCCAGTTCGATTGAGCTATTAAGGGGGGGGGGAGATATTGTTATATATTGCTGTGAAGGCCTCTGCCTCACCGGATCTAAACGTTTTTAATATTGATGTTTTGCACGAATGTACAGAAATGTACCCCGTCAATGGAAATGTATGCGAAATTTAGTAAATACAAATAAATGGAATTAATATGCCTCGGCTTAGCTGGTTCGTAGTGCATGTGTCTTACCTTGTACAGGGTGAGTTCGTTCCTTGACCAATACTGTAAAATAAATTTATGGCGAGGAACAGGTCAAAATAAATATCCTTCGTTACAAAATTAATAATTTTTTTATTTAGCACACAAATGTAAATAAAGGTTTTGTTATATGAAAAAGTTCTATTATTAAATCTAATTATCAAAATTCTGAACGTTAAATAAAGAAAAACACGTGTCGTATGGAGTCCGAAAATTTCACTTAGTTATTTTAAAATTGTACTTTAATGTGCACGTTACCTTAGTAAATTCAGGAATTTTGTCGTTACTCGAACTGGAGATGGTACAATTGCGCACCAAAAATACACTCGGATGGGTTTATTACCATGAAAAGGTTGCCAGTTGCAGTTTGTTAACCTCGTTTTGTGTTGATTACTAATTCTTCAGAAATATCCTCAATCCTCTACGTTTTTCAACTTATTTTTAGTTTAACGTAAGTAAGTAATTAATTTCTTGATTTTTACACTCGTATTTTATACTTGCACCAATTATTTTCACTCTAAGATCACTTTTTATTAGGACGATTAAAATTCGCCACCATTTACATGTGAAATCTAACACAAGGACCTCTTCGATTGTTTTTAATTTTTTTATCTCGAAATTCATGGCAATGTCGATGTTTGAGTAAACACATTCGTATTGGTTGATCGCAAAAATCAATATTATCGAAATTTTCACAGTACAGGTATGGATTAAGCCAATTGTGACTCGTTGAAATTTTATAAGTAAAATTTTTATATTTTCAGATTGGATTGACTTCTTCCTAAGTGCTTCGTGGTTGAATAAATAAAGATGCTGGACATGAAATTTCCATACACAGTTCATTAACTTGTGACACGTCGAACTCACGTAATGATTTAAGAACTTATTTAAAATTTAACGCTAACACAAATTTTTACATTAATCAATTAATTAACAGAATTCTAACTTTTGAAATACCTTTCTTATTACTAACAATCTTTCATTTACTATAACTAAACATTTTTAACAAAGACAATTATTAAAAGTTACAATTTAAATTTATTTTATTCAAACCTGCTTTATGTCCTTTTTTACAAATCATTTGACTTTGAATTAAATTTCTTGGTATCGGACGAAGTTTTTCTGATTACTTTGATAAGTCACATGCTTTATTAATAATAAAATTTTACCGAAACTTAAATAACGTACTTCCATTGACGTGGTATCTCGATATCGCAATATGCACTATAACTAATTTCTCCCTGGGTTAGCCCTGAGCTAACCCAGCAGTTAAGTACCTGAGATTGAATTGGTACCAATCACACATGTTATAATTTGTCTATATACCTATTACACTTTTATAACTAATAAACATATTTCAACAATTCAACTTTGCGACTTTACATTTCGACTGTGCGATATTTCAACTTACGTTTCAACCTTTCAACATACACGACATAAGTTCAAATATAAATCTCAGAATATTTCATTTCTTAAATCTGTGGTAATTCTGATAATCTGAATCTTTAGTAATCAACTTCGTAATCAACATTCGTCATATAGACGAAGTATTTACTATATAACAACGTATCAGTTGATCAACGTTATGATTGGCTCTGAAACATGCGGACGGACACGAAGCCAGACGATAAGGCTTCTTTCTATACCTTGTATAGAAGCCTAAATAAGGCTTCTTGTTATACTTTGTATAGAAGCCTAAAAGTAGCACACTGGCTACCCAGTTCTTAGACCTCTATACACACAGAGTATTTCCAACACGATTTGAAACGCTCTGTATGATTTTGAATTATGCGGACAGACAGATGGACGGACACGGATGTAGTGACCTAATTATAATAAATAGTTAAGTAATTGCAATAACATTGCAATAATAATTATAGTTAAGTTATTGGGTAAACGCTGACGAGCGTCTAGGATTTATGTAGGTTACACGCATGCATTAAAATGTAAGTCAATTGTTATTATAAATACTAGCTGATAGCCCGTCCCAGGACGGGTAGCTAGAAGGACGGGCAGGCAGCCAAGGTAACTTAAGTTGAATGAAGATTAAGGAAAGCTCTCAGTGCAATCCAAAAGCCATATGACCTTGGCTGCCTGCCCGTCCTTCTAGCTACCCGTCCTCGGACGGGCTATCAGCTAGTTACATACAGTTGTGCAAACTTTCTTGTTTGTCCTTCAGGTGGATACAGGTTTGTGGTTCTGTGGTACGTCTGTCCATGAATTTTGAAAACATATGGTCCGTTACCCGGCATTGAAACAATCTCTGCTCCCATTGAAGCGAAAGAAACCGAGGAATTGTAAGAGCGGATGTGCTGACGAAAGTTCTTGTAGTAAGGATTTTCTGAATCTGAAAGCATAGAGCGAAGAAATTCGGGATATAACAATAGATTCCCATGTTGATCGAGCGGTTGCGGAATCTTCACTTTTCCTTTATGACAGCAGTTGTTAAATTGTTTATCAACTGGACGCTCCTTGGCGAAATTCTTGGAGCCGCAGAACTGACAGATGGAATTCATTTCTCCACAATCGTGTCGAGTAACGTGAGATTCATCAAATCTCAATGCTCTTATTTGGAGTTGAATTGCTTGAATTTGGTATCGATTTTCTTTCTGTCGATGTATCGCATGGGATCGAGCGTTAGCAGCTTGCCGCGCTTGAGTTTCTTCTAATGTTTCACGTTGTTGACGTGTCGCATGGGATAGAGCGTTAGCAGCTTGCCGCGCTTGAGTTTGTTCCAAAGTTTCACGTTGTCGACGTATCGCATGAGACCGAGCGTCAGCTTGTCGCTGTGATCGAAGCTGTTCTTCTGTGTTATTAGCTCTTGTACGTGCTTTTCTCTCACGATTCAATCGCCGTCGCTTTGCAGCAGGATTTTCAAAATTTTCATTATCCATTATGGAAGTTCACATAATGCTTTTTTGGAAATAGCTGTCATAATTTTCACCTATATAGGAAATTTAAATACGTTGATCCCTTGATACGTTGATCCGATGATACGTTGATCCGATGATACGTTGATCCGATGATACGTTCATCCCATTGGTTAGACGTTTCGTTTAAGAGATACGGGGTTCGCAAGAAAATTAAAAAAAAAACCTGAATTTTTTAAACATTTTTTCCCTTAATCTAAATAATGTAAAGCTGAGTTGTGACACTCATTCACTCACTCACTGACTTACCATTTACAGAGCATATCTACGGACGTCGTGGAGAGTTGAAATTTTGCATACCCGTGTGGTTTTACGAGGATTGAACGGGAAAATTGTCCGTTTTTAAATGGGACGTTGCGGAGGGGGTCAAGTGGATGTTCAAAGTGGTAGCGAAATTTTAAAATTCACATTAGAGAGTTGAAATTTTGCAGGCAGCCCCGGGAGGCGGCGGAGGGGGCGAAACAATTTTTTTTTCGAATTTTATTTCGGACGCTCGGCAAAACGGCGCAGCGCGATTTTTCGTATTTTTGTATCTATTTCCGGGGTTTTCGTCCGATCGACCTCAATTTCGAGAAGGGTGGGGGCCGCGAAACCGAAAAATCGGTAGGGCCAAATTTTCGAAATTTTGTCCCGTTACCGTTTTAGGGAGGGAGACGCGTTTTTTTCTTCTTTTTCACCCACCTCCCTTATTTTCAGATTAAAGTTTCGATTTTTTGGTCTCATTTGGATCCGCCCGAATTTAGATTTGCATTTCTGCAAAAAAAATACGTAGGTCACAGATCGATTTAGACCGCTAAGCGAGACGACGATTTTAATTACATTTTTTATGCCGTTTTTTGCGCTACGCCGGGCGGCGTCGACCGGATCGCGAAAAAAAGTACACCGTCGTCGAGCCGATCGTATGCGCGACAAAATTTGTGGATATACTTTTTCTCGAAAAATGGACAGGTTTCGAGTAATCGTGATATACAAATTAAAGAGCGGCAAATTTTAAAAATTCGTTTTAATTACATTTTGACCTCTCACATAATTTCGGTAAAATGGATTGGTCCGTGCCAATGAAATTTTGATGGAGCAAAAATGTGGAGGCCGCAGGCCGACCCGTGTTCCTAAAAGCAAGTAGGAGGCCGTAGGCCGACCCCATGGGCCGACCCGTATCCATAAAATGCATAAAAGCAAGCGGGAGGCCGAAGGCCGACCCGTATATATACTTATAAGCAAGTTGGAGGCCGAAGGCCGACCCGTACTCTTAAAAAACGGGGGGAGGCCGAAGGCCGACTCGTGTTTGTTTCATCGTTGTCGAGAAGCCAAATCCGGACCAAACAAACTCAAGTCCTGCAGGTACGCCGACAATTTTGAATTGATTTTTTTTTGGATCGAGGTAGAATAATTTCCCAACAAGTTTTGCATCAAAAATTATTAAAATTGCTCGCCAAATCCGATTCCGACGTTAAAATTTTATATCAAAAAAAATTTTTGCTATTCGGTTTTGAAGGCACTAACCCTTGGAAATTATTTTGGAAAATTACTTTTTCATTTTATAGCCGTACGGTGTGAGATACAAAAAAAAGCTATAAATTCAATTTCGTGCATCCTCGGAATTTGCCTCGGTTGCCGGTAAAAAATTAAAAATCCTCCCGTAAATAAGGACCCCGTGGCCGTTTGAAGGATTCTCAAAATTTCCACCTTGATGCCGTCCTGGCGCGACGAGCGCGAAAAAATTTTTAATTTGGAAAACGGTTTCTGGCGACAATTTTCAAGCCCCGCCTTTTCGAAAGTAACACTTTTATTCGTCGGACGTCCGATAATCCGGCAAATTGCAGAAATGCAAATTTTTAAAAATTTCGATTACAAACCTCGACTTTTTGGTGGAGATTAAAATTTCGATTTTTGGATCGTATCGCGACGGCCTCAAATTTGGATTTGCGTTTCCGCAAAGCAATACGTAGGTCGTAGATAAAGTATTCGACAGGTAACTAAGTACGTTGTAGCTTTTTTTTTAAGTTCACGAGGTCAAATGACGATATTGCGTAATCGTGTGCAGATTTGTTGGGCGGCACCGATTAGGTCTTTGGACGTTTTTCGTGCGACAGCGCGGTGACGCTTACGTGTCCTTCCGACGGTTACCCCGGATCTGGGAGACCTTGAAATGTGCGACATCTTATTGCCCTCGCGCAGATATTAAAAGCACCATTATTTTGACCTTGAAATCTCTTTCGAGGGCCCAGTTACGGCCCTTTAGGCGAATTTTTGAAATTTTACAAAATTGCCCAAATTAAGGTTCTCGATAGACACCGTCGTTGGCTTTAAATTGTTTCAAGACACGTGACCTTGAAAATTAGTTTTAAAGCCGAAATTTGTCGCCAAATCGAATTTTGAATTTGTACCGCGGATATGCAATGGGATGTCGGATCTGCAATATTCGAAAGTAAATTGGAGGCCGAAGGCCGACCCTTATTATTAAAAGCAATCGGGAGGCCGAAGGCCGACTCGGGTTCGCTTCACCATTCCGGACGCCAGACGCCGCGTCTCCGGACGGAGACGCCAAATCCGGACCAAAGAAACCCGGGATCTCACATGCAAACCAACACTCGACCATGGAATCCTTAAAAGTTCCGAAAACCGGTCCGTAAGCCCATAAACAATCGGGAGGCCGATAGGCTGACAGCGAGGCCACTGGCCTCGTAGAGCTAGCCACGAAAATCGGCCTGAAGGCCGATTTTCAAGTGGCTAGTTTAATTTATAACCTGAAATCCGTTGATTCTAGACGATAAGGGATTATAACCTAATTTGTAGACAAGCGAATGATCTTTAAAAAAGTTCTAATCGATTAACCTTAAAAAATCAATAATGTCGGAGCTATGCCCGTTTTAAATCAGAAATTCAAAAAATTGCTTTAAAGGGAGGTACCCCCCAAGGGTTCGGACTTGGGCAAAAATTTTATTTGAAAATTTGTCTTAGAAAAGTGTCCTTTATCACCACCTCAAAGGTTCTCCACGGTCACGGGGACACCCTGTATAATTATGCGCTCTTTCTTTTAATCATACAACTACTGTTATTAATAGACAATTTTATAAATTGCATAATTACAAAGTAATTTTACATACACTATTATCTTTTGCAATGCGTTTTTTAACAGCCACTTCAATTTATAATAGGTACTGTAATTTGTACCTGTTTATTTCAATTTTTCTTTTCGGCTATTTTTTTTGTCGGTAGTTATTAGGATTGCATAAAATAGTACAGTAGAACTCCAATTTTGCGAATCAATTGGGACCGGACCCCATTCGAATAATTGGATTTCTTTCGAAAAAGGGTACTGTATTGAATTTTAGGGTACGGTAACCTAACCCTGGTCACTCCAAATAAATTGAAAATTTCCTATTGCAAAGAGGAAGCTTTATATAGTTTACTGATATAATTTAAACATGCGAAAGTATTATCAAAATTTTGAGTAAATCGAATTTGAAGTTTGCTAATTTACATGTAAAATTAACGAGATTCCCGCGCGTGCTCATTCTGTTGACAGTCCGTGCAGTTATAATGACCCTAACACTTAGAGTATTTCGCACCGGCAGATGCAGCTCGTCTCTCGTACATGTAACATCGATTATTTTTTGCTTTTACGAGATTTTTTGGGGGTGAAACGTAATAGTTTACTGCTCCATACCACAACTATACTTTTTAATGTTATTTCAAGGGTCTCTAAGCTCCCGGTTTCATTTATCCCGGTTTTTTTTATGGGAGGCACCTTCTCGTATGTTTAGCATAGTAACCAGAGTCAAAACCGCCCTGGAGGGGTGCAGAGCGCAGCGGCGCTCCGGAAAGGTAGGTTTTGACGATGGATAAACCTCCCTATTGAATGCACACCCCAAAAATCGAAGAAAAATTCGCTAAATTCACGTACTTTCAAATTGATTTTTCTCGAAATTTTATGTATACTTTCGCAAGTGAAATTTTTACAGTATACTCTATAAACCTTCCTCTTTGCTATAGAAAATTTTCAATTTTTTTGGGGTGACCACGGTTAGGTTACCGTCCCCGAATTTTAATTAATTAAATGTAAAGGCAACACTTTTACATGTTATAGAGCGTACTTACAAGTGCTGTACATTAGTATGTATTGTAAATGATAGTCATTGGTTACTGAACATCTCGGTCAAAGTAAGCTGTTTGACTGTCCGTTTTCGGGCAGCCAAGTCGCGCAGCCGCTTAACAGTGAGAAGTTTCATGTGGTCACACTCGGGCTGACGCAAAATCGTTATTTTGCGAATCGCAGTACGTTTGCGTCTTGAATTTTTTTTCAGAAAGCGATTCGGATAATCAGCAATTCGGATAGTCGGAGTTCGGATAACTGGAGTTCTACTGTATACACAACTCGTGGCTAAAGCGCCATTAAATCTCTGGTGCTAATTGGGATCCCTTGGAGGAGGGAGTAGCGGTAGCTACGCAGGATCCCAATTCGCACGCGAGATGAAATGGCCTCCTTTTGCCACTTGGTGTGTAATATACTATTTCTTTATAATTTATCTCTTTGAAAGTCGGTAATTCTGGTACAATCTAAGATGACACTGTAATATGATCATAGATGTCCGGAAAACGCTGTTTTCGAGCGATGGTTAATCATATTTCATCAGAGAATAGATCTTTCGCATTCTGGCATAAGCCAGTCATCTTCGTCTTTGTAAGTGAGCGTTGAAAAAACCCTTAAGTAAGAACGAGACTATGGAACCGCAGTATTTATTTAAAAAATGAGTGGATTTGCGGGTGTGATGAAAAAAATTGTCGATGGACAATTTTTACGCTTGATTATAAAAAGTATTCACTTTTACCTCGTGTTGTATTACTACAATGTATGCTTAACGTTTATAATGAAGAAGTACCTAAAGCAGCAAACCACAAACGTATCTGACGAATTTCAGCTTGTTATCTTTTTCCGTTACATTCTTAGCGGTAAACCAATTCAAAAGATTCAATAAATATCGAAAGAAAAATTATTCTTTATCCAACTATGTTCATTGTTAAGTTCGTCAAATTAACCTGATCATGAACAGTGCAGCGTCAATAAATCGATCGGTTAGAATATTTTTTGCATACTTATCTGGAATGTGTTCTTTCCTCACAAATAACGAAAGCACTGAACAAAATTGTGCAGAGACAATGTCGATTATGTTGGAATTACAGTACGAAATAATTATACTTAAATTCCAATGTAAGTCCCGGGAATGCATAATAGTAACTATATTACACACCAAGTGGCAAAAGGAGGCTATTTATCTCGCGTAATTTAATAGAGAATATTATGTATTGCATATATTTTCAGATATGAGTATCATTCAGATGTAAGTATCAGTTAAAAATTCGGTGCTCCAGCCATACGATTATGGTGCGAGATGAGGATCCATCAAACGATGGCTGGAGACATTTAGACAAAAACTGGGAACCTGTATTAAGTACTCAAGCCTTAATTCCAGAAATTGTCCGAAATGTCCTTCTCATGTATGGCAATGATAACAATTGCATGACAAATAAATGCTGCGTGAAAGAGGGCTGCAGCCAACACCTCCATGGAGGTGTTGTGATGAATGTAATTGTACGATCTGTAACAATATTTCAATAGCAGCAGATGTTTTCTCTGATTGTGAATATTATTTATAATTATTACTTAATAGTTTTGTTCATTTTAAATGCGTTATAATACATATAAATAATATTATGCATTCTGATTTACTATCTAATTAGTTAGTTTTAATTTAGGTAACTAATAATATAATAATAATAAAGTTATTTCTTAAAAATATTACCAAGTTAATGAACACTTATATAAAGCCCTAATTATTATATTTTCAAGAAATTATAAATTTAATTCAAAATAATCGTTGAGATTTGATAACAAGCTCGGACATCTCTTATGTACTTGTGTTAATCACATATGCATGCCTCGCTCCCTCTCGTTGCATCAGACGGTGTGGTGTAATAAAGCAAGATCGCCATGAGATAAATCATTAATATTCCATTTTTAGTGAAGTCATTTATTTGTTACACTACGTATACATACTCTTACATTTCTTACAATTACTTGAACTAATACTTTACTAATACTGATTATACTAACACTTTATACTGATCAGCAACTATTTTCACATCCTCTTTTATTGCTAGTTATTAAACCTACTTATTTTGTCTAATTTGTAATTATTGAAGAATTGCTGCAATTGCAATGTGCGTAAGTCAGCAATTACCACACTAGCCTAATTTAAGGTTACACATTATAAACTAAAGGTAACACACTAACCAACTAAACCTTACCATACTACAGTGGATTTGCAGAAAACGCGCGGCGCGAAAGTTTTTGAACTCTAGCGGCTTTATTTTTGAAACGCGACAAAATTCGAAACGGTAAAAATGATCTACAGACTATAGCGAAGTTTTTTAGTGTAAAAAAAATTCAATTGATATCGTGAAATAAAAAGTTATTGATTTTTGAGGTTCTAGAAACTATACAAAAGTATACAGCTTTCCAGGAAAATCGGGTTTTATGTGGGTAAATATAAACAAAATAGACAAGTGTCATAATATCGTTGAATTGGTAATTTTGTTGGCAATAATTCCAAAAAAAGTTCATCTCTCTAACATGCTTAAGTATGAACAAAAATAATTAAGAATGTTCCAAAGTGCGCTAGCCTATTTTTTGAGGTTTTAGGTCCATATCGCTTTTTGGTACCGGTAAAAAAAGTCGTCACATTCCATTTCAAATATTGTATGACCTAATTAATGTTGTGTATAAATTTCATTTAGTTCTACGTCGGTATCACTAAACTGAAGAAAAAACAGTGCATTTTACTTCACTATTGCATTCGCATCTGAAAGTATCTGCAGCTGAAATTTGGAGGGCGAGTACTAGAGTTATGCCTAGATCACACGGAACGAGTACAGTGGCGAGATAGTAAAATGTCACTAGGCCGAGAGAGCGATATGGGCGAGTGATGGGGCGAGAGGGTGTTATAAGTATTTTTCTCTTTTTCGACTTTTGTGGCGAGTCAGTTCACTTTCGATCAAAAAGCAGGCTGGTTTGGTTGTGTATCGAAACATGGATCGTAAAATTCCTGACTAAAATTACCTCGTTTCTTGGTTTTTAAAAACAAAGTTTTTAAAAACTTTGTTTTTTGTTTGTAAGTAGAAAGGGGTCCGAGTCCTGGGCCCGAGTGACTCTCTCGCCATTCTACTAGGCCGATCGCTCGGCCGAGCATCATTTTTGCGTTTTATCGAATGTCGATAACTTTTTTTGATGAACTTCTGACTGTGATTTAAGGCACATCAAAAATTATTTTGTGTGTTATTTAAATAAAATACATAACTTCGGTTATGACTTGGGTGCTTTATTTATTTTTTATTCTGAATGGTTAATAACGAACTAAAGTTCAATATATTGACGTGTTCTTTTTGTCCAGCGACCAACCATTTATTTTTTTGAACTCCGTGGTTCAAAATTTTTCTTTAAATTATTTTTCTTTTTCAAATTATTTTTCTACTCACTTTAAATCAAAACACATTCCTTCAATTTTAAACTAAATTTTTCTTATTATTCACAACAAATATTCACTATACAAAATTTTAATAAACCTCCCGCTCAAACGTGCTATCCGCTTCACTGCCTGGCGCTCACTCTTTTCAAGCGTCCTCTACGGTCGACTGCCTGGAGTAGACTGGCCCCCTTCACCTTTCAACGTAAAAGTTCCTTGTTTGCGCACAAGGATACCCATTTTACAAATTCCCCCTTCTTTTAATTTTATTTTACAATAATTTTTACAATTTCAATTTTAAAACATGTTAATTTTAATTTTAAGTTTTTGAATATTTACCGAAATTTGGCTAGGCATTGAAATACAGTTGAACATATTAATTGAACACTTGGTAATAATTTTTAAAAGAATAATAAAAAGAATAATTGAAATGTAATCGAATTTTGTCAAGTACAAAAGAGACGCACTGAGCATGTGAGGTCTGACGCATCTCTAGCCACTTCCTCCCCAACCTTCCCAATTTAACAGTTGGTTGTTTTTAACCTAACTTTTTTTTAGGTAATTAAATCCCGATATGTTTTCGTTTACTGAGAAAATCATCTATAAATGTACCGAGAAAGATGCTGGAGCTTACTTTGATGGGCAACAGCCTCATGTATTTGTAGTTTTAGGAGCATTGGTAAGATACCGATTTGTTTATATCAACTTCTTTCGTGATCACCACCAATATTTAAATACTCGACTGTTATTAATTGTATTTGTTAGAGTGATTTGGGTCTTAAAAAGATTTACCCTACTGCATGGTGGTTATACGGAGATAATTTACGACCTGATGATATTTCAATTTTTGGATATGCAAGAAGTAAAACGGCAATCGAAGAAGTCAAAATCAAGTGCCTTCCTTACGTGAAGATGAAGTTTGAAGATAAATGTTCCTACTAAGAAGTTCGGAAATTTCATCATACGAAAATGAAAGGATTGTTAATAGAAATTTTTACTTGGTTTTACCACCTTCAATGTGTGAATCTGTTACTGTTAACATTCGCAATGCTTGCATGGCGCAAAAGTAAGTCGAAACATGAACAAAACTTCAAATAGTTCATTAATTTTTGTTACAGAGACTGGACTCACATCATCGTCAAAAAACTTTTCGGAAAGGATTTCGATTCCTGCCAAAAACTATCCCGATCATTTATAATTTTTGTTTACTGAACAACAGTTGTACCGTATCGACCATTATCTGGGAAAGGAAGTGGTGCAAAATTTAATGACACTTGGGTATGATTTATTTTTTACTTCCTCTTTACATGTAATTCAAGCACAAACGTTATTTTGCTGATCACGAGACTGTGGAGTCTTCACAACTGTCTCGAGAGCGTAAGTGATCTCAAATGGTCAACACCCTGATACCAATCTCGAGATTTTGTCTCAAGTGAACATTGGCTTTTAGGTACGACATGTATTAAAGGTTTTCGAAGTGGCCTCCTTCTGTATGGATACATCTGAACATTCGTCCTGTAAAGACAGTGGAACTGGTGTATCAACAAAGAGGAGTAATGATGATTAATTTACTTGCAGGATAGGAATATGCTTTAATAATTGGTAAATTTTCTATTCTATTGTCTGCCTCAAAGTTACCTGAAAGTAAAATATGCCTCAAAAGGTTTGCTTTTTTAAAATCTAGAGTAGAACTAGATGGGACCTAAACATTCTTTAAATTACATCAATTATAACAATAAATCGAAAAATAAAATTTGTTTGTCCTGGGGGACTTTGTAATCAACGGTTAATTAATAAATTTGCAGTGTTTAATTAAATGTCACATTATTTTCCCATTTACGTAGCAAAGGAAACTATTGTTATCAAGTTAAAAAAAATTTTCAGCTAGCATTTTTTCCATTTTCTACGAGTCCATACAAATTGTTTAAGACCAATTTTGGAATGATGTCTGGATATGTGTGGTGTTTCTATCGTCAACGATTACAGACAACCCGATTGAATTGTAATTTTATACACAAGTTTGAAGCAGCTGTTTAAAGAGCCGATTAGATTTTGGTTGAAAACCGTCAATTTTTAAGCCAAATTTTACAAGAATGAAAATTGCTAAAGAATATTGCCGCTTTCCGATGGAGAATGAAAATCATATTAATTGAAAGAGATTATTTTTCCGCATCTTATGATACCCCACACTTGATATTTTTCTCTTAAATTGTTGTTAAAATGCAAAAATGAAATAAGCACTATTAAAAGAATATGGGGGTTGCTTTGATAAATAATTGGTATACTGTAATTATTTTATCACGCATTTTTGAAACTTTAGGACTGACTACCTTAAAACATTTCTTTTCAAAGCCAGGGTTTTTTTTACATTTTCGTACTCGGAAAGTTGTGCTCTATCCAAGTCCAGAAACAAAAATAAGGGTTGCCATTAAATAAAATTACGATGATGTCAATGGCAGAGAAAATTGACAAGAGATGGTTTACGTGTTGGAGGATTTTCTGAGAAAATGACTCTATTGCTAGAAAATTAATCAGAGTAAAATATTTTGTAATTTGAAATTATTTAACTCTTAAACAATTTCCGAGGTTTTTTGTTATACCACCTTAAATTACGCTATTTAAATTCCGAAATTTGGCGTTTCAGGGCTATTTCCAGTAAAAAAAAGTTCTTTTCAATTAATATACACATTCAAGTTCAATCAATGGCTTACAAAATGAAGAAAATATCTTGCTTAATAAGAAAACATTGTAAATTTATTCTATAAATAAAATGTATTCACTATAAAGTCCTGCACTACAGAAAAAGGTAATATTTTTCCATCGATGTACTTTGTAAGAATATTTAGGTCGCATTTAGTTCTCCAAAAAAAAATTTCAAGGAGACGTTTTTTATACCTTGTTTACTCCAATAAAATGACTGCCCAATCCCATCAAAATATTTATAAAAACTTTTATAAACAGACTACAGAATGAAGTCTTAAAAAAATTTTTTTATTTGCAGAAAATAATACAGAAGATAAAGGTGCTCCAGTAAGAGCTGCTAGCTTAGTTTATTTAATGTCTGACACCCCTTTATTACACAAGGAAGAGTCGCTCGACCAATCACGACAGGCTGGAAGAAACGGATAGCACCACTTTAGAAATTATGGATGAAGCGTATCTACAGGACGTTCAGAGAAGATGAAAGCTAATTGAATAGGAAACTATTTATTATTTCTTTAACCCTTTCAGACCTGACTTTTTTTGGCTGAAAAAAAAATTATTTTTTTACAAATTTGGCATTAATGTGTTCTAAAAAGTGTTTCTTGCCAGTTTCATAATTTTCTGATTTTTATCCACGGATATATAGGTACGCACACTATAGTGTGCATGGGGACTTCGTGGAGTTAATTGTGTTCATAGTCATACCAAATACTTTTGTTAATAAGACGTTTTATTTAAACAAACATCAATTTTTTAATCAATACTAGTTATATATACTACTTATACCAACTTTTAAAATATAAAAAATTAAAAATATCAGTTTACACAAATAATATTATTTTTGAATGTAACAGTTTTAGTTTTATAATTTCTATAATTTTTGTTGTAATTTTTAATGGAGTAGAAATGTCAGGAATATCAATTTTTGACTCCTCTAGTAAATGTTTGTTTTCAAATTCATTTGTAGGTATCTGGAGTTCTTGTACTTCAAATATTTCGGTATCACTTTCGTTGTCACTGTTAAAATCACCAATATCAGATACATTTCCGTCGCCAAATAAGGCTAAAATGTCATATTCGCCCAGCATGTTAATATTTAAAACTAATATTACTTTATTATGATGATTTGTAATCAACGCGGCAAGACAAACGATAAAAATGAAATATGAATATGTCCATGAAATCCTGATGCACACTATCCGTAACGGACTATTGGGCGCGACCGCTTGGGCGCGGAGACAAATGGGTGCAAAGACAATTGGGCGTAAAGACTATTGGCCGCAAATACAATTGGGCGCGAGGAAAAATTTATAAAACTATTATTTACATATTATAACAATTTTGTAAATTATTAACTAAATCTAGAAATGTTTTTTTTAGGCAATAAAAAAAATTATAATTAAAAATGTAAAGAAAATGCTTTTAAAATGTTTATTCCTTCTAACAATCTAAATATATAAAAGAGCTTGTTACAAATAAAATAAAAATGTCTATTAATAAAGTACCTAACTAATCATGGATTCATTTCGTAAAAATGGAAAAAGAAAATACTTGGAGGCTGATGTGCACATTAGAAATCTAGTAGAGGATTACGCCAATAGAAATATTATAGACTTCTTGCGGGGTATTTCCCATAATAACGAAATGAATCGATGATTAGTTATATACTTTATTAATAGACATTTTTATTTTATTTGTAATTGTTAGAAGGAATAAACGTTTTCTTTAAATTTTTAATTATAATTTTTTTTATTATCTAAATAAACATTTCTAGATTTAGTTAATAATTTACAAATTGTTATAATGTAAATAATAGTTTTTAGAAAAAAAATTCTTACAAGGGGTCGTCCATAAATTATGTCACGCTCCTAGCGGTGAGGGGGTTCCGACCGTTGTGACGATGGGGGGCGGGGGGGGGGGTTCAAAAATTGTAATGTCACAAATATAGATTGAATGTTTTATTATAATTATTTAAAAAAAACTATTTTTTGACGAAAAATATGTATAGAAGTTTTTTTGTAGAGAATTTTATTATCTTTAATTTTATATTAAACTATTTTGTCATAAAGTTCAAAAAAAACTTGAGAAATCGGCGAAAAACTGATTTTTGTCTGTTTCTCGCTATACTTAATTTATTTTTAGTAACCAAACCCATGCTCATCCCATGATCAAATTTGGTATGCATGCTTAGCACAATTGCACAAAAAAATTGTTAAAAAATGAACGAAATAAAAGAACATTTTTTATTTTTAAATTTAGACCACTGTGGATGAAGTTACGGTCGTTTTCCTACAAGTCTACATACCAAGTTTTTGACTTTTTGAATGACCAAAACAAGGAAACAAATGCCTATTTCGACAAATGCTTAAAATTGTATTTTTATTTCTTACTAAGATGGTGTGTATTACCAAGTTTCGTCAAATTTGGTGGGGGTCGAGTCAATTTTGCCTATTTTTCAGTTGATTTGAGATGGAATGACCCTGGTGTCCTTTTGTTAATTTTTAAGTTTAGTAAAGTTTCTTTTTATTGTAGTAAAGTAAAGTTTCTTTTTATTATAGGAATTTGAAAAATTTTGGGGGGATATGTGACGTAATATTTGAAGAGGGGTCTCGGTTTGTGTGACGATGGGGGGGGGGAGTTAAAAATTGCTTAAAATTGAGTGACGTAATTTATGGACGACCCCGAATCAGTTATAATAATTAATACGTAATCGATAAATTTTTCCTCGCGCCCAATTGTATTTGCGCCCAATAGTCTTTGCGCCCGATTGTCTCCGCGCCCAATCGGTCGCGCCCAGTAGTCCTAGACCGTGCACACTATAGTGTGCATACAGGTAAAACGTGATAAAACACGTGATAACAGATTTAATCAGTTGACGAATGTTTATACACCAAGGTCAATATGATAGCTACCAGAGAGAAAAAAATTAGGCGTTTATAAGGCTATTTGGGTGAATTATTCTCAACCAAAGTTGTGTTATTTAAAAAAAAAATTTTGATTACATTTTTTATCATAATTTAATATGATGGTTTGTGTAGCTAATGGAAATTTTTTAATATTTTTATTTGATTTCTTGTGAGTTTTTCATTTAAAAATCACCTCTATCTAGTTTATAATTTTATCAATAACCATACAATATATAATAATGTAATAAAACCTATGCACACTATAATGTGCCGTGGGTCTTAAAGTGTTAAAATAAACGTAAAAATGTAATTATCATAAAACTTCAGAGGCAGTTAAGTTATATAGTCATGAATTATCCTATTTAAATGTACAACTTTTTTTTAAGTCAAGAAATGCAACAATTTTGTTTGTTCCATGAATTTCCACTACCTATCAATTCTTTGTTTAGGCTCTTCTACTTAAGTCGAAGGCCACTTGCAATTCCAAATTGTGGGTTTGAAGACGAAACGGAGCTTAATTGTTCAACTCAATATTATTCAATGTATCTAAATGTATTCATGTAGTTTTATTAACAAAAATGATGTAAAGTTTGTTTTTTGTTTATGTCTGTTGTGTTTGATGAGATGTATGTTTTATTTATTGAAATTTGTGTGCTTGTCTTTTAGACAAGATGGATTTAAAGAATATATTATTATAGCACAAGTTTCTGATTTCACAAGTTTCAAGAATTCATTTGGTGGTTGAATTTATGCCAAAATTTCTATTACTTAAATTTGAGTCAAAACAAAGTTACTCTATTATATAGTTTAATTTTTATTAAACTTATTCTATGTTCGTTTCTCTACAGTGTAATGCAATATAAATTGCCAAAATGTGTATTATTACCGTCAATTCAAAGAGGCAATTTTATTCTATATCCATTAACCTTGCTAATATTTAGAATCAGAGTATTCTATGTCCAAGCGACCAATTAGCTTACAGTAAGTGCTTGTACATAGAATACCCTGATCCCAACGTTATCACTACATAATTATGCAGATATATTTATATTACTGGCATCATTCTCTTTACGTTCAAGAACAGGTTGGTGCTTGTGCCCATTTGCAGTGCAATACATTATTATCTGTGATGTGATTGATTTCGTAGAATTCAAAAATATGCTAAATAAACTATATAACTTGATATAACAAATAAATAGATATAAAAATAAAGGGATATAACTTGTAGAGTTAGAGAATTTTATAATAGTCTATAGAGAATTTTATGTTCTTCAACTTTGCTTGATGGTAATTTTTCGTAAAAGTAGAAATAAGTGAGCTATAGGCGAAAAACCGCACTTAGGGGGCTAAAAATCATCATTTGGGGGAAACGCCGGCTTGGGATTTTTATAAGACATTTTGGGGGTTTATTAGGACACTTCAATATATATCTTTGCCAAATTTCAGCTTGCCCGGACCTTCTGTAAGCTCAAACCAAAATTTCGCTTTTGTTACTTGGAAGATAACTTGGGCAAATTTTGAAAAAATCTATTTTTCTCTTCATTTTCCAACCTTGGCCACAATTTCAATTAATTTATTATTAAAAGTATTTCCCGTGCCTGAAAACATTTCTCTCCCTGCAACGAATCAATATTGTGCCATTTTAAGGATGGGTCGTGTTTTCGGTCAATAATTTAAGTATTAGTGTGCCATGGAAAAATATGAAAAAAAAACTATTTTATAGAGAATTTTATGCTCTTCAATTATGGTCTAATCATAATTTTTCATACAAGCATAAATAAGCGAGTTATCGGCAAAAAATCGCGTTGGGAGAGCTAAAACCCCCGATTGTGGGGGACGCCCGCGTGGGATTTTATGGGACTTTTGGGAGGTTCATTAGAACACTCCAATGTACATCTCTGCCAAAATTCAGCTTGCCCGGATTTTTTGCAAACTAAAAAACTTCCTTGCCTGGACCCACGGCCTGGACTAGGATGCTAGTTTTGTTTTTGTTTTGTTAACTTCGTTTTGTTAACCAAATAGGTGTTTTTCGTATTTCAACATGTAGCTAATATAAAAATAAAATTAAATAATATTGAAAAATGGGTGAGGATGTCCTAACACCTGTCACTCCGAATGAGTTGAAACTTTGCAATCGCAAAGAGGAAGGTTTATATAGGCCCCTCCTGCAAAAAAATTCTGAGAATGTATTATCAAAATTTTGAGTAAATCGATTTTGAAGTTTGCTAATTTACATGTAAAATTAACGAGATTCCCGCGCATCACTCATTTAAGACAGAGTATTTTTGCCTTCATCCCGGTTTGCTTGATTGGTGGCGCCTTCTCGTATGTTTAGCTCCGCCGCGTAGCGGCTCTGAGCACGAAAAACCGCCCGGAGATGCGGAGCATCGGAGGGTAGGTTTTTTGATGCTCACAGCTCTGGCCAAGCCAAAAATTAGAAGGCAAAAAAAATTTTCCCTACTTTTCAAATCGATTTTTCTCAAAATTTTGACTATACTTTCTCGGGCGAAATTTTTACAGGACACTCTAATAAGGTTCCTTTTGCTAAAAAAAATATTTTGGGGCGATTTCGGGTGACAGGTGATAGGTAATTATCCCCTTATAATTAAAATTTGTAAACTAACCACGAAAAGCGACTTGTGGGGTTAACTGTTATTAACTTTTTCAATTGAAATTATGTCAAAATATCCTAATGAAGAGTGAGCCAATAGAAAAACTTTAAACAGCTGTACTGTAAAATTTACAAAAATGGAGATAGAATACTCTGAGGCGACGAGTTATTGTAGAATTTAAATTCAACTTCGCGCGGACATTAGTGGTGACGAACAAGTAAGATAGAGGGAGCGCATTAGCAGTTCTAGTCGCGTTATTTGTCAAATTACGATGGTGTGTCGGTTGTTATCTTTATGTGTGAAGGCATTTTGTAAAATAAAAAATGTATTTGAGTTGGTTAAATAAATGTATTCCGTCCTTATGGTTGTTTTACGCACCGAACGTTTAATTTCCACTGTGTTGGGGTGAAGCTACGATATACAATTACTACAATGGTAATATTTTGTGGAGCTCTAACCTTCAAGATTGTCCGTCATTTTTGGTTCGGTGTGGTCGCATTTACAAATAAAACTTTGTAAATACTTGTGTAGTTTAGAAATAACGTGAGTTATCTTTACATTGTTACCATTCAAATGTAGTAACAATTTCTTTTAGTTTTGTTTATAAAATCTGTGAGGTTAAAAGTGCTCATCTTCCATAAATGGACCAATATTGCAAAGGGATTGCTATTTTAAGAATAAAGAAAACAACTGAATAGTAAGTGCTAACATTTCTACTAAAATGTGGTCGTTTGTGTTATATACAGTGGTTCACAAAATTATTTATACCCCCATAAGAAGCATAGAAAATGTATCGTTAATTAAACTACAATACATTATATTGAGAATGTCAACTGATCAATTTAATGTTTTGTTACAAAAAGTTACTCTGACGATTCAATGACGAGACACTAATATGATAAATTTGGTGGAGGTAGTCGACTTGTCGCTAAGTAAATAGATTCGGCTTCTATTCACTTGCACTGGCGGTTTCACTAATACGAAGCACTATCCAACCGGTTTACATGCAAGGTGTTAGTATAAATGACAAGTACTAAGCATTAGTTACTACAACGAGCCAAAAACAGCCCTAAATACAGTGTAAATTTTTATAAAATTTATGAAAGTTTTCATAGATTCTCAGCCAACGAAAAAATCATTATGTTTAAAAATTTTAATTACTTAATATAATAACAAATATGTTAATTGAATTTATGATGTATATTTTAAATTTACAAATTAAAATTATTAAATATAATGAAGGGTTTGTTAATAGAATTTAATAATTAATCTTCACAATATATGAAACCGATTCCATCAAATCTATGAAATTATTTCATTAAGAGCCCCCCGCAGACTGCAGACTTTCTATCAGCCGATAGTTAGTCGGTTTCTTAATCAGTATGAAGCGGTATGCAAGTGTCGGCCGATGCCGAAGGTATGGTGTTTGCAAAACTTGCTGCAAATCAAATGCATAAGTAAAGGCAGCCACAGACTACGGCTTTGTTCGACAGATTTGTTCGACGAACAAGTCTGTGGCAAAGCTGAAGTGTGTGGCAGTAACTCCGTCGTACTTGTTTGCCAACAAGAACGACGGATTTGTTCGACGGCTTTGTTCGACGAACAAGTCAGTCACAAGTCCGTAGTGTGTGGGGTAATTTTTTTTAAAAACGGCTGATTTATCAGTAGCGTCGTGAATTACTATTATACGATGGATTTACGCCACGTAAATAAAAAGTTTTTACTTGAATTTATCGAGCTATAATTTAAGCTCTTTTAAAATATTGATGTGAGAAAACTGGCTTCTCTTCAAAAGCCACTCCAGGGTTCCCACTCGTCTGGAAAACCTGGAAATGTCAGGGAATTTCCGATTTGCCTCATTTTGTCAGGGAAAAGTCTGGGAATTTTTGATATTTAGCGCCATGTCAGGGGAAATTAAACGAAATTTAAAAAATGTCAGGGAAAAACTTTTAAAAGTAAAGTCGACTGATAAGGAAATATTGCGAACTCGGGGTTTTTATTAAGACCCCAAACCTTAAAATATATCCAAAAATCAGAACCCCCTGACCATTTTTAGGAAACTCTTCCTTTCATGATTTCGAGGATGTTGTTAAAATATTTTGAGTGTTTTTAATTCTTTTAATGAGTTATATGATAACTATATAGCTAAAATAGAATTTTTTTTTAAATATTTTGCCGTAAAACATAATTTTCACTCCTTCATAAAAATTTTCAATCTTTTTCAACAAAAGATTTTTTAAACGCGAAAGCAGTACATTGGACGAATATTTTTCATTTGAATGCATTTTTTTTAATAATGTATCATTTTCTTTTAAAACATTACAAAATTTTTGACAGTACAGTCTATCTCAAAGAAGTACTGTACTGCTTTTAAAGCAGTACGTTTGGTCACGTTAACTTCAGACGACGAATTCGATAAGAAGCTCAGGGTTCTGAGAGGACGTTTTTTAGTATGTTAAAGGACGAACAATTACCTAACGAAATCCGTCGAAAACTCGCAGATAACCGATTTTGGATTTTTTTTCGCAATTTTCTTACACTACTAGTAGGCCAGTCATTGGGGATTTTTACCTGGAAATAAGTCCGGAAGTTTTGAAACTTTGTAGGTTTATAGGTTTGGATGTCCAGAACTAAAATTCACAAAATGCACAATCCGAGATATGCCGCCGGCGCCGCCATCTTGTCAAGATGGCGCCCAAAAATAGTTTTTTTCATTTATCTCCAAAACTGTGCGTTTTTAGATATTTATGTTGAGAGCAAAATTGTTGAGGAAGTAATTTCCTACAAGAAATGTTCTTAGCATATTTTTGCTAAAGTGAGCCGTTTAGGCTCAAGAGCTGATTGAATGACAACATATTCTGTTAATTTCTACGAGTATGAACTGCCCCTAACTATCTCCATATGCGTATAAATTTATCTTTTATAATAAAACGGGCTATTCAATTGGTTTCTCGTTATATTTATAGCTTGCTGACTAACTGGCATATTCCTAGCATAGGTGCAGCTGCCGATGTGCGCACTTGCAATAAAACCCCACCAGACGGGCGCTGGCTACAGCGTTGCCAACTTGGGGGTTTTCCCCCCCAGATTTAGGGTTTTTTTTTTAAGTGGAATGGGGGTTTTTTAGGGGTGTAATATGTTTAGGGGTATTTTTAGGGGTTTTTCAAATAATTTTTAATTTTTACGTGATTACATGGAGACAGTAACTTGCACAAGTTACTAAAAGCCAGTACTGGATACATGATTACACGAAGACAGTACTAAGATCCAGTACTGGCTTTTAGTAACTTGTGCAAGTTACTATCTCCATGTAATCACGTAAAAAATAAAAATTATTTGAAAAACCCCTAAAAATACCCCTAGACATATTACACCCCTAAAAAACCCCTAAATCTGGGGGGGAAAACCCCCCAAGTTGGCAACGCTGTAGCCAGCGCCCGTCTGGTGGGGTTTTATTGCAGGTGCGCACATCGGCAGCTGCACCTATGCTAAGAATGTGCCGGTTAGTCAGCAAGCTATAAATATAACGAGAAACCAATTGAATAGCCCGTTTTATTATAAAAGATAAATTTATACGCATATGGAGATAGTTAGGGGCAGTTTATACTCGTAGAAATTAACAGAATATGTTGTCATTCAATCAGCTCTTGAGCCTAAACGGTTCACTTTAGCAAAAATATGCTAAGAACATTTCTTGTAGGAAATTACTTCCTCAACAATTTTGCTCTCAACATAAATATCTAAAAACGCACAGTTTTGGAGATAAATGAAAAAAACTATTTTTGGGCGCCATCTTGACAAGATGGCGGCGCCGGCGGCATGTCTCGGATTGTGCATTTTGTGAATTTTAGTTCTGGACATCCAAACCTATAAACCTACAAAGTTAGAAGCTTTAGTAGAAGTATTGCACTTTAATTTTATTTCAAACTGAAAATTTATTTTCACTTACGAGATATATTTGTTATAATTCAATATTAATTTTTATTTCATTTTGGTATCATAACCTTGTTTTTTAGCACGGAAATGGGGGCATAATATGGCTTTTATAGCCCGAGGGCCTATAAAGTTGCTAAGCAATGACAACAATATCAAAACAAAGCAGTTAGTCCAGACTCTGTTTTTTTTGCGCGATCGATCTGAAATTTTGCTTATGCCTTCCTACCGACAATTCACAAGGGAGTACCTTGCGAGGGGGGGGAGAATTTTTTGCTCAGTTTTTCGATATCTAGTGCCGTTTTCGAGTTATTGCTAAATCAAAACATTAATTCTCGCCCCTCCAAGTTTCTCGCCATAGGAACCATGGCACACCAAAAATTCATAGCACAAACAAAATGACATGATAGTTTTTCTCAAAATATTTAATTCTTCAATTTTGACAATTCAAGTACCAAGTACCAAAATGAAATAAAACGTTGTATGTACTCGGGAAATTTAAAGCCCTCCGTTAACGCGTCGGGCTTTAAATTGCCCTCGGTGCTATAATCTATTGATTGTGCCCTTGATACATAAATAACTATTATGGAATGAAATAATGTCCAGTATTTTTATTAATTTAGGCACAGCGTCCACAACTCGTATCTGCGCCGAAAGTGTAATACAGGTTCTTATGACAATTAAATTCTATTGTTATAAGGAAAATCTTATAATGTAAACACCCTTTTACCTGTTATAAAATAACAGCCGTATTCATAAAAATTTAAAACAGGTTAATAAACCCTTAATAAGCAAAGTGTCAAAAAACGTTATTCATAAACGTTCAATAGCGCTAAAACACTGTTACAAGACTGTTTTAAGTGACTGGTTTTTATGGTTCATACATACCTCCTATAAGCCACTTTTAAAGTTAACCTAAAAATATTTGTTCAGAATATATAAATTACCGGTATAAAATTATTAAACGAATATGAATGCAATAGCGGCTATTAATGCTATTAATGATATTAACATGATTGGTAATGCGCCTACGCGTCGTAGGAAATTGTAAAAGCCGAGATTCGACCCTTTCACGCTTTGTGATGTTGAATTTAAAAATAAATATAGGTTCAATAAAGAAACTATGTCGAATATAGTGAGGCTTGTTGAAGAAGACCTGACTCTTGATAACAGAGGCTGTGGAACATCGCCCAAACTCCAAGTATTAATTGCAATTCGATGTTGGGGTCGACGGGAAGTAAGTAATATTTTTGTAAAAGTAATACCCATATTGTTGTATGAATGTTGGTTCATAATATTTACTTCTAGGTTCAGGACGATGCTGGTGATCTTCATGGCCTTAGTCAAGCGACTGTGAGTCGCATTTGTGCGAGAGTGGCTCGTGCTCTTGCTCGTCACTCAAAGACCTTTATAAAAATGCCAAGAACTATAGGCGAGGAAGAAAGAGTGATGCTGAACTTTAAAGCAATTCGAAATTTCCCTGGTGTTATTGGGGCAATAGATGGTACCCACATAAAAATTAAGAAATGTGGAGGTGATCTCGCACAATATTATATTAATAGGAAAGGATTCTATTCGTTAAATGTCCAAGTAATATTTTTACTAATAAAGCCATTTGATATATGTGTATAATTTTATACTTTTTAGGCTGTTTGTGATGCTAATCTTCGAATCAGAGATTTGGTTGCAAGATGGAGAGGTAGCACTCACGACTCAAGGATATTTAACGAATCGGTTTTAAAAGAACGGTTCGAATCAGGAGAATTCCGAGGCCGTTTGCTTGGCGATTCGGGATATGAACTTCGACCTTATTTGTTTACTCCTTTATTACGACCACAAAATGAGAGAGAAGAAAGATATAACCAGGCACAGATAGCAACGAGAAACCCCATAGAGAGATGTTTCGGCGTTTTGAAACAAAGATTCCGATGCCTTCTCCATGGACGGCTTTAGCAGTTCTTCACAATATAAGTGTGGATTTAAATGATCCACTTCCAGGTGATTACATTTAAAATAATTCAATAAAAAATTTAAATAGTTTGGTTTATTAATAATTGATTGATCAATGTAGAACCTGCAATAAATAAATTTTGTTTTAGATATGGAAGAGTTTATGGAGGATGCTCAACCAAGACCTTTGGAAAGAAGTGAACATGTTGAAAATGCTCAACCTGAAAGACGGTCCAAACATATTTTAAAGCATTTTATAGAAAATAACTTTTGAAAATATATTATTATAAATTATTATGAAATTAAAAGACATTTGTTACCTTACTTTACGTTAAAATACTCTTTTGCCGGCTAAGCAGTCGGTTTGTAAATATTCAAAAATATATCGGGCGTAGGCTGTCAGCTATACGTGGAAAGCAAAACCAAAGAAACACAAAAATAATTGGAAAACATATAATTAAAATCCAATACTATATTTTTTTACATTGAATGACAACAATAATAACAAAAAGGTACAAAAACAAAGAGAGAAATAAAAAACTTAAACAAATTTACAAAATTGTTACAAAAACAATTCTAAAGGCTTACCCAAAAATTTATCAATTGATAAACACTTTTGTTTACGGATGACCGATTCAAGTTAAAAATTAATACAAAAATAAGACACATAAAAAAATAACTTATTTAAATCACACCACAAGGTGGATAAATAATTGTTTATTATAAATAATAAATTTTGTGAGAGAATGGTATGAGACACTCAGAGTTCTCAACACATAGGAATTGTAATTTTGAAAAATAACAAAATAATTAATAACTTGACCAAAAAATACTTGATTTTACCAAGACTTCAACAAACTTTCCTAAATCGTTGGAATTACATTCCGATGGAATAATTAGTAGCTAGATGGTATGCACTAATTATGAAGTAAAAACCAGGGAATGAAAATAAAAACCCTTAACCCACCCAGGATGAAAATAATTAGGAGCCCAATGGGAAAAAAGAGGGAAGGAAATTGGAGAGGAATATAAGGTAATTGGAATTGTGGAATTATCAGGTTATGGGAAGGATAGACGACTGATATGGCCAATGCGTCCCCGCTTATATCGGTAGCCAATTCAGTTCCAATCGGAATTTGTGGCCCTCCGCCCGTTGTAAGCAATTGTCGGCGTTCGACAACTTTTTCTTTCTTTGTAATCATTTTTGCGATGCCCCATTGAACTTTAACTTGTGCTACTGTACGATTAGTACCCTTACACATTCCATTAAAGCTAAAAGAGAAATGTTTAATTTAAAAAGATACAAAAATTATTTTTTATTAATATTAATCGAAAATTAATATCGACGTTAGGACATTATTGTATTACTTGGCTCTGAAGAAGGCTCGTATTGTAGCCGAAACTAGTCAGTCGTAATAGTAGTTTTATTTGATTGACCCAAAAACCCGCGATTGAAACATTCCGTTAAATATTCACTTGGGGGTCACGAGAGGTCATTGCACTGGTACGGTGATCTAAAAAAACGTATTCCTAGTTAATCCTGTATTATTATTTTATGAAATTAAATACATACGTGTCTCGTCGTATTGCTATCCTCTTCTATATATATGGGAATATCCAATTTGTCGCTTAGAAGTTGTTGCGAGGTGCATCGTGTATAAACATCTTTTAAAAGATCGGTAGCCAATTCAGTTCTAAGTGCTAATGTATGATGGCTACCCTTACACATTCCATTAAAGCTATAAAAGAGTACATAACAAATGTTTAATTTAAAAAGATACAAAAATTATTTGGTTACCTTTTTTCTTATTTACTCTGCTAAATAAATTTAGGTTAATGTACACGAAATAGTTCACTTGCGGTGCCATGCCTTTCATATTTGGTTCATATTACCTATTTCAATCTATTAACGGTGTTGTAGCTAATAAGCTCTTAAAATGCGTTTATGAATAGAACTACATTTAAAATACTGATTAGCCTTAAAATGTGTTTTAAGTAAAACATCTCTGAGAGACAATTTAAGATATTTTTATGAATACGGCTGTAAGTGTACATTAAATTTTGTAAGCCCTTTGCAAAGTAAAATTCGTAAAATAAGAAGTTAGATATTTACAATAATAGTAATTATAATGCAAATTTATAGTGGAGTAGAAGGTCTAAATCAGCCCCATGGAACCTGCGGCCCGCTTGAAACTTTTGTGCGGCCCGCGGCACGGAATCTCATAAATCCGAATGCTTCGCTTATTTCCCGTGATTGCTTCCGTGTTGCATTTATTCGAAATAAATTTGTATGTCAGAACGTGAAGTGTGCGATTCATTTTGCCTGATTGAATTGCTGCTTTTTAATCCAGTGTGTGACGTGTTTATTGTCAGTGGTGGTACAAAATTTAAAGAAAAAGGAAAAATATAGATTTATCGTAATTTTATTTGCTATTTACCCCCTTAACATTATTATTTTTAGAATTACTTTTGGATAGTTATTGTTTTCGATTTTGGATAGGAGGGTATGTGCCCTTATGCTCTTTAGGGAGAGCCGCCACTGCTAAACCTATGCATAACATAAATATCGACTAGTCAATCAGAACGAGAAAATACATGTGCTACTGTCCCATTTGTTGGTACTCATGCACGACATACTGGACTGTCGAACCAGAATTTGTTAATTTAAGGAAATCTCTTGGGGAGGGGGTGAATAGTGCCAGGTGATAGGAACCCTGGGACGACGAAAGCCTGAATTATAATTATAAGCATATATTTATAATAGCCTACATTTATCTGTAACGCAAAATTGAGCCGACGATATAATATTCCCTCAGTGCGGGCTTTAGGCCGCACAACCTAGGCAATCGCGAATCACAGTGTGGCCTTAAAACGGCACTTCTGTCTATTTATTTATTTATGACGCTGCTTTTATTCGTTTATTTTATGGTCACCAAACTCAAAAAGGTTTCATTGTCAACCATGACAATCATGCACTAGTAAAAAAGTAAGAAATAAAAAAATGTGAAAAAAACTATATAAACTGAAGGTAATAATATGAATATTATGTTCTCTTGGTGTGAATTCTGAATTCAAAATGGATTTTTTTTTAAATGTAGATAATACTTAATAAAATATTACATAATACAATTTAGCTCAACAGGCCGTGGAGGTTCAAGCCATTTCTTTAATATTCTACTAATATTCATACTTGTCTATGTACGAGTATATACTAAGACAAGGTCGTGTTATCCGATATTTCGTGGTTTGCTCTTATTAATTCACATAGCATTAATGTCCACAGAAGGGCCGTGCTAAGAAATTTTGTGAAGTCTGCAATTCAAATCCACAATTTTTGCACCGTAACTCTACCAGCGATCACACCAAGCCACTGCTGTGGCTAACTAAATAGTTATAAATATTATATAGTCATTGCCACGAAAGTTGACGTCTCGTCATAAAAGCATAATCGTCTGAACTAAGCTAATACTCCCTAGTCAAATGAAGTGTATTTTAAAATAAGAATATATTGGTTATCTTTTTTTTTAATTTTCTTTCTCTCTTTCGTTTTAGTTTAACAAATTTGAACTTGTCACCTATCAAACCAAATATAGGTTATGCTGAAAGGAAACGTTTTATGTTTTTATTGTCGCTTATCAAATTTATTTATTTATTAAGCAACTAGATGATACCCCGTCCGAGGACGGGCAGCTAGAAGGACGGGCAGCTACCCAAGGTAACTTAAGTTGAATGAAGATTAAGGAAAGCTCTCAGTGCAATCCAAAAGCCATATGACCTTGGCTGCCTGCCCGTCCTTCTAGCTGCCCGTCCTCGGACGGGGTATCATCTAGTTTCGTTATAATGTAATTCTGCTTATATAGTAATTTTGAGTAGGATAATCGGATTAACTGATCCGATGATACGTTGATCCGATGATACGTTGATCCGATGATCCGATGATACGTTGATCCGATGATACGTTGATACGATGATACGTTGATACGATGATAGGTTCATCCGATTGGTTATGAAATTATCCGTTATGCGTTCGGTTCGGTTCGGTTTGCTTCGGGTATTTGCATTGTCGACGGGATTTCGAGGATAGATACGGATATCACGTTCAAATGGAGGTTCGCCGTCATCATTTACGAACACCATTGCAATTTCATTGGACGTTGGAGCATTGTAACGTCTTTGATCAGACTGCCGATCGCGCCGCATCACCATATTGACGACCGGAACTGGTTGTCCTTCTTCGGCTCGTACACGCTCTTGTTGCTCAATTTCTTTCATCAGGCAATATGAAGCTGCGATACGATTGTTGACGCGGAAGAAACGATCGATTTTCTCAATCACTTCAGGTAGACAACCTCTATTCTCAGGCAGATTTACTCGTTCATTGACCGCTTCTGTCGTGTCCATTACATACAGTTGTGCAAACTTTCTTGTTTGTCCTTCAGGTGGATACAGGTTTGTGGTTCTGTGGTACGTCTGTCCATGAATTTTGAAAACGTATGGTCCGTTACCCGGCATTGAAACAATCTCTGCTCCCATTGAAGCGAAAGAAACCGAGGAATTGTAAGAGCGGATGTGCTGACGAAGAAGAAATTCGGGATATAACAATAGATTCCCATGTTGATCGAGCGGTTGCGGTATCTTCACTTTTCCTTTATGACAGCAGTTGTTAAATTGTTTATCAACTGGACGCTCCTTGGCGAAATTCTTGGAGCCGCAGAACTGACAGATGGAATTCATTTCTCCACAATCGTGTCGAGTAACGTGAGATTCATCAAATCTCAATGCTCTTATTTGGAGTTGAATTGCTTGACTTTGGTATCGATTTTCTTTCTGTCGATGTATCGCATGGGACCGAGCGTCAGCAGCTTGCCGCGCTTGAGTTTCTTCTAAAGTTTCACGTTGTTGACGTATCGCATGGGACCGAGCGTCAGCAGCTTGCCGCGCTTGAGTTTCTTCTAAAGTTTCACGTTGTTGACGTATCGCATGGGACCGAGCGTCAGCAGCTTGCCGCGCTTGAGTTTGTTCCAAAGTTTCACGTTGTCGACGTATCGCATGAGACCGAGCGTCAGCTTGTCGCTGTGATCGAAGCTGTTCTTCTGTGTTATTAGCTCTTGTACGTGCTTTTCTCTCACGATTCAATCGCCGTCGCTTTGCAGCAGGATTTTCAAAATTTTCATTATCCATTATGGAAGTTCACATAATGCTTTTTTGGAAATAGCTGTCCTATATAGACCAAATGATACGATGATACGTTGATCCGATGATACGTTGATACGATGATACGTTGATCCGATGATACGTTGATACGATGATACGTTGATACGATGATACGTTGATCCGATGATACGTTGTGCGTTCGGTTCGGTTCGGTTTGCTTCGGGTATTTCCGTGGGACAGACAGAAAGAAAGAAAGAAAGAAAGACTTGGCCTTTTATAATAAGAGATAGTTATGAACAAATTCAAAATAAGACACAGCATAAGTAGGTATACATATGAGCACCTGTGCCGGGCGGAGGTAAATGTGCCACCAAATGTACCTGACCAGAAAAGGGTACCGGTAAATGTGCCACCGACCAAAAGGGTTCTTTAAATAAACACAGGTATTTGTGCCACTAACAGTGAAAAAATTAATTTTTTTTGCCTTCGAATTTTGGGGTGTGCATTCGATAAGGAGGGTAATCCATCGTCAAAACCTACCCTTACGGGGCGCCGTTGCGCTCCGCTCCGCGTTGCACCCCTCCAGGGCGGTTTTGACTCTGGTTACTAGGCTAAACATACGAGAAGGCGCCACATATCAAGAAAACCGGGATAAATAAAAACCGGGAGCTTCGAGACCCTTGAAATAGCATTAAAAAGTATAGTTGCGGTATGGGGCAGTAAACTATTACGTTTCACCCCCAAAAAATCGTGTAAAAACAAAAAATAATCGATGTTACATGTAGGAGATGCATCAGGTAGATGCCGTTTTCTCCGGTGGCATAAATACCTGTGTACTTTTAATATCCTAAATTCGTAGCAGGTAGAATAACATTACTGGTGGCACATTTACCACCGCCCCCTGTGCCGTGCAAAAGCAAAACAATGAATGGCAAAAATTGCGATTTTGAGATTTTTGTACCGTTGCGTTGATAATTTCTTTGTCAATCTGTTCAGAGCTTTACTCAAAACTAACTTTTTGCAATTACATTGTTTTGCCTTTTCACGCAGACCTGAAGAAAAACAAAATTGTGTAACACCCCACGGCGTTAAAGAGTTGAATTAATTGAAATTTTTCGGATTAACTGCCACCACATCGAAAATTTTTGGTTACTTTACCTGAAACCTGAGCTTTACGATGAACACTCAATTTGGGAATACGTAGCGCTGACCATGATCGAATTTCGGAAGTCGTAGGATGATTAATATTAAACAACTTCTTAATTATTTTAACCTCAAAATTATTATTAACCTCAAAATTATTATTAACCTCAAAAATACTAAAAGTGACAGAAATTTTATATAAATTACTACGCGAGTCAAATTTTTTTTCCGGTACTAGTACGACATGCTATGAGTATATCTGTCTTTTACTATCGTCTAACAAACGCAACAGCGTAAGTCGTTACTGGAATCGTATCACAACACGTGCAATATATTTTCGTGCTTTGTCATATCAATACAAAATGACTGGTAATGCTCATAAGCAATACGTCGTTGCTATATTCGGTCAATCTATGACGAGATGTCAACTTTCGTGGCAATGACTTTAATACGGCATAAATATTATAAGATAGATTATTAGTTATTTAGCCAACTCGAAGGTCATTGCGTTGGTTGTGCGGCCTGAAGGCCACACTAGAAGTGGATTTGATTGATTAATTGAGCATGGTTATAGATACCATATATACTACCACTTATATATTTTTAATTTAAATTAATTATTATATATTAATAATCAACTTAGCTCGCGGTTTGTTATAATGAGGGGGGGGGGCGAGAACTACAGAATACATTTTTCATTTACTAGTTCATTATTTTAGTTAAATTAGTTATACTATATTAGTTAAGATGGTCACTTTTATTGAATTAAAACTTTCGCTTATACGAGTATACATAAAATTAACACTCTTTGCTTGGTCGAAACATCTATTTTTTTTTATATATTTTATTTTTATGTAAATCAAGTGTTTCAAAAATTATATTCTGTTAGGGGCTTTTTTCAACACTAATTTGCTTCGTCTTTGCCATTCGAATGGCGACTCTTTTTAATTTATAAATAAAGTTTAATTTTAATTTTCTCTCTCTTTCATCTAGTATTAGTGAATTTTGAAAAAAATACCTGATTTTATTACCATCTTAACAAATTTGAAGTGCAAACCGCATTATTGTACAATATGTATGTAATAAACACCGTGAATTATTTTTCACCAAAACTGTCCGAAAATGGTAATAATGATAAACGAAACTGTAGATTGATTATTATTGTTATTAATAAACTTTTATCAATTTAATTTGATCATCTGTAAACTACACGAGTATATTCGTGTTTCTCGAGGACATTTTGGTTTTGAAAATTTTTTTTTATGTTACAGTTTTTATTTTTATGATTGTATTTTAGGCCCAGTTTTAATAATTCAACTCGAGAAACATAGATCATAGTTTTTTCTACAAGATCCTGATTTGCTAAATGTCATATAATATGGTATAGTTTTTCTTAGAATTGCGAAATTCGAAGGGTCTGTATAGCGTATATTTATACATTTATTCGCACCCTTAAATGATGTAATGGTCGGTTTATACTAAAAAAGTAACGTAACGGAATACAACGTAAGAATATAATGTAAGAGATGCACTTATGCACTGCGGACTTTTGTCTTTGTCGTTGTCTGACAACGACAAAGACACAAATATGGAAGTGCATAAGTCCATCTCTTTTATTTCTTAAATGTTAAATTACGTTACGTTACTTTTTTAGTATAAACCGACCATAACTGATATAACTGTTATGTTATTACTGTTCATGAAAGTTCCGGTTAATTTGTGCAGAAAACTCAACACGTCCGCTTTATTATCATCTATAACAATAAGTTTATAAAAATCTACAAAATTTCCGGCAAAATATCACTTATAAATTTAAAAAAATGCTTTAAACTAGACCGTTCCCAAACGAAAAATTACTGCGCGGTCGGACTGTATTCTGTGGGTCGGACTGTACACCAATCACTACCTAAATAAAAGTACGTTGATGGTTAACCTAAAAATTAAGCGTTTTGGAACTTGTTGCACTGTTAATTAGTAATAATAACTTTTCATATAATAATTATTATTGTGGTAACTAAAATAAGTCTAATTTATTTTATTTCATACTAATCTATACAAAAATTATTTTAAAACAGATAACATGGGATCGAATGCTGAGCCAACTCTTGCACCAAATAAATGCGCGGAATGTGGTAAGAATTTTTACAATCAATCCAGTTTAAGAAGACGTATAAATAAGTTTCATCCCAATGAATTTCAAATTGCTGTTCGAAACTGCAAAAATGAAGCGAGTTATAAATTTTCTTGCAATGAATGTGGAAAAAAATTCATTCATCGGTATAAACTTAAAATTCACATGCCTGAAGTACACATCTTAAGCACTTCTGCTGATATTCAAGAAACGACTACGGAAAGGAGAACTACTAGGGTCACAAAAAAAATGCTCCATGTGTTCTTTCCATTCTTCGAGAATAAAATATCGGTTGAAACATTTTAAGGAAGGTCATGAAATTTCAATTTGTTGTAAAGAAATAAAGTTTTCTTCTTTGGATGAATGCAATCGGTGGAGGAAGCAAATGGAAAAGGAGATGCATTCAATATTCGTAAAGAAGTTCGTTTCCAAGATTCGTCACATAATTAACTATGTATGTCACCGATCCGGATTTTATATTACAGAAGTTATATTACAGTTTGAGAAATTTGAAAAATAAGGGCAGTGTAAAAATTAATGGTTACTGTCCGGCTAGGACACGATTAGTAAATCAAAGTGAAGGAAAATGTCAAGTCCAGTTTACCGAAAGTCATGTTGCACATTCACTCAAAACAGTAATTAAACCAAATGGTGCTGGTAAGTTAACATAAAATTCAGGTAGCTTTAATTTGTGTATTGTAAATTTTAGGAACTCATTTTCAACATAATGATCCTTTATACTTCCATGAGGGTAGTTGTCTTTGGAAGATGACGAGGAAAAAATAAAACTGTTGTTTCTGAAACATTTGGAAAAAATTGAAACATTTACAGAGCTGGAAGCTATGAAGAAGATTTTAGCTCCACATTTTTCAACTCGAGCAGCTGTGGAATATTTCAAATCTTCTATGTTTTCTAAGAAAAAGCCACGTAATACAAAAATAACAAAATTAATTTTATGATCTTCTCTAAAAAATATGTACTCAATCATTGGGTCGCAGAAAACAATGTATGGAAGGCCATTAATCTAACACAAAAAAAGTTACTAATCTATGCTGATAAAATTTTCTAAAAAACTGCATCAAACCTGGAAAAGAAGACAAAATAATGCAATAATTTTAATGATTCGCCGTGGGGTGCGTTTTAAATTTCATGCTGGCTCCCAAGACTTCAGTGCATCTCAAATTCGCTGTATTTTATTCATTTATTTTAATTAACACGTGCAAAATCTAAAACGAAATAACTTTAGTAGTAGCTATAAATTAAAACTTTTTTTATCGAGTTCTGGTGTGAAGTCGTGTGTGTGCGGGTTTAATTGTGAGCTTCGCGTGTGGATGTGCTACATTATGACAATAAACGTGTTTTTAGTGACTAACAATAAGTGCCAACGAGTGATTCAAAGATGTTTTTGTGAAAACTTTCCCTTTCAAGCAGTGCAACGTGATCAACTTTTAAACTTGTAAGTAGTATTTTAATATTTTAATTATATTTGTTTATTTTTTATTAACCCTAATGTTATAAAACTCTCACGGTTACGTAAATCTTAAATCCAGTAGCATAACTACAAAACTGCGACCCTCTTACATTTTTCTTATTGTGTTTTTTAGGTTTTCATATTTTTTGATCTTCATTGTAGTTTGTAGTATTTGCTATTTATTTAGAAAAATAATTTTAATTCTAGTTTTCTAGTATATAAATTTTATTTTTCCATTTTTAATATTAAATCTGAAATTGATTTAATGAATGATTTAAAGAAAAACAATGTGTTTGAAAATTTGGTTAAATATTTTTAATATGATGTAACGATTTTATAATTTTCTTAAGGGGTCGTATTCCACTAATTTACACACAAATCGAAGCAATTTTCAGAAAGTTTTTTTTTTCGAAACAGGAAATAACATAATTTTATCTGTTATGGTAGAATATTTATTGCATGTTGAATACCTACACAATTTTAAATCTTTGATATAAAAATTGGTGCTGCTACAGGTTCTTTTGAACGTAAGCCTATTAAAAAGTTACTCAATGATGCGAAATCTCAGGTCCTCGAGAGCTTGACCACTAAGCAATTTTGCTGTACAAGTACCAACAATAGTTTTAGAAATTTTCTTGGTAATACATGCGCAAATGTGGTAATTTATGATGTACTATTTTATTAATTCACCTTAAATTTAAAGTATCTTTAGTAATTATTGAGGAAGCTTTTTCGCTATTTTTAGTCCGATTTTAGCAGAATATTTGCACTGTTCTGAAATAAAGCAGAAATCTTATTTGTTTTATAAAAAGAAGTATTGCAATGGTAAACAAACTTCGATTTTGCAATTGATCGCTATTTTCAAAAAACGTAATTTTATAAAATGTTCATCAGATTTATTTTGTCACAACGATTAAGAGCATCTTTAGTGTTTGTAAAAATATTCTATATCCAGCTCACAATCTACATTATTTTATTTACATAATTTATAAAAATATATAAAATTTTATTATCAATAACTTTTTAATGTAAAATGATTTATTGTTATTGAAATGAATGAACTATACTGGATGTAATGGTGCATCTCAAAACGATTGCTCAACAAATCTCGTACCCGAATTATACTACCTTCATTTCAAGTAAACACATCCAGCGGAAGTAGCACGAATTTAGTCACCCGGAATCAGGGGCGGATTAACCAATTCTGCCGCCGTAGGCCGAACAAATTTTGCCGCCCTATTTTTGAGAGGAAATCATTAACAAGTAGTACATTTTGCAATATTTTATTTTTACAATTACAACCTCTCTCGTCTTACAACCTCTTTCGTCTAAATTTTTTTTTAGCAAACATCAATAATATGATCAAAATTTATGCCTTTTAGAATTTCAGATTCGATATTCAACAAAGCCAATGCATTAAGTTTATGTTGACTCGTATTAGTACGCAAATAGTTTTTTGTGCGCTTCAAGGTGGAAAAAGAACGTTCTGCAGAGCAATTAGATGTAGCCATACAGACACACATCCTAAGAGCAATATCAATGTTAGGGTATACCGAATTCAGTTCATTCTCTTTCAGCCACGTCAACAATTTAATCGGTGTTTCTTTCTTCTCTTTATTCTCATTTTCACTATCCTTGCTGCTTTGAGTTGCAATCTCTCTTTGATATTCCGAAATGCAGTGACTTTTGAAGTGAATGCATTCTTTCACGAAATTTTCTTCTAGGTCATCGGGATAACTACTTATCAAATGACGTGCTTTGACCGTAATCTCATCTATATCCAAATTTTGCGATTTCAGCAGAAATCCGAATTTGTCCACCAATGTTTTGTACGATTCACGTCGTTTTTGTAGTTCACCTAACAAGATTCAACTATTACATTATAGAGATACAAAGATACAGATAAAAGTCTAAAAGATACAGGGTTTGGAAGAAAGCCAAAAAATAAAAAAGCTCGAATTTTTCAACATTTTTTTATTTACTTTAATTCATAACTCGAAAGCCGTTGATTTTAGACAATGAAAGGTTTAAATGTAGTTTGTAGATTATTTCACGCTCTTTAGAAAACATTTCTACTGAAAAATTAATAGTTTTGGGGCTATGGCCATGTGAAGGTGGAAATTTAAAATAATGGTTTAAAGAGACCTAACTCTCGAGAGTTTGAATGTAGAAAAAAATTTTTGTTAAATATTTTTCTTAGAAAAGTGACTTCCATCACCATCAAAGTTAATACTAGCTTACAGATTGAATTCTGACGAGAGAAGCTTTTCAGTCGTAGTTGACTCTTGTAACATTCGAAATACGGGGAATTACATAAATTATTATGATTACTATTTGAAACTAATTAAATTGTCAGACAACGACAAAGACAACTATATGGAAGTGCATAAGCCCATCTCTTACATTACCTCACTACATTACGTTACATTCCGTTACATTTGTGCATAAATTGACCATTAGTGTTAGGTGAAGTATTTCGCAATAGAGAAATGGTTTGTCAGAAAACGTTTCTGACCATATGTTCCAGTAATTTATACTCACAAGGGGAAGCAACACATAACATATCGGCAATCAAGTTCCCAATTATTTTGGTGATTCTAAACGCCAATAAAATTATGACAATCTTTGAATTTTTGCCAATGTTCCTTGGTTTTTGAGTTATGAATTTTTGAAAATAGAGTTGCAAATAGAGTTTAACTACATAACTCTTCCCGGTTCTTATAAGTACGTCTCGAAGTTTAATTGTAAAATGTACGGACAGTAATTCGTAAGTCTGGTTTCGATTCACATAATGTACCAAGTTTTCTTTAAACTTCCTAAATTTAAAAATTATGCCATTTTTTACTATTTGAATTAATTATGTTTTAACATTTTATTCTGCATTTTTTAAATTTATTTCAAAACATTTTATTAGTTACGCATTTCCGAAAGTACAATAAGAAAAGATGAATTTAAAAAGAATCTTTTCTTATTCCAAAATTATTATTTTCTTATTGTACTTTTGAAATTGCGTAACTAATAAAATGTTTTAAAATAAATTTAAAAAAAAGCAGAATAAAATGTTGAGACATAATTAATACAAATATTAAAACAGTCTTTAATTTTTAAAATTAGGAAATTAAAAAAAAAATTGGTACGTTACGGGAATTGAAACCAGACTTACGAATTATTGTCCGAAACTTTACAATAAATTAGATCACGGCTTATAAGAACCGGGAACAGTTATGTAGTTAAACTGTATTTCCAACTCTATTTTCAAAAATTCATAACTCAAAAACCAAGGAACATTGGCAAAAATTCAAAGATTGTCATAATTTTATTGGCTTTTAGAATTACCAAAAAAATTGGGAACTTGATTGCCGATATGTTATGCGTTGCGTCCTCATATTAGACAAATAACCTTTACAATCGCTGAAAATTTGACAGAATTATTATACCGGGTGTTCACTTTAAAACTTCCAGCAATTAATATCTCAAAAACGAAAAGTCAGATGAAAAAATGTTTCGAACAAAAGTTGTATGATAGCGAGGGGTAGAGAATATGGCATAATTGCTTTTTTAATTTATTGATCTTTTCAAGGTCATTTGAAGGTCAACTTTGTTTTTTTAAATGGCACCTTATATTTTTTAGCAGATTCATATTTTGCATGAATAAATAAACAACTTTTGTTGGAAATTTTTTTTATCCGACATTAGGCTTTTCGAGTAAGATACGTTGAAACAAAATAAATAATCAACATTGTTAATCAAAATTTAATATTTACAAGTTTTAGAAGGCTATTTATTAGTATTAAACAGTGGAAAAATTTTAATACTAATAAATAGCCTATATTGGACGGGTCAGCAATTGGGCTGACATGTCGTGGTTCTACATCCTGAACATCTTCCATATCCTGAACACCGTCGGTTAGCCTTATTTTCGTCACCATTTCCATTTTCATTTTCTTCGGGCCTATCAGTGACATAAGATGACATAAAATCACTCTCTGAAAAAATTTGGGAATTCAGGGGTGCTATGCCTGTTTTTTTAAATCCGTTGAGAATGTTGACAGGAGTAAATGCTTTAGGGTGGGCAGTACCAACAACACTACAAACATCATAAATGGTCATAGATACGGCAGGATGATTTAGCATCCAGTCAGCAACTCTTTGATTATAATAGCTTTTAAATGGGAAGAAGCAGCTCACGTCCAGCGGCTGTAATTTATGGCTACAGTGGGGCGGCAATGCCAATAAAATAATCCCATTATCTTTACACTTATTCAGCACACGAACATCGTAACGGCTCTCATGGTTGTCAAGAATTAATAGAACTTGGAATTCTTTACTGCATCGCACGTGTTTGATAAAGTGCTCTATATACTTAAAAAAAATTGTCTCCTGTTATCCAACCAGAGGGATAAGTAAGCATGAAAGGCTTAAATATTTTCCTTGGGAATACAAAGATTGGAGGCACAAAAGTTCCGTTAGCGCATATTGCGGTGCACATTGTTATTAATGACCGTGTATTTTTTTTTCGCGATTCGTTGGACGCCGCCCGGCGTAGCGCAAAAAACGGCGAAAAAAATGTAATTAAAATCGTCGGCTCGCTTAGCGGTCGTAAACGATCTACGACCTACGTATTTTTTTGCAGAAATGCAAATCTAAATTCGAGCGGATCCAAATGAGATCAAAAAATTGAAACTTTAATGTGAAAATAAGCGAGACAGGCGCAAAAAACTATTACATTTTTGACCCACCCCTCAAAAGGAAACGGGACAAAATTTCGAAAATTTAGCGCTACCGATTGTCAGGTTTCGCCGCCCCCACCCCTCTCGAAAATTTTAGTTCGATCGGACGAAAAACCCGGAAGGATACATAAATACGAAAAACCACGCGGAGCCGTTTTGCCGAGCGCTCGGAAAAAATTTCGAAAACAAAAAAATTGTTTCGCCTCCTCGACCGTCGCCCGGGGCTGCCTGCAAAATTTCAACTCTCTAAAATGAATTCTAAAATTTTGGGACCACTTTGAACCGCCATTTCACCCCCTCTCTGATGTCCCATCTGAAAACAGACAATTTTCCCGTTCAATCCTGGTAAAATCACACGGCTATGCAAAATTTCAACTCTCAACAACGTCCGTAGATATGCTCTGAAAATGGTAAGTCAGTGAGTGAGTGTCACGGTCAGCTTTATGTTTTTTAGACGCTACCTATTTGGGGAAAAACAAATATTGAATAATAAAAAAAATGAAAGTCCAATGTACACAAACACACATTTGCAAATATAATAAAAGTCAATTAGAGTTACAATATTATTACAAGTTAATTTCATACATTTTGGTAAATTATTGTGGATTGAGTACTTTGCTATCTTTCAAAGCAATATCTTGACACTTATTTAAAACGATAATGAAATAAAAAAAAGAATTGCACCATCACTTCAATTTTTGTTACAGATTTATAGAAATTAGATAGATAATAATATACAAAATCTACTTATCTGGCATTTTAAGCATTTGACATTTAAACTACAATCTGTTCTTTTACTTCTAAATAAATGAATTTTATTTGTTTCTAATCTATTTTCACTCTCTTCAATCGTAATTTTTTTAAAAATTTGTTTAATAAATTAATACTTCGCTAGTTATACAGGGCGTTTACACATAGGTACATCTGTTAAAGGATTTTTACATGCAAACATATTTTATAACATTGCAGGTTTTGTAATGAAAAACTGAAGCTTGATTTTTTAGGTCGAGTTGATAATATGTATCTTTGAAATTATTTGAGTTAATTAAATTTTTTGATCAAAATGTGCCCAATTTTCTTACACTATTAATTATTTTCTTTTTAAAATTTTAGTTTTATTATGAACATAATAGACTATTATTAAACGAGGTTGGATAACTAAAGTAACGAAACTAAAACAATTATACCTGGAAGTCGTGAAGTACTTGGCTTATTTTCAATATGTGGTTCTGTCGTATCCTCAATTCTTTTAATTGAAGAGGAGGGTAATGCTGATGCACTACTCTCTTCTTCAATCATATTACTGTTAACCTCAACATCACTTTCTACATCTTCTTCAGCGTCGTTATCCCCTGTTACGGCGATGCCGTGTATTTTAGGCTAGCGTAACTTTTCCACTTCAATAATTATAAATAAAAATCGGAAATCCCAAAGTTTCATAAAAATAATCTAAATTTTTAATGAAAATAATTTCGATTCAACGGGTTCCGATTGTAAAGGATAATATTTGAATATTATGCCAATCGACATTCTTTATTAAAAGATAACTACAAATTATTACATTGAAGAACAAATGTACAAAGATATACAGCGCACCTGTGCTGAAATGAAATACGCAGTCCGCTTACCGCGAGAAACTTATTATCAACAAAATTTTATTTTCGAGGTGATAAAATTCTCATATGACTAGGTTCTATTGAAACTGAGTTAATTTGTAGAGAGTTAATTTGTAATAATGTCGTATTCAAACGAGTACCGCGCTAAGAAACAAAGGAACTGTTTAATATGCATTTTTGTAAATAAAACTCATATAGAGATAACAAATTAATTCCTACCCAAATGATCTCATCAAGGGAAAGAAATTTGAAAGGAGGGATGAGAAAATGAGACAGTCTCTCGAAACCAACCAGCCGAATCCCGTCTACCTAAAAAACTTACCTAGTATCTACAAAAATTTAATATTTTTTTAACTTTCCGATTTGGAATAAAACCTAATTAAATAATTTCTTACGGTCGTAACGAGAAATTATTGCCTAATAACTACAAAAATTAGTGACAACAAAAACGTGGAAATCCGATTAATTAAATTTCGAACAATTTAACAAAGTGTCGAGACAACTAACGGAAATTCTACTTAAATTATCACCAAACAGTACCAATATTAAAACGGTGAAACAGCAAATATATTAAAATTTGTTAAGCCTATAACAGATAGATTAAGTTATTTTATGTAATAGACGAAATTAGCTCCGTGGCTTTGCTCAGTTGGACAGGTAAACTTCCGTACTTCGTACTCTTATCTCGGGTGTGGTATTTCTTTTTTAGAAATTTGCGTATGTTTTTAAATTCGTAAGAAAAAAATCAATTTGTCGAATATACATATATTATTTTAATAAATATCGCAGTCAAATATACATTAGTTCACATAAATACACAAAATAAAGACACTTAATTGTCTAAGAAATTAATTGTTAAGGTTGTTAGTGTTTAAATTAGGAAATTCTAATAAGTTTATGCGAATGTGGATTTTTAATAGTTAATAGTCAAAATTCAATGAAGCAAGACACATTATTCGCATTAACTTACGCAATAATTTCCATACAACTCAATATTTGAGTTAAAATATCATATAAGGAAGAAAATTTACATATTTGTTATAAAAATTCAAGAATAGATACAGTTATTATGGTTGGACCAAATTTCTACCTTGAAATGCGACGTAATCCACAAATTAGTTTATTGGAGTACTTTAAAGATGTGATTGTTCCAAGATTTGCTTCGCCGTTAGAAAGAATTCAACGCTATGTTGAACGTCTTGTTGATTGTAGTAACACGTCGCCGATTAACTTGTTTTATTAAATTAAAACTTCACATCGTGTTTTTAATCGCGTGTTGCACAAAATTTAGGATTCACTCACGTTGTTTCTATTTGGTATTCGTTGGAAATAGAATTCTTAAATGTTTATAAATTATTTTTTATATAATTTTAATTCGACGGAATGTTTATTTTATTCTGGGCATTTGACTACTTTTCTCGCTTAGCTCGAACTATGATCAGATTGATCATTGATGGCAATTTTGATTCGATTCACTTTCGTAGTACTTTTTAAGTTAAATTGTACTCGATCGTTACACCGAATTAAATGTATTTGTTGATTCACCGATTTAATATTAATATTATTTGATGATTATTTTGGTAGAATCTCCGTTACTTGTGTCGACATTTTTTTTTTATTTAAAATTGTTCGGAATTTAATTACACGGATGTCTACGTTTTTGTTGTCACTAATTTAGGTGGTTGATAGATGATCATTTCTCGATACGACCGTAATAAATTATTTGATGATGGTATTATTCCGGATCGGAAGGTAAAAAAAAATATTACACTTTGGTAGATAATAGATAAGTTTTTAGGTAGAAGTTATTTTGCTGGTTGATTTTGAGAGACTGTCCCATTTTCTCATCCCTCCTTTCAAATTTCTTTCCCTTGATGAGATCATTTGGGTAGGAATTAATTTGTTATCTCTATATGAGTTTTATTTACAAAAATGCATATTAAACAGTTCCTTTGTTTCTTAGCGCGGTACTCGTTTGAATACGACATTATTACAAATTAACTCTACAAATTAACTCAGTTTCAATAGAACCTAGTCATATGAGGATTTTATCACCTCGAAAATATAATTTTGTTGATAATAAGTTTCTCGCGGTAAGCGGACTGCGTATTTCATTTCAGCACAGGTGCGCTGTATATCTTTGTACATTTGTTCTTCAATGTAATAATTTGTAGTTATCTTTTAATAAAGAATGTCGATTGGCATAATATTCAAATATTATCCTTTACAATCGGAACCCGTTGAATCGAAATTATTTTCATTAAAAATTTAGATTATTTTTATGAAACTTTGGGATTTCCGATTTTTATTTATAATTATTGAAGTGGAAAAGTTACGCTAGCCTAAAATACACGGCATCGCCGTAACACCCCCTGGGCTATGGACAACAATTGCGACATTTTGGTAATATCTTGTGCTATAATTGGTTGTCTGTAGATAATAATTTTTGTGAATCTTGTCAGCATGTCCCAAAAATTTTTGTAAGTTTGATATTTGTGCTTCTTGTAAATTTAGTAAAACGGATTTGGTCGCAATATGTTTTCGAAGCTGCGTTGCCCTTAAAGATTCCGGCAGATTTGCCCCACATCACTGAGCATAATTTTTAATTAGCCAGTAAGTCCTCAAATATTTATGTTGGGAATTGTTATTAACACAAACTCCAAAAAGGTATCTATTATTAGCATCAACACCTGCTTGCTCCCTGGTTGTTAATAGATAATCTATATGAAGCTTCATTTCGGTGTTTAAAAGAACAGGTACACCCCTGGCTAGTTTACCACGAATAGTGAATCGCACAAACATGCTCGCAACACGTCTACTTCGGTTAACGAATTGTAAAGTTCTTTATTAGTATTTGCGTTTACAGATTCATAATTTTTATAATCGTCTATTAGAGCACGCTCTAATTCCCCGGGACGTCTTCTGTTAAAAACCAACACTGACACTAAAGTATATTTTATTAATTTTACGCACTCATTTTTATTGAATTTTTGTAATAAATTGTTGTAACATATATTGCGTTGACTTATCAAATACGAATTTAGTTTTTTGATGTCGTCGGTAGATGGCAAAATAACTTTTTTTTGACGTTTGAAATGGAGAAGGCTCTCGGTAGCATGGTGTAATAAGGTGTATGGTGTGCTTACGCGCATACCGACAATTTACCGTGACGTCAGCAACGAGAACTCGGGCGACATTAACGTACAGTTTGGCATAGTAAAGCAACATGTTCCGTCGTTTTTCAAATAATTGCAACATTTCGGGCTCTTAGTATAGGTCATAGGTATAGCCTAAACATTTTCGAATAATACCGACAAAAATTACGAGGATTTTTATAATAAATTATAATAATCAAATGCATCTTCTCGTAAATTAAATAGGTATTATACTTTATTTGTTACGCATTTCGGCAACAAACTGTTTCTTACAATAATTGAACAAATTACTGATCTTGAAATTTATTGTTGCAAAAAATAAATACATAAAGGGTGTTTTTTAGAGGTATAGACTTTTGCTATTTCTTTCGAAGTTTTATATTCAACTAAACTGAATCCGAAGGAATTTGCAATAATAGGAAATTTTATTAAAATCTCGGCTATATCAATATCATCCTTTTTTAACAGATCATGCCTAAAGTTATATGTAATTTGCCATTTATTAATTACTTCACTCCATGGCTGGTGATTGTATTTTAACCAAATGATGTCATTTTCAACATCATCATTAGTACTTTGGTTATCTTCATGATCATCTTAAATAAAATTGACGGTTGAACTAAATAATAGAATAATAATTATTAAAGAAAATTGTATTTACCCTTGTTCAATTCGTCATCGCTTTCATTACTTTTTGGAAATATCCCCGATTTTCTCAAAAAGCTCAACTTATTTCGGTATTTATCCACTAATTTCCCTCTGGCTACTCTACACTTATTGTCTCGTGAATTTCGTTTTTTAATTGGAGGAGTGTAGTACACTTGAGGAATTTCGTTGGGAAAAATTTTTACAATTTCTCTCGACAACTCCTCAAAATGTACGTTGATAAGTCTTCTGAAGAAAAAAATTATAATAATATATACATAGATAGGTACCTACTATTTTGTTTAAATATTAATTTACAATATTGTAACGTCTATAACAGATAAATTAATTTATTTTATGCAATAGATGGTATTAGCTCCGGGCTCGCTCAGCTGGACGAGTGAACTTTTAATTTCTTCCTCTTTACTCAGTGGTGGATGCTTATTTTAGAGATTTGCTTATAGGTTTTTAAACTCATGAGAGAAAAATCAATTTGTACGACTATACATATATTAATTAATAAATAATTCAGGTAAAAATACATAGATTTACATAAAATTACAGATATAGGCATTTGATGTATAAAAATCAATAGTTAGAATGGTTAGTAAGTAAACTAGAAAGTCCTGGTAAGCTTATGCGACGGTTAATATTAATATTTAATGGTCAAAATTTAATGAAGCAATTAACGTTATTCGCATGAGCTTACGTAGTATTTTTAATATAACTTGGTGTTTAAGTAAAAAAAATATACAAGTAAGAAAATTTACAAGTTTGTTACAGAAGTTTGAGGAATAATTACAGTTATTTTGGTCAGGCCAAATTTCTACCTTAATTTTCGTTGAATCATGGTGCGATTTGGTGAGATACGCGTAATCCACAGTTGTTTTGATTGATGCGTAGATAGAGTTGTAGTTGTTCCAAAACCTGGCCCAGGGGTAGAAAGAATTTAACGATATGTTGATTGAAAATATGATGGTAATAACGAGGTTGAACCGATCAAACTTGGTTTAAATTTGAACTGCACACCGAATTTTATCAACTTTCGCGTTTCTTTGGCGTATTGTTGTATTTGTTATTGATAACAATTTCGACACGATATGGTTGTGGATTGTTTATCAATGTTTTAATTCGATTCACTTTCGTAGTTAGCGATAATTTACACTATACTCGATCGTTACACCGAATTTTAAGTTTAATTTGTTTGCCGGTTCACCACTTTAATGTTGTTTGGTGATTTTTTAGGTAGAATTTCCGCTAGTTGGCTCGACACTTTTTAAAATTGTTCGAAATTTAATTAGTCAGATTTCTACGTTTTGGTTTTCACTAATTTTTGTATTTACTCGATAATAATTTCTCGCCGCGACCGTAAGAAATTATTTGATGTTATTTTATTGCAAATCGAAGAGTTAAAAAGATATTTTCTTTATGTAGGTACTGGGTTAATTTTTTAGGTAGAAGTTACTTAGTTAATTGCTTTCAAGAGACTGCCTGCATTTTTCATCCCCCCTTTCAATTTTTCTTTCTCTCGATGAGATCATTTGAGTAGGAATGAACTTGTAATCTTCATTTGATTTCTATTTACAAAAATGTTTATTTTGCATTCTCCTTGTTCTACCGCGCGGCGTTTGTTTGAATATCGTTACATTAAAAAGTAACTTGCTACATTATAACTAGATTTCAATGAAACCCAGTGATGTGAAGATTTTATTATTTAAAAAAATATCATTTCCGTTGATAAAAATTACTCTCGCTGTCGGCGGACTACATATTTCGTATCAGCACAGGTGCACCGTAGGGCGGAGGTAATTGTGCCACCAAATGTACCTGACCAGAAAAGGGTACCGGTAAATGTGCCACCGACCAAAAGGGTTCTTTAAATAAACATAGGTATTTGTGCCACTAACAGTTGGGGTACGAATTCAACCATATCAATTTATATACGAGGTTGTCAAAAATATGAATTTTGCTCAAGAGTAAAGTACTTTTATTTGTGACAATATTGAAAAATTGTCATTGAGAAATGTTGTTTAGAATAATTATAAAAACATATTTGAATACAATATGTAGTCACAACTATAAATTAAATAAATTTTAGGTTTTAGACTATACAGAACTTTTTATGAAGAATATTTTTTTATTGTAAAAAGTGAAAAAGTTTCGATTTTTGTTGCCAACTTATCTGGAAAACTGAAATAAAGGAAAATGCTTTATTGATATTTTATCATTTATTTTAAGTTAACTAAACTTGTTAAAAACGTTACAGAATTTTCATTATCATAAAGTTAGTCTTGAGAACAGGAACAAATACAAAAGAATGATGTATCTTTATGCTGTTACCATAGTCATATTTAAAACAATCACATAAATTAATAGCCTCTTATTTTATTTAGGTAAGCTCAAATAGGAAACACATTTAACAAAGTCAATTTTTGATATAGCATTTTCTTTAACTTTCTCACATAATTCTGTCACTGTCTTTAATTTACTTCTAACAGAGGCATCCTTAATTTTTGCAGGCGTTTGTAGACTTTGAATTTTGACATAAGTATCAGTTTGAAATTCTCTTAATTTTTCCACAAATATGTATATTGATGGGCGAGTAGTATAGAATGATTCATTAAATTTGGAGTGAAATGACTCGCACGCATTTGTTGTTCTTCTTACTGAAGGATTACACTGGGCCCATAAATGTGGTGGAAAATCTGAGCCTTCTTCAATATATGAATTGACAAGGTAATCAGAATACTTCACTAGTTGTTCATTTTCTGGTCGTATTGGACATAGGTCGAATACAAAACAGTCTCCAACATCGTCTGGGTTCAAATAGGTTAGTCCAAAAGTGTATTTCAACCATTTTCCTACGTCTGAGTCCTTGTCCTTATAATGGTCTGTTAGTCCCAAACTTTTAATTTTTCTGTACCATGCTTGGTGAAGATGAAATCTGCACCCATTAATTGTTGATTCGGGCCAAACACTTTGTAGTGCATTGTGTATGGCCTTCTCAAAATCTACAAACACTTCATTTGGATAAAAGTTTAAATTAAAATCATTTAAAATTTTAGACTTCAAGAGACTAAATAATTTTTCATAAGTTTGTGTTTGTTTATTTTTGTTTACTTTTAACACAAAAAATACAAATATTTTTATTATGGTATATCATCAGAATTATTGGGATGGTGGTGAAATCATCGAAAAAACATGTGGATGCTGTACACCCCAATGCTTCTTAATAATAATAATAATAATTATTATTTAATAAAAATAATAAATAAATAAACTTGCTTATAAAGTCGCACAGCAAGTGGCGTATCATCATCGCTGTCAATTCTTGGGAACTCAGGTCTATCATTATAGTTACCTGACGTGTCTGCTTCTGTTTCGTTATATGAAGGTGGCGTATTCTCAATATCATTATTGTCACTGAGTATCACCTTCCTCGTCGTCCTCTGATTCCGGATCGGAGGGTATTTCTGCCATCATTTCATGTAATTTTAACACTTTACTCTGCCCCTCTTCGTATAATGGCATTTTCTGTAAGATCTTTTTATTATAGAATACTTAGAAGTGTGAATTATTAAATGCCTATTTAACGTTGTTTTATGTGCAAATTTCCGGTGACACATTTTACAAGAAAACAATTTCTCCCTAGTACTGTGTGTTTTTAAATGCATCTCCAAAGTCGATTTCTGTGTACATCTATAGTCACATTTTTCACAAAAATAAATCAAGATTTGTTAATAGTAAATAATAATATTATTAAGCATAATAAATAATAAATCCAATTTATTTACAGTAAATAAAGGTTTGTATATAATATTTCTACGTTTATTCAATATAAATAATGAATATTGTAGTTAAACGTGAACGGTACAATAATAATTAATAACCTTATTTTATTTTAATTTGTCTTTATTGGTCACAAATAAAGGCACAAAATTAAATTATTAAATAATTAATATACTACTCATTAATTTAAAAAAAATTATATTTATTGTTATTTGTTCGTGGAGGAAGGGAAAGGGTATTATATGTAGATAAGCAAAATATAAAAATACTTTTTTTGACAAAAATTTATTAAAGCTATGATAGTAAACAAAATAATAATGAAACAGAATAATCGATAAAAATAATAAAAATAATCTATATATATAATATAATAGATAATAAAAAAAATAGCAGTAACATTTAGCATTAGGTACTACATTATTATTTACATATTACATTCCTTAATCATTAAATAATATAAATCAAATATATTCTTATATACATAATATCTATCATTATAGCATAACGAAAAGTAAAATTTATTAAGAAAAATGTCTTAAAAAAAAACTTAGAATTCTTGATTCATACAGGAAATGTATTTATTTCCGTTGCCACTTGTATGGATATGTGTCAGAAAAGGCCAATAAATATCGTTTAAATCAATAACATATGTTTCAGGTAAAATACTTTCTACACGGTATGCTTCATAATGTTTATCAATTCCATAACAAACGATCATTTTATAAATTAGGTGAATTTTTTGTTCTTCATTGTGCATTATATTTTCTATTAATTCAAAAATTGGTTCGCCGTATAAATCACGATCAATTTGAAAAACCAGACCTTTTTTTATATGTAATTCCAATTAGTTTAAACCAATTTACAATAAAGTAAATACCTTCATTTGATGGTATACTTGCAAAACATAGAACCTCTTTCCTACTTAAAGAATATATCTGATGCGTAGGGGAAAGTCGGGGAATGCCGACCATCTAAGCGAAAATGTGCTTTACTTCTTCGCAAGTGCTGTTTCATTTAATTTTAACACTTTACTCTGCCCCTCTTCGTATAATGGCATTTTCTGTAAGATCTTTTTATTATAGAATACTTAGAAGAATAAAATAATCCCCATAAAAAAACATTTTCTAGTCGTGAAGCGTATTTTTGTTCTACAGCTGCAAAATAAATATATTGCGCCTAACTTGTGAACTCCAGCTTGGGTACCTAGAGGATTTCCCGTCTGAAAATCATAGTAATACATGAACAATACCCGTATGCCCTGTTTTGTGAGTATGCCCATACTCTAAGGCATAACGATGTAAAAAATATCCATCTGACCATGTCGCTAAGTAAGATGAACCAAATTCAATAATTAATTCGCCTACTTTTTCCAATCTTCCATCCAGAACTGCAGAAATTAAACTGTGCTTTAATGGATTCTCGTAGGTTGCCATAACTAGTTTATAGGTAAGCTCCAGACCAGTGATTAAAATAAAAAATTTGCGCTCCAGTTGTAGATTCTTCTGTTCAGGTGAATGACCATCACTTAAGGTAATCGATTCGATAACTTTAAATTTTTCTTTTTATCCACAAAAAATAATTTTCCTATGTACACGCTGTTGATTTCTGTGGTCACGCGCACCTTTTTATTCAAAAAAGAGATCACGTTTGAATATTGGTTGATTTCCTGAAAGTACATAATATTATCTATAGATACAATTATATAATATGATCAAAAAAAATTACCATTAGTCCAGATATTTTTTCTACTAATTAGTTCTGGTAAAAGCACACATCTAACGGCTGTAGCCGATGGGAGGTGTGGGGCGGGAGGGTAACAATCGAAATTCCATTGGTCTTAGCAAAATTGAACACCTTCAAAGTGCAGTGGCTACCGTGATTGTCCATTATCAGCAAGACTCTGTCGTTAGTGGAGCATTTTGTGTGCTTAGAGAAGTGAACTAACCAATCATAAAACAGGTCCTCGTTGACCCAGCCGTTCTTAGACGTTTTGTAAATTGCATTGACTGGTCCATTCTTCGTCAGTTCATATTTCATACGAGCTCTTCCAAATATGAACATGGATGGCACATAATCCCCTGCCGCACTCATCGCACAAATAACCGTTACCAGCTTACCTCTTTCACCACTGGTAAGCGCCCCAACTTGCTTTTGGCCTTTGGCAGCCAATACTCGTCCAGGAACATGTACATGAGTGATGCCTTTTTCGTCAACGTTGTATATTCTGTTTGGCGAAAAGTTGAATTTCTCATATTCTTTTGTAATATTAGAAAAAAACAGCAACCTCTATTGCATTGAAACCTGTTATTCTATTCAGCGATGTTGGCTCTGGTTTTCATTAAGAAAACCAGAGGTAAAGCTGTCGCGATGGCGATTAGTACATTATCAGGTTCTTTTGGCTGACTCAAATGGCTTACTAGGCCAGCAATTTGCGATAAAGCAAACGAGCGAGCACCCGATGCGTGTACTGGGGCTGTTTTGGTGAATACCGGAACAACCGGTTGGTTATCGGAGGAAGTAAAACTACCTAGTGCGTCTAACGCAACTACAATTGGAAATGGTAGTTTCTGAGCTAAGGTTTTAATCTTTCTCAAATTCATCTCTGTATAGATGAATTGCGAAGTAAGCTCTTCAGCTGGGCGGGATTTGGCATTAAGTTGTGCATAACACACCTTCGCCTCAAAGGTAGCTAAGATAACTTTGAAGAAAATCCTCTTGTTATCTGGAATATGACTCAAGAGACCGAATGGTCTGGTCCCTATAGCTATCATCCGCTTCCAGGTTTCCTCAATAACAACCACTAACCCACGAAGGGATACCGGTATTATTTCGGGCACTACGCTAACTCTTAAGTGAACCTCTCTGATATTAGTGGGGTCACGTACATTCAACCTCAGTTTGAGGGAATTCGTAAGAGTGTCTTGAAAAGAACCGTTCTTTTTCTTTCGAAGTATTTTTTGTATAAAAAATACACACCCAACTAGAAATTCATTTATTGACTTTTAACACAAAAAATACAAATATTTTTATTATGGTATATCATCAGAATTATTGGGATGGTGGTGAAATCATCGAAAAAACATGTGGATGCTGTACACCCCAATGCTTCTTAATAATAATAATAATAATTATTATTTAATAAAAATAATAAATAAATAAACTTGCTTATAAAGTCGCACAGCAAGTGGCGTATCATCATCGCTGTCAATTCTTGGGAACTCAGGTCTATCATTATAGTTACCTGACGTGTCTGCTTCTGTTTCGTTATATGAAGGTGGCGTATTCTCAATATCATTATTGTCACTGAGTATCACCTTCCTCGTCGTCCTCTGATTCCGGATCGGAGGGTATTTCTGCCATCATTTCATGTAATTTTAACACTTTACTCTGCCCCTCTTCGTATAATGGCATTTTCTGTAAGATCTTTTTATTATAGAATACTTAGAAGTGTGAATTATTAAATGCCTATTTAACGTTGTTTTATGTGCAAATTTCCGGTGACACATTTTACAAGAAAACAATTTCTCCCTAGTACTGTGTGTTTTTAAATGCATCTCCAAAGTCGATTTCTGTGTACATCTATAGTCACATTTTTCACAAAAATAAATCAAGATTTGTTAATAGTAAATAATAATATTATTAAGCATAATAAATAATAAATCCAATTTATTTACAGTAAATAAAGGTTTGTATATAATATTTCTACGTTTATTCAATATAAATAATGAATATTGTAGTTAAACGTGAACGGTACAATAATAATTAATAACCTTATTTTATTTTAATTTGTCTTTATTGGTCACAAATAAAGGCACAAAATTAAATTATTAAATAATTAATATACTACTCATTAATTTAAAAAAAATTATATTTATTGTTATTTGTTCGTGGAGGAAGGGAAAGGGTATTATATGTAGATAAGCAAAATATAAAAATACTTTTTTTGACAAAAATTTATTAAAGCTATGATAGTAAACAAAATAATAATGAAACAGAATAATCGATAAAAATAATAAAAATAATCTATATATATAATATAATAGATAATAAAAAAAATAGCAGTAACATTTAGCATTAGGTACTACATTATTATTTACATATTACATTCCTTAGAGCTGTTTTACATTACACTAAATTTTTCAGGACTGAAATTTTTAGTCCTAAAAATGCAATGCGCGCGCCGAATTAGGACGCTGACAGCAAGAATTTAGAACATGTTCTAATTTATTGTTGTTAGCATCCTGATTCGGCGCGCGCATGATGTAAAATTAAAAATGATGTAGAATTCAAAATTCAAAATTCTTGGTAATGGCAAAAGGTTGGTAATGCATCTTTTCATATACCTACTATATAAGTAGGTATTGTTAACAGTTGTTTTATTATCTCAACCCTCACACCCGAGATTTTATTTTATAAGAGTACAAGCTTCTTATAATTTTACAAAAAAAATAACAAACGCGAACAAATCATTGGAAGTTTAGTCCATAATCGCTTTTTTTTTAAAGTTTGATTTTTTGTTTTTGCAAGTAACGTTGTAATAATTATGCAGCACATAATTTTTTTCTTTTGCTAATTTGCATTTTTATTTAATTATTTTAAATCACTTTTAAACACTTACAAACCAATCGACATTATTTGACAATTTACCTAATGCGCGCGGCGCATATTCAGTCGCTGAAAAAGTTAAAATTGTCAGGTTGTAGTTGCAAACAGGAAAGTATTACAACAAGTTTTCTATCATCCTAATTCGGCGCGCGCATTGCATTTTTAGGACTAAAAATTTCAGTCCTGAAAAATTTAGTGTAATGTAAAACAGCTCTTAATCATTAAATAATATAAATCAAATATATTCTTATATACATAATATCTATCATTATAGCATAACGAAAAGTAAAATTTATTAAGAAAAATGTCTTAAAAAAAAACTTAGAATTCTTGATTCATACAGGAAATGTATTTATTTCCGTTGCCACTTGTATGGATATGTGTCAGAAAAGGCCAATAAATATCGTTTAAATCAATAACATATGTTTCAGGTAAAATACTTTCTACACGGTATGCTTCATAATGTTTATCAATTCCATAACAAACGATCATTTTATAAATTAGGTGAATTTTTTGTTCTTCATTGTGCATTATATTTTCTATTAATTCAAAAATTGGTTCGCCGTATAAATCACGATCAATTTGAAAAACCAGACCTTTTTTTATATGTAATTCCAATTAGTTTAAACCAATTTACAATAAAGTAAATACCTTCATTTGATGGTATACTTGCAAAACATAGAACCTCTTTCCTACTTAAAGAATATATCTGATGCGTAGGGGAAAGTCGGGGAATGCCGACCATCTAAGCGAAAATGTGCTTTACTTCTTCGCAAGTGCTGTTTCATTTAATTTTAACACTTTACTCTGCCCCTCTTCGTATAATGGCATTTTCTGTAAGATCTTTTTATTATAGAATACTTAGAAGAATAAAATAATCCCCATAAAAAAACATTTTCTAGTCGTGAAGCGTATTTTTGTTCTACAGCTGCAAAATAAATATATTGCGCCTAACTTGTGAACTCCAGCTTGGGTACCTAGAGGATTTCCCGTCTGAAAATCATAGTAATACATGAACAATATCCGTATGCCCTGTTTTGTGAGTATGCCCATACTCTAAGGCATAACGATGTAAAAAATATCCATCTGACCATGTCGCTAAGTAAGATGAACCAAATTCAATAATTAATTCGCCTACTTTTTCCAATCTTCCATCCAGAACTGCAGAAATTAAACTGTGCTTTAATGGATTCTCGTAGGTTGCCATAACTAGTTTATAGGTAAGCTCCAGACCAGTGATTAAAATAAAAAATTTGCGCTCCAGTTGTAGATTCTTCTGTTCAGGTGAATGACCATCACTTAAGGTAATCGATTCGATAACTTTAAATTTTTCTTTTTATCCACAAAAAATAATTTTCCTATGTACACGCTGTTGATTTCTGTGGTCACGCGCACCTTTTTATTCAAAAAAGAGATCACGTTTGAATATTGGTTGATTTCCTGAAAGTACATAATATTATCTATAGATACAATTATATAATATGATCAAAAAAAATTACCATTAGTCCAGATATTTTTTCTACTAATTAGTTCTGGTAAAAGCACACATCTAACGGCTGTAACCGATGGGAGGTGTGGGGCGGGAGGGTAACAATCGAAATTCCATTGGTCTTAGCAAAATTGAACACCTTCAAAGTGCAGTGGCTACCGTGATTGTCCATTATCAGCAAGACTCTGTCGTTAGTGGAGCATTTTGTGTGCTTAGAGAAGTGAACTAACCAATCATAAAACAGGTCCTCGTTGACCCAGCCGTTCTTAGACGTTTTGTAAATTGCATTGACTGGTCCATTCTTCGTCAGTTCATATTTCATACGAGCTCTTCCAAATATGAACATGGATGGCACATAATCCCCTGCCGCACTCATCGCACAAATAACCGTTACCAGCTTACCTCTTTCACCACTGGTAAGCGCCCCAACTTGCTTTTGGCCTTTGGCAGCCAATACTCGTCCAGGAACATGTACATGAGTGATGCCTTTTTCGTCAACGTTGTATATTCTGTTTGGCGAAAAGTTGAATTTCTCATATTCTTTTGTAATATTAGAAAAAAACAGCAACCTCTATTGCATTGAAACCTGTTATTCTATTCAGCGATGTTGGCTCTGGTTTTCTTAATGAAAACCAGAGGTAAAGCTGTCGCGATGGCGATTAGTACATTATCAGGTTCTTTTGGCTGACTCAAATGGCTTACTAGGCCAGCAATTTGCGATAAAGCAAACGAGCGAGCACCCGATGCGTGTACTGGGGCTGTTTTGGTGAATACCGGAACAACCGGTTGGTTATCGGAGGAAGTAAAACTACCTAGTGCGTCTAACGCAACTACAATTGGAAATGGTAGTTTCTGAGCTAAGGTTTTAATCTTTCTCAAATTCATCTCTGTATAGATGAATTGCAAAGTAAGCTCTTCAGCTGGGCGGGATTTGGCATTAAGTTGTGCATAACACACCTTCGCCTCAAAGGTAGCTAAGATAACTTTGAAGAAAATCCTCTTGTTATCTGGAATATGACACAAGAGACCGAATGGTCTGGTCCCTATAGCTATCATCCGCTTCCAGGTTTCCTCAATAACAACCACTAACCCACGAAGGGATACCGGTATTATTTCGGGCACTACGCTAACTCTTAAGTGAACCTCTCTGATATTAGTGGGGTCACGTACATTCAACCTCAGTTTGAGGGAATTCGTAAGAGTGTCTTGAAAAGAACCGTTCTTTTTCTTTCGAAGTATTTTTTGTATAAAAAATACACACCCAACTAGAAATTCATTTATTGACTTTTAACACAAAAAATACAAATATTTTTATTATGGTATATCATCAGAATTATTGGGATGGTGGTGAAATCATCGAAAAAACATGTGGATGCTGTACACCCCAATGCTTCTTAATAATAATAATAATTATTATTTAATAAAAATAATAAATAAATAAACTTGCTTATAAAGTCGCACAGCAAGTGGCGTATCATCATCGCTGTCAATTCTTGGGAACTCAGGTCTATCATTATAGTTACCTGACGTGTCTGCTTCTGTTTCGTTATATGAAGGTGGCGTATTCTCAATATCATTATTGTCACTGAGTATCACCTTCCTCGTCGTCCTCTGATTCCGGATCGGAGGGTATTTCTGCCATCATTTCATGTAATTTTAACACTTTACTCTGCCCCTCTTCGTATAATGGCATTTTCTGTAAGATCTTTTTATTATAGAATACTTAGAAGTGTGAATTATTAAATGCCTATTTAACGTTGTTTTATGTGCAAATTTCCGGTGACACATTTTACAAGAAAACAATTTCTCCCTAGTACTGTGTGTTTTTAAATGCATCTCCAAAGTCGATTTCTGTGTACATCTATAGTCACATTTTTCACAAAAATAAATCAAGATTTGTTAATAGTAAATAATAATATTATTAAGCATAATAAATAATAAATCCAATTTATTTACAGTAAATAAAGGTTTGTATATAATATTTCTACGTTTATTCAATATAAATAATGAATATTGTAGTTAAACGTGAACGGTACAATAATAATTAATAACCTTATTTTATTTTAATTTGTCTTTATTGGTCACAAATAAAGGCACAAAATTAAATTATTAAATAATTAATATACTACTCATTAATTTAAAAAAAATTATATTTATTGTTATTTGTTCGTGGAGGAAGGGAAAGGGTATTATATGTAGATAAGCAAAATATAAAAATACTTTTTTTGACAAAAATTTATTAAAGCTATGATAGTAAACAAAATAATAATGAAACAGAATAATCGATAAAAATAATAAAAATAATCTATATATATAATATAATAGATAATAAAAAAAATAGCAGTAACATTTAGCATTAGGTACTACATTATTATTTACATATTACATTCCTTAATCATTAAATAATATAAATCAAATATATTCTTATATACATAATATCTATCATTATAGCATAACGAAAAGTAAAATTTATTAAGAAAAATGTCTTAAAAAAAAACTTAGAATTCTTGATTCATACAGGAAATGTATTTATTTCCGTTGCCACTTGTATGGATATGTGTCAGAAAAGGCCAATAAATATCGTTTAAATCAATAACATATGTTTCAGGTAAAATACTTTCTACACGGTATGCTTCATAATGTTTATCAATTCCATAACAAACGATCATTTTATAAATTAGGTGAATTTTTTGTTCTTCATTGTGCATTATATTTTCTATTAATTCAAAAATTGGTTCGCCGTATAAATCACGATCAATTTGAAAAACCAGACCTTTTTTTATATGTAATTCCAATTAGTTTAAACCAATTTACAATAAAGTAAATACCTTCATTTGATGGTATACTTGCAAAACATAGAACCTCTTTCCTACTTAAAGAATATATCTGATGCGTAGGGGAAAGTCGGGGAATGCCGACCATCTAAGCGAAAATGTGCTTTACTTCTTCGCAAGTGCTGTTTCATTTAATTTTAACACTTTACTCTGCCCCTCTTCGTATAATGGCATTTTCTGTAAGATCTTTTTATTATAGAATACTTAGAAGAATAAAATAATCCCCATAAAAAAACATTTTCTAGTCGTGAAGCGTATTTTTGTTCTACAGCTGCAAAATAAATATATTGCGCCTAACTTGTGAACTCCAGCTTGGGTATCTAGAGGATTTCCCGTCTGAAAATCATAGTAATACATGAACAATATCCGTATGCCCTGTTTTGTGAGTATGCCCATACTCTAAGGCATAACGATGTAAAAAATATCCATCTGACCATGTCGCTAAGTAAGATGAACCAAATTCAATAATTAATTCGCCTACTTTTTCCAATCTTCCATCCAGAACTGCAGAAATTAAACTGTGCTTTAATGGATTCTCGTAGGTTGCCATAACTAGTTTATAGGTAAGCTCCAGACCAGTGATTAAAATAAAAAATTTGCGCTCCAGTTGTAGATTCTTCTGTTCAGGTGAATGACCATCACTTAAGGTAATCGATTCGATAACTTTAAATTTTTCTTTTTATCCACAAAAAATAATTTTCCTATGTACACGCTGTTGATTTCTGTGGTCACGCGCACCTTTTTATTCAAAAAAGAGATCACGTTTGAATATTGGTTGATTTCCTGAAAGTACATAATATTATCTATAGATACAATTATATAATATGATCAAAAAAAATTACCATTAGTCCAGATATTTTTTCTACTAATTAGTTCTGGTAAAAGCACACATCTAACGGCTGTAACCGATGGGAGGTGTGGGGCGGGAGGGTAACAATCGAAATTCCATTGGTCTTAGCAAAATTGAACACCTTCAAAGTGCAGTGGCTACCGTGATTGTCCATTATCAGCAAGACTCTGTCGTTAGTGGAGCATTTTGTGTGCTTAGAGAAGTGAACTAACCAATCATAAAACAGGTCCTCGTTGACCCAGCCGTTCTTAGACGTTTTGTAAATTGCATTGACTGGTCCATTCTTCGTCAGTTCATATTTCATACGAGCTCTTCCAAATATGAACATGGATGGCACATAATCCCCTGCCGCACTCATCGCACAAATAACCGTTACCAGCTTACCTCTTTCACCACTGGTAAGCGCCCCAACTTGCTTTTGGCCTTTGGCAGCCAATACTCGTCCAGGAACATGTACATGAGTGATGCCTTTTTCGTCAACGTTGTATATTCTGTTTGGCGAAAAGTTGAATTTCTCATATTCTTTTGTAATATTAGAAAAAAACAGCAACCTCTATTGCATTGAAACCTGTTATTCTATTCAGCGATGTTGGCTCTGGTTTTCTTAATGAAAACCAGAGGTAAAGCTGTCGCGATGGCGATTAGTACATTATCAGGTTCTTTTGGCTGACTCAAATGGCTTACTAGGCCAGCAATTTGCGATAAAGCAAACGAGCGAGCACCCGATGCGTGTACTGGGGCTGTTTTGGTGAATACCGGAACAACCGGTTGGTTATCGGAGGAAGTAAAACTACCTAGTGCGTCTAACGCAACTACAATTGGAAATGGTAGTTTCTGAGCTAAGGTTTTAATCTTTCTCAAATTCATCTCTGTATAGATGAATTGCGAAGTAAGCTCTTCAGCTGGGCGGGATTTGGCATTAAGTTGTGCATAACACACCTTCGCCTCAAAGGTAGCTAAGATAACTTTGAAGAAAATCCTCTTGTTATCTGGAATATGACACAAGAGACCGAATGGTCTGGTCCCTATAGCTATCATCCGCTTCCAGGTTTCCTCAATAACAACCACTAACCCACGAAGGGATACCGGTATTATTTCGGGCACTACGCTAACTCTTAAGTGAACCTCTCTGATATTAGTGGGGTCACGTACATTCAACCTCAGTTTGAGGGAATTCGTAAGAGTGTCTTGAAAAGAACCGTTCTTTTTCTTTCGAAGTATTTTTTGTATAAAAAATACACACCCAACTAGAAATTCATTTATTGACTTTTAACACAAAAAATACAAATATTTTTATTATGGTATATCATCAGAATTATTGGGATGGTGGTGAAATCATCGAAAAAACATGTGGATGCTGTACACCCCAATGCTTCTTAATAATAATAATAATTATTATTTAATAAAAATAATAAATAAATAAACTTGCTTATAAAGTCGCACAGCAAGTGGCGTATCATCATCGCTGTCAATTCTTGGGGACTCAGGTCTATCATTATAGTTACCTGACGTGTCTGCTTCTGTTTCGTTATATGAAGGTGGCGTATTCTCAATATCATTATTGTCACTGAGTATCACCTTCCTCGTCGTCCTCTGATTCCGGATCGGAGGGTATTTCTGCCATCATTTCATGTAATTTTAACAGTTTACTCTGCCCCTCTTCGTATAATGGCATTTTCTGTAAGATCTTTTTATTATAGAATACTTAGAAGAATAAAATAATCCCCATAAAAAAACATTTTCTAGTCGTGAAGCGTATTTTTGTTCTACAGCTGCAAAATAAATATATTGCGCCTAACTTGTGAACTCCAGCTTGGGTACCTAGAGGATTTCCCGTCTGAAAATCATAGTAATACATGAACAATATCCGTATGCCCTGTTTTGTGAGTATGCCCATACTCTAAGGCATAACGATGTAAAAAATATCCATCTGACCATGTCGCTAAGTAAGATGAACCAAATTCAATAATTAATTCGCCTACTTTTTCCAATCTTCCATCCAGAACTGCAGAAATTAAACTGTGCTTTAATGGATTCTCGTAGGTTGCCATAACTAGTATATAGGTAAGCTCCAGACCAGTGATTAAAATAAAAAATTTGCGCTGCAGTTGTAGATTCTTCTGTTCAGGTGAATGACCATCACTTAAGGTAATCGATTCGATAACTTTAAATTTTTCTTTTTATCCACAAAAAATAATTTTCCTATGTACACGCTGTTGATTTCTGTGGTCACGCGCACCTTTTTATTCAAAAAAGAGATCACGTTTGAACATTGGTTGATTTCCTGAAAGTACATAATATTATCTATAGATACAATTATATAATATGATCAAAAAAAATTACCATTAGTCCAGATATTTTTTCTACTAATTAAATTACGCCTTATTTGCAGTGTGCTTTTTTAATGACAGGTTCACCTCAAAACGACGTATAGGTGTATTCAATTGTCAGTGTGTTATTGTTATGCAACCATAAAATCACTTAAGAGGGCGCCCCGTCGTGTTGAAACCGTTTTAAAATTAAGCACAAGTGCATGAGTTCTTGGAATAATTCGTTCAATTTCTTAAAAGCAAACCATATGGAATGGTGCATTAGCTGCTCTGTAAAGAGACATTAACAGTGTTGAGGTTTCTTTGTGTAGGTTTTCTTATGCTGTTCCATTCCAACTTTAATTACACACAAAAGTTGGAAAACTATCAGCTTTGTTTAAAGTTTAAATCCATGTTCCGAGGTTTTTATTTGAGATTGCGAATTAAAATTTTTATATTGTAACCGGAAAGCTATAAAATATTCAATTTGGTGAGTGTATGGAATGTAATTCTTTTTCTCTGTGACCCTTATAAGCTGATCTAAGCTCATGTGAATAATGGATGCTGGTATTTACATCAGGAAAAGCCGGTCTGTTCAAATGTCCATGTATATAAAAAAAATATTATACAGGAGAACTATAACTATGAGAGTGCTACATGCATTTTTATCGGTTCTTTAAAAATTTATTATGTAACTTTTACGGTCTCTAAAAGCAGACAAGATATTTTAATATGTGCGTCATATTCTCATTTTTCGAACATTTAAAATTAAAGGTAACAAGGGGCTTTTATGAGTTTGCTGTTTTATCGGGCGGTGGTAAATGTGCCACCAATAATGTTAGTCTACCTGCTACGAATTTAGGATATTAAAAGTACACAGGTATTTGTGCCACCGGAGAAAACGGCATCTACCTGATGCATCTCCTACATGTAACATCGATTATTTTTTGTTTTTACACGATTTTTTGGGGGTGAAACGTAATAGTTTACTGCCCCATACCGCAACTATACTTTTTAATGCAATTTCGAGGGTCTCTCACATCCCGGTTTCATTTATCCCGGTTTTCTTGATGTGTGGCGCTTCTCGTATGTTTAGCCTAGTAACCAGAGTCAAAACCGCCCTGGAGGGGTGCAACGCGGAGCTTATGTTATTATCCCATTAGAGCAGACCTATCCGGACTTACTTGGTCTTTAGTATCGACTATTTTGTTTAAAAGCTACACTTTACAAGTAAATAGATCCAGTTTTAGGGAGATTTTCAAAATAAGTGATACTTTATATCAAGTGACACTGCATCAAGAACAGATCCTCGTTATAACTAACCTCATTTTTCTCATATCATCTTTTTTGTTGAATTAATTTTTTGTCTTGTCTCATTTTCTTTCTATTCATCAACTCTATCCATTATAACATATTTTTTTCGTATGTTTACTCTTTTATTGATTTTACCATTAGATTGAACTAAAAATGTGTCCTATTGCGATGACAATTATTTGTACTTTGCATTTCTTAACAATTGCATTTTTTCTATAATTTTATATAGCGAGAGACAATGTTGTTATTTCTTTTTACACAGCTACATTATCAAAATTGTGGTAATAATACTATTTGCAAATTCCACTTAAAATTGTTTAATTGAACATTAATAAACTGCAATATCGTTTGCTTCAATAATTGAAAGAAATTTTAATATAAGTGAGTAAACCTAATATAAGTAAAATTACAGTATGACGTTCACATTTCAGGTATTGGTTTATGGATCCAGTCCATATATTCGGGATTGTTTTGCACTAGTCGTACTTGCAATGAACGACGTCGTTCATCAATACCTCTTCAATACGCGTGTTGGGTTTTAAATGTTCCTTTGTAGTTTTTAAATCAGTGCATTTAATTTCGTTCTCTATAATAAACTCATTTCGAAGTTTTTGTATTGTAATACATAACTTTAAGTAAGAGCTATCACAACCCTTTACCATGAGACTATAACTTTTAAGATATGCTCAAGTGCCTAACGAATTTAAAACTCATTTGCGCATGACGTCACGGTTTGACAACAGATGTAAATTGCACTACATATTACCTTTGATATTACTATCATATTATTAGCAAAGAATGATAACAAATTATCGTAAAATATACTTTATTTAATAATTTTTTCAAACTTTCTTTTTCCTCATATTTGACTCTTCTTTAATATTACGATTTAATAATCTAATTTTGAAGTACATTTTACATCTAAAAAATAATTTTTTGGCGTCAAGGCATACATTTACATTTTCTGAATTTTCTATCAAATTTTTTATATAATTACTTCGAATTTCCAAACAATTTCCATTAATTTCATCGAAGATAGCATTTAGCTGCCTATTACAATGTTCAAGAAATTCAGCTCTTGGTTTCATTAAACCGCCTTCAGACACATGATTGGTCCACGAGAATGAACAGTCACTAGAATCTGGAATGAATCCAAGATTTTATTTTTTTCTTAATTTGAAAGCAACAAATCCTGCTAAGTTTTCTAATCCGTCATACAGCATTTCTGTAAGCTGATTTACTAAACACGTTTCATCGGTTATAACGGCGTCATCCATATCTACATTTATTTTTAAAGTACTTAACATTTGCCCAGTAACTGTTTTTACATTGTCTGTATCTTCACAAATATTTTATTTTTTTGTATTATATGTATGTTTTTGAGGGAATAATGGATGCGAAAAAAAAACACTTTGTTTTAAACAAGTTGAAAATAACCGCTCTTTATTCAAAAACACTCTTTCTACAATCATGCATGTACGCTCGCTTCCCTGCTCTGTTAATAATAATGTCATTTCTATATATATAAAGCGCAGACGCGACTCAAAACTAACGTCACGTACGAAGGAGCCAAAGTGTCAAAACACATTAGCACGTTTATTCCAACACTCCCTCCCGTGCTCATATGTTTGAACAAAAATAAAAAAAATTTATAATAATTAATAATAGAACAATAATATTAAGCTTAGCTACTAAGATTATAAAAAAAAATAAACACTCTTTTCTCTCCAAACTCTCTCCTTTCTAGGCTTTATCTACAACAAAAGAAAAATTAGCAAATATACATATTATATCATCTGTTCAAAATTTAAGAATTATTATGAACTGTCATAATTCAAAATTCGATCAGTCAGACGTTTATGAGTATCAAATGACAAAGGTTTAGTAAAAATATCAGCTATTTGGGTTTTTGAGGATATCCAATGTACAGTAACTAAATCTCTCTCAACACATTGTTTGACATAGCCCTCTCTTACTTCAGTCATGTGTCGAAGCTTGTTACCTCCGCTCGTTTTTGCATTTACTTCTGCACCTTTATTGTCACACCATAATTTCATTGGGTAAAAACTCTTATTAGTCATAATTTTAATTGATTGTTCCAAAGCAATGAGCTCTTGACAAGCTTCACTCATTGCAACATATTCAGCTTGACATGTGGATAAAGCAACATACGGTTGCTTATGTGTTTTCCACATAATTGTGTCCCCGTACAATCTAATAACACACCCACACGTAGTCAATGAATTCTTACAGTCAGCAAAACTAGCATCTGAATATGCTGTCAAGTTGTCATACCTTCCAAGATATCTTAAACCTAGATGTTTTGTCCCTTTTAAATATCTAAACACTCTTTTTACCATTTGCCAATCATTTTCAGTAGGATTTGTCTACTAAGAACATTTACCGCAAAAGAAATATCGGGTCTAGTAGCACAGGCTAAATATAACAAACTGCCTACTGCTTCTCGATATGGGACATTTAGTTTTGTTTCAGTTTTATTTAATAATTCCACATCATTTTCTTCCTCTCGCATCTTTCTCTCTCTATTGGCGACTTGTGTAGTGACCATAGGAGTTCTCTGTGGATGAACATTCTGAAAATTAAATCTTTTTAGGATTTTATCAATATAACTCTCTTGATTCAGAATCAATACTTTATTTTTTCTATCACGATTAATTTTTATTCCCAAAAATTCTTGAGGTTCTCCCAAATCCGTCATATCGAATTCGTTTAAAAATTTATTTTTTACCTCACATAATTTTGTATTAATGTTACTACACATCAACATGTCGTCTACATACAATACTAAAAGTAAGAAACAATCTTTTTCTCTCCATACAAACAAACATGGTTCTTTATCGTTGTTTTTCAGTCCTATTTTGTGAGCTACTTAAGTAAATTTTTCATTCCATTTCTTAGCATTTATGGGTAAACCATAAATTGCTTTTTCGAGTTTGCAAACCATGTTTTTCTTTGTAAACTCAGAATAATTTGTTCCATCTGGGATTTCCATATAAACTTCTTTGTCTATTTCACCATTTAAGAAAGCAGTTTTTACATCCATTTGATTTACTTCTAAATTGTGTTTGTTTATAATAGCAAACATACTTCTCACTAAAGGTAACCTCGAGACTGGTGCATACGTTTCTCTTAGATTATAATGATTTCTGTCTTTAAACCCTCTTATTACCAATCTGGCTTTATATTTTTCCTTACCATTTGTATCACTCTTTCGCTTGAATACCCATCTAGAATCAATTATATTAGCTACCTTTCCAAATTTTAAATTCAAAGGTCTTTTTACTAATTTCCAAACATTATTTTTGTTCATAGACGATATTTCCTCTCCAATAGCCTTTTTCCATTGTTCACTTTCTTTAGATTTCATTGCATCATTATAAGTAACAGGATCTCTGTTAATTTGAGCCATCATAACAAAATGAATCTAATCTTTTTCTGTATTACTTGTAAGTTCCGAGAAATTGGTATCATTTATTTTGTTTTCCATAATCTTTACCGATTTCTCTTTTTCATTAGATAACCGAGTTTCGTCCAATGGAGTTTTAACATTCTTTTTCGGTCTACCTCTCCTTTTAGTCAACTCTCCCTCCGTTTTCAATAATACCTCTCCTGTCAAATCTTTTTCATTTTCAAATTCTACAAACCAACTCTCTTTATTAACTATGCAATTATTTGTCGGCCAGTAATTTATGTCATGCTTACCATATACATTTCCATACACTAATTTTTCGTTAAACCTTACGTGTCTACTCTCATAAAATTTTCCATTTTCAGGTTTCAAAAATTGATAACCTGTTGGTGTATAACCAACCAGGATTACTCTACGTCCCTTTGACTCAAATTTTGTACCCTCGTTTCTTTGAACTCTAATGTATGCCAGACATCCAAACCGTTTCAATTTATTCATGTCAAAGCTATGTTTTGGTGCAAACTTTAACATGGGAATAATCATGTTATTCGATTTATGTGGGGTCCTATTGTATGCATAAACTGCTGCTCCTGAAACTAGGTCCAACATATTGCTAGGCAAGCTAGAATCATACATATAAGATCTTACCTTTCTTTGAATTGTTTGGTTAAATCTTTCAGCTACACCGTTGTGTTTGGGTGTATCGGGACAAGCAAACTGTTGCTCGGCTCCCAATTTATTTAAAACCTCTACAGTATATCCACCTGTATATTCTGTACCTTTGTCTTATCTTAAGTAGCAAACTTTAACATCTTGTTCTAACAGATTTTGCGCACTCTTAATAAATGATTCTAGACAATAACCTGTTTCACTCTTTACTCTCATAGGATAAGCCATTGCTATTCTAGAAAAACATCTATAAATACTGATATGTATTTATATCCTTTAGGATGTGCAGCAGGACTTATCGGCCCCATTGTATCAGAATGTATTATTTGCAAAGGATGTGTAGCTCTATTTCTAGTCTTATTAAAAGGTAATTTGTTTATTTTAGAAATTAAGCACACATCACAATTCAAAATTTCATCATCAAATTTTACATTCTTTAAATTCTTATTTTCAGGAAACTCTCTTTGCAAAGCCTTCAAATATTGTATTGAAGCATGACCCATTCTGACATGCCACAAAAATGCTCTTGTATCCTTATTAAGTGTCAGCAACTTAGCAAAAGTAGAACTTTCGGCTGTCGTCAACTCACTTATAGGTACTTCACAAGCATCATGAAAATTTCTGTCACAGATAGTGGTATCAAAATTTGAATATATTGCTGTGTGCTTCGGAGCTTTGTTAGGCTTGCACTCTGAAATATTAAAACCTTGTACGAGTGTACGTAAAAGTACCTCGTCAATAGAAATGTAAGCAAATTATTCTTGACAAATACAAATAAAATAAATTGATGCCTCGGCTTGACTAGTTCGGATAGCACAGACCTACCTTTTCCCACGCTGGGTTCCTTCCTTAGCCAAATCTCAAATCTGAAATGCAATATTGTGGCTTTTGGAATGATCATACACAAATTATGCTCCGTTGTATACAGCAAATCGTTTTTTATTATGAATTTCAAAATGTAAATAATTATAGTTAATAAAATTCTTATCTCTAATAACAAAGATCTTAATTCTATGATAAACCTAAACGTTTTTCCCGCACGTGTGAAGTTAATCGTCAATTTGCACAAAATTTTTATGTTTTTAATAATTTTGAATGGGACGGTACCTTTTATCTGGTGTAATTCTGTTTGTTCGGTTCATATACCATGAAATTATGCAGTGGTATTCGTTCGATGACCTTCAAGGGTGTGTGTGATCTATCTGGATTGAATTTCCTCGTGGTAGTTTATGTTTGTATCGTGACCAAAGTTTTCGTTCATAATAATAGTGAATCTTCTCAATTTTGCACAAATTTTCACTTTTTAAAATACGTAAGTATAATGTTCTTTCAATTACTAACTTTTTATTCACTTTCTTAATCAAATTTTATTATATTTTTAACTTTTTAGCTGGACACACAAATTTTTACCACCATTTATTTTTATCAAGCAATCAACAACCTATTTCAATTGTTTTTTTTTTTACCATAGCTACTCGTATTTTCCAAGGCATTCCTGATTTCGTTCCATTTGGTCGATATAAAAATCAATATATTTGACGTAAAATTTCCAGGTTCGTACTTGGCCCAAAATAATTTGTAAAATTTTTAATAAAATTTTTATGTTTCAGATTTATTTGAAGTATTAACATCTCCTGTGGTCTTCCAGTAAACTTTTGAAGAAAATGTTTTTCGCATTTATGGTTCATTGAATATCGAGGCACTTCGACACGTAAAAATTTTGTTATTTTAAAAAGTTCCCACGTTTCAACACATTTTTATAACTAATACTTTGAACAAATTGTTTTTGATTTCAAATTACATTTTTATATCACTACTTAAATTAATTTACAATTTTAACAAACCTTTATTTTAAAAACAGAATTAAAACGTTGCATTTGAATTTACCTTGTTTTCTCATTCCGTGACCTTTTTCTCCATTAAATTTATGACGTTAAAACAATTCTTTGGTGTCGGATAAAACCCTTTCGTTTGAACAAATAAGTCTCGTGCTACCTTTGTTAATAAATTAAAAACTTTGAATCAAAACGTGATCATTTCTATTGACGTGGTATTGGTACATTGCAATATACTGTTATGTTTTCCCTCCTTTCCGTTCCTAATGAGAGAACGGTTTGGAAAGGCAAACAAGACCACGCAGAAGTAAAACTCCTACTTATATTCGTGGTAACCCTGATGTTGGTATAAGCTAACTCGCTATAGCCTGGAAGCGAGGGTCGTAAGTCCAATGAAAATTCCACTCTGCGTTGTGCTGGAAAATAACGAGGGTACGGTTCGTCGAAAAATAAAACAATGATTAAACAATAACGTTTTAATGAAAATAGAAACGATATCGACAAATACAAACGATTGTGGTAGTGACGTGCAATAAAAATAGTAGGCACGTTAACTGATTGTGACGACGGTACGTCAAAGGTGACACAATACGGGACACCAGAATGGTAGGCCCGTCAATACAAATAATTGACTATGATTGAATGTATCACAATACCACTAGTAAACCCAAACAAGAATATTAAATTTGTCTCACCTGAGCTCAAGATGAGTTTACACAATAATAAAGACAGCAATGATCCTTGTATGGAATGCAGTGGTTGATGTTGACTTGCAATGGCTCCCGATCTAGGATCCTCGGACTGTTGTACACCGACGTAATACTCGATGAGCAGGTTTTGGCAGGCTGATACGAAGATGGACAGGCGGCACTCCGCTGCGCTGATAGTATGGTACACGATGGCGATTCAAGTAAGATAATATGATCGTCCAAAAATGTAACGATCATTCAAGCACTTTATGTTGTGTTTGGTAAACACCAAAGGTAAACAAGCTGGTTGTCCAAAAAAATATAACCAAGCGAATGTTACCAAACAAATTTACAGTTGGCAATACTTGGTACTTCGATAAAGAAATATGGTGGTTCGAGATAACGAATCGAATAATATTCCAAAAAATACTGGAACTGGCTAAAACAAATAGTTACGCACTGATTTCACGAAATCCGCAATGACGGTGAAATTAACTACTGCGTACTACTAATTTTGTTACGAAAATCGACCGATAAAAAATTGATTCACACGCGATCAATAAAAATCGAACTGTCTTGTCGTACTATCAAAGCCAAAGTTAATTTTTGACGGCGCGCGTCTATCTCCTGTACTATCAAGTACGTTGTAAAAATGAAATGAGAGATGGCGCTTGGAGTAACAATTTGAATAATTTATTCAATATAGGTGATTATATTTTATTATTATAAAATAGGCCATTATAGGTGACAAAAATAGATAAATTTTGTTACAATACTTTCAATTTTAGATTTTACATCTATTTCAATGCTTTTATTGTCAGTGCACTCAGCTACCTCATTTTTTTCAGTCTTTCTCTCATTAGATGTGTTTGTCACATTTTCCTCAATTTCTTTTTCATTCACAGTCATTTCTCTTTTTTCTATTAAGCTTTTATCAGTTACATTCTCAATCTCACTCTCATTTAATTTTCGATTTAAATTCATATGCTCTCTAGTTACTGCACTACGTGTCATGTATCTAGGAGTTGCTTCACTCATATCTTCCGCTAAATTAACAAAACTTCTCTTAATCTCTCTTTTATTAATTTTACTATCATATGAATTTTTGTTATTAATTTCGAATTCAACTACCCAATAGGGTTTGTTATAAATTCCAGTTATAAAGGATTTTTGCAAAACTGGATCAAATATATCTATTCGTTCATTGTCTAAATAGATACTCATACCCATTTCCGCAAATTTCCTTAATGACAATAAATTTTCTGCTACTTTTTCAGCATATATTATCTCTTCAATTTGATATCTACTATTGTTCTTTGACAAAATTTCCATCGAACCTACTCCTGAAGTTTGTAAATCCGATGTAGGGTCATTATTGGCGCATTTTATGATTCCGCCTTCCCTTTCATCAAACGTTTTGAATATTAATTTTGAGTTAGTAAGGTGTTCAGTAGCACCCGAATCCGCAATGAATTTAGCAATAGTTTCATTATTACCGGCAAGCTTCTGACTTTCACATTTATTTAAAAAATCTGTTAAATAACACTTACCCTGTCTGACAAATTTTGAGTTAGACCCCTGCTGGCCTTCTTTCGAATTCCCTGATACGGGTTTTATTCTATAATCTTTCATCCTATTGTTAACCCATTTTCTCTTAGATTTATCTCCGTACTTCATTTGTTTGCTGTCATTTTCACTCTCTTTGTATCATAAGTTATTTTTCGTTTACGATTCCAAACTTTATTTCTAAAACCACCCTCACGAGAGAAATTATAATTATTAACATTCCTTTTGAATCTATTTCCCACTCTGTTTGCCGGTACACGGCGATCTGGACACTTTGAAGCTGTATGGTTACCAAATGTGTTACACTTGTAACACTTTGTTTTACCTTCATTAGGACATTCTTTTGATATGTGTCCATAGTCACCACAAGCAAAACACCTCTTCATAGTACCGTCAGCTCTCATCACGGCCTTGGGAGGAGCACACTTAGACTGTGCTGTTTCCACTTGTATAATTAAATCTTTTAGTCTCGCATAACTTAGTCCTTTACCTGTAGAACTTTCAGAAACAAAGTTCACCGATTGCACCTGTGGCACCGTTAGTTCTATAGCCTGGTAAAAGGCATCTCTCTTTTCATTTTCAGTTAAGCGAGTAACAGCAGGTATGCTGTCATGCTCTCTTACAATGTCTTCAAATCTGTTCCAGAAATCAGCCGCTCTTTCTTTTTCTGGTATGTACCTGACATTATACAGATTTGATTTTAACTTTACGGTACTAGAGGTTGATTCAAATCTTTTAATCTCTTTAAGTTTTGCTAGTAAATCTACAGGATCACGAATAGATTGGATTTTGGTATAATAAACAATATCCAGTCTATTTATGATGATGTCTCTCACTTTATGTTTATGACGCTCTTTTAAATATTCTGTCAATTCATCACCAGGTTTTTCACTGGTGTCAATGACATACAACAAGTCATTCAACCTTAGTTCCGATCTCAAATAATCATAAAAATAATCAAACACACTGAGTTGTCAATTTATAATCTCTCTTTATTCCACTTTCTCTATTTACTACTTCAATTTTGTGTGTTTCACCTTTGCGAATTTTATTGAACTCAGAATGAATTAAATTTACAATTTCTGCTGGGGTTACATGTTCAGGTGCAATTTCAGAACTTCCTTCTTCATCAGAGTGTTGCATAGATTCAGGATATGTTATCTGTCTTTTAAATCTCTCCTTTTCCTTTTCAAACTCTCTTTTCTCTCTTTCAAACTTCTCTCGTTCTCTCATTAAATTTATTTTTTCTTCATCCAAATTGTCATTACAGTCTTCATTTTCTATACCAGTTTCTGGTGTCGAATCATTAAATTTTTTACACAGATCACCAAGAAACAATTCATAACTTTTAGCCATAGTAGCTATTTGCATTGCAAATTCTTTCTCTCTTTGCTCGGATTTTCTACTTTCATCTTTATTTATTTGGACTTTTGTTACTCTACATTCCTCTAATAATAGTTTGGCGCTTCGTATAAGTGCCTGGAACTCGTCAGTTTTCTTTATTATGGGTGACTCAACATGATCACGTGCCTGGTTAGGTAAATCTACAAAAATCGACACCAGATTAATGATACCTAATTATTATTTTCCCTCTTTCTTATTATTACTCTCGTTTCACTCTTTATTTCCCTCATTCGCTCGTTTTAGCTTAAGCATTTTTCACTCATTGATTCTTTCTCTTCACTCTTTCTCTCTTTATTCACTCATTAAACTCTCTTTCTCTCTCATTATACTCTCTTTTTCACTCTCATTAAACTCTCTTTCTCTCTTGTCAGGTCACATTTGTCACCGGGGAATTTTATACTAAATTGTTGCTGAACACATGTATCCCTTATACAAGTTAGAGTACATTTATAATATAATAATTTAGGTTTCTCACATTTACCAACGCTTTTCTCACAATGATATAAATCTTGTGTTTCTGTGAGCTCATCATATGATCTAGGCGAACTCAGCAAATCATTTTCTAGTTCCTCTGTTATTTCCCCACCTAATATCTGGATTTCATCCCAATTGACTTGCCACGTTTTCCTAGTTTTATCTATAATTTCTTTCCACAAATCATCATTCGTTCCAAATTTTCCTAGGAAATCCGTTTAATTTAAAGTACGAAGCAGTGATTTATTGGGACATGCTCTTGATGTGTTTGACCGAACACAAGCCATTCACATCAGAACAAGTGCTACCGTTTCTATCTAAACACAAGATAGATTCAGTATCACTTTAGTCACCAGTGTAATACTTTCATGAACACAATGAAAATACAACTCCTGTGACCCAGAATCAGGATTTCGGTGTCTAAAGTCTCTGTTATCGATAAGTCAATATAATTATGATAACATAAATTTAGTTTTGTTAAGGCCTTGTTATTATTATTTAATAACTTCAGAGACTTTATTAGAATATTAATTAAAATATTACTTAATCAAGTTTAAAACACTTGACTTGGTCTGTATACAGAGTAAATTTGACTTGATTTACTTTAGTCTATGTAAATAATACATTGAAATTCACTTATAACAAGCATTAAAATTTCCTTGTATTAGTATGCTTTTATTCTTTTTTATTCTTACTTTTTTTTTTCTTACCGGTTTTATATATCGCTCCTTTACTCATCTCTAACAGAATTACATCATTTTTCTCTTCTTTCAACATCATGCTCTCGTTTTTATGATTTTGGATGATGTTAAATACTTTTATTTTTTCTTTAACAAAATTTTGTGTCTGGTTTTCCCATTCACCTAATCAACATTAAGTTTGAAATATTAAATAAATTTGTGCACTAGTAATATTTCAAAAACATGCAGTTGTACAAAGTTTAACTACATGTCAGTATTTATTTAACAAAAAAAAATTTTTATTTGTTAAGATATGTGGCCACATATTTAATTATAAAAATAATCACAACTTAATATCTTTTTGATTATTTAATTTTAAAATCAAAAACTCTCTTTTGATATAAAATTGTTACACGCCACTGTCCTGACCTTGTAACATTTTTATTTACGGAGTGCATTTTTATTTTTAGCACTCCCACATCAGACGACGCCAAGATGAATCATCTTGGCGTGCATTCCAATCTTACAAAATCTTTATTTCATTTTGATTTCATTATTTTAGTATACTATAGCATTAATGTTACACATTAAATGTGTTAAATAATATTTAAATTATTGTACCATAAATTTTTTACTCACTCGTTATAATATTTCCTTCGGAATCCATCCTCCCTTACACTCTTTATAATGCACTTTTAAAAAAAAAATACACTTGCGCAGCGAAAGGGTGCTAGGCCCATAACCTGAGGGAATAATGGATGCGAAAGAAAAACACTTTGTTTTAAACAAGTTGAAAATAACCGCCCTTATTCAAAAACACTCTTTCTACAATCATGCATGTACGCTCGCTTCCCTGCTCTGTTAATAATAATGTCATTTCTATATATATATAAAGCGCAGACGCGACTGAAAACTAACGTCACGTAGGAAGGAGCCAAAGTGTCAAAACACATTAGCACGTTTATTCCAACAGTTTTCAATTGCAATATTTGGTGTATCACCTGTTCTACAATAATTGAAGACGTAGAAATGATTTCATCATTTCGCCCTAATACATAATTTCTAAGCCGATATTTAAATTGTAAGGCAGTTGGGTGGTCGTAGAGACCGCCAATCGACCTAACAATTGAAAAAAACCTTCAAGTGGATCTTTGTTTAAGTTGTATGTTAATAAATATTTTGCATCGAAATCAGTTTTAAGATCATTAAACAATAATTTTAACGATGTATTACTAATTATAATCCCTTTTTGAAAAGGCAATAATGTTTTGGAACCAATTTTTCTTAAACTAAGCATAGTATTTGGCATTTCATCTAAAATGTTATTTTGGTCATTCAACGACAAGCCATAAGCTTTCATCCGACTACTTGAATCACATGCGGGAACTTTTGAATTATGGACATCAAACCAATCGTTTGTAATTTTCAGTAAATGTGAGCATTCTAAACAATTACTATCATTTTGACTTAAACCTAAAGAATCTAGTCTTTCAACGGCCTTTGATATTCTATGTGAAAATAATTTTGTAGCTAGTTTTACCTTTTGACGTTGAGCACCTTTGACGGTTAAAAAGCTTTCATTTATTTTATGTGAAATGTTCAAGTCTGAATTTTTGTTATGTTCCAAAAGTTGTACAATTGGTTTTGTGGTAATTATTTTGCCATTCCAAAGGAAGCCTGTGTCAATAAAATGATTTCTTAACAGTTTTATCATATGAGGTGCGTCCGCAAAAACATATATTTTTTTTGGTTACTGGGTTTTCAAACCATGTCTTTTTTTCCGAAATATTTAGTGATGTCCAAAGACCTCTATTGCTGCCTCCTAGATCTGAGTTAATAGCATATACTGATAGCCAATATACTCAAGTTTTTTAATAATTTCAAATAGTAATTCTTGAGTTAATTTGCAGTCAATAAAATATTGGTTGCTTCCAGTTAGCAAATATACCTCGAGCCATTACTACTTGAACATATTTTGACGGGCTTAACGTTGTGTCAGTTTTTCTCTCGTAATCAAAACCACTTTGTATCTTCATTTCATCAAACAGGACAACGCAAGCTTTCTCCATTGTGGTTAGTGAATTTGTTTCCATAAGTTTCAGTATTACACTTAAGATGCCTAAAAAAATTAAAATGAACTACTTAAGTACCTACATCAATTTTGTCAAAATATAAAGCCATCTAATAAATTTAAAAATTTCTAGTAAGTACCTGGCCTGGCCGAACATCAATTTTCTCTGCCCACCTTCTTAATGTTGAAACCCCTGGAAGAGGGTAATCTCTTTTTCTTAATAAGCGGTAAGAGCGTGGTCCTCCTGAAAATAAAGATATTGCAGAAGCAATATCTTCCACGCTCCACAATACACGATTATTAGTCGATTTTAATTTTCGAAGTTGACCTTTCGTAAAAATTTTTTCCACTAATTGAATTTCTGTGGTATTCTTTCCAAGCATAATTGTAAGGGCTTCCGATTTATGTTCTGCTTTATATAATTTCTCCTTTAACAGTTCTAATTCTCTATTTTGATTTTCAATAATATTTTGTAATTCAACACATTGTTCACAAACGTTTTGAGAACTAAAATTAACAATTTTAAATTGCCTAGTAAACAAAAATCATTATCATTACCTTTCTATTAAAGCAGGCGGAATATTACTTTCTGAGACAATTTGATCAGCTTCAGACCCATCATCTTCATTTTCCAGTTTCATTAATTCTGAATGCCTGCACAAAAAATTAATTAATTTTAATGATTTCACTTTAAATGTTTACTTACTCATGTATGCTTTGTACCAAGCGCCGTTTTTTCAACCTATCATCGCGTTTGCATGCTGCCAAGTTTTGCTCTTCAGTTTTATCTAATTTAACTAAGTTCACTGAAGGGATAGCGTCAATTTTTAATTTCCATTTATTACGTTGATAATTCAACAACTTTTCACGTAAACAATAATCACTGTCCACAAAATGTTCAGAGCAAATTTTAGCATTCTTAATATTAAACTTATGCTGTTGATAGCAAAGTCGCACCCATTCATCACAAACAGATTTATGTTTTGGAAATGAAAAATATCGACACATATTATTAAAATGTAAGCTTCTTTTATTTGAGTTATTAGAACAACCAATTACCGCACAATAAACCATATTCTTCAAAGTAAAAATAAAATAACACAACCAACACTAACGTTACTATGCGAATAGCACGATAATCACCATAGAACAACTACTGAGTAACTGTAATCGCGTTAAAAGTTGTCAAGCTGTTACGTCATTATCTAATCAGTTCCTTTTGATACCTGCGCTTGTAGTCCACTGCATTTAGGATTTTGATACGGAATAATTCATACAAAACGTTTTAGTGTGTTTTTGGCTTTAATAGGGTGTTCTAAATAGTTTCTCAACAATCTTTGGGGACTTTTGAGAAACTATTTAGAACACCCTATTAAAGCAAAAAACACACTAAAACGTTTTGTATGAATTATTCCGTAGTTTGCTTGATTTTTTGACTAAAAGCAGTGGACTATTGAGCATATCTTAAAAGTTATAGTATCATGCCATGATACTATTTATAAAATAATGCTGTACGTCGTTGAAATAAAATAATGGGACGTATTTTTCACCATTAATTGTAACATAAGATATGAGTCGTCTATTTTCAAAACCCACTATAACCGGATAGAACAACTTTACAGGAAATGGAAAAAACTGCCAAATCTATAGTTTTTAATTATCGTATTTGATTTTTGGTAGTTTCTTAGATTATACTACTATAATAAAACTGAAAAACTAGTTAAAAAAAGAATTTCAGGCTCGAAATATACATAAGTGGGTTTTGTTTGTAAATATAAGTTATAGTGGATTTTGAAACTTTCTATGTTCAAAAAAAGTCAAGCAAAATAATTTGAAAAACTTTTATTTTAAAAAATATTGAAGTGTTTTAGTACATAATACGTATTTCAAAGTTAAATTTAAATAGTTCATTGAATTTTAATTATCTATGAACGTAAATATTACATTAATTTGTTTTCATTTGGTATTTAAATTTGTAGATCATCGTCTTCTGGAATTTCACAATCATGTTCTACTTCGCCCCTTTCCAGAATACTATTTGCATCGTTTTGTTCTCTAATATGAATAAAAAGGGGTAGTTCTTCTTTATAGTTTTGGTCCCAATTTGCACCGTAATGTTTTTTCAATAAACGTTCGGGCAGAATTACCTATTGTTGGTCACCCCAAAATGCGTAAAATTTTTTCGCTCCGATTTGAATTTTTCTTTGAAATTCGGGAAGGTGGGGGTGTGATTAGTAGATATTAGTAATAAATATTCGCAAAAAAATGGAAAATAACCCGTGTATTGCCGAAAAAGTGAAAAAATTAAATTTTTAATTTTGGGGTAAATAAACATAATAAACGTTGGCTTGGCCAGAACTGCGAGCAACAAAAAACCTAGCCTACGCCCCTCCGCGGCTCCGGGCGGTTTTTCATGCTCAGAGCCGCTACGCGGCAGGGCTAAAGAAACGAGAAGGCGCCACCGATCAAGAACACCGGGATTAAGGCAATCGGGATTCGACAGACCCTCAAAATAGCATTAAAAAGTATAGTCGCGGTATGGGGCAGTAAACTATTACGTTTCACCCCCTAAAAATCGCCTAAAAACAAAAAATAATCGATGTTGCATGTAAGACAGTCGAGCTGTATCTGCCGGTCCGCAATCTGCTAAGTCTAAGACTAGTTCAAGGCACACGTACCGTCAACAAAATGCGCGCCGGCCGGGCGAAGTAGTGGCATCGACCGGTTCTACAGCATGCACGATGCTACTTTTCCGTACTTTTCAAATTGATTTTTCTCAAAATGTTGATTATATCTTCGCTTGTGAAAATTATGTCAGTATACTATTTATATAAACCTTCCTCTTTGCGATTGCAAAGTTTCAACTCATTCGGAGTGACCAACATTAGGTAATCCTCACCAAAATACCATTTACTCAGAGGTTTTAAGATTGTATTTGCTTCAGTTTTATAATCTCGAATTGAAATTCCATCTGAAGCTAATTTGTAAACCGTTGCAAATTTTTTTATAATTTCCACATACTGATTTTCAGACACTATTGTGTTATTCTTTCGCAGTTCTTTTTCTATCAACGCGAATACCCTATCTGGCGGTATAAAAGAGTGTCCTACAACCGGGAAAATTATTTCAACACTTTTTACTTGATGGCTATCACGTGAATGTAACCATTTCATGAGCATGCACAACACAATTTTATTTTTGTTTTGACCACCGCATCCATCCGCGATTAGTCGAACGTCAAGTTCGATATTTTGGAGTGTATGAAAAATTGCACTGGCAATTTCGTTACTGCTTTTTGCGCGTTCATTTTCACTCCAACAATAAGAGATTACATTTTCTTTTGTTAATTTAGTTTTTGAATTACCGATCACTATTGTAAAGTTGTAAAAATTGAGTTGACTGCTGAAGTAAGCAGTTGAATCAGGTAATTTAGGCAGAGCCATATTTTTTTGACAATCAAATGATATGGTTAACAAATCGTCTCTTTTTTCTTGAATAATATTATAAAACGCTTCCGCTTTTAGTTTGTGAGCTCTTTGATAGGCAAGAATTTTATTTCTCTCATTTTCATCTTCTTTTTTTTAAACGCTCTAAGAATTCAATGCAGGTTGAGCAGGCATCACTCCTTGGACTCCCAAATCCGATATTGTAGCAGGAATTAAAAATTTTTCGAAAATAACACTCCTTGACAAAAATATTGTTTCTTTCTGGCTCTGTATACAACCGATACAGTTTTTTTATATTAAGTTCTGGGGGTAAATAAACTCTTTCCAAGCTTTTTCCTCTACAGTAATGAGGCTCACTTACAGAAAGAGATTCTATGAACAACTTTACAGACTTCTTTTGTTCTTATGGCTACGATGATCTCCTCCTCGCCCTTCTTCAGCCATTATGTCCATCCATTTTAAAAAATCTTTGTAAAACACCTTGAACTCTGTCTTTTTTCAAATTTAAAATCTCCAAAAATGCACGTCTGCAAACCGGTATAAGTTTTTTCACCTTAGTATTATTTTTATAAAACCCAGAATGAAATTGTTGAATATAACTCATACTTAGACATTTACATTGAAAGGCCCCCTTTGTATGATTGCATCTAGGATGTATTGGCAGTGATTTTGCTGTGTACCTGCAACAAAACCGTAAGTTGATGTGCATTTTTAAAAATAATTAGTACCTTTTCTGGCGAAGTTGATTTGTTTTCCAAGTTTCCGGCTGGCGTTTTCTCTTGCGAGCTTGATTAGATTGCACTTCTTCCACAATTTTATTCATTATGCACTTTTCACGGTTGCAAATCAAAACAAGAATAAGGAATAAAACTGCAATCACGACTGCAATGCCTTCTTTACACCTACACATTCATAATTAGTCATAATGGCGCGTTATATTTCATTTGTCATTGGTTGTTTGATTATAGTGGACTTTGAAAATAAATTGAAAATATTTTAGTGGATTTTGAATCTAATCGCTATTTTCAAAGTGAAATTTGACACTGTTACGGTAGGATTTATTATTCAAATTTTGTGCTAGTCGAACCAGATTGGGAAATAATATTTGAAACCAGTAAAACACTGATTTTGCAAAAAAATCATTATAGTGGGTTTTGAAAATAGACGACTCATATTATGTACGTACTGTCGACAATTAGAAAAGCACACTTACATTCGACTAAATTGGGGGAATGTAAAAATCCGAAAGCAGTTTTTATAAAGTCCAAAACCGGTTTCGCGTAATCTAATAAAATCAAGGATTCGTAGTTTTTACTTGCAGCGGCGTAATTACATTTCCAGTTGCTATAGAAAATATCAATTTCCTTATACACATTGGCGTAGCTAGGGATTTTTCCTAGGGTGGGCCATGGCCCCAGCCATAAATCGGCCGGCCACGGCAAGGTGGTCACTGACTATCAGCGCATGCGCAACTTTGTAGGTATCAAGTTTGGATTTCAGTTATCTTATCCTTTAGGACATCTAGCTAGGTCTAGCTATATTATCGACTTAATTTACATAGTTTTGGTCAGGACACATATAAGGTAAAAAAAGAATAGTATAATAGAATAGGATACCTAACTGAAATCCATATTGAGTACCTAAAGTCTATTTCTTTCATTTCTGCCCAAAATGTAAACAAACCATAGATACCCTTACCTTACATTCAGCAAAATATCTTAACTTTTCACTGTCTGCTGACTAAGTACACTGTTTAAAGAAAAGTGTTAATTTAACATAATTATGTCTTAAAAAGTAGTCCATATAGTCTACTATATTTTTGTGTTATTTTGTCCATATTTTATAATGTAATTTATTATATTTCTAAATGTTGTGTTAAAATTTTTACTATTTGAAGTAGAGATTTTATTACAATTATTACGAAATTCTACCATAATTAATAAAACATTTTATCTAAATGTTAAGTTGTTGTTGACTAAAATTAAGTAAATTTAAAACAATTAAGCAGTTTTTAACTGTAGTAAAAGTACTGTTTCTCTATTTATATTGACGACATTACCTAGTTTCTTGGACAGTCTTTCTACATTTGGATGCTGGATTGACTCCATAGAACTAATTTTTACTCTTTTCGAGCAGGTAATAATTCTTTTCTTTCGTGTCATTTTGTCATGAATAATATTGTTTTCTTTACTTTAGCGAGATAAATTTGTCTAGTTATTTAAGAGGTTTAATTAATTCTATAAGATAGATTTGTCTAAATTCTTGAGTAAAATAATATCTAAATTAAAAATATAAATTTAACTAAGAAAAAGGTAATTTTAAAATAAAAAATGTTCATATTATTTAAAAATATTTTATTATTTATTTAACAAATATCATAGTAAAATAAAAGTAGTAAAAAATCGTAATACAAAAAAAAGAATAAAATACAAACATTTATAGTAAAAATTCATTGAAACAGTAACACTTCTTTAGTTACAATAAGATTAATATTTTTATCATAAGGGTGGTGCAAATCAAATACAATATTGTAAGGTATAGATGTCAAATTTATTAATTCCGTAACACTATTATTTTTTTCAACTACATTAAAAGCATGATAATGTTCTTCAAAACAAATCGTTTTCCAAGGAACACAAATTGCATATGGAATCTTTTGTGCATAAAGCAATTCTCTAATTCTATAAAAAATAGGTAAATCGTCATTGCTATCAAAGCAGCACAAGAACATTTTGGGACAAAATTTTGTATTATTTAAAGAAATCCACTTGAAGAAAATAACCTCGTTGGATAAGAAACCTGCATCAACATTTGTAATTTGACGTGTAACCGATTGCAAATTGCGTTTTACGTAGGGACCTACAACTATTTCACAAGCATCTATATTTTTATGAGCCCAAGTAGTACAAAACAGTTTTTGATGTTGTACTGCAAGAAGTTTGGCAAGATTTTTAAAATTTTTGAATTTTTGTACTTGAGATTTGAAATAGCCATGCTTAGCTTCATATCTCATTGTCCATAATTCAGTTAAAGGACCCATTCTCTCAATAATTGATGGATAATGAATTAATAAATGATGTTTAGGAATTAGCTTAACATTGTACTGATTTATTAGGAGACAATGATGTTCTGAAATCATACGTCTTAGTTGAGTTATCATACCAAAGGATAATTGTTTAGAGAATATTATATCCATTATATCTAATAATTTTAATATAACTTCAAATTTTTCGGTACATTGAAGATTCACATCTGATATTAGTAAAGGAATATAATAAACAAGAGTCCACATTTGTGCAGCACGTTGTCCTAATGCATTGCCTGGCTTATCAATCACTATCGGACTAGGTTTATTCTTATTATCTAATAAGCCATAGTTAAATGCCGCGATTCTGTTATTTAGCTCTTCAAGGGTTATTAATTTTGAACTAATTATAAATTTTAAATATAATTTCAACTCCATTTGTGCAATACCTTCAAGCACATCATGCATTATATCAACAGTTGTAGATTTAAAAAGTGAAAAATAGTGTAGATCGTTAAGTATCGAATAAAATTTTACACCATTACAATTGTTAGAATTTGATAACAATGCTTCACTACAATGCTGTTTATAATTATTTAAATCCCTAAATACAATGTTTTTCGATTCTGCACACATGGTCTGACATTCATTTTTGTCTGATAGACACACTCTACAATAATGAGTGGCTGAAAATGATTCAACCATGCCGTATAAGAAACAAGCTCCAAGATTATCGTGAATTAAAGAAACCAACGTTCCATAAAGAGTTTTACCATTCTTCAACTCAATACCCTTTGTTTCCAAAATTTGTAAATCCATTACAATTTTTTTTTAAAATGGAATTAAAGCCAAATCTTTTTATATCTGTTGCATAGCAGAAGCCTAATAGGTGAATATGCTCCAATTTTGAGTTAAAGTGAGATGGTATATTTCTTAAAGTGAAATAGAACGCTCCAAGCTTGTGCCCGCCAGTTTTGGATCCAAGGGGGTTTACAGTCTCAAACTCATCGTAGTAAATTTGTACTTGTAACGCTAGTTTGTTTTTTTGAAAAAATTTATTATCTTTGTAGTTTGACCCATCACAATAATTTTTAAGAATTGAATTATTAGTTGTCGAGATAGTTTCAATTAATTTAAAATATGAATTATTATTGCATAAAAATTTCAAAGATTCCAATAAAGGAATGTATATAAAGGTTGAATTAACAGGTACTTGTTTATAAGAATTTATTTTTCGATCCCACGTTTGATCATATCGCGTTCCAAGAGTTATTTCCAATGGTTTCAAAATAACTTTTTCAAAAAACTTTTCTCTTTTATAATATGATATAAAGTCATGAAAAAGATTTTCACAATCATTGTCAATATTAAAAAGTTGATTTCTATTTATATTCTGGATCAAAACATTTGTATTTTCGATAATTTTTTGAATTGTTGTACTGGGTAAACCCAGTGACGTCAAATTACAAATATATGCTTCAACATTGACTATTGGAGTCTCAAAAGGTACATTGCTAGTTATATCAGTTTCATCGGGACTTTCGCAAATAAAATTTAAATTAGGAGAAACCAATGGTAAGGCGGAAGTATTATTTGTATCTGCAGTTTCAAAACTTGAACTTAAAGAAACTATGCTTGAAGTATTGATACATTGTAAAACATGTCTCCTAAATCCACTAAATGTGCTAAATTTTGCAGGACAATTATTATTTAAGCAGGGCAATTTTATGTCTTTGCTTACATTAATAAGGCAATGAACAACTTTTAAATGCGATAGCATTGTATTAATATTGTTAGTTTTCTTTGAACAAAGAAAACAATTTAATAAATTTGACATCGTTTCTACGTTAAATATTCAGGGAATATTATAAAATATGAAATAAAAAAAAATTGTTAATATTATAATAAAAAATAAGCAAAAAAATACTAAAGAAAAGTCAATCTTTTTTGTCACTAACACACTCGGAAGATAGTTTACATCTTAATTTCCTAATTGTGGGAGTGATCACAAATGTAACGTCTTCAATTTCGTAGAAAAACACATATAGAAAGGTATATAAAGCAATCAAATTGCTTTGAAATTCTACGTTAAGAACGTAGTGAGTTTTGCACAAAATGTCAATTGCAGATAATGACGTATTTTCAGTAACTATCAACTTACTATCTACGCAAACAAAGTATTGGTTGATGGTAGCCTTCGATGGTCCAATGGCGACTATAAAAGGCTGATTGGTTTTCCTTTCTTTAAAAATTGAATCCAATGGTACTCCAGTCTGCAAAATATTGTATTTAATGATTGAAGCATTTTTTTAATTATTTATATATTTGCATTAAAAACAAATGATTATAGCAAAAATCGTGGCAAAAATGATACCTTCTTGTACATAATTAATTTATTTATACATGTATCGACCGTATCCCTAGCTGCTTTACCTCTCCCTCGAGCCGTTGGGGGAAGGAGGTGCACAAGTACCAAAAATCCGCGAATTGTTCTGTCATAACCTACGAACACGAAGTTGAACAAAATAAAATAAAATGAAAACATGATCACCTACAATTAGGTCCATCTTCTTGAATATCGAAAGTTGGATTTATTTTTGTTTTTTCATATACTTCAAATATTTTATTTAATTTGCAGGGAAAGGTGTCTAAAAGATTGCGACCTTTGCCTGGGAACATAATTTCGAATTCTTGATCTACCTAAAATTGTTTAAAATTTTTTTTTTTAAATGACAAGCTTATTAATGTTATACAATATTACCAGTCCAAAAGTATCAACGAGTCGAGGAAATTCGGTTAAAATATTTCCTCGATTTTTTATTCTGTATTTATAAGTTTCCAGCATTTTAGCTTTAATATCTTCTAAAGGTGTACTATTAACTGAACAATGATTCAGAAAATTAATGGAATCTTTGATTATAATCTCTTGATCATGATCAATAATTTCGGAAGTTTCAGTCACCGGGATATCAGAAGTTTTTGTTATTTTCCTTTTCTTAGGCGAAGGGGACATTGAACGACGTATGTGTCTTAATCGGTTTGAAAAAAATCCACTTCGAGTATCCGGATCATAAAAAGCAGCCTGCAATTGCGTTTAGAATTTTATAATTTGATGAAAATATGATGAGCATTTTGAACTTACATATTTAAATTTACTTTTTAAGTCAGCTAACTTGGGAAATAACTCCACAACTGCTTCAGCATATTTAATCCGTTCGAAAATTGGAGGAAGCTTCTTATCCGGATGCCTGCTTATCATAAAAGAGACACAGAAATTTACTAATTTTCGTAAAGTTCTATCAGTCAGTTCCTGAGTTTCTTTATACTCCTTTAAAATTTTCTCTCCACCTATTGCATTTTCTAACAAATGCTTTAAACTCTGAAAAGTATTTTATATAAAATTTAAAGATTTGTTAAAGAATTTGTTGCAAAATGCATTCTTTTACCTGTGCATTTACTTCAGGAACTAAATTGCTGCTTCTTGATGACCCGCTAGAAAAGCTTCCACTTCCACAAGGCATATTTAAAGCAAAATCTATATTATTAGGTTGATCTAAAATTAAGAAATATGTTATAGAAAATAATATGTATAAATTATTACATATTGAGAACCTTGGTCATCTTCAGAGTTTATTTGTACAATTACACCAATCTCGCACATTTTTATATATTCTTCCAGAAAATCGTCATATAATACGGCTCCAAGACTATCACTAAATGTTATGGATTTTCCTTCATCGATTTTGAAAATTTTTTTAGCTAAAATCAAAACCGCACCAATGCTCGTAAATAATTTTTAATTAAATATACAAAGCATGATTTTGGATTATATTAATTACGTAGCTATTATTATGATAATTTGAATTGTGAAAAAAATGTTAAAAATAATATAATAATTATGGTTATTTGTAAATTTGTCGTGAATTTTCTGTTATTTTGAATTCTAAGCAAATTTAATTTTCACTTGGCGTAAGCAACAAAAGGAAGAAAACAGAACTTATTTAAATTTACACGATAAAGATAAAGCAAGACTCGCAAGAAGTACTATGTTATATTGGCTATTCTTCGACATTACATGTCATTAGAAAGAAATAAAGTACTAGGTATCACTGTTGCCATTACTACATTAATAATAATAATTACATTAGGTACAGTGACTCCAGAAATTATTCATAAGAGTATAATATTACTTTTATTAAAATTTTTACGGCGACCTTTTTAAGTTACTGTAGTTTAGAAACGGTGCGACAAAATAGAAAATAGTATATAAACAAAAATAAACCGAATGAAATCTGCAACAAAAAATGTCAAACAAGTATTGCTGTGAAAGCGATTTCTAAATATGCCAAAAAGGTTTGAAAAGGTACAATTTACATTAGTAACATAGGGGAGTGTATTAACAGTTTCTGGACCCACTGTATGTATTTACTACAAAGATACACACATTTTAAAATCTAAAACATGTATCTTGATAATATAATAGTACGTACCTTCAATTTTGAGGCTTGCTGGGTTTAATGGTTGTCGAATTTTGTGCCACTGTAGAATACCCATGTGCTTCAGTCGCACATATAAAAATGTTTCTGGTGCAGTAACACAACTAGACATTATTTCACAATTTGACAATGAAATACTAATAATTTCAACAATTAATATGTAATAGAACTAAATTAATTTGTTAAACACACTATAAAAACTATAAAATAAAACTGTAACTAACAGCAAGTCGAAACACAAAATGCAAATGAATCAAGTTGAACAACGAAAGGATCTAACTCGCAAGTGTGACTTAAAAAGAAGACAATTTTGCATTTGCATTTGGACATTCTCTGTTTAAATGCAGTCAGTTTACTGATAAGAGAATGCAAATCTGCTAATTACACGTAAGATTAATTCGTCAAATAAATTCCTGAAAGCTCTTGTGTATTATAGCGTCATCTCAACTTTTCAAAATGTTAATACTTCCAATAATTTAGACAAAAAATAAAAATTGTCTACTTTTTTATTTAGCATAATTGAGATTATGAGATAAAAGGTAATTCATCTTTTTTTATCTGTTAAATTAACACTTTTTCATTTATCTATTCGCATTTTCACATTTTAACACAATTATTTTAAACAGTGTATGTTGTTTAATGAACAATATTAATACTGCTTCACTATAGGGGAGAGGAGGGCAAGATGGAAGGTCTAACTTTGGGTAGTAAAATAAAATAAAATAGGTAGCTTAAATCTTTTATTTTAAGCAGTCTTGACAGATAATCAAAAAATGAAATAAACTTCTAATTAACAATAATTTATATTTGGTCAAAAATTAGTTATGACTCGTAAAGTAAAATCTTGACATATTCCATTTTGCCTTCATCTTGAGGGCAAAATGGAATTTATAGGATAAGCTTAAGTTTTGCAATTTATACATAAGAAACAACCATTTTCTGAATCACTACACAGCTCATGTGCCCATTCACAACACGATGGACATTGTAACCAGTCTTCTGTGGGTGGTTCCTCGTATTTTTCTCCACAAAGCAGACAAAACACATTTCGCTGTGAAGACTGCTTCGCATTTTCATTTTTATTATTTGCTTCATCGGTTTTCTTTGTCCTTTCCTGCTTTTCCTTCTCTTTTCCTGTCGCCTTTCCTTTCCCCTTGCCTTTATTTTCTTTTCCTTTGCTGTCCTGTTTAAAATCTAATTTTGGTTTCTTCTTCAGCTCATTCTTCTCTTCAAGTATTGCAATGAATTGAGAACTGGTTAGGATCTCTGACTTCTGACATCTACCTTTTCGCTTTTTTATAGTAGGAGTTACTTTTGGAGAAGGAAGTATTTCCTTTGGAGATATCATGTACGAAGTAGATGGCTGTTCTAAACTAATGAAATCGACATGGGATTCAGTACACTCTTCTTCAATCTGTGATACTCTTATCTCTGTGTTTACTTCTTCTTCATTAATAACATCTTTTTCTACAGTCACAGCGCTTTTTTCATTGCCTTCTATATCTGCATTGCTTTCCTTTTCGGTGACGTCGTTCATTTGGAGAGTTATAGCCTTTTTGATAACTTTATCTCTCTCCACAGGCATAGCGGCTTGTTCACAGACTTCCACGACTGCAGCATTGTCACTAGTAATGACTGAAATTTCTGTTGTATCTGCGTCGGCATTTTCAGTGACAGGTAAGTTTTCATAGACGGAGGCCGGAGCAAAATCCAAATCAGTAAACAAATTTGGATTATATGGGAAAATTCCAGCCTTTCGAAAGCCGCTGGTGGCATTTTGCACGGTGGCACTTTTCTCGTAAGCATTGCAAACCAGTCTGGCAATATCGAACTGGGTCACTCTTCTGCCAGGATGATTCTTTTGGAAAGTGTCAATCGTTTGTTCGAAAGCCACTTTAAATGAACGGTAGACTGATACGTCTAATGGTTGCAACCTATGGCTTGTGTGTGGAGGAATGCTAACCATGATCACATGTTTTTCTCGTGCCAAGTTTAAAGCTTCCAGATTCTGATGAGTACTGTGATTGTCTAGAATCAATAAAACTGGTCGGTCTGCAGTTGGTCTTGTTTTCTCGATAAATATTTGCAACCAATTGTTAAAGTTATTATTAGTTATCCAGCCAGACTCAGAACACCAGGCTTGAGAGCCGTTGGGAGATCCGTCCAAAAGGCGTTCATTCATCCTCTTTCTTTGCCCAAATATGAAACAAGGTGGAATGAAGTGACCCGCAGCACTGCAAGCACAGATTACTGTAGTAAGTTGCCCTTTTTCTGCTGTAGCAACAACCCCAACTTGTCTTTTGCCTTTTTTTGAAATTACTCGAGGGGGTCGAGAAGCACTTGTTTTAACACCAGTTTCATCCATGTTATATATGTCGTCTGGTCTGGTCAGAAACTGATATTGAGAAATAACATCCCATAGGTTATCATAGAAGCGTCCCACCTGAGTGCGATTAAAAGCAGAGCAGCGAGCTAAAGCTGTGGGTTCTGGCATTCGGTATCTTAGTTGGGGGTGTCTTTTCATAAAGCCGTCAATCCATGCTCTCCCAGCCTTATCACCCGAAAAAGGATGTGGAATCTTGTTTAATTTCGCCACCTCATACGCCAAGTCTTGTAGGCTATTTTTCGTTAACCCATAAAATAGCATGTCACGTTCAATAGCAAGGTCACAAATTTTCTGCTCAAGCTCTCTTTAGAAAACAGGCTGAAACCTACCTAGTTTTCTAGAAGCGTCACATTTTTTAATGTGGCGATGTAAAGTTCCTATCGGAATTTCATACTTTTTTGAAGCTGCATTTATCGATGAGGTTTTTGCTTCATCCATCGCCTTCTGCATTGTTTCCTCCGTCCAAGATCCCCTGTTAGTCTTTCTTTTATATTTGTAGACCATCTAGAAAGAAAAAAAATCAATTTAAGGTGGGATTTTAGCAGTCAAAAATAGTCGAAATCGATGCAATTTGTATCGCCCATTATAGAGTTATTTCTAAACTTATCGATGTAATTTTTTTCCAGACATTGAAAAGGTGTTATTGCATATTTTAGTAGAGATTTTTACATACTTTTTTGTTTAGAAATGAGTTTAGTAATAATTGAGTAATGTAAAAGATACAGTGTGAAAATGTTGAAAATTATTCAAAACAACACACTTTATCTTTTACATTACTCAATTATTAAGTTATTAATTATTACAATGACAATTTCGTTCATAATAATTCAACCAATAGGATGTTAGAATCTCATCAATTTGAACCAATCATAATCTACTTCCTTTGACAATACACACCACGGTGGTGTATTGTCGCGGCAATACGACCACCGTGGTCTGTATTGTCAAGTAACGATGGAAACTACGTAAACGCATACTATAAATTATTATTTTATTAATTTATTTACGAAATTGTCAAACGAATTCCACACGATACTATAAAATTGTCGGTTAATTTTTAAACCATGGAATCTTCGTGTTTGTCGCCCTTAAAATCACCATTCGTGCTAAAGCACTCATGGTGATTTTAAGGGCGACAAACACTCAGTTCCAGTTTCAAAAATTATTGCCGACAATTTGATAGTCTCTTGTGGTATTATATATGAAAATTTTTTCTCGGGCAGTTAAAGGTTGTCTTTAGATATGAGTAGAGTAGAGCTCAATGTTTTGATTTCCTATTTATGAGGAATAAAAATTAAAAAAAAAACCATGCAGGCAAGATGGAAATGTTTCCATTTTGCCCTCAACTTAAAATTTCCAACTTGCCCGTACGCTGGTCATAGTAATAATATCAACACAACTATAACCTAAAAATTATTATGTGTTGGTAAAAGTATCAATTCGTACACTCAATTTGTAGCAGATTCTTATTGATAAAACAAAACAGTCGTATTTCTTACCTTTTTCAAACAATTCCACTGCAAAAATCTTATGTTTTTGTAATAATTCACAGTCAAATAAACAAATCACCTGCACGCTTCACTGGTTGGCGCGAACGGATCTGAACTTCGTTCTCGAGTCCACTGTGGCCGCGTGTCTCTGTGTGCGTAGCGGCGTCCGCCACAGATCACGTGTTTTGCTTATGTAGGTAGTTTCCATTTTGCCCGCTCCTTCCATTTTGCCCTCCTCTCCCCTATAATGCACATTTAAATAAGAAACTTATGAATTTCATCACAAAATAGACGCCATGTTTGTTTACATTTTGGGCAGATATCAAAGAAACAGACTATACACATTACACCGACAAGAGCTCCACTCTTAAATTACTAACAACGGGGTAAATCAAATAGATATTACATACTTATAATGTTATTTATTTGTTACAAATTAAAAAACAGCAACCAAAAACAAATAAATCCACTCCACGAAAACGACATTAAAGTAAAATAAAAAACCAAAAATATATAATTCGGTCCACTCCACAACCTTGAAATATGAGAAAAATGTTTTCAAACAATTTTAAGTTTTCTATGTTTTTCGCTAAACCGTTTCAAGACTGCCTCTGATGTTATGGTATTTTTCACCAATTCGTTTTCGATATTTATCAAAGACACTTGAGAGAAACGGTTCTGGAGCATAGTTGTCCTCAGCCAGGTTTTTATTCGCCTCATTGCAGAAAAACTCCTTTCGCAACTGGCGGAGCTTACAGGGAGCGTTAGTGCTGCCTGAAGCAGTTTATATAAATTTGGGCAATAGTCCTTATTTATACATTTTTTTATGTTTTCTGCGTTTACCTCAATTTGTTTTAATACAAACAGGTTTTTCAATATCACTGCCTCGGCATTCAACGCCTCTTCATCGATTTTTAAAATATCTTTATAATTTTTAATAAAATCATCTGTATTCTTTATATCTAACTTCAGGAAAGCGTCTACTGCATTCGCCAATGGTATGTTTTCAAACCGCCGTTTAAAGTTGGCAATAATGTTGTCTAATACCTGGTTATAAATATTTATTTTCCAGTATTCCCGTGGCTGAGTGTCTGTTGGCAAATCGAGGATGTTACTTTTTCCAACGGTTGTTTCAATATAGAAATCATTTTCCTGACGCCTCCTTTTTGATACTCGGACAGGTTCCACAGAAATGTCATGTTTCTTTGCAAGCTCTTCGATCTCGTCCCAAATTTTAAATTGGTTTCTAGATGTTTCAAAGGTGAGAATTGTGCTGGCTATTAAATCACTGGCCTGAGACAAAGTTGCATCTTTGGTCTGAAAATATTTACTCAGAACATTAACTGTAGCGAGAACAGAGTGAAATATATGTAAGGATATGATAAACTCTGGTTTATTTATAGTTGTTAGCAGCCCTAGGGCTTCTACAGCATTTTTGTCACGACTCTCCACGACCTCTTCATTCAAAGCCATTTTGATGGCTTCAAAATTAGTGAGTACTGCTTGGCAGTTTTCGAAGCGACAACTCCATCTTGTGGTACTCAGACTTCCCATTTCACGACTGGTATTGATTCCGAGAGATCCTTGTATCTTAGCAAGGCTGGCATGATGACCGGGTTGCGAAAAATGAATGTATAAACATTCGATTGCATTAAAAAAAGTCTTTGCTAATGCAACGTTAGCACAGGAATCCACAACCACCAGATTTAATTTATGCGCTAAGCAATGGACGTATATGGCATGAGGATGTGTCTCTTTTATAATCGCCTGCAAACCTTTGTTTTTGCCAGACATGACGCTAGCCCCGTCATAAGACTGAGCAAGAATCGGAACATTGATACGTCTATAGTCCGTAGGCGATTCGGACGTCGTCTTCAGAATACTTACTGGCTTCTCTTTCTCAGGGGGTTGGGTTGCTACGAAAACTTATTGAGAATAACATACGAAGAACGAAAACAAGACATCAGCTTTATACATATATTTTGACTTTCTTTGTACATAAGATTTGTTAGGTTATTAAAATATGATGAAATCTTAAAATTAAGATGCATCCGTCTCATTCATACTTTCTTAAAATTATTGACAAATAACATAAATGCATACATCAAAATAATAGAGTAATATGGTACCTTTCTTTGAGGATTACATACGATTTGAATGTGTTGTTTCGCGGTGAAGCACTAATATGGTCAAACGTGGCGGAAAAGATGGCTTTCGCTGGAGGTTGGATATTAAAGTTTTCTTGAATGCAACTGCAACTCTTCAAATTTTCACGAATGCGTAGATTGTTAAAGATTCTCATATTTCGAAAGTTTATAATTTTATTACACTTTTTGGTAATAAATGTTTTAATAACTTTGTTGTGAAAACGAGGTTTTGAATAGAATGCACTCGCGTGGTACAACCTTTAATTGCGCAGCACGTTTTGTCCTTCGTAAGCACGTTTATGAAGTATTGACGATTATTGTTTTTTAAACTGATTTCTTTTAACAATTATTGGTAGAATATAACTGGAACATAGTTAGTTTTGTATTTGAATTAATGATAAACACAATTATTTCGATTTATTCTTAGATGTTCACCGATTCATATTTTATGAAGGCACTTGAGATTAAATGTTACTCTGATAATAATATTATCATATTTTTCTTTATAAATTGATTCAGGTATTTGTATTACCATAGTATGATTTTAACTAATAGATATTTTTTGTAGATAATTATTTCAATTTGCATACTTTTGTCGTATACTTAGATGCGAGCGTCTTGACGATTAGAAGAACACTGTCCTCGCCCCGCGCGTATTAACATAATTTTCTCATGCATACCTTCATGCAATTGTGTCCTTGGCGGTTACTAGCCAATCAGAAAAGATTCAAACGGCTTCAATAATTTTTAATATGAAACGAAGAAAGTGCGCTTGACAAAGATGGTTATAATTATTCGTTGAAGTCTAATGACATCACTTTCAATTTGAACGTTAAGAAAACTGCTACATAAACCTTTTTTTTTTATTTTATGATGCGTAGTTAGAGAATAAAACTACTTTGTAAATACAAACTTATGAAAATAATTAATTTCTTTGTTTATTTCGAAACCTATTATTCCAGTTGTGAAATGTAATTATGTTATAGCGCGAATAAACGAATATTACATACAGGGTGATTTATAATTTTAATTATTTTTGATGAATCTTAACGGGGACCGTAACACGCTAATTAGTTACAAAAAAAAATTTTAAAAAAAATAGTTTCTTGTACATTTAACCTTAAGTCAGAGGTATGAAATTACTTAAATATATTTAGACTCAAATTAACTTAATATTATAAGACAAGATAGGAATGATACAGCGTACGTTGAAAAGATTTATTATTAATACTATAATACAGGATTGAGGACTACCCATTGCCTTCGACTTAACTTGAAGGACAACGGCAGTAATTGTTTGTTGGACGCCACTTGTTTTAGTTTTGATCTTTTAGAGTAAACAAGAAATCTCTAGTAGAGTTTGTGGAGTTTATAAATTAAAGCTATCATTGAAAATTTATCCTTGGTTTTTGGAAAATCAAACTAAGTACACTGCGTTCACGAGAATGGGTCTTGGCGAGAATTCGGGTCATCAAGCTAGAGTTATCATACAAGTTAAGCAGGGACTAGAGTGAGATCGACTTCAAACGAGGACATCATTTTCTAACAACTAATAATTTATAAGATGTTATATTTTAACAAATCACATTTACAAGTTAAAATATTGGAGTGTTTTTGTTCAACAGATCTTATTTACAAGTTGGAACAATAGTGGTGGTTGGTATCCAAAGAATCATATTTACAAATTGGAACCTAGTAGTTTTTTTAAAATTAAAACAATTTCAATGAGTGAATTAAGGAATTCTTTATTGTTGTTTATAAAAACAGCGAAGAAAATATTCAAAATGGTGTAAACATTCACACAACTTTAAGGAAGGAGAAATTTCAGTGAGAACGGGCCTTGGTGAGAATCCGGATCATCCCATTAGGAAATCGTACAGACTTAGTTTCCCTTACTATACTAGAGTCGAAGAGTGCACGACCAATTTGAATATCGCACCTAACAGAATTTCTAAAGAGAAAAATTTCTTTCGACTTAATAATTTATTTTTTCGTTTTACTAAGCGGACATTGTTTCCTCTCCTACGAAAGAATGATTATATAAAAAATTAGAAATAATTAACCAAATTGAAGATTGTCTTAACCCATCTTGTTGAATCCAGTGATTTTAATCACGGCTGGATATTGAATTGGATTTATGACAACCAATTGATGAGGTTAACTGCAAAGATATTACACAGAGATAATTAGAAAAAAAAATTTTGCTAGAATTAGTCGCATTATACTTAAGAAATGCAACAATCATTTTGGATAGATTAATTACAATAATCCCAATTGATAATGAACGTAAACTAACTAGTTTTATTAAATTAAAGTAGGATATTTATTACAAATGATAAAAAATTAAATAGGTATTATGATATGTAGTTGGCTAAGAAGCAATATTTGGTTTTTTAAAGATTTATATTTTTTGAATATTATTAACGCTTAGATTGTATTACTAACTTAATTACTTCCTAATGGTGTATGGTAACTTAAAGCCATTAAATAATACGAATAGCTTGTATCGACGTTAGCAATAGTGCATTACTCTTTTGCGTTTAGCCTTAATTCGCAACCAGTTATTTTCGGTGATTCGTTCTTTAACAAGATGATTAATCAGAAAGAGAATACTATAAGAATTGATAAGTAATTGTGATAATAATATGATATAAAATAGTAGAACTTAAATAACTAACAAGAGGTGCTATTTTTATGAAATGCCACTCTTGACTGTTTAAAATTACCTCATCCTTGAGGTCTTGGTTACTTATTTATTATTAGGATAATTAATTAAAAGTATTTACTTGTTAACGCTAAATTATAGTTAAAGTCGCTTATTATAATGTAAGAGTAATATTTTAAATTTATTGTAAAAATTAATATGTAGATAGAATAAGTATATTATTAACTGTATCATTTTAACTAAATAACTAATCAACATTCATACTAAGAAAGAGTGCTTATTTACAGAATACGCTTCTAATTGGTTGGCTCTTGGTGCAACCTCGGAAGCGGGAACTCGGGGGTTCTAAATTTATTATTAATCAAATATTAGGCTTGCCTGAAACCTGGTGCTTACGCACAGAATCAACCCAAACCTTTAAAAACTCGATGGAACACATGGTTGTTAAGACCTATGCGACCAGAGTAAATGTAAGAATACATATAAACAAAAAATTATCTTGGGCCAATTGCAGACACCGTCAGCTGAGCGTTCCGCACTCAGTCAGAAGAATGCCCGGAATCGGCTTTAACTTTATCCATCATGAAGAGTAAAATACGAAACGAAAACAGTAAAGATATAGGGAAGAACCCATAGAAATACTAGATGCCATGTCCCATACGGGAGCCATAACGAGATTGAATATTATTTAGTTCGGATTCCCCGACAAAGTGGTGTGAAAAAAGAAAAGGTAGAATTAGTTAAGAATCGTAGGAGAATTTCTATTTAACCTGGGAGAAACTGCAAAAAAAACCAGCAGCAGCTTAACACGCCCCGTTAGTCTCAATCATAGGGGAAGCCGCTGAGTGGACGATCACCTATACCAGACACTAGGCCGTCTTACACTTTGGATCAAAAGGACAACATTGCCCAGGTGGGACAATAACACGAAAGTTTAAAAGTTATACTAAAGTTTTGATAAAAGAAGAAAATATTGATAATCCAAAAATTCTGATAGTTCAAAGACAAAAAGGCATTCATACAAGTCAAGTTCGGTATTGTAATGAGGATGACTTTTGACAGGGTCGAATTTCCCGTATTATATAGTCAACTCATTTTTAAATTGTCAAAATCAAGTACTTAATAATTGGGTTTAATAATAAGAACACGGATCATATCTACAGGTGAAATCATTAAAAAGCCAATATAAGTAGTAATATGCCGTCCAGTGTGCGGCGAGCTTTAGTTCGAGTTATTAATGGAATTATCGATGGTAACTCATTCGTGCGTAATAGCGAGTCTTGTATCAGCTGAGTTGATAAAATTGATTTTTGATTATTTTTTAATTGATGATAACACTGAATTTAGGTTTATAAAAATTTATTTGTAATCAAATACTAAAAAATCCGATCTTTTCTATTCATAATTTAGATGTGAATAAAGTTATATTTTTAATAGACCTGGTTCATGCCATTTAATCAGGCCTTTATCTGAAAGAAAAAAATTTTTTATTAACAGGTATAATAGTAAGTGACATAATTTCGAATTTATTCGAGATAGAAAATAAAAGAGATTTCGCATGACAGTTATAATGGTAAATAACTTGTTCGTATAACAAAAAATTAAGTTTTTATAAATTATATTCACTAATCTTATGAATTAGAATTTTATCTTTTACAACATTTTGAAAAAAAATTATTAATATATACCATCTTATTTTATTTGGTTTCAATTAAAACACTACGAATTTTTGTTTATTATTTATTTTAATAAGACTTCGGAGATAAAAATTATAATCAACGGTTCAACAAACTTCGTTAACCATTGCATGTAAAAAGTATGACTCATTATTACGTAGCTTCAGAATAAGATAAACAACTAGGAAATTCCTTCTTCTGGCTTTAATATGCTCAGATAATCTTATCAATTAATTCGGGGAACCGCATATCCTGTATCTGACGAAGTGCATCCCACAACCAGGAAATCATTTGTTAATAATTAAAAAATACAATTATTATCACTTTAAAGTGGATTTATTATTTACCTTTACTTAATAAAAGGTTGCTTTATTCGAGTGTATTTTTAGATTGTACAACCAAATGTAAAAGAATTTATTCTGTTATTAGATAGATGTAGTGACCTTCAATCGCATCTAAGGACTTTTGTTCCCGAGTGTCGTTTTAACACTTTAAAATTTCTTGAAATAATTTCATTAAATTTATTACTTTGAAGGATAATGATTACGTTAAATTATAGCATTTCAGCATATTAATAAATATTGTACACATAAAGTATTTCTTTATTCAAAAGCTTATTATGCAAATGGTACTTGTTAAATTACTATTAATACAGTTTGTAACAAAACGTATTTTGAGAAATTAACTTTAATTTTAATTTCGTCAATCTAGAATTTTAACAATTTACTTTAAACCAAAAAGAGACATAAATTTGCCAATTTTACTCAACGATTTTAATATTGTAGAAATTATTTCTTTTTATTATAGCACGTTATCGTATTTCTAGTGCAAGGTCGCTACTCTTCAAGTACAATTTAGTTGTGTGCATTTTACAAACATACGACGCTTTCGAGGCAATATTTTTACAACGCTAATACAGATTTAATTTTTCTTTCTTCAAGTCCCTTTAAGTTTTTATCTTAGTCTATTTTAGTTTTTATTTTTAATTGTGTACTAATGCATTATAAAGGAGAGGGTCATAAATGTAAAATTAACTTTCAATTCAAAAGATTTTTCACTAAAATCCTGGCTTTAATTTTTCACTTTTGCGGAATTAAATTGAAATATGTTGCTTATTTGAATAATCAAACTTACTATCTGGAGATTATCATGCATTGTTCAAAACAGGCAGAGTAGCAAGTTCCGGATATTTTGGACATACACTAAATAAATTATGTTTTTTCACGATTAGCTATTTCGGGAAAATTAGACACAACTTATTGTTTTATCCTTCAGATAGGGTTTAGGGAAACAAGTCGTATTTAAAAAATTTAATATTTTTCAAAGTGCTCATTCCTTGAATACATAGATTAAAAGAAAAACAACATCGTTTCTTATTGCTTCTAAGCCAAGTTCAAGGTGACATATTATTATAAAGAATTGTCGTCAGGAGAGCAGACAGCTGACGAGTTCTTATCTTTTAATTTTACTAGTATAAAATTATGTTTCCTTTGGAATAGGTAGTACATAATCAAAATAATTAACTTTGTTGAAAGTTATTTAATCTCTCACAATACCGTATGGTAATTTATTAAAATTACTGAAAATATTTCAACTTTAATAAATCTGTTTACTTAAAAACAACGCAATTTTTATTGCAAGATAATTGTTATTCCTTTTTAAACACCAAATAAATTTAAAATATAGCAAATTTGTTTTTATAAAAACCGTACTATTACCATAGAAAATTTAATCTTACGTCTTAGCGTAGTTATTCTGAAAGATAATAGATAAGCAAAAAAATTTGTTCTTTTCCGAAATCAATCGTTATCGTTTTTTTTTTTCGATTTTTAACCAAGACATGGATATTATTCTTTCCCTTGTGGGTTGATAATTCCTTTATTACTGGCTTATCTAGAACGATGATTATATCGATTCGGCAAATATTAATTTATTATTATTGTATTATTTTGAACTTTATTTTTTTGAAATTTACTTTTACTGATTTATTCGAAGGTAATTTTGAATTTAAGGGTGGTATAGTTTAAGGTCATATTCCTGGACCGTTTACCTAAATTTGGAATATTTAATCAGAATTGGTCTTTTTCAGATCTTTAACATGCCAATTACCAATATTTTTGCCTTGAGTATCAAGTAGCTCATAGGTTAAATTTCCTATTTTCTTTATCACTTTACACTTGATATACTTAGGGGCTAATTTGGCCATAAACTTATTACCTGCATTCGATAATACATAATTACGCTTCCAGACATAATCACCTTCCTGAAAGGATAGTGTACGCTTTCTCAAATTATAATGGTGCTGAGCTTTTTTATAAGCTTTTGCTAAGGATTGACGTACTTGTTGAAACACTAAAGGTAATTGTTGTTGTTCACAATCCCAACGGATTTGTGCATCTTTCTCAACCGTATTTAATTCTTGTAAAGAATTACCGTAATAGTCTCCTGTTATGGGCACATATCGTCCAAATACAAGATACGAGGGGGTGAAACCTGTGACTTCACTTTTAGCCGTATTTATTGCAAATGCTATAGATTGTATAAATTGGTCCCACTCGGTATGGTCATTTTTTATATAAGACGAGATAGAAGTTACTAATATGCGATTAATTCGTTCCGTTGGATTGTTTTGGGGATGGTATTTAGCATTATATAGAGTCGCCTGAATTTTAAATTCTGCTAAACATGCCTTAAATTCTTTCGATATAAATTGTACCCCATTATCACAAATGATCATTTGTGGTACCCCGAAAGTAGTGAAATAGTAGTTTTTTAAATATTCAATAATTTTTGACGAAGTGGCTTTCGTCAAAGGACACACAGTTACGTATTTTGTAAAATAATCAGTGACTACTAAAAGATGTTGATATCTTTTTTTCTTTGACATAGGTAACGGACCTAGTAAATCCATCGAAATTACCTGAAACGGATAAGAAACTTTTTTTTGTTGGCCCATCAAACCAGGTCGAGCGCTTTGAGAAGATTTTTGGGAACTGCAAATGTCGCAATTTTGAATATATCGTTTTATATCTTTGGCCATTTTTGGCCAATAGTAAAGTTCGGAAACTCGTGCTATTGTTTTAAAAATACCTAAATGTGCAGCTTTTGGATCGTCATGTAGCGTATTTAAAATCTCCTTTCTGTGCGCCGCTGGAACGACTATTTTCCACTCCGACAAGTTAGCGGGATTTACTAAATTATTGGAAACAAATTTATAAATTATATCGTCTTGTACTTTAAATGAAATATAATTTTTCGGGGTATTGGTTATTTTCTCTATTAAATCATTGTACCAGTTGTCTTTTTGTAAGGTTTTTAAATTTATTAAACTATTTTTTGACACGTTGTTGGAGGCTTTATTTTTTAATTTAGAAATACACGTTTGAATATAATTTGCAAACTCTTGTTGAGCCTGTTTTATATTATTTTCACCTTCGATTTCAATTCCCCCTAACTCTAGCAAACTTCTAGACAACATTTCCTCAAGGTAAATATATTGCTTATCATTTTTAGTACCAATAAATTTTTCGACTTCAACCATTATGTCGGATACATTTTGTTGAACACTTTTAAATTGATCGTTTTGTAATGTTTTTAAGTTTATTGAACAAGAATCACGAGACAACATATCCGGTACAATATTTAGTTTGCCGGGTCTGTGTTGGATATCGAAATCGTATTGGGCCAACTTTAGGGACCAACGGGCTAATCTGCCAGTAGATTGATCGAATTGTTTTAACCACTTTAACGCTGAGCAATCGGTAATCAATGTAAATTTTAGACCTTCTATATACCCTCGGAATTTATTAATCGCAAACAAGACAGCTAGTAGTTCTCGCTCAGTAGCATGGTATTTTTGTTCAAGAGTAGTTAACGCACGAGAGGCATAAGCTATAGGGTGCTCTAAACCGTCCCTTCGCTGAAACAAGAGGGCGCCGCAACCAACTGCGCTTGCGTCTGTCTGTACAAAAAAAGGCTGGTCAAAATCAGGTGAGATTAAAATAGGTGCCTCCGAAATTAATTTTTTAATTTGTTCAAATGATGTTTCTGCTTCTGGGGTCCAAACTACTGTTTGACCTTTCTTTTTATTTTTTATTAGTGCTGTAATAGGGGATGAAATAGTCGACAATTGTGGCATGAAAATTCGATAATAACTTACTAAACCGATTAATCGTTTAACTTCTGTAGTGGTTCGAGGCGTTTTAAATTTTTTTATAGCTGAAACTTTAGCAGGATCGGTTTGCAAACCGTGTTCTCCCACTATAAAACCAAGAAAAGTTAGCGACTTCTGACAAAAATTGCACTTCTCTAAATTAATACGAAATCCGGCTTCCTTTAACTTTACAAAAATGTCAGTTAGCGTTTCCAAATGTTTTTCAAATGTTGGAGATGCTACGATAATGTCGTCGAGATAAACGAAAGCTTCCTCTTTATGTAGGATTGGCCCCAAAATTTTGTCCATGACCCTTTGGAGACTCTGTGCAGAGTTAGAAAGACCAAACGGCATAACAACAAATTCATATAACCCTTTACCTGGTATGCAAAAAGCAGTTTTTTGTTTACTTGTTTCATCTAATTTAATTTGCCAAAAAGCTTTTCTTAAGTCAATAGATGAAAAATATTTCGAATCTCGTAATCGAGTTAAAATACTATCAGTTCGAGGCAGCGGATAAGAATCTTTTACTGTTACAGAATTAAGCCTTCGACCATCAAAACAAGCACGCAGTTCGCCGTCCTTTTTTTTGACTAGTAATATCGGGGAGGAATACGGCGAATGGGATTCCTGGATGACATTATCTTTTAACATTTTATCTATTTCTTTAGTAAGATGACCTTTCATCATAGGACTCAAGGGATATTGCCTTAATTTGAACGGAAGAGAATCGCCAGTGTTGATGTGGTGTGTAATCCCCTTAACACATCCTGTTGCAGCTTTAGAAATGGTTTTTAATTTTAATATGACTTTTTCTAGTTGATCTTGTTGTTCGTGCGTCAATACAATTTGTTTGGTTTCGTTAATACTATTAATTTTTATTTGCTTGGGGATTTTCCAAGAAAAATCAGCAAAATTGATTGTTAAATTGAAAGCAGAGCAGAAATCGGTTCCCAATATTATTGAACTATCGATGGTTGGCACCAAATAAAACTTAATATTTCGAATTAACCTATTCATCGATACGGCGAGATATATTTCTCCGATTATTTTGGCCGAGGACCCATTAGCCACACAAATATTTTTACTTGGGGATGTATTTATTTTTAGAGAAAACTTATTAATTAGATCAATACTTTTTTTTCCTAATATAGATACGTTGCTTCCAGAATCTACTAAAGCCATGAAATTTTGATTACATAATTTAATTTGTAGATATGGCCGATTATCGTATGGTCTCTTAGAGAAAGCCGCTGCTATTTTTTGATTTTTTTTAGTATTATTTTTAAAGAAAGAATTTATTTTTTGCAACCAAGTTTTCCATTGTGACGAGTCATGTGTGAAAGTGCGAGCCGGTGGTTTTATTGCTCGGCGTCGAACGCTACACTGCGTCGACCGCGTCCCCTGCCTCGACCTCGCGTGGACCGCGTAAACCTGAAAGGTGTGATCCGCGTTTGTATCTGTTCGAATGGTCGTGTAGGGCTTATTAACTGGGGTTGCTCGACACTTCCGCCCCTGTTTGAAGTCTCGAGTCTGTCGTTTTTTGTTAAAATAGGGTTAAATATTTTATTTTTACAAGCAACACAATCTTTTTTGTAGATACCTGGAGACCCACAACCAAAACAAAAAGGTTCACCTCTTTGTTCAGTGCAGTGAAAAAAAGCATGCCCTGGTTTTTTACAATTCCAACATTTAAGGGGAGGTTTTTCAGCATTTACCGGCGTTGATTTAGAAGTACTTGCTTCTGACCGATCTACGCGCATTTGTGACATTTTTTTAGATAAATAGCTAATTTTTTCGTTAGGTCGTGCCGCATATGACAAATTTTGGTCTTGCAATTCTTGAATCTTTTTACATTTAATTTTTAATTCTGATAGATTATCGATTTGTTGTGAAATTACGTGATTTGCGAAGAAGGGGTTTAAATTTCGGGTTATTTGTTTGATCATTTCGATTTCACTTACTGGATTTTCAAATCTTTCATATAATGATTGAATATTATCGATAAATGCTAGTGCATTTTCGTTAGTACCTTGGACTCGTTTGTGAATTTGTTTTAGTAATTGATATTCATAGTCTGAGGGTAAGAATTCGCTTTTGAATAGTTTGATAAATTCTTCCCATGTATTGCATTTACTTTTTGCGCTTCTACAAAATTTGATTGCATCACCAACGAATAGGTCGTGCGCAGAGGTAAAAAGTTCCTCTTTTGACATTTGACGAGCTACACGCAAATCTTCAACTCTTTCTAAAAATTCTATAGGATCTTCTTTGGAAGAGTGACCCGAAAATTTAATGTTCCATTTATATAATGGTTCATTTTTAATTGTATTCGTGTTTGTTTTCGCGAATTTTATGTCGGCAGCTTTATTTAATTTTACTTGGTCTCTAATTATTACGATCGCTTCTTCAATATTTTTTATTATCAGTTCAAATATTCTTATTTCGTCATCGTCTTTAATTATTAAAACTTCTCTCATCATGGTTAGCCGCTGATCGGCATGTAATAAACGCGAAGTGATTTCGTTAATATTCACTCTAATTAATTCACTTTTAATTTTTGTATTTATATCTTCCAATGTTTCCTCGAGTTGCTTTGAATTTATGTCCCACGCAAAAGGAACATTTGTTATTGGTGCAACTTGGTGCATCAAGTTTGTTAACAAAAATACATTCGCTAATCGCGTGGTGTGTAACCCAACACCCCGACATAAAATTTCAAATGCAAGCTCTTTGTCACTCAGGTGCGCCGGATCCATTTTCGCGGATGTTGTTTTTGATGATTTTTTAATAATAATTCGCACTCGCGTTATTTTGCTATACCCGCGATAAACACACAGATTTTTGATACCGTTAACTTATTAACATTAAAATCAATAACCTTGTTTGTAAAGCCAATTACAATAAAACAATGCATAAAACACAAAATCAAGCTTCTGCTCTCGCACATTTATTCTCAATAATTTCGTTCGATTTTCTATAGAATTATCGAAGCCTTCAAGATGGGCGCCACTTGATACGTCTATAGTCCGTAGGCGATTCGGACGTCGTCTTCAGAATACTTACTGGCTTCTCTTTCTCAGGGGGTTGGGTTGCTACGAAAACTTATTGAGAATAACATACGAAGAACGAAAACAAGACATCAGCTTTATACATATATTTTGACTTTCTTTGTACATAAGATTTGTTAGGTTATTAAAATATGATGAAATCTTAAAATTAAGATGCATCCGTCTCATTCATACTTTCTTAAAATTATTGACAAATAACATAAATGCATACATCAAAATAATAGAGTAATATGGTACCTTTCTTTGAGGATTACATACGATTTGAATGTGTTGTTTCGCGGTGAAGCACTAATATGGTCAAACGTGGCGGAAAAGATGGCTTTCGCTGGAGGTTGGATATTAAAGTTTTCTTGAATGCAACTGCAACTCTTCAAATTTTCACGAATGCGTAGATTGTTAAAGATTCTCATATTTCGAAAGTTTATAATTTTATTACACTTTTTGGTAATAAATGTTTTAATAACTTTGTTGTGAAAACGAGGTTTTGAATAGAATGCACTCGCGTGGTACAACCTTTAATTGCGCAGCACGTTTTGTCCTTCGTAAGCACGTTTATGAAGTATTGACGATTATTGTTTTTTAAACTGATTTCTTTTAACAATTATTGGTAGAATATAACTGGAACATAGTTAGTTTTGTATTTGAATTAATGATAAACACAATTATTTCGATTTATTCTTAGATGTTCACCGATTCATATTTTATGAAGGCACTTGAGATTAAATGTTACTCTGATAATAATATTATCATATTTTTCTTTATAAATTGATTCAGGTATTTGTATTACCATAGTATGATTTTAACTAATAGATATTTTTTGTAGATAATTATTTCAATTTGCATACTTTTGTCGTATACTTAGATGCGAGCGTCTTGACGATTAGAAGAACACTGTCCTCGCCCCGCGCGTATTAACATAATTTTCTCATGCATACCTTCATGCAATTGTGTCCTTGGCGGTTACTAGCCAATCAGAAAAGATTCAAACGGCTTCAATAATTTTTAATATGAAACGAAGAAAGTGCGCTTGACAAAGATGGTTATAATTATTCGTTGAAGTCTAATGACATCACTTTCAATTTGAACGTTAAGAAAACTGCTACATAAACCTTTTTTTTTTATTTTATGATGCGTAGTTAGAGAATAAAACTACTTTGTAAATACAAACTTATGAAAATAATTAATTTCTTTGTTTATTTCGAAACCTATTATTCCAGTTGTGAAATGTAATTATGTTATAGCGCGAATAAACGAATATTACATACAGGGTGATTTATAATTTTAATTATTTTTGATGAATCTTAACGGGGACCGTAACAACATCGCCCAGTTGGCTTTTATTTAGTGTTTCGAAAATCAGCGTTGCCAATCCTTTGGCATCTCTGGACGTCGAACAATTAATAAAACCAATAAATCTTTCAACCACATTTAGATCGATCATGTATCTGATCGTAATTGATAATTGCTCCTCTTTGTAACATCTCGCCTCGTCTACACTCAAGGCGAAAAATCCACACGCTTTTACTTCTTTGACAATTTGTTCTCTGGTTAGGCATGCTATAATTTCAATGATTTCGTTTTGAATATCTGGACTGCAATAGTTAAAATGTTTCTCGAAATGCATGCGAAAGTTTTCGTCGTACTTCGCGATGAGTTGGGAAATTTCCAAAAAATTTCCCCTGGTTTTGGACGATTTATCTTCTTGATGCCCTCTTAAAGGCAAACCCTGACGGACAAGAGTAAGTATGATGTCAATGAGTTTCATTAAGTATTCTTTATTTTGAGTAACTTCTTGCTCTGTTGCTTAACTACTTGCTGATAGACATCTCCAGTTTTAATAGAAATTTTGTAGCTTGCATATTTTTGTGTACTCTCAACATGAAGTGACGACTCAGCATGTTTTTTTAAACTTTCTCCCAGTTTTTTCCAATTATTGTACCCAGTTTTTACAAATTTTTCATGTTGGTCACGTAGTCCATCCTTATTGTAGTGCCTACACACAAAACAGTAGGCCTTATCTTCTTCCGTGTTGTATTCTAACCAGCTGTATAATTTATAATATTTTGATGAAAAAGATCTTAATCTGGCGCCAAAGTTTGTTTTTGGGAAATTTAAGTAAGGTTGTGATGGTCCGGTTTGCAGGGTGCCCAAGTTGTTTCGCTTTTCATTACCAGCAGATTCTGAAGACGTTACTACTTCCAGCTCAGGATCAGCTGTTTGTCTTGTCTTCGACATAGGACTGTCTTTTTCAGGGATATCTCTATTTTTGAAATCATTGTTTCGGAAATTTTCTGGAAACGTGCTTGTTGATGCTGTAGGTTGTGCAGAAGAACTGTCACTTGGACTTTGATCCACTACATTTGTCGAATTTTCATTATCAATCTTTGACAGTTCAGGTTTTTTGAAAAATGATCTGATATCTTTAAATTTCTTCATGTTCTGCCTAAAAAAAACAGCATGTAATAATATACAGGTTGTTGTTTTGGTCGTGCAAATCCACTTCAGGGCCTCAGGGGTGATAGACGGTCGTATGTAGATGTTAAAAAATATGTTAAAAAAATCTAATCATGGAAAGTTTTGAATAAAAACTGTACTCTTTAAGCACTGAAAATTGTTCGATTTACAAAACCCGCGTCTGAACTGACGAGCTCAATCAAGCTGCCAACGTACTTCTACGCTCCCCACGCTTACTCTGGACCCATCACCAAACTTCGCTGAGCGATATTTGGCCAGTGAAATGAAAATTAAGTTCAAGAAAAAATTTTCTTAAACAAAAAAACTATTTTTTAACCGACTTCAATTCCCGGCCTTCAAGAGTCCTTGAAGTCGGTTATACTTTTTTATTTTAAAGTTTTTATTAAATTGTTTTTTCATCAGTATCGTGTATACAACCAGCAACCACCTCTGAGTCAGAATTGCATGACCAAAACAACACCCTGTATAGTGTTGGCACACTTGGCACAAAAATACTTTGGGCTAGTGGCATGAGCTGAATGTTTGGAATGTCAGATCGGTCAACTGGATCCAAGATGGCGGCCTGTCAAAATCTTAAAAAAATCGTAAAAAATTAAATACTCGGCCGATTGATACAAACTATACGTCATTAGAAAGAGCTTATAAAATGCTACAGTTCGTCCATACATTATTTTATTGTCTGATTTACCGGAAAAGAGAAAAATGAAAAAAATAAAAAAAACTTTGCGTACAACGAACGAAATCTACCTATCCGCTGGCGGTGCCGTCGGGGTTTTTTGTTTAGTATAGTAGGTAAGTCATACATCAGAGGTGGTTCCATTTTAAAAGTTACACCATGTACAATTGTAGCCACAATAATTATTAAAAAGCATAAAAATTTTAAAACCTCTGTAAAACATAGAAAAAATAGCACACTCACTGTTGAGGATGACAACTCCAATTATTCGGTTGTGATTGTGACGGTTGACAGAAAATGTACACAGATCGCAGACAGATTACGGGAGGACAAAAATATGTATGATATGAAAAATACTGAACACTGAACAAACACTAATAATATGAAATGACTGCACTAGAAGAGGGTTGTTTGACTTTTTTTCACCTTTTTTCAATGTTAACTTTCACTTTTATTCACTTTCTTGGCTTTCTTGATCGCTTCCAATTTGAAAATGCCACTGGCACCGAAAGTCACTTTTTTATATCAAATCCCGCCTACTAGAGCACAAATCTTGAATTTTCTAGTTCTTTCCTGAGCTCACTGTCAAACTATAGAATATACTAGAAAAATCCACGGCTACATGCTGTTATCTTAATTCAGCTACTCGCTACTAGAATGCGTACGATGTTGCGCTTCTGTTACGCGGATGAAAGTTGGTATTGATATTTCGTGCTGTGCTGCTTCTTTCTTCGTCACACAGATGTCGCTGTCATTTAAATTCATGATATTTCGGTCGCTAACAAACACCACAAAGCAGTCTACTTGTCACTAGATGACGCTGATTAGCGATAATCGGTTTTGTACTAAATCGAATGTTCTAGATGAAAAAAATTCTAGATGAATAGATTTGAAAAAATAATACATTCGAGCTAACAAATATTTAGATTCCGTCGACATTATTACGATAATTTTTTTAAGACGGTTTTCGGTTTCGGTAGGTAAATTGAGGATGAACTTATTTTAATTTTATGGATGAGGAAGGGTATTTTTCTAGGGTGGGCCCACAGCTTTCTAGGGTGGGCCCGGCCCACCCTGGCCCCCCCTAGCTACGCCTATGCTTATACAAATTCCGTTCTGCTTTCGTAGTCTTGAAGCTGGTAATGTTAGTGCAATCACAGTAAACAATTGATCGCATACGCGATAAATACGTTTTCAGAAAAATGTTCTGAAACTGTAATAGATTGTAAATGGATGTGTCCAATAAAAGTAGAAAATACTTTAAAACTCAAATTTATTATAATGTAAAATTAACGCCATGTTACAACAACTTATCTATATTGTATTACGAACATATTTACAATAATACAAAATATTCAACATACAGGGTATTTGTTACACTATATTACAATACTCCCCTCTAAAAATAGAAAAAGAAAATATACAACATTTATAACCATATTATACAAAAATAATTTACAAACTAAAAAAGTCATTCATAATGTAATCGGTCTGGCTTAACAATGTTTCGCCTTGGTCTATGCTTTGCAATACAATAAGGACTTATAGATCTTTCCGACTCCTGTACTACTTCACTACTACTATTCGATAAAACACAGTTATCTGTACTTTTGTCTTCAAACTTTTTATCCTTAGTACTAGAGTTATTTTTGAAATCACTGAAATCTACATTTAATTTCATCTTACTTAACTCGTCTATAATGTCAGAACCAGCGTTCAAAATTTGATCAACATGTCTTCCAAACCATTTTATCACCCAAAATATTGGTAATCCTCCCACGGATCCAGGTAAATATTCTGACCTAACTCAAATACAACCTTCCTTGTACCTTTAAAATTATCAGCCTGTCTTTCCCTATTTTCTTTATCTCCAATAGGCAAAAGTCTCGAAATTTTTCTATTTAATTCATGACCAAACATTAATTTAGCAGGGGTCTCCTGCGTTGTACTATGGGGCGTGGTCCTATAACTAAATAAATACCTATTAATAATGTTTCGGTAGGAATCATGTGCATTACGTGTATCTGCTAAAGCTTTCTTTAGCCCAATTTTAAAACTACTGCATTTTCTGCTGCACCATTAGATGCTGCGTGATATGGAGGACTAGTTTTGGGGCGAATTACCTAACCCTGGTCACTCCCAAATAAATTGAAAATTTCCTATTGCAAAGAGGAAGGTTTATATAGTATAATGACATAATTTTTATAAGCGAAGATATAATAAAAATTTCGAGAAAAATCAATTTGAAAAGTACGGGGAACGTAACCTGATATGCCTCCGACCCGGGTCGATGATACATCAGTCGCCCGTGCTTCGATGAAAATGCGTAAAATTTTTTCGCTCCGATTTGAAATATTTTTTGAAATTCGGGAAGGTGGGGGTGTGATTAGTAGATATTAGTAATAAATATTCGCAAACAAATGGAAAATAACCCGTGTATTGCCTAAAAAGTGAAAAAATTAAATTTTTAATTTTGGGGTAAATAAACATAATAAACGTTGGCTTGGCCAGAACTGCGAGCAACAAAAAACCTACCCTACGCCCCTCCGGGGCTCCGGGCGGTTTTTCATGCTCAGAACCGCTACGCGGCAGGGTTAAAGTAACGAGAAGGCGCCACCGATCAAGAACACCGGGATTAAGGCGATGTGAGAGACCCTCGAAATAGCATTAAAAAGTTTAGTCGCGGTATGCGGCAGTAAACTATTACGTTTCACCCCCTAAAAATCGCCTAAAAACAAAAAATAATCGATGTTGCATGTAAGACAGTCGAGCTGCATCTGCTGCTGCGAAATATTCTAAGTGTTAGACTATATCCCAGCACACGTACCGTCAACAAAATGCGCGCCGGCCGGGCGAAGTAGTGGCATCGACCGGTTCTACAGCATGCACGATGCTACTTTTCCGTACTTTTCAAATTGATTTTTCTCAAAATTTTGATTATATGTTCGCTTGTGAAAATTATGTCATTATACTATTTAAACCTTCCTCTTTGCAATAGGAAATTTTCAATTTATTTGGAGTGACCAGGGTTAGGTAATCCCCACCCTAGTTTTATGTTTAATGTTGTTTTGTTTGCAAAATTTTTGAAATATTTCTGACGTAAAAACACTAGCGTTAGCGCTTACTATCACTGCAGGCAAACCGAAACGCGCAAAAATTTTTCTTAAAATTGAGCAAGAGGTCATGTTTTGAGCTCTCGAACAAGCAAGATAAGCTTGGTGAATTTTCAAGCGACATGTCGATTTGTGTGTGTACTGTGGAATAATCATGGGATTTGGGCTTCGCATTTTAGCGGGATGTGGAACAAGGTATTCTTTTCCGGGACAAAAATTGTTTGCGCAGGCCGTTGGGTCCTGAAATATCTTCGAGAAAAGATACTCTTTTCCGGAGCAATTTTTTTTCGCGCAGGCCAGATGGTCCTGAAATATCTTCGTTGTTGGGAAATGGCGGATTTCTCCCATGTCGTACGTTTATTTGGTCGATTCCTTCTGCCCATTCTGCTTCTGAAGGTTTTTGGTATCCCGTCGGAGTGGTGAGTAACATTTATGTTATTTGATTATTTCACAGTGAATTACGTTGATCGACTTGGCCCGTTTTACTTCGACCACCTGGAGTAGCCATCGTTTGAATTCACCCTTGACTGTTTCTTGTATTTTTCTATGTTTTGTTACGTATATAGGATTATCCTTTGCTTGGCATTTTTTGATTAGAACGTTTTTGGCCGAAATAATCGTGAAGTTGCAGGTTTTGCATTTCTGTTGGACGTGATTAGAGGCTATCTAATCTTACGCTCGCAGGCGTGAATTTTAATGCTAATGTTTGGGTTTCATGTTTTAGAATTATTAATTAATATTGGTATTATGATATTTTAAGTTATTTAATTTGAACTGTGCATTATTTTCACTAGGTGACATCGAGCTGCGTTGGTAAAATGCCTTGGCAAGGTAATTCCTACGCGTTCGACATAGGTTCAAATCTTGTATTTGAAATTCTATGTTGAACATTTTTTTTGTGTTTATTTTTGTTTATTTGTTTTTTTTAGAAGGTAGCGATGTGCGACCAACGTACAGGGTGTTGCGTTTCATCGGGGTGGCTTCCGCTTGATTTATTGTTGGAAGTTCGTTTGTGGGATTTTTAATGACCACTCGAACGTTCCGTTAATTGATTGTGGGGGAGTGGTTCTTGGTGGCAATGTCGTTGCCACTGTACTAGTCCTGGTCGGCTAACGTACTTTCCATCCGACATCGCTTATGTCATCGCCTTCCAGCAAAGAACATCTAATTGCTGATTTGTTTTTGTTATGTTAGCAAAGCTGCTTCCTTGATTTTCTTCGGGGCGTTCATTTGACACGACCCACGGCCTCGCCGCCGCATAACGAGATGGCTTATACCTACCATCAGGGCCCCACGCAAATTAAAGTAGGAATTTATTTTCTGCATGGACATATCTGATCAGAGCTATCTTCTCATTAGAGATAGTGAGGATCTTAAATCTAACAAATTACAGTTGCTATCTTCAACAAACAAATCTAAGAATTTCCAATTAACGTTTGGTCCATCCATCAAAATTTGTAGTATGTTCTCATCTTTAAGGACTGAAGAAATCGCGCCTTTAAAATGGGATTTTACATTTTCAGCAGTAGCCCTACCTTCAATAAAAGTTGACGTAAAATAGCTGCATTGAACTTGATTTATTTGATCGTCCCAATATCTTACAGCAATATCCATTTGACTGCGCTGTGCTATTTTGTTCAAAGTTTTGTCAAAACACAGGGTATAATAATTGCATCCCCTTAAGTATTTCTCCAAAATGCTTTGGAAATGAGGAGCCAAACCAAAAACAACCATATAAGCTGCCTTGGTTGCCCCAAAAGTCATACGGCTTGCTATGGTGGAATCTGCAAACATATGTTTCATAATTTCTATCGACTTACTATCACTGTTGAAAGACATGTGCGAATGTATAATTTGAAATGCCCATAATATTTCAGCTCTTGTAACTTCTGATCTGTTACCATAATCATCTAATGTACGATTTGTTGTTGTAGTTATACATGTAGTAGTTGAATCCTCAATTACTACCGCTTGCTCGTAACCAGTGGGAACTACTACTTCATTGTCAGTATTGCTCTGGAATTGCACCAGTAGAGCATAAACTATTTAAGCCTTCACTTTTTAATGTGGATATGGGATGTAATCCACGATAGGCCAAAGGTATTTGACAATCCCATATGTTGCTGATATTTTTTCATTTAACACTCTTATTGTTAGCTCTTTCAGTAATCTTGGGTTTGTTTTTCATAAAAAATGTGAGATTTGGAATCAAAAATATCATGTTGATCAAGTTATCTTAAATCATAGAGTTTTCCTGTACTTTTTGCACATCTTATACTAAGGCCCAGCTTTTCAATCCCGGGTTATCTTTAATCAAAAGGTTATTTCCATGGAAATAATTGTTGCAAGAATGCGATCCATGGTAATAAAACTTTCATTAAAGATAACCCTAGATTGAAACGCTGAGCCTAATTGTACACCACTGCTGTGGGATGTAAATGACATTATTCTTCTTTCTCCGCGCTATGAGAGCAAGCATGAAATGATCTTTACATTGAAAATGACCTACTTCAAAAAAAATATGAGCAATAGTAATGTTCCTTAACTTAGCAACATAAAGAAACATTAAAAAGATTATTCGATTTCGGTTTTGTCCACCAAACCAATATGAGTAAAATCTGAACTCTTTTGCTCCATTAGGGTCCTTTCTTTTAATAAAATCAAATAAAGCACTACTTATCTCATTAGGACTCTTTTTGTCTTTAGTTTCATCCCATGCATAACAGTAACCTTCTGCAGATCCGATATCAACAGTTGTGAAATTATACACTCTTAATTTGCTTTTATAATAAAATCATGCTACTTTGGATAGGGGTATTGTTAATATTTTTTGTAAGTCATAGCATGAGTTATACCATAATACTGTTTGAATTTTGGGAGCTTCCTTCTCATTATGTTTTATTTCTCTCACAACGCATTTTATTAGCAATATATAAAATGTACTCTTTTTCCATATTGGTTATCTCTGGTGGCCCCAGATCTGGTGATAAATCTGCATAAATATAGGTACTCTCTGTTTGTCATAATTGACATACATTATCTACGACAACGGCAGTATTTAAGGAATCTGCGAAAACTATAACCTATAACTATATAATAGAACAATACCATTTTTTATTCATTGAACATCCACGAAAATATTAACTCTGTGATATAATAACATGATAAATTTTAATTTACAATGTAATTTTTCTAGTATTATAGAAAAGTATGTCTCATTTCTTAATTGAATCTCAACTTACAATGATATCATACTCACATTTAAATTAAAATTTTCAACAAAAACAAACACAAAAACTCGCCCAATAATAAGAATTTGCGATATTGTAACTTGAGTTACTATGTTCATACCACATATTGAGGTATAAATTGTAGTTACAATGATATTATTTTGTTAAATAATAATAGATTTAATTGAGATAGGATGACGATTTTTAAACCAAATTAAAGATTGTTCTTTGATGAAGCCGTTTATCGCATAGTTAGATAACATTGTAACTTGAGTTACAATGTTATTCATATCAGGTGTCGATTTGATGATAGAGATTTTAACACGGCAATAAGCACACCACCACCCAGTAATTTATGGCTAGTATCGCTAGATATGTCGTTGCGGTAAACTATGTATCTATTGTCGATAAACTCGTTGTTGTTAAAATTAGGAGACAACCATGTCTCGGTTAAGACGATTATAGGATGATTTTCATTTAAGATGCTTACGTATAAATTATTGAGTTTAGTACGCAATCCACGAACGTTTTGGTAAAATATCTTTAATTGTTGTTGGAAGACTGCAAGTGATTCTGAAAATTTGCTGTGTTAGTTTGACGATGACCATTATTAGCGACATTCCTTTCAAAGAACGTTTTTACCGCCATGACATTTGGCCAGAATGAAGAATTCAGCAATTGGTTGGAGTACGTCGAGTCGATTGTAATTTTAAAAGAGCTGTAATGTTCCGGGTACTTGGATTGTAGTTTCATGACTGACAGTTTTGGCTGGGTATTACCTACAATATTACCTAATTTCAACACAATTTATTCGTTAACCTCCGATTCATCGACCGAGGGACTTACTCGAGAAAGATGAATTTTTGCGCTGTGCACTCTTCTAGTTATAGCAGTAAAACCATTAGCTGGAGTTGCATCAGTAGGAGTTTAATGCTAAATGTACGGTACATAATTGATTATATTTATAACGGAAAATCAAGAGTTTGTCGGATAATTTAATTCAAAAGAATTTATAGCTGTATTGGGGATAATTACCTATCACCTGTCACCCGTAATCGCCCCAAAATATTTTTTTTAGCAAAAGGAACCTTATTAGAGTGTCCTGTAAAATTTCGCCCGAGAAAGTATAGTCAAAATTTTGAGAAAAATCGATTTGAAAAGTAGGGAAAATTTTTTTTGCCTTCTAATTTTTGGCTTGGCCAGAGCTGTGAGCATCAAAAAACCAAAATTCCTTTTCCTTCCTGTCTTCTTTCAATCCACGGTTTAGTCTATTACGATTGATATCCGCAGGCGATTCAGAAGGTCACCTATTTGGATACTTACGGCTACTCTTATCCAGGTGGTGGAGTTGCTACGAAACTTATTCAAAATAACGTACGAGAAACAGAAACAGGAACTCAGTTATATACATTTATTTAGTTTCACTTTGTACATAATATTTGCAATGATAGTAAAATATGATGAATTCTTAAAATTAAAATGCGTCCATCCCTTTCATACTTTTAAAATTAATATTAAAGAAATACAAAGACGTACATCAAAATAATAAAATAATAAGGTACCTTTAATAAGATTTACATACGCCCTCGAGTTGGCGTTTCGCGGGGAGGCACTGGCGTTGCTTCGCGTAGCCGTAGAGGTGAGTGGGTGTCGCATACAAAAATGATGATGGGGTCTTGAAAGGCACTGCAACTCTTCAAATTTTCAGTGATGAGGTAAACGCGCATATTTTTTAAGTTTCTTTATTGTTCGAGCATTCCGAATTTAATTACACTTTTTATTCGCACAATTTTAGTTCCTTTGTAGTTATTAACAGTACTTCGTTAAATTTAATGATTTATTATCCAATTTCACTTTAGCGAGAAAAGTTTTATTCGAGCTTTGTTCATAAGAAAAGAAGTTTTTTTTTTATATGCACTCACGTGATAAAATTAGCCTGTGTACGACGAATTTTGTTTGCGGTAAAGCACATGTATGGAACGTCAATGATTATTGTTCATTAAAACTTAATTTTTACAGAAAATACTACGAGAATGCGATAGTCGTATTGTTATTAGTTCATTTTGATTAATCAAAAACATGATTATTACTTTGAATTTTCCGTTGTTAATAGATTTTTTGAACATTAGAAGCACTTGAAGTTAATTCGATCATTCTTTCGATAATATTATATTTTTCACTTATATTCTTAGGTATTTGTATTACCATTTTACTATTTTTAGAAAACAAATAAATTTTAAAGCAATTATTTCACTTTTGAACAGATATAATTAATTAGGTACGAGTGTCATGGTGGCTGATAGAACACTGTCTTCCCCGCGCATCGAAATAATTCTCCTTTGCATATCCAAATGTAAGTTGTTCATATTTATTTTCCCCCCTTTATATATCTCATAATATTTATTCATAAATTCTCCACATCATAATATATCATATTCCCCACAATAATAATTCATAATAATTCTTATTTCAATATTAGACATTTTGCTTTGATACCAATTTATTTTAAACCCCTTTGCTTTCAATCTGTTGTTTCCTATTTCCTTTTATATTATTCTTTGTCACCGAATACCTTTATTTACTTAATCAGACCTACATAAATAAATTTCCTAACCCGCATTATATTATTGTTTTTAAATGAATCCAATTTTCAATAACTATTTCTTTCCATAAATTTTTAAATTACAATAAAACTTAGCTATTTCCTAAAATTAATACTTTCATCTTGGTCAAATTATATTTTCAGACAAAATCATATTTACAATTGTCTTTGGTCCTATTCTACTATTTCCTCAGCGGTTTGTTATAGACGTTGTTATTCTTTATTTTTAATTAAGTTTCGCTGTTAGCGTTTTCATTATTTTGCTATTTTCTCAGCGGTCAAAAATTTTTTATTTAGATGTTAGTTTTAATGATTTTTAAGTTTCGCTGTTAGCGTTTTTCACCGCTTATTGAGAAAATAGTAAGGTTGACTTCCTTTTAAAACGTACTCTTTTAATCTTGAATTTTACTCTCCTGTAGAATCTTCTCTGACTAACATAATCATTCCTTTTCATTTTCACATCTATTTTCATGTTGGACTCTCTTGTCCACTTTACCTCATAATTTCTTATCATTTTACGTTGTAATTTTCTCTTCGTATTCTTCATTTGTAAATTTCTTTTCTTCTTACCGATGTTGTCATAATTAATCCATTTATTTAATTTTTCTTTTGTAAAATAGTTGTACCCCCTTGCTTTTATAAATTTTAAATTGTGAACCCGTTTTTGTTTATTTATAAGATTTTTATTTGTAAAATTATTACTACCCCCTGATTTTGTAAATTTTAAATTGTTAATCCCTTTATCTGTTGAATTTTTAGATTTTAATTTTGTAAATTTATGTAATCTTTTATTTTGTAAACTGCTTTGTAATTGTAAAACGTTTCCTTTATGTAAAATTTTCTTATTTGTTTGCATGCCCCTTGTATGATATTTTTGCTTTGTACGTAGCTTTTTAAATTTTAATTGCACTCGTTTGAATGTCTTTCTCGAATTTACCACGTATGACCGATATTGATTTATTTTTGATGCCTTTTTGGCTATCACGTTAACCTTTTCTTTTACCACTTTTATTGGCTCAAGCTTATTTGCAATTACCGTCCCGTTAAACGGTTGAAATTTTATTGTTTTCAACATTTCGGCCATCTCATTTGGAACGTCTTGTGGTTTCTCGACTTCCTCGGTCACCACTTCTTTGGTCACCCAATTGGTTGTAACGTTTATCAATTTATCCAATTTCTTGTTCAATTCATTTTTCATCTCATTTGTGTTGTTAATTATTAATTTTGTATTTTCTTCTGCGCTTTTCCTGATTAAATTTTCTAACCTTTTATATCTTTCTTCAGCGTTTTGACATAACGTGGCTAGCATATCTCGATTTTCGTCTTTTCTCTTTTGTTCTTCGTCTTCTTCTCTCTTTTGATATTCTTCATCTGCTTTCTTTTGATATTCTTCCATTTTCTTTTGATGTTCTTCTACTCTCTTTCGCTCTTCTTTATAAAACGCTTCCATCCACATTCTCAAATCTTTCAAAGTTTTAACCTCTTCCGTTTTCATTATGTTGTATGTATTGTTAATTTATTTATTAGGATATAATTATTAATTTGTAAAATTTTCATGTACGTTTAATGTAAATTTAAGTAAACTTTTCTTTTTGTAAATCGTTATTGTAAATAGTTGTAAATAATTTCGTTCTAATTAACCTAACTGATATGTTTAGTAATGCCACGCTGGTATCCCCCTTTTATCGATGCTCACACGATGGGCGCCAAAAAGTGCTATGTGGGGTGTCGTTATTTATCGAGCCCCACGTTGGGCGCCAAAAAGTGCTATGTACGGAGCTTTTGTAATAGAGCGGTAACCTTTGATAGTGCGGGTTTACACAAATTAACCCCGTCAATAGAGACGTTTGCAATTTTGTTGTCGCAAATAAATATTTACCTCGGCTAGATATAATTTTTATTGTAAGCATGAAACCTACCTCTATCTCGGGCTGGATTCCTTCCGTGACCAAATCTGTGAATTGCTGAAATCAAATATTTTTGGATCTCGGAACAAGATTGAAAAATAATTCTCCGTTTCAAAAGCAAAATGTAAATTTTATTGTTTGTATTATAATTATAGCAAATAAAAATTCTTAATATTAACAAAATAACTCCTTAAAATTACCCAAATTGTTAATTTTAACGTAGGCGCAACGCGGTGATAATTTTTACGCACGCACTGAATTTTATAAAAAAATTTATAAAGTTTTATGTAGATTTACCTTTATCTAGGGTTTTTCTGGTTCGTAAGATATTTGACCATGAATCTTATCTGCTTGCGTAGAGCGATCAGCTGTTGTACCATTGATAAAAACGGATGGGTGTCGATGCACAGTTTTACCTCGTGTAATTTTTGTGAATAGTTTTTGTTGAAAATCTCACTAATCACTGGACTTTTCTTTTATAAAACACTTTAATCTGACGTAAGTAATTATTATTTAAATTATTTTGTACTTTCGTTGTTAATTTCTATTAAAATTTTTATTAATTCAATTAAATTTTATTGCAGCACCAAATCACCATTTGCATAACCAAACTTCGTTTATTAACTAACTTTCGCTTGTCTTTGTTGCCTTGATACCCAACTTTCCAGGCAAGGTTGATTATTATTTTTGTTGAAAATAATAATATCGATATTGCATAGTCAGGTCCGTATTTGCCCATTTTGTTTTGACAAAATTTTTAATGAAATTTTATCTTTTCCAGATTGAATTGGTTTTCTACATTCCATTTGGTTGTTATACGATAAAATTGGTGAAGATGTATTATCCATTCACTGTTCATTGATTAACGAAGCACTTTAATGTCATGTAATGTTTTAACTTGCTATTTAATTTTATGCTAACAAATTTTTCATATTAATAAGTTATTCAACAATATTTTGATATTAATTAGGATTACTTATAACTAAACAAATTGATTTTTAAGACTAAACTAACAAATTTTATGATAACGGAATTTAAAATTCACATTGTTAAATTATTTTATTAATCTTTGTTCCATGAATGTATTTTGAATTAATTTTTGAATTTGAATTAAAGTATTCGCTATCAGATGGAATCTTTCCGTATGATTTTAAAATAAGTCTCATGCTTTACAATCGGTGATCAACTTTTGAATATTAACGTACGCATCTCTATTAACGTGGTCAGTGCATAACATCGCAATATATACATATTGCTGTGAGGGGGTGTCGTTATTTATCGAGCCCCACGTTGTGAGCCTAAAAGTGCTATGAACGGGCTCCCTTTAATAATGCCACACGTTGGGCTAGCCAAAAAGTGCTATGTGCCGACGTAGCTTTGCTAGGCTTGCACTCTGTATCGTTGATATCTTGTACGAGTGTACGTACAAGTACCTCGTCAATAAAAATGATTGTAAAATAATCTGACAAATTGCAATAAAATGAATTTTACCTCGGCTTTGACTATTTTCGGAGAGCACAGACTTACCTAATCTCAATTTGGGTCCCTTCCTTGACCAAGTTGTCGCTGAAATATAAATTGCTGGTCGTCGGAAAATCAGGTTGTACAAACAAATTACGCTTCGTTGTAAAAGGAATAATAATTTTATTGTAAATAGTGCAAATAAAAATGAAATGGAAATGTTTAAATTTATCGACAATATCTTAATCCTAACACTTTAAACGGACTAACGCACGCGTATTTTAGTTACGAAAAACTTTCACTAATTTTTTTTTATGGAATAATTTTTAATGTGCATTTACCTTTATGAATGCAGGGTATTTCTCGTTACCAGTTGTTAACAGCATACAATGGGCTCGCTTTACTTGGAGGATGACCTTCGCCTAATCATAAGAATTCTTGTGTAGTGTAACCACGTTTTTTGCGTAGTTAAATCTTCAAAATTAAACACAATCACTTTATAAAATCAACTAAATTGACTTTTATAACACGTAAGTAACTTTTCTTTAATGATATCTTTACTTTTCATACGGTTTTAAATAATTTTTATCAATATTTATTTACTTTTAGGAAACACTTATAAAATTGCACCACCATTGAATTCAAGCAAAATCAACTTATTATTTTAACAATTGTTTTCCATAGTTACTTGTGTTTTCCAAGGCAATTGTGATTTCGTTTTATTAGTCGATATAAAATCAATACTATTTGACGTAAAATTTCCAGGTCCGTACTTGGCCCAAAATACTTTGTAAAATTTTTAATAAAATTTTTATTTTTCAGTTTTATTTGAAGCACCAGCCTCTTCTGTGATCATCCAGTAAAGTTTTTGAAGAAAATGTTTTTCGCATTTATGGTTCATTGAATATCGATGCACTTTTACACGTAAAGATTTTATTACCTTGATTTTAAAAGTTCTACGTTTTAACACCTTTTTAAAACTAATGTTTTGAACAATTATTTTTGATTTCAAATTACATTTTTTTTTTATATTACTACTTAAATTAATTTACAATTTTAACAAACTTTTTATGTTAACAAAATTAAAACGTTGCATTTGAATTTACCTTGTTTTCTCGTTTCGTGACCTTTTTCTTTACATAATTTTATGACGTTAAATCAAATTCTTGGTGTCGGATGAAACCTTTACTTTCGACCAACTAAGTCATGTGCTATCTTTATAGATTAAAAAAACTTTGAATTAAAACGTGATCATTCCCATTGACGTGGCCGTGGTACATAGCATTTGTCCCCTGTGTTTAACTTTAAATTTATTCGAAAATACCTATTTTCGTAGTGAATTTTATAGTTAACACACGTGCTTTTACTCCTAAACAAACTTAAATTTCTAATGTAGCATATTTTTTTTTTTTTTTCAAAAACAGAACAAACTAAATTTTAATGTAGCGTTTAATAACCAAATTCAAAATCTACTAACTATAATGTAAAACTATTCGAAAAATTCCTAACTAATCTTTTTTAACACAACTTTAATTAATTATAAAATTCAAACTAACCTACTTGTTTATAATAACTCATAATCTACCAAGATTTCCGATAACATTTTTAAATTATTGAAATTCTAAATCTTTATTAAAATTTTACCTACTTTTTCTGTTTATAAAACTTGACTCTTTATTTTAATCTAATCTTTCCATCTTTTGGCCTATTTCTTTGGGTGATTCCTACTTTCAGTCTTATAAAATTTTCAATCATTAATTTTTTTTTTCATAATTCTGTCTTATTATTTACTAGTATTCTTTATCTCTTTTTAATCAATATTTTTATATAATTCCCCATTTATTTCTTTGACCTACTTTTGGTCTCTTATATTTTATCTCATATAACTTCATAATCATTTATTTAAATTTACATCCGTGCCCTCTCATTTCGGTACATTCGGATATCCATTTATACATTTATCTATCTTCGTCATTTCATTTATTTACCCCCATTTATTTCTTAATTTTCAATATTGAATACCAAATTTTTTATAACATCGACTTCCTTCTGATTTCTCAAATTAACTTTCTACTCACTTATTTTAACTCCCGTTTTTCTCACCCAAAATCTAAATTCAAATTTTTCCATATAATTAATTAAATTCTTTTTACATTGTTAACTTTAAATCATTTATTTAATCAAATTCTTAATAACTTTTCTCTCCATAAAATTTTTAATTATTTTAAACTTATCATTTTATTAAATTCTTTAATTTTTTAAATTCTTCCATCTTGGTCATTTATTTTCATATTTCAATAGCCTTATTCATATTTACATAGCTATTTTAAATCATTTTCCAAATCCTATTTATAAATTGTCATTACTCGCATTTGTTATCCCCTACTATTTTCTTAGCGGTTAATTTTTGTAAGATGTTGATTTTAATTATTTTTAGTTTCGCTGTTATTTATTTTCACCGCTTATTGATCTCGCAAGAATGACTTTCTCTTCCAGCGAACTCTTTTAATTTTAATTTTTCTCCGCTTGAATAATAATATCTTCCTAACGTAGTCATTTTCTTTTAATTTATTATCAATTTTTATGTCGGACTCTCTTGTCCACTTCCTCTTGTAATTTCTTGTCTTTTGGTTTTTCTTATTCTTCTTGTATAAATTTATTTTTATCTTCTTGCCGATGTTGTCACGATTTGTCCATTTATTTAATTTTTCTTTTGTAAAATAGTTGTACCCCCTTGCTTGTAAAATTTTTATATTGTGAACCCGTTTACCTGTTAAGTTTTTTGATTTTAATTTTGTTAATTTATGTAGTCTTTTAATTTTAAGAAATTTTGTAATTTTAGCTGTAATATTTTTTTTACATAAACCGCTTTGTAAAATTTTTGCCTCTTGCTTTTGTAAAGTTTTCCTATTTGTTCGCATGCCTCTTATTTGGTATTTTTGTTTAAAACGTAGCTTTTTAAATTTCAATTGCACCCGTTTGCATGCTTTTCTCGTGTGTACTGTGTATGACCGGCATTGAATTTTTCCTGATAGCCTTTTAACTGTTACGCTAACCTTTTCTTCTACCACTTCTTCCTCCTTTCTTTTTAATAATTCTTTTATGTCTTCTGCACTTCTTTTCAACAATTCCTCTGTTTTGTTTTGTGCTTTATCTATGGTTTTTCGGGTTTCTTCGTGTATCTTATCTGCTCTTTCGTACAATTCGTCCATGTTGTTCAAAAATTTATCTAACCATGATGGTTCCTCCTCTTCTTCGTTTTGTGGTTTATTGTTTTCTCTTTGTACCACCACTTTTTCCAAAATGGGAATGTCTGAGTTATCTAATTTTTCATAGTCGCGATTGACGATGTTGATCGGCGAAATTTTTAATTTCTGAACTTCATCCTTCAAGAGTTGGTTTTCTTGCAAAATTTCATTATGCTGGTTTTCCAATTCGCATAATTGACTCTCGGCTCTACGTTTCTGCTTTTCTATTTCTTCACAACGTTCCTGTATTTTATCAATTTTATTTTGCAACGTTTTAGTTTCTCCAAGTAGTTTTTCCGCATCTAATGCGTCTCTCGGAATTGTAGAAGCGATCTTCAATTTCTTCAATTCCTCTTCGCATTCCAGCAGCCTACCGCTCATTTGGAATTTTTCAAACGTTAAACCTTCGATTTTGTCTTGATATTTTAAATTTTCTGATTGACATGTTTCGTATTTTAATTTTAATCCGGCTAATTCCGTGACAAATTTTTCATTTTCTCGCGTGGACTTTTCGTAGTCGGAGTGCAATCGATTGCCATTTTCTTTCTGACTCGAAACTTCTTTCAACAAACTCTCAGATTCTTCACGTTTCACCCTCAAATCTTCCCTCAATTTTAGGGTTTCCTTTTTCCAGCTTTCCAATTCAATATTGATAACCTCAATTTCCTTCTTCCCCATTTCTTGCAATTTATGAAAATCGTCGATTTGTAAATTCAAATCTACTTCCACTTCCTCCAACTTATCGTTGTGGTTTTTTAATTGACTATTTTCTTCCAGTAAAATTTCAAGTCCCTTTCTGCAAGCGTGCAGTTCGGAAGTAACTTTTTCGATGTTTTTAGTAGAATCGGCCCGCAATTTTTCAATTACATTTTCGTATTTCTCGTTTTCTTCGCATTTTGATTTCAACGTTTGTTCTGTTGCTTCATAATTTTTCTTGATACTAGCGACTTCTTCACAACTGTTCTGTAATTGATCTTCCTTTATTTTCAAGGTCTGCTTCAGTTCAAACACCAACTTATTCGTTTCTTCTTTATCATTTTGTAGTGCTAAGAGTTCCGAATTTAAATTTTCAATTTCAGCATTTGATTTAGAAATTTTCGTTGTGTTAATTTCGAATTGTTCCTGTAATTTTTGTAGCATGAGTTGCTCCTGTCGCAACAACTGTCGAGTATTTTCCAATTCCAATTCCGTTTGGTTTTTATCGGCTAACATTTGCTTCAATTCCGCAATGGTTTTGTTTTGTTCTTCTTCGGCGGCTTTTAATTTTTCTTCTTCGTCGACTTTTAATTGTTTTTCTTCTTCGGCGGCTTTATCCATCATTAGTTTTTCATTTCTAAGTCTTGTTCTGGTTTCTATTATCCAGTCAACATCTGGATGTCCGCCTCTCTCTATTTCTTTTCGTATCGCCTCCTCTACAAGCTGTCTTAACCTTTCTCTTTCGTTATTGGCCATTTGTTTAGCTTTGACTGCTTTTTCCTTTGCTAATTTTCTTTCTTCATTACTGGCCATCTGTCTAGCTTTTTCTGCTTTAAACTTTTCTATTTGTCTTTGGGCCATTTTTTCCTGTATTTCCTTTTTGTTTCTCTTTGGTTTTCTTAATAGCATCTTTACCCATTGATCGAACAATGCCTCTTCTAACTCTTTTTCTTGATCATTTATTCTTTTTACCTCTTCAACACCTAGTACCTCTGCCTGTTCTCTTAATAGATCTACGAGTTTCTTTACGTCATACATTTCTGTTATATCTTTTTCTGCCATCGTGGTTTATTATAATTTATTTAATTGTAAGAAATAGCTATTAAGTTATGAATTTTCATGTATTTTAATTTTAATTTTAAGCGAATCTTTAATTTTAAGTTTAACGTTAAGTAGATTGTGGACGATTTTATGTTGACGTTAATGTAAATAATTTTAATTAAATTTTCCGTTGTAACTAACCTAACTAATTTTTGTTAATACCACGTCTTGGTACCCCCCTTTTGTCGATGCCTACACGATGGGCGCCAAAAAGTGCTGTGAGGGGGTGTCGTTATTTATCGAGCCCCACGTTGTGAGCCTAAAAGTGCTATGAACGGGCTCCCTTTAATAATGCCCCACGTTGGGCGCCAAAAAGTGCTGTGAGGGGGTGTCGTTATTTATCGAGCCCCACGTTGTGAGCCTAAAAGTGCTATGAACGGGCTCCCTTTAATAATGCCCCACGTTGGGCGCCAAAAAGTGCTGTGTGCTGACGTAGCCTCACGTTGGGCTAGCCAAAATGTGCTGTGTAGCCTCGGAGCTTTGTTAGGCTTGCACTCTGAACTGTTAATGACTTGTACGAGTGTACGTAAAAGTACCTCGTCAATAGAAATATAAGCAAATTATTCTCGACAAATATAAATAAAATAAATTGATACCTCGGCTTGACTACTTCGGATAGCACAGACTTACCTTTTCCCAGGCTGAGTTCCTTCCTTAGCCAAATCTTAAATCTGAAATGCAATCTAGTGGCTTTTGGAATGATCATACATGAATGATGCTCCGTTTTATAGCAAATCTTTTTTTTTTTATTATTATATTTAATTTCCAAATGTAAATATTTAAAGTTAATAAAATTCTTATTTCTAATTACAAAAATCTTAATTCTATAATAAAACTAACGTTTCCCCGCACGTGTAAAGTTAATCGTTAATTTGCACAAAATTTATGTTTTTAATAATTTTTAATGTAACGGTACCTTTATTTGGTGTAATTCTTTTCGTTGGGTTCATATACCATGAAGTTATACGGTGGTATTCGTTCGATGGCCTTCAAGGGTGCGTGATCTAACTGGATTGAATTCCCTCGTGGTAGTTTTTGTATCGTGACCAAAGTTTTCGTTCGAAATAATAGCGAATCTTCTCAATTTTGCACAAATTTTCACTTCGTAAATACGTAAGTATAATATTCTTTTAATTACTAACTTTTTATTCACTTTTTAAATCAAATTTTATTATATTTTTCACCTTTTAGCTGGACACACAAAATTGGCCACACATTTACTTTTTATTAAGCAATCAACTTCCATTAATCAACAATCCATTGTTTTTACCATAGTTACTCGTATTTTCAAGGCACTTCTGATTTTCCATTTTTCGAAAATAAAATCGATTTATTTTGACGTGAAATTTCCAGGTCCGTACTTAGCTCAAAGTGATTTGTAAAATTTTAATGAAATTTTTATGTTTCAGATTTATTTTGAAGTATTAACATCTCCTGTGGTCTTCCGGTACTTTTGAAGAAAATGTTTTTCGCATTCGTGGTACATTGAGTTTACGGCGCACTTCGACACGTAAAAATTTTGTTATTTTAAAAGTTCTACGTTTTAACACATTTTTATAACTAATACTTTGAACAAATTGTTTTTGATTTCAAATTACATTTTTATATATCACTACTTAAATTAATTTACAATTTTAACAAACCTTTATTTTAAAAACAGAATTAAAACGTTGCATTTGAATTTACCTTGTTTTCTCATTCCGTGACCTTTTTCTCCATTAGATTTATGACGTTAAAACAATTCTTTGGTGTCGGATAAAACCCTTTCGTTTGAACAAATAAGTCTCGTGCTACCTTTGTTAATAAATTAAAAACTTTGAATCAAAACGTGATCATTTCTATTGACGTGGTATTGGTACATCGCAATATATAACCACTATCTATAAAATAATAATTTAAAAAAAAATTTTTAATTTTAAAATCAATATATTTACCAAAGGTGAACATCCAATGCCCTGTATCTAAATGACAATACTCCATTATATTTCCTAAATCAGTTATTTTGCATAAGTAAACCAGTCTATTTTCTCTTTCGTAAATTCTTAACTCATCTTTCAAGAGTTTCTCGACTTCATAAAATTTAATTTTTTTTTCAAGATTCCAAATGCAAGCCCGAAAATCATTTTTATATTTATTCTGGGTTAAACCAATCAAATATTTGCCTTGTATGTAGATAATAATACATATCATTTTTAATCGAGATATTAATATGATTAATTTTGTCAAGTCGGTTTTAATAAAAAAATTATTATGATAATTTTATCATAATTAATTTTTATCTTGCGACCATTATCGAAACAATTAATTGTGATTAATTCAATATAATCTAAGTTCATTATAATAATTATGGTACCTACTGCTGTGACCTCCCTTGACTAATTAAAGCGCCAGCCCTAAGTTGGCTAGACAAAAATATTGTAATAAAAATGGTTCGTATAAAAATTTTTGTTAAGGGATGTTCAACACTTGTGCCCCTTCTTACTAAACTCAGTTGATGACACTTTCAGGAGTAGGTTCCTATTGTTTTAAATTAGAGGTGATCTTTTAAGTTGTAGATAAAATTTGCTCTCTCTGGATGTTCGTAATTGCTTTCGTTGAGTGAAATTAAAAGATTTCAATAGCTTTAAAGAAATGTTTATATTGAATAAGAAAATAATCGCAAAGCGCATATAAATAAATGGTTACACAATAATTTGCAGATCACAGATCTACCATCAACGAAATTTTACAAATAAAAGCAGTTAATTCATCAAATTTTACAAGTTAAAAAGACTTCTTCTTTTCTTCCTGTCGTGCTTAATCAATTTTTAAATTAATTAAGTCTCTCGCTGTACTGTAGCGGTTTAAATGTTTGTAAATAATATCGGTGCTTTTGTTAAAGCTTAACGTTGAAAAATTAAATAATAATGTTTGAATGAAAAACCTTGCAATAAGGGTGGTAGAAAATGCACTTCCTTGAAAGTCTTGATTCCACGTTCTGTGTTTAAAATGCTGATGGCAAAAGTTTGTAAATGTTAAATAAAAGTTTCACTGTACCTTCAGAATTTGTCAAGTTGCAGTTTTAAAATAAAAAGGATATGTGTATTCTCGGCTTTAAAACGAATGACACTTGATAAGTAAAACACACCTGCGCTGTTGAATCATCTTCAGTTGCTGGTTGTATGACATCACGTAACCTCGTGTTGATGTTTCGTTTCGATTCAAATTTTGTGGTTATTAAAGTTGTTTACCAAATTTGTTGATGACATCGAATTGATTGCGGTAAGTTGTATGAATTGGCAATATCATTAGATCCCAGTGAATTTTGAGTTGATTGCGAAAATTACAATTTAGCAGAGTTTGTTGTTGTGGTCGGCCATTGTTGTTATTTGACCTTCCAAACTGTTGATATTAAATCTGGACACAAATTAAACGCATCCGCTCTATCACAATGCTCGGAGTCAACTGATTTTCCATCCAAAATCGATGAAATTGGTAGGCCTGTAGTCAAAATGTGAGTCAAATTGAATTATTTTGGATTTTAAATTTTATTAAAAAATTGTTTCTGTTCTAGATTAACGGTCCACATTGAAATTTTGTTTCCAAAAGATGTTTTCCATGCAATTCCATTGGTATATGCCGTTTTGTGATATAATTTGGATCCTTTTTTAACTAGTGTTACGCCATCTTATACAAATTTTGGTTTTTCACAAATATCACCCTTATTAACAACTTTGTTGATTCAGGTCTTAAGATTACTTGCGTCACATAGATGAATTTATTGCATAATTTTTAATATGAACAGTTTTTCACAAAACATGCTATTTTTGAAGAAATTTAGTTACAAAGTCTTACATTTTTAAGGTTATTGTTATTTACAAAATAACAAACAATTTTAATTAATTTCAAGCTAATTAAATCTTTTGTTTTATTCTTGATGTCACATTTATCAATCTAATTATTGTTAGCAATTTTATACATGTCTTACTTATCCCGAGAGATTCAAATAAAGTTATTAAGTTGAAATTTGAGAAGGTTTTGAATTTTTCGTAATGCAAATTTTTAAAGTGTCTTCTAACTTAGAATTTTGTGTTCTTTTCGAATTTAATATTCGTTTTTGAATTGGGAGCCTTTATGAAGCATTTTGAATCATAGCACTACGTTGGTACCCATCGCAATATTTCCGCTGCAATGGTATACAGTTGTGATGCAGTTTCGTTGGTAATCTGTCTTTTTCTGTTTGATGTTAATTATGGTTGCTGTATTTTCACGTGTTACTACCGAAACTCTATTGAAAGAAAAATGTAAGCTGAGCGTTAACAAAATATGGGATTCTTAGATGTCTTCGTAAATTTGAATTTTGACCATATCTTCTACTTCTAATTCAAATTCCGTTAGGGGCTTTCCGGTTTCTATATTCAATACTTTAAGATACATTCTACCGGCAGGGTTCAGTTCCGATACAATAATTAACCTATTTTCAAACATTCCGACTTTACGTAGTATAACAAAACGGTTGTTATTAAAACGCGGCAGGCGAAACTTTTCGTTTTTTTCTATTTGCAAAAAAAGATTTAATAATATAATTTCCTTAGAGATATTGACTTACATTTCCAGTGCAGTCAATCACCAAAATAATGTTTTCCGCCTTACTGGTTGTAATGAATACATCGTCAGAAATATAACAAAGATCTATATAATATAACATGTAACATGTCCGATAGTCGATGGACAAGCTCATAACGATGTCTTTACAATATAGTTTAATCCAATTATTTTCCACCTTGCTGTTATACATATAAATTGCCTAAAAATAGGAAACACAAAATTCCACACACTACATTCGAAAGATCACCTGTATATTAAAATAACTTACTTGCCATCGAGAATACTTCGCTACAAATTTTCGCTACAGTTCCGAGTTCAAGTCGTCCTCCAATCAGGTATTCTGGAGGCAGATCCTTTTGGCGTGCTTTTACGCCTAAATACTGATTAATTTTTTTAAACATAATTTTTTCTTTAAAATAAGAATTCCGCTGTTTGTTTCAAGGCGTTCATGACACCGATGAGACTTGTCACTGTTAATCTGAAAATAAAGCACACGAAATATTATTTTGTTAAATACAGTTTAAACCTACGATATACTATGGTTATGCATACAGCCGCTGGCGCCCAGAAATCCCAGGTCATATTGTAAAGCGGTGTAAAGCCTCCGCTTCGCTCCGCTTCGCTCCGCTCCAGACTCCTCCGGGCGGTTTTGACAATGGTGACTTGGGCTAAACATACTAGAGGAATATTAATCCACCTCAACCGGGATTTTAGAAAAGCGGGATCGTAGAAATCCTGGATATAGCTTTTAAAAGTATAGTTGTGGTATAGGGCAGTAAACTTTTACGTTTGACCCCCAAAAAATCGAATAAAACAAAAAATAATGTGAAAACAGTAACCTTTCATACATGTTACTCTTACGAGAGGCGTGGTCTAACTGCCGGAGCGAAAATTTCTAAGTGTTAGGGTATATCTTTCTACACGGACCGTCAATAGATTGGGCGAGATTCCACAAATTAACCTTAAACTTTACCAAACTCAATAGGAAAAATGCTACTTCGGAGTACTGGTTAGAGTGCTTTAACCGATGTCAGACAATTTATTCTAATACACTGTGAATTCTAAGGAATTCCAATAATTTTCCATGTGTTACAAACATATGCATAGAATTCCACAGATTTACAGGTAATCACCAGTAAATTTAAATGAAGATTTTCAAGAAATTCAAAGATATCTTGGAAATATACGTGATTTAAATTAAATTAAATATAAATAAATACGCAAAATTTGGAATTCCAAATATTTCAAATGATTTCCAAAGCATTCCTAAGGACATCTAAGGAATTCCATGCGAATTTCAAGGCACTCCCAATGCAAGCAAATGTTTTAAAAATAAATACGCAAAATTCGGAATTCTGACGATTTCCATGGAATTATAAGTTATTTCGAAGATTTCCATGCAATTTCAGAACTCTCTTAGGAATTCTACGGTAAAAATATTTTCAGGAAAGAATTCTAACGAATTCCAAGGAATTCTAAGTATCTTAACGGATTTCAAAGATTTAGTAGAAATTGCAAAAGGATTTCTTAGAAATGCTAAATTATTTTTAATGCCTTATTAATAAATACCATCGCAGAATTTGTAATTCCAAATAAAAAATTTTTTAACAGTTTCCTAGGAACTCCAAAGATTTCATAGTAATTCCAATGAATTGTAATGAATTACATGACCTTAGAATTTGCAGTGATGTAGAATAGATTTTTAAAAAAATCAATATGAAGAATTTGGAATTCTAAATATTTCCACGAATTTCCAATGAATTCCCCAAGATTGCAATAAAATTTTAATTAATGCTAAGGAATTACAAGAAATTTCACGTATCACATCAGTGATTTATAATTATTTTCAATTATTTCAAATCAATTGAAAATAAATAAATATTCAAAATTTGGAATTAGAAATATTTCTAACATTTCCAAGGAATTAAAGGAAGATTCGATGCCTTCCACGTATTTCTTATGAATTCCTAGTGATTACCACTAATCAATTCAAACGAAGTAAATGTAAACAAATACAATACATAATTCGGAATTTCAAAATATTTCTGAGGATTTCCAAAGAATTCCCAGTGATTTCAAATGGAGTAAAAAAAATGAATACACAGAATTCGAATTCTGAAATATTTCCAACGATTTCCTAGCAATATCAACGTTTTCTAAGTAATTCTAATGATTTTCTAGGAATTCCAATAATTTCTGCAGATTTCTAAGGAACTTCACGGATATCCCAGTGATTTCAAATTGATTAAAAATAAATAAGTACACACAAGTTGTAATTCTAAATAATATTCATGAATTCCAGTGGTTTCCAAGGAACTTCGACAATCATCCAAATAATTTCAATAATTTTCTAGGAATTGCAATGATTTTCAAGGAATTTCAATCATTTTCAATATTTTCCAGGAAATTCCAAGCCTCTCCAAACAATTTCAAAGATTTCTTAGAAAGTAAAAGAGGATTTCTAATGAAATTGCAGAAATCGAAATTCCAAATAAATCTACAGATTTCCAAAGAATTCCCAGCGATTACAAATGGAGTAAAAAAAAATGAATACGCAGAATTCGGATTCTGAAATATTTCCAACGATTTTCTAGCAATATCAACGTTTTCTAAGTAATTGTAATGATTTTATAGGAATTCCAATAATTTCTGCAGATTTCTAAGGAACCTCACGGATTTCCCAGTGATTTAAAATTGATTAAAAATAAATAAGTTCATGAATTCCAGTGATTTCCAAGGTACTTCAACAATCATCCAAATAATTTCGACGATTTTCTAGGAATTGCAATGATTTTCAAAGAATTTCAATCATTTTCAATATTTTCCAGGAAATTCCAAGCCTTTCCAAACAATTTCAAAGATATCTTAGAAAGTAAAACAGGATTTCTAATGAAATTGCAGAAATCGAAATTCCAAATAAATCTACAGATTTCCAAAGAATTCCCAGTGAATTCAAATGCAGCAAAAACATATAAATACACAAAATTCAGACTTTCAAATATTCCAACCAATTCCAATTCCGAGATTTCCTAGAAAATCCAACGATTACAGAAATTCGAGTGATCTTCAATGGTTTCCCTAGATTTACAAAAGATTCTACGGATTTCCAAGGAACTTTTTCTATAAATTAACTTGGTGAATGACAGTAGTTTGGATTGTTGGGCTGTACAATAATCTCAAAAGCACATTTGTTACTAAAAATATAGTAAGAAATTTAAAAAAACAGTCAGATATATGTACGATATATCGTAGTTTATTTCAAAAGCACATTAAAAAAAGCATTAAAAGGACATTTTCAAAAGCAAAAAATAAAAAAAAACTCGGATGAATACTTGACATGTACCTAGTCAATGTTCAGATCTTCATCGGAGTTTGGGCAATTGTTGCACGTTAGTGTACAATGCTGCTTACAAACAAATTTCCCACAATCTTTACATACCAGTTGTGTTCTGTGGTTCTTTTTTGATCCGCAAATGTGACAAATGGCTCTTTGGTTAGCTTGGGAAATCACAGGTGGCAAATCATAGATGTATGTATGTCCTCCTGATAGACTTATTGAAGGGGTTGTTTATTTGGAAAATTCTAAAAGAATTTATTCCCGAAATGTCAAGTAGGCGAAAAAATATATTCATTGGCCACCTTTGTGTTCTTCTCGAAGTTGTTATTCTGGAACACATAAGGTCCATAGTGTCAACTCCACCCTTTGTGCAGTTATAATCGGCAATTTGAATAGGTTTTCCCGTATCCTCGTCAATTGTGTCAGTATCGTGCACAGTTGATAAAACCAAAACAACTTTTTGTCTCTTGCTAACATGAAATCAAAGTTTAATCGTACTGGCATCCAAATAAGTGATTTCCTGGAACTAACTGTTTATTCTCTGTGACAAATAGGGGTGGAACTTCTGCCTTATTTTTTCTCAATGTTCCTATAAACCAGTGGTTTCCAACCTTTATGCTACTACGCCTCCCCGAAAAAAATTTTTTTTTCCGCGCCTCCCATACCTTTTATTGTTTTAATAGATTAAATAATACAGACACGTTTTAAATAATAAAAACTTTATTACAAAAAAAACTGAAATCTACAATTAACAGAATAATAACAAGATTTAGCTTTAACATACACATACGTGTATATTTATTTTTATATAAAATTATTTTTAAACATTTAAACTAACTACATCTATCGCATAAAAATTTAATGCGAAGGTTGTTGTTGTTTATTGGCACAAAGTTTATCAAATCTTGGGGGCAATGTGGAGAGTGCCACTCGTATCTCTTTTTCGACTACTAACCTAGCTCGATATTTGGTTTTCATTGCAGCCAGTGCCGAAAAGCCCGTTTCGCATAAATACGACGTTATAAACGGTAGAAGCACTTGCATTGCTTTGCAATACAAAGATTCATACTCTCCGCTAAGATTCATCAAAAATTGAATTAAGGTTTCATTTTGAAACTTTTGTTTTAGTAGGCTATCGCATGATACTTCTATCAGTTTTTCCTTTTCAATTGTTGTCAGCTCAAATTCGTCATCTTTATTGTCGATAAATGGATTCTGTACCCACAAAAACTTTGAGAAATCAAGGTCTTTAAAATAATTTGAAAAATGCAGCACTAAACCATCCAAGTGTTCAATAAAAAGATTCTTGCTTGTTTGAATATTGGCTGTGGCCCAGAAATCTTTTGACAGTGAAAACATGTCCAACTCATTCTTTTGTAAATTTGACTTCCATAACTTCAACTTTTTAATGAAAGCTTTTACTTTGTCTTTTTGAACAAGTGGATGCATTTGTGATCCCTGCATTGATTTATTCAAAATGCTCAATTTTCCAAAAATTTCAACCAAATAGGCACGTTTAACAAGGAAATTATCGTTCGTCCACAAATGTGCCTCTTCATGGTGATTTTCTTCGAGAAAGGTTGCTATTTCTTCTTTGCGTTCAAATACCCTTTTAATCACTTTTGCACGAGATAACCAGCGAACTTCACAATAATACAGAAGTGAGGTATAATTATCTTCCATATCTACACACAACTATGCAAACAGCCTAGATCTCAAAGGACTGTTCTTAATGTAGTTTATAATTTTTATAATATTTGTAAAAATGTTGTTAAGTTACTCGCTCATATTTTTTGACACTGGAGCTGCTCTGTGAAGCATACAGTGCATCCAGATAGCATGTGGTGCTTTCTTTTTAACTAATTCTTGAAGACCTGCTTTGTGTCCGGACATTGAGGGAGCTCCGTCAGTACACAGTCCAATGCAATTATTCCACGTTATGTCGTTTTCTTCAAAAAAACTGTCCATTATATTAAAAATTTCAATGGATGTGGTCTTTCCAGGAATGGGTTTGCAAAATAATATATCTTCTAATATATTTTTTTCCGCAACATATCCAACATATGCAATTAAATGGGCATCTTTAGCTATATCAGTTGCCTCATCTACTTGTATGGCGAATTTGAAGTACGCAGCCGAGAAACTAATTGATCGCAAATATCTTCAGATATATCATTGATTCTTCTTCCGACTGTGTTATCAGCAAGCGGAATTTGTCGCAACTGTTTTGCATATGATTCCCCGAACATTATTCGAACCATATCAATAGTTTCTGGTAAAATTAGAGTTTCTCCTATTGTAAGTGGTTTCTTACATTTTGCGATTCGGTAAGAGACATGGTACGAAGCTAATAATGCATTTGGTGTTACAAAAAGTATTATTTTGAACGTTTGCTTTTGATTATTAAGCTCATCCAATTTTCTTTGAAAAAATTCTGTGGTCTTATCAACGTATTCAGAATGTAGAGTTTGATGGTGCCGTTTTAATTTGACTGGTCTCATACTATCTGAAGCCAAAACTTTCGAACACAACAAACACATTGGTTTTTCCAAGCCATCTATAATAATACTAGTGAATCATAAATAGGATGAACTGTATTGTCTTTTCTTGGGAGCTTTACTTCCTTGTTCTTTTTTGCTTTTATTCCCACTAGTATCAGCATCAGTATCTTCATTATTGTTGACTTTTCTCTTGTAACCACTCAAAAATTTATCCATTCGTCTAAAAAATATTTTATTGATATAAATTAAAATAAATAATAGTTTAAATTAAAAAAAAAAAGTTTAAAATATACGTTACTAACGATTATTTTCAGAAAGAAATCACGTCAAAAACAATTTAAAGAAACAATATCACACCCTGCCGACACGCTTCAGTTGACACTTTAGCTACGAGTGACCATACATAAAATAATGAAGAGTGACATTTAAATTTGAGGTTCTTGTTTTCATGCAACTAGCGATCGTTTTGTGCATTACCGAAACAGAGCGTTTGCAAACGCGCCATTTTTAAATTTCTTCGCTCCAGATAATTTTTTTATAGTAATTAAATATAATATGTAAATGTAAAAAAAATAAAAATAAACATTCATGCACAGAATTTTCACTGTTACGTTAAGATATGAAGTTTTATTTATTTGTAGATATTATGGTATAAAAATTAATTTATTAAAAAAATTTGGCGCCTCCCCTGGCAATAGTCCGCGCCTCCCCTGGGAGGCGAGCCTCCCAGGTTGGAAACCGCGGCTATAAACGTTAAACCAACGCTGAGTAAGTAATCTGCCAACGGAATGCTACTAAAGTAGTTGTCAGTGGTTAAATTTCGGTTTGATTTTTTTATGGGTTCAACTAATCTTTTTACGACGTCGAAGGGCTTGTTTGAACAAACGTAAGGTCCAGGATTTTGTACACTACAATAAATTTCTAAATTAGTAGTATAAAAAGTTTGTGCATCACAAAGTGCATATATTTTCAATACATATTTAGCTGGCTTTTTAGTCATGTATTGAATGAAGGAGCAACGACCTCGAAATGCTACCAACATTTCATCAATAGTAGTACACTCTCCGTGGTTGTATGACTTTTGACAGTTGGAATTAAACTGAATGAATGAATGTGAGAAAATCTCGAATAGGGGCTAATTTGTCGGTTTTACTACGTTCGGTCCTAGTGAGAATGTTATCAAACCTGAGGGACCTCAATAAGAAACGGAAGCGATTCTCGCTAAAATTAACACGTAATATTGTTAGTCCCGTTCCGTTTTTATTGAAAAATTCTTTTAAATCAGCTCGATTTCCCCTTTTTATGGCTATCAAGAACAGAGCGCCAAAAAGGGCAAAAATTTCTCCCCTTTTTGTTTCCCTATAATCTCTTGCGCGTACTTCAGTTATTGAAGTGGCTTCTAGAATCGATCTTTTATTATTTATAAAAATATTTGTGTATTTCACAATGTCGTCAACCATCTCATTAGAGATTATTTGAGAAAAACATTCAAGATGTGTTTTACATAGTCGAGCTTGTCCCTTAAAACCGGGCAGAACTTTTATTAAATTTTTGTATTTAGTTTTTGAAACTGTGGCAACAGTTTTATTCGCCCATAAAGTCTCGTCATCTTTTCCGATGTAAAAACTCAAGTCATTCAATTCTGGCTCCTCCAGATCTTCTTCTACATCTAGATCAACTTCTGAGTCGCTGTTATGATCGTCATCCACAATAGATTCAGGTTCATAATCTATATCGTCAGCATCATCAAATAATTCGTGCTGTTCCTCTTCCTCCTCAAGTTATTGTAATTGTTCTAAAATTCGAGCAATATCTTCATCGTTGCCGTATCGAGCTCTAAATAAAAGAAATAAATAACAAGCATCTGAAAATTTAAAAGAATAGCAGAAAACAGTGAAATATTTACTTACATTTTTTGTTAATTTGTAGAGAAAAAAAAACACAAGAGCGATCGCAAGGCAGCAGTCTGCCATAGATTTATACACTGTCAACTTTAGAACCAAACTGACGAATGTAAAATAACGCAAAATGATGGTATAAGCTGCCATTTATCGCAAAATCGTGTAATTAGAGAATACCACTGCATCTGCACCTAAAAGCAAGCGTGAAATAAGAGATGCAGATCATTTTTCGCAAAGAGCGGCAGTCTGCCGCCCGCGCGAGCGGATGAAGGTTAATCAAAGATGGCAAATCAGTGTTGATTAAATGCAGACAATTTTCTGTGGTTGTTTTCAATGTTTAGTATATCCAATGTTTTGGTTTATTACTAACATAAAATTTAAAAAAAAATTAGGAAACAATTGTAAGTATTGAAATTCGTTCAATAGTTTCCGGGGCGCGAGCAGACTACTTGAAATTGTTATAATCCCAACATTTGGGAACTTTTTAAAATTCTGTTTAACCGGACACGTGCGGGCAGCTTTTGAAAGATATTTAGATTTATGACTAATAAATGATATTCTGTGCAAAATTTTTTCAAATTTAAGTGGCATTTTGTAGTGAAACTTTTTATTTTAAAAAAGTTCAAGTGTACCCAAACTTTTGACCGGTAGTGTACATGTACGTGAATACTTAATTATTTAAATGATTTTTAATAATATGTCGGTTACTTATTTTTTCACTTATGCAGCGGACATACATAAATAAATACGATGATCTACAGATCTACACAAAACTTTGATTTGCATTTTCGTTTTCTTATCTTTCGCATAAGGGCAAAGTGCACGTCTTACACTTTTTTGAAATTGTGATCTATCGTCTTCTGGCTAGGCTGATTTATTAGCAGTAATAAAACTGATGCCTCTACGTATTTTAGTACGCAGCGTGGCATTTTTCAGTTTTTCTTGCAAGTATGGTGTAAGGCGATGCAAGACGAGTTGTTTTATGGCAGCAAGTAGCAGATAAATAGTTTTCTGCTTCATACTTACCAGTGTACAAAATTTCTGCATTGGCTTGTGCTTGTTCACGTATGCCGAAAAAGAAGCGCATCGACCAATGCTTTGTTGCACGCGCAGTGGTTTATTCATAGCAAAGCTTAACAAAAACGCCAGTACCACCTTTTGTTTTATTGTAGTATAAAATAATTTCGGGTGTAGCTTTTTCTCCAATATTTGTACTTTCAATTTTATGACTAAGAGCTGTTTTACATTACACTAAATTTTTCAGGACTGAAATTTTCAGTCCTAAAAATCCAATGCGCGCGCCGAATCAGGACACTGACAACAAGAAATTAGAATGGTCCCGTTTTACATTACACTAAATTTTTCAGTACTGAAATTTTTAGTACTAAAAATGTAAAGACTGAATATGCGCCGCGCGCATTAGGTAAATTGTCAAATGTCAATTGGTTTGTAAGTGTTTAAAAGTGATTTAAAATAATTAAATAAAAATGCAAATTAGTAAAAGAAAAAAATTATGTGCTGCGGCTGTGATAATTATTACAATGTTACTTGCAAAAACAAAAAATCAAACAAGTTTGAAAAAAAAGCGATTATGGACTAAACCGTGGATTGAAAGAAGACAGGAAGGAAAAGGAATTTTAAATATGTTGAACCAAGAATTATTAACCGAAGATGTAATGGCATATAAAAACTTTTTGCGAATGAACAATGCCACATTTGAAAAATTACTCAAGCTTGTTGAACATAAAATAAAAAAGCAAGATACAACTTTTAGAGAAAGTATAACCCCGAGATGTAGGTCTGTATAGTAAAATTAAGTCTTATTGTTTTTTAACGTTATTACTTATAGGTTAGAAACCACACTACGATTCTTGGCAACGGGAGAGGCTTTCAGATCATTAGTGTATTCTACCCGCATACATGAAAGTACTATTTCGAAGTTTGTACCTGAAGTTTGCGAAACAATATATTCCAGTTTAAAGGAAATATATCTTAAGGTAATTTTTTTAAATGACATAAAATATCAACTTTAATAATAATTTTTAGACTCCAAATTCAAGTAACGAATGGTCGAAAATTGCTCAAGATTTTCAAGAATCGTGGCAATTTCCGCATTGCATTGGTGCCTTGGACGGACGACACATTAATTTTAGACCACCAGTATCTGCTGGATCATACTATTATAACTACAAGGGAAATCATTCAATAGTGTTATTAGCAATGTGTGATTCGGCATATAAATTCACCTATTATAATGTAGGAATAAACGGCAGAATAAGTGATGGTGGCGTCTTTCGTGAAAGTCATTTATCTAAAGCTTTAGCTAATAACACCTTGAATTTACCACCAAACGAGGCTTTACCTGACCGGTCTACAAAAGTTCCATACGTGATAATCGCAGATGATGCTTTTCCTATAACCAGCAGAATTCTGAAACCTTATCCGAATCGAGGACTATCATATGCACAAAAAATATTTAATTACAGATTGTCAAGGGCAAGACGAATGATAGAAAGCACCTTTGGTATTTTGGCCAATAGATTCAGAGTATTATTAAATCCCATAAATTTAAGTCCAGATAAAGTTGAAAAAATTACTTTAGCTTGTTTGGCATTGCATAATTTTTTAGCATCTGAGAACTGGAGAGCATATACGGATATAAATGATGACTTACAGGTCATTAATTCAAATAAACCTACGAGTAAACTGAGTAATCAATCAGGTAATCGTACAACAGCTAATGCCCTTAAAATTAGAGATGAATTTAAAGATTATTTCAACAGTGAAAGTGGTGCTGTTAATTGGCAGGATGCTGCCATAAGTAGACATAATATGTAATAAATTTTTATTTAAATAAAAGAAATAAATAATTTTAATTCAAAATTTATTGTTAAAATCAATCAGGTTTTGAGCGTGCCTTTCTTCTAGCATTCCAAATAATGTTCGTAATATCTTCTTGGGCTTGTAGTAAAATGTTTTCGTCACATTTCAAGAATTCCAACTGGCTAGCAATAAATTCGCTGAATATCTGAATGTTCGATTTAGGCTCCTTCGAACTGGTTGTGGGAGTGTCTTCTGTTAGGGCACCAGATATAGATTGCAATGCATTACTAGCATTCTTAAAAAAATCCTCGTTAGTGTTATTCGCTATCTTTCTCCTTCTGCCACCTTTATCACTCTCACACGAAGGGCTCATTGAATATATCGAGGGACTGTGAGAAGTGGTGGCTTGTGGTCCCTTTAAAATGGCAACGTTAAGAATTTTTGGTTTTTTATTTGGCCTTTCATTACTCGCAACTTCATCTTCAAACTCATCGTCTTGATTATCCTACAATTAAAGAAAACGGTTAGAGATAATAGTCTTTTTAAATATATTTTATATTACCAATAAAGAATCAATCCCTAAATTTGAAAATATTTGAGAATTTGTTTCGACGTCAAAACCGTCGACAACTTCATTCTCTGGGATACTGTCTTCGGAATTTCTAGCAACACAATGCTCTGCTACAAACTCCATTTCTTTGTAATACCAAAGAGATGGTTTGTCGATCTAAAATATTATAAACATAATTAATACTTAAAAATTTAAAATAATTTTTGTACTTACTTCTTCACTACCCATTCCGCTTTTAAATGAATTGCTGTACTTTCTGTACTGAGCCATAAAGTTGGTCCTTAAATTGCTAAATTTATTTTTTATTGCTGTCTCATCCACTTCAAGCTTTAATTTCAGCAGTTCTTGCCTTATTTCCTCCAAGGCTTTCGTTCTTGCATGGCGATTTTTATAAAGTGGATGCTTGGATATGTACAAGCAAGGGTTCTGTCTATACATTGCAATTAGTAACGAAACATGTTGGCGAGACCACATTTTTGGACTAAAAAGTATCACTGTAAAAATTATAAAGTGGTAAAAAATAAATGTAAAATAATAATAATTTATTAATTAAGTACTTACCAATTTACAGGTTCAATCTCGTTTAAACAATAGGTCCCAAGTAACACACAAACGTAAATAATACGTTAAATTTATGTCTAGCGGATGGTCTACCGACGGTCTAACGTGCTGGGCTTAAACTGTTTATTGGACATCTAAATGTCCGCGCCATTTACGTCTTTTTATAATACTTACTTAGACGTTTTTAAGATATCTTTTGTGTTGCATCTAATTGACAAACTTGTTTAGACAATTTTGTTCAATTTTAACGTATATAATTAAATGTAACATCAACGTCTATGCTTTAACATTAATAATATGTCTAAAATTTTTACGATTTAGACCAAAAATTACTAAATTAAATAAAAAAATAGACTTATTTTAGACGTTTAAGAATACGGCAATTAGACGTTTTTTTGTAGGGTTTATTAAAAGTGTTTTATTATCTTAAAAATATACTAAATAAATGTATGCATAATATATTGCTATGTACCACGGCCACGTCAATAGAAATGATCACGTTTTGATTCAAGGTTTTATTTATTAATAAAGATAGCACATGACTTATTTGGTCGAAAGTAAAGGTTTCATCTGACACCAAGAATCTGCTTTAACGTCATAATTTATGTAAACATAAGGTCGCGGAACGAGAGGACAAAATAAATTCAAATGCAACGTTTTGATTCTGTTATAAAAATGTTTGTTAAAATTGTAAATTAATTTAAGTAATTATAAGAAATGTAATTTGAAATCAAAATAATTGTTCAAAACATTAGTTATAAAAATGTGTTAAAACATAAAACTTTTAAAATAACAAAAATTTACATGTGTTAAAAATGCTTCGTAACTCAATGTACCACGAACGAGAAAAACATTTTCTTTTCAAAAACTTTACTGGATGATCACAGAAGAGGCTGGTACTTCAAATAAATCTGAAACATAAAAATTTTATTAAAAATTTTACAAATTATTTTGGGCCAAGTACGAACCTGGAAATTTTACGTCAAAATATATTGATTTTTATATCGACCAAATGGAACGAAATCAGGTTTGCCTTGCAAAGACAGGTAACTATGGAAAAACAATTGATAAAAAAAAAGAAAAATAATAAGTTGATTCTTGAATTCAATGGTGGTAAAAATTTGCGTCTCCTAAAATTAAATAAATAGTGAGAAAATTGTTAAAAAACCGTATGAAAAGTAAAGAGATTATTAAAGCAAAAGTACTTACGTGTTTAAAGAGTCAATTTCGTTGAATTTATAAAGTGATTGTGTTTATTTTTGAAAATTTGGTGCTGCATAAAAACGTGGTTCAACACTACACATAAGAAAACTTATCTGGATTATTATTAGTAACTGAAGGTCATCGGCCAGGCAAAACCATCCTATTGTATGCTGTTAACAACTAGGAATAAGAAATTCCCTACATTTATTAAGGTAAATGCACATTAAAAGTTATTACATAAAAATTAGTGAAAATTTTTGGAAACTTAAATACGCGTGCGTTAGCCCGTTTAAAGTTTTAATTTTAAGATTTTGTCAATAGATTTAAACATTTCTATTTCATTTTTCTATTTTCATTTGCGTTATTTAAAATAAAATTATTATTCTTTCAACAACGGAGCATAATTTGTTTGTACAACCTTATTTTCCAACGGCCAGTAATTTATATTTCAGTAACACAACTTGGTCAAGGAAAGGACCCAACTTGAGATTAGGTAAGTCAGTGCTCTCCGAAATAGTCAAAGCCGAGGTGAAAATTTATTTTATTGCAATTTATCAAATAATTTTACAATCATTTTTATTGACGAGGTACATTTACGTACACTCGTACACAACATCAATATAAAACGTGCAGCCCTAGTAAAGCTCCGAGGGTACACAGCAATATGTTTTATTTTTGCTCTTTTATTTATCTTTTTTGCATTTTTTAGAGATCTATTGAATGCGTTTATTAAACGCATTATTTTATTCCATATATGTATTTCGACAAAATTGTAGTGTCTATTGTGGGGTTTTGGGTATTTACTAAAAAAGTAAAAATAAAATTTATAAAAACTAAATTTATTAAACTATAAAATTAACACAGAACATTTTGTATAGTACTCTTATATAATTAAATAATTTTTTATAATACTCTTATATAATTAAGTAAACATATAACATATTTGCTTTGATAAAAAAGTTAAAGTTATGAACACAATCTGTCTATATTGGTAAAAAACATCAAGTACAAATACGACACAATATCACACAACATTTGCCTAATTTTGGACAATAAAAATATAAAAACTAAATTTATTAACCTAAAAAATTAACACAGAACATTTTGTATAATACTTATAATTAAATAATTTTGTATAACACCCTTATACAATTAAGTAAACATAAAAAACTTAAATGAAAATACTCCAAATATAAACAAAATTATTTGCTTTGATAAAAAAGTTAAAGTTATGAACACAATCTATCTATTTTGGTAAAAAAACATCAAGTACAGTACGACACAATATAAAACAAATATTCAAAATTTTCCAAATTTTGAACAAAAAAAATATAAATTTATTTTTTTGATTGGTAATTATATCATTGAGCAGCTAGCCGCAGCCAATCCTGAATGGATTTAATTATAGTCGCATCATTCAGATTTGATGGGCTTGAGGTTTGGAAATGGAGGAAGACGGCTTCTGCAATAAATAATATCATATATTAATTTAATGTAATTATCTATCATACCTAATTTTTATTTATTTTTTCAAAAAATGCGACCAAAGATTTAAGTGTACCACACTTTAAACAAATATTTTAAATTACTGCTTTGATCTACAGTTAATTATAATAATAATTTAATAAATAAATTAAAACCTTAACAATAAAATGTATAATAAAAATGGCAGTAAAAAAATAAAATATTAACCTCGAATGACCTCTGCAAATTTTGTTTGTTTTAACGGTTTTTTTTCGTTATGTCCTGCCCAATTAAATTTTTGTGCTACTTTATTTGAAAGCACAAATCTAAGCATGTTGTTAGTTGCTGTGCGAACCGACTCTCCACCAAGAACGGCCAATCTTTGTACCTGTAGAATACATTTTTTTTAATCACAAATAAAAAAATATTAATCATGGAGCGTTTAGATAGTTTCAAAACATATTAGTACTAGCATTAGATTAAAATTGTATAAAGTACAATAAAAAATTTTATAGTATATTTTTTTAAAATATTAAAAAACTTACCATATAATTAAAGACTGCCGGTTCATTCTGCATACGATTTTCTAAAATTTTGAACTGGGATCTCTTTGTAATAGGAAATTCGGACCGATTTTCTGGCCGAACAATAGCTGCCGCTTCATTCGAAGAAATAATTCTTAAAATTTGCGAAGTAATTAAACAGTTCTGTTCAGCTGTCTCTTCAATCGTTGCCAATCTTTGTATAATATTTTGCTCGTAAAAAGATGATCTGTCGGAATTATTTGAAAGTTTACTGATTGAACCATCGGACCCAACTCTTGAACTTCCACTAGCGACACTGTCTATATCAAATGATGATGAAGAACATCGAGGAGTTCCAGGAAGTGTATTAGCCGATTCATTTAATTGGCTATACGAATTTTGTTCTGCACAAGATTGAGTTTGATTTTCACTCGGATTTTCATTAACAAGTTGTTGATCTTCTATTTCTTTGGGTGTTTTTTTAACAAAAGATACTCCTTCACCGCCGGTTTCCGACTCAGTTGATTTATCAATAATAGCATCAAGTTGTATTTCGGCCTCGTCATAATTATCTAAACAAAAACATAAAAATTGCATTGAAACTAAAACTCTTACTAATTTAATAAAAATAATAAAATTCAAGTAATTCTTACCGCAAGTGAATAAAATTTTTCGAATTTTATATTCTGTCCATGAAGTATTTGGTGGGCTGCAATTGCGCAGCATTTCATCAAATTTTTCTGAATTTATCCTCTTCGGCCAGTAACACTTTTTGTTTTCTACAGTCCATATGTGTGGTACAACACATACCTCCTTTTTCTTCTCAAATTCGACTCCAACGTACATTTTGAAATGATATCTTTTACACAAAATATTAAATTTTAAATAAAAAGTAATTTTAATAAAAATGGAAAATCTAAATATAAACTTATTTATATATATATTACTGTGTGAGGGTGATGCCTCTACTACTAATAATGTCTCGTTATAAAATGCTTTTGTACGGGTTCACGTAAAATGTACCCCGTCGATAGAAATATTGAACTTTTACACCAATGACAAATAATGTAACAATAATGATAATACCTCGGCTTTAATGTCTCGGAGTGCATGGACTTACCTCTCTCAGTCTGGGTTCGTTCCGGGACCAATAACTGCAATGCTAAATCAAATTTTTGGGTGCTCGGAACAGATCAAAAAAAATATCTTCCGTTGCAAAGACAATTATATTTTTATTACACACAATAAAATAAATAAATGGTTTATTAAGTAAAAAGTTCTTAATATTAATCCTATTAATAAAAATTCTTAACATTAACGAAGAAAAGCACGCGTTTATGTTGTCCGAAATTTTCACTTAATTTTATTACGAAAATAAAGTTTAATGGGAATTTACCTTTATAAGCTCTAGGGTTTTTATTATGCATAAGATGTTTGACCATGAGATTGTTAACCTTCGACACGCCGATGGTTATTTCTTATCTTGATATCAACGGATTACTTCCTTGGTGCGTCGTATAAAACCACGTGTCGTTGAAATTCGTTTTTTGTAGAAATATTCTGAATCCTTTATAATTTCGATTGGAAAACACTTTAATACAACGTAAGTACACTTTTTATATTAATATTCACTAATTTTCGTCGACTTTACTTAAATTTTCTGTACTTTTTAATTATTTTTAGTAGCAGTCATAAAACACAACGCCATTTATTAATCGATCAAACGTCCCCGATCCCAATTGTTTTTTTTTTCATCGCCTCGAAAATCATAGCCTCTTGATTCTTCGTCATTATTTATTATTGGTCGATGCAAATATCAATACCATTTTTACCTTCTAAGATTACAGGTCTGTATTCAGCTTATCGTGACTTGTTACAATTTTAATAAAATAATTTTTTTTATTTTTAGATTGGATTAATCTTCATCATTGCTTCGTGATTGGTTTCATGAAATTTATGGACATGCATTATCCGTTTTCGGTGCACTAAATCGAAACACTCCGAACGTTGCGTAATATTTTTATATCACTTATTTAAATTTTAATGCTAACACAAATTTTATATTAATTAATCAATTAACAATATTTTGACTTTTGAATTACCTTTCTTATAACTAAACAATTTTGATTTTGTATTATTAATAAACATTTTATATCAACGGAATTAATTAAGCGTTACATTATAAATTATTTTTATTAACCTGTTTCAAGCCTCGCTTTTCAAATTAAATGATACTGAACTCAAATTCTTGATGTCGGACGAAAGTTTATCTGTTTGTTCAGACAAGTCCATGCTTTTTATTATTAACAAATTCTCTGAATCTTAAATAAACGTATTTCTATTGACGTGGTTCCCCAACATTGCAATATATTGTGGTGTTCCGTTCGCTAAATTCGAATCCACGACAGATATAATTTTTTTTTGAAAAATTAATTTTTTAACTTATATTTTCTCGTCACACTCAAAATTCTGTTTTCTTTTTCATATGAGATAATTTTTGTTTTGAAATAACTCAATTCTTCAATTTTATCAATTTTTCTTGTTTAATAAAATTTTTTTTTAATACAAAAATATGGATTAGTTAATAAAATATTGTTTTTACACATAAAGAAATTAATAGCACCTCTATAATAAATTGTTCAGAGATAAAAAAATTCATTTAGTTTACAAATACACATGTAATTGTATAATGTTTTAAAGTCATAAATTTCACTGGTTTAAATGTTTCAAAAAATGCTAAATACCTTGTCTTTGTTTTAAATTTTGTTTATAACACTCGATAAACATACCAACTTCTTGTGTAGGTTGATTTCCAATATTTTCCAAACCAAATTTTCATGTAAACCAAATCCACAATTGTTGAATTTTGCAAATAATTCGTGGTTAATTTTGCAACCATCAATTTTCATTTAATATTGACCACTTTTTATTCCTCTTACTAGTAATTTTCTTAAGTTTCCACTTCGGAAAACTATTTAAGGGATCCACTTTGTATTCCACTTAGAAAAAATCCGCTTTTTTTTAAAAATAAACTCATCGATTGAAAAATCACCGCTTGATCTATCGTTCATTCCAGAACGAATACGTCCATGTCAACCTCGCCGCCGAAAATTCTTTACCACGCGTGTGCAATTTTTGATTCAGGTTCTCTGATTGGTTGATTTGGTTGATTTTTGCTCGTAATTTTAAAATGTGTCCATACATGGACGTAATCAAAATTTTTCAAATCTTGCGAGTGTCAGTTCGCGCACTTGTGTTCTTTAAAACTCACGCATGACTTTAAGCACATCAATTTTAAATTTAAAATTTTTAAATACAAATAATATTTTTATTTGTTTTAATAAAAACAAACTAGTCTTTTTGGAACAATACTCCAGACTTGTAAATTTAATAAATTTGAAGAACCATTTTGTTTAAATATTGACCATTAAAGATTTTTGTGCCTAACGAAATTATAATATTGACATGATAAAAATTATTTTATTAAATTTTGAATTTATTTTTATAGAAAAACTTTTGGTAAATTGTGAAATTTTGTTGAAGACAGTTCAATATATATATGTCACCGATAATGTGGATTGTTAGGAAATATATACAATTTCTAGTGAAGGTATACTCTCGCTAATATGGGCAGTGAAAGTTTACAATAACATAAAAAAACACTTTCACTAGCGAATGTATACAGTCACTGATACCGTTTAGGAAATGTGGAATAATATGTAAACCTAATCCCATAATGTGATATTTTTACTGCCCCATACCGCAACTATACTTTTTAATGCTATTTCGAGGGTCTCTCGCATTCCGGTTGCATAGATCCCGGTGTTCTTGATGGATGGCGCCTTCTCGTATGTTTAGCCTAGTAACCAGAGTCAAATCCGCTCCGTAGGGGTGCAGAGCGGAGCGGAGCGCAGCGGCGCCCCGTAGGAGTAGGATTTGACGATGGATTACCCTCCTTTTCGAATGCACACCCCTAAAATTCTACTAAAACCCCTAAAATCTACTATTCCTGACCTCTTGTAGGAATAGTATACATTCGCTAGGTGTTGTAGACTCTCACTAGTAAGAGTTGATCTTTTTTGTGAATCAAAAGTAAATTATCTACTTTTCCTAAGTAGTCCAGTAAATGTCTGCAGTCCCTAGTAATTATTTACTTTTACTGCATTATCCACATTATCGGTAACATATATATGGTTTGTTTAATAATATACATTTATTTAATGTTAAAAAAATTATTTTTGTTAAATTAAAGTGTGCAGTATTGGAAAGACTGCGTAACCATTTTTATACTTAGAAGCAATGCATTTGCAGCGAATTGATTTAATTAAAAAATTTTCAATAGACATCTCACCATTGCAAAAAAAAATAAACAATTCCGATGAAGCAATTGGATCAGTATATAAATCATGCAAATATTTAAAGGGAATACCTGAACAGTAATACTGATCGTGCATAAAATAAATTGATTTAATTGTTATTATTTTATTATTTATCATAACTATATTGTTTGGTGCTTGAATGGAAATAATAAAACTTTCTGTGATTAAATGTTTGCTTGTCAACACATGAAAATTTATGTTTGGGTTCAACTTTTTTTTTTGTTTCAAATTTGGGCAAATTTCTGTATTCTGTTAAACGATTATTTAGTTGTTGGAGTGGGTAATGTGTACCCCTTACAGTTTTTTTTAATTTACCCAAAAGACTTTCAAATTCAAAACAACTGAATTTTTCTAGATGCCCAAATTTTTTTACATCTTGACAAATATGGAGTAATGAATGTACATTGTACACCACAAAACTATTATCATAAATAATAGGACTTTCTTTGACAAATTGTTTAATGGCTTTTTTTGCTTTGCAAAAATGTTTATTGATTAGAAATTCTGAAGATAAAATAAAAATTGATACGTATAAATTTAAAAAATGTTTGTATTCTGATATTTTCAGATGATTTTTCATAAGAAACGGAAAACAATAAAGTAAAAAATTGCGGTACTCAACTGCTTTCCACCTCTTGACGTTACTTAGAGAACTTAACTTTCTTCCAAAATCGTTAGGAAATTTAATTTGTTTAATTTTTTGATCAACTACAGCAATATTGGCAATTTTGTACTTTTTTGTACCTTCTACCCAATATTTCTGTAACACACGTTTCGTTACTCCTAAGTAAATTAAGTGCATTGGGTCCAAAACAAATTGAGTAACTAAACCTACATTTAAATATAAAAGTGGAGATTTGGCTTTAAAATGTAAATCTACATTGTTTTCTTTAGAAAAATCTGAGTCTCTCCTTTTATGCCCTTTACTATCTACAGGATAAAAATGTTTTTTTATTTTATTTCTTCGTGGTATATTATTATTGTTTTCTGCATATATAGATTGCAAATTGCATCTCTCGCAACCGTGCTTGCTGGTATGTCCTGCAATTTGTTTCAAATAAGCCCTTGCTGGAGCATCGCAAGCAAAAAATAAAATTTCTACTTTAAAAGTGGTACCATCGCAAGTAAAACCATAATCTAATAAACTTTTCATTTCAATGAGAAATTTATTTAAATACAATTCAATTGGAGACGGTTTTCCTTTACCACAAAAAACAGCTATTGGAAAAGGCTTATCTCCTTCAAAATTAGCGACTTTAGCCAAAATTGGCCAAAATTCGGTGCAACTATTATTAAAAGGAGAGATACCGTCTATATTAAATTGCAAATAAAGAAATTTATCATTTGTTTTTAAATATTTCAATTTGTTTTTCAATTCGTTTTGAACTCCAAAATAAATCATTTCTCCATTGTCAAGTTTATATGTTTTCACTTTTCTTGGAGTTTTTAAAATTGAACGAGGATCGTTTAAAAGATAAGGAAATTTAGGTTTGATTAATTTCACCAAATCAGATAAACATTGATGCGTAACTCTATGTTTACACGCCCATTCTCTGAAATTATTTAAAAACGATTTTTCATCATTAATGTCATCATGAGTACAAACATTTTCAGAAGCATTTGCAACTGCATTTGAAACTTCCCTAGAAACTTCCATTTGTTCAACAAAAATTTTAGGCAAACACAAAACCTCAGTTGTACTAGTTTGGAAAAAAGTAATTTTATCGGTTTCTTTATTTTGAGGTGAGAATGCGATATTCGTTGAATGCACATTGCTTAAATCAACTGAGTTGTAATCATAATTGTTAGAAACATTTTCATTTAAAAAATTAATTTCTTCATTTCTAATAGTTTGTAACGTATCTTGTACGTTTTTTTGTATTCTTCGCCTTTCATGGCGTTTACTAAAAATTTTTGACATTTCGTGTAAAATTTACCTATTCTTCTTGCACTTCAACCACCTGCGAATATGATCAATTGAAATATAGTACATTTCTACAAGTAAATTAATATACTTTACACAGTACACATAAACCGGTATCCCGATTACTGACGTATATGGCGTAATGCGCGATGCAAATAAGTAATAGCAATAATACTAATTAGTATGAATTAGACATTTACATCATTTTATATGTTGAAATCAAAAACTTATAAATATGGACTAAGCTACTAAGCTATAAGCCTTTTTTGTGTTGTCAAAATATTTCATTTATTTTTTTATCTATTTCTTTTACATAAAAACGCAATGGCACCATCTCTCTTACAAATACTAACACAAAAATAACTAACAAGTTGCAAAACAAGTGCTGCTTTTTCGAGTAATAGAGATACGTTTTACACGTAGTAAATAAAAGAAAAAATATTAGTATGTGCAATATAAACCTAACACAACACAAACAAGTACATTTTTATAAGAATTGGAGAAGTCTATTTGTATATTCAGTCTTAGAGTAAAAATCTGTTATTTTGAGAAAATATTCACTATATTTACTATGTTATTACTTAATTGCATCGCGCATTACGTCTTAAGCCCGTCTTACATCAGGACATTTCTGGCGTCATTTCTTGGGCCATTTCTGCGCACAACGGTATACGCACGCGCAAATACTATGAACTCGTCTCTGCGCAGAAATGGCGCAAGAAATGACGCCAGAAATGTCCTGATGTAAGACGGGCTTTAGATGTCAGTAATTGGCTTACGGGTTTATGTGTACTGTGATACTATTTTTATAAATAATGAGCAAACAATTTACAGACACATTATTTTTAGATGGTTTTTAGACATGCATAATAAAAAATGTTTATTTGGCACAATTTATAAGTTGCTCGTTGATAGGACGTAAAAATGTAAAAAAACAAAGAATATTTTTTTGCATACAATTTAAAAGTATCATCAAATTCTTTTTTTTCAAATAAGCGTGTATGTTAGACAATATTTAGATCAGTTTTAATTTTAGTATTTTACAGTTTTAAATAAAGACAAAAGTCAAAAAACTGTTAAGCATTATATATCTTTTGTTTAAAGTTTCAATAATTATGACAATAAACTCAGCAACAAGTTTATGGTTTGAAATTTGAACAAAGTCTAAATAATGTATATATTTAGATGCATTTCATAGAAATAGGTTTTCAATCAAAAAATTATGTTAAATTTAAAAACAAAAGCCATTTTTACACATTTAAGTACTTACCTCAACTGATTTTAATAATCGTTGCAATTATACCTGGATAGTTTTAGTTTTTAACAGTAACACTGGAGCAACTGCACACGGTGACGAACTAGACTAGAATGATCAAAGAATATATAAGTTAAGAGAAGAGAATATCCCTAGTTAAACTAGCGCAACACAGCCCTCTACCGATTCTCGACGTCTAGATGGCAAACTAAAAATTTACCGCGAAATTTGAATAACCATAGCATTTTAATATACTTTGAATTTTCTTTTAAAATTATTTTTGCAAGTTCTAAAAAATTTATTTATTAGATATTTTCTATAGTAAACTTATAGTGATAACCAGTTTACATAGAAAATATCTTTTAAATAAATTTCTCAAGAATTTGAAAAAATTATCTGCTCAACGTGATAAATATGAATAAAAGGCCAGAGTCGTATAAAAATATATATGTTCTTAAACAAAAACATCACAGCATATCATGAACAGAAATAATACGATAACATAATAAAATATTAAACTTGCAAAAAATAAAAGCAATATTTTTCTATAAAAAAATTAATTGAAATATCTATAAACTTTAAAACATAACGATATATACAATATAAATTAATAAAACTCAAATAATACATAACATAAGAAAATATCCAGTTCGAATCATATTCGAACTTACATTCCAGAAAAAATAACAATATATCATCGTCATCGTCCAGCGCTACAATCCTGGGTGGATCTTGGCTGACTTCACTATACCTCTCCATCGTTCTCGCTCTGCCATAAGGGTTTCTATTTGATCTTCCTCTACTCCCATGGTTTTTAGGGTTTTAGGTTTTTTTTTAATATAAATTAATAAAATTCAAATATTAGTAATACATAACATAAGTAAATATGGATAAATAAAATTAATTCTAAAATAAGTTACAAACACTATAAAATAACAAAATATCTATAAATAAAAAAAAATAAATTCTAAAATAAATTAACACTGTAAAAAAATTACTAATCACAAAGTTTTTTTAATTTCTTGACTTGACCACGTGAAACAGATCTTGCCTTATGTCTATCCTTGACATATTTGAAAATTAGAAAAGGAACACACTTTTCTAAAATCAAACTGTCACAGTCGTGATCCATGCAATAAACTTCTCCAGTGCTACAATTCGATTTATACAACTCCTTGAAGTTATCCTCCAACGATCGTTGATAACCATGCTCATCAAGGAATTTATATAAATTTTCATGGATATTCTGAAGAAGTTCCATTACATGATCACTGGCATAAATCAACCGCTGCGTTTGATCATCAATCTCTTTAAAAGATGTAAATAAATGGTGATTAGCAATTTCTTTAGAAAACAAATTGTTACGGCAATTGTCACAATCAGGTATAGCAATCTTTTTTAAAACATAGCCAGCAACATAGGCTAAACCTTGACTGTCCTCACATTTGAGGCGTTCGGTTTTTAATGCTTCAAAATCGGTTACTATATCATCTGATTGTAACATTTGCTCTTCTTCTTGTTCGGAATACCGCAACAAGCTCCCTAAATCTTCTAAAGGCACACAAGTATCTTTCTCACAATTCCCATCACCTACAGGAGAAACTAATTTGTTGACTACTACAGTTTTCAAAGCGGCAATGAATTGATGACAGGTGGGGTTATCATTACTGATACCATGCTGTCTAATAGTACAAAATAAATTTTCTACCGGATCTTGATTAAGTCCTCTTACATTTAAGAATTCAAATTCGTCTACGTCCTGTAGATGATTCCAGAGGAAAATAATTGATCTGATTGTCGTTTGCCAACCTCGAACGAATGAATATCGGCGGCTTATATCATTTCCCGTTGTCAGTTCAATTAGTTTCCACTGTTCCAGTTCTATCAACATTCTTGACCAAAATTCCAAATGAGGGGAATTTACCGATAAAGTACATCTATATGGCTTTGTTTTTTTAGCTTTAAGTAATGTCCCGTTCAAAGAGTCACATAAATCATCAATTTGATGTACAAATTTAGCAGTGAAAAGTGATTCGGAAGGCAACATTCCCACTGAACAGTAAGTCTCAATCACCGAAGCTACAGTGCCACTCAACATCGCAGCAGCAACCTTCACTTTCATTTTCAAAAATGAATCTTTTAAATTGAAATGTTCTGGTCTTAACTTTATTAACGTTTTAAATTCTTTTTGTTGATCAAGATTGAAAACAGAATGGATATATTCAAACTTGGCAAACTTGTGAGGTTCAAATTCAATCTTGCACTTTAATAATGCGTTACGTGTGTTTTTTAAAAGATGGGGAACATCAAAAATTGTCACTATAGGCTGATCATTAACAAAGAAATAATATGAACATTGTCTGGGGTGTTTCTCAGAACATAATTGAGATAAAGCTGACTGGTTGGTAGCACCCTGATCGCATACCGTAGCTAAAACATTTAATCCAATTCCCTGAAGTTGTAATATGATTTCTTTAATAAGAGCCTTTAGATCCTGGGTTGCAATAGTGTTTGCTGTGAAATAATAAGCAATAATTTGTTTCCATTGCTTTCTTATACCTTTAATCATAAAGACAAGCGCATGATTTGCAGCTTTATTTTTTCTACCTAGAGAACCTAAGTCCTCAAAACCACTTATTACTTGTTTGTGATGTTCGTAGTGAAATCCTTGGCTTAAGGATATCTCGTCAAATAATAATGCACAGTTACGATCTGCACATTTCATTTTAGAAACTTGAACTTTTAAATACTCTAAAACTGCCTGGTTCATTCCAGTATCAAAAGGAATTTTAGCCAATAGATGCTTCAAAGTTCTGATTGAGGGTAAATAGAAGTATGCCTTCAAATATCTATATAACCGTGGACTTCTCTTATACACAGATAAGGCAAAAGCTTTATCTTGCTCAGTCCATCTACGCGCACTAGGTTTACGATCTGCATTTCGTAACTGTGAATTAATAAATTCTTTAGTTACGAAATTTAGATTCTCTTCAATGCATTCAAATTTACCCGTGTTATATAGTTTTTCCAGCATATTTACATTATCCCTTTCATTTCGTAACAAAGTACGGAGTTTGGATAATTTTGACGTTACATTTCTATGCAATTTGTACATAACTGACTTTCTAGGAGTTAAATCAACCTTTGAAACACCTATTTTGTGTAGAATTCCATCTCGCGATTCCAAAAATGAAAACTTTCCGCGATTTTCGCCAATAACTTTACTACTTTCCACACAATAATTGTGATCTTGAGGGGCATTCACATTGCTTGTTATTTCACTATCTTGTGATAGAGGCAAATCTAAACACGAGCATGAAGCTGTAGATGTTGAGGCAGATTCAAGACAGGAACAATTTAAAGAAACAGAATTGCCTAAAATAGGCGAATCTTCCCTCTCTTTAAATTGTTCTTCGGTGGCACGTTCTAAAGAATTTGCAGTTTTAGAAATTTCAACGAGACAATGTATCGGCACAGCAGTTGAAATTAAATGGAGTTTTGCCTCACTCACAAAATCGCGATGATTAAAATGATCCTCACAAATATTATGATAGTTTGTTGAATTTTTAGAAATATCGACGTTACAAACATTTTTCCAAAGCTGATGATAATGAACATTTTTAGGAAATCTATAGAAACGTTTGTTTACGTGATTACTTGTGCCTTTCACAAAATAATAATTTATACAACCCGGATACTTGCAACCATACTTCTTACGTTCCGGTAGTTCCATAACAGTTCCTGGGATGATAAACACCTAAAATTTAAAAAAAATAATTTAAAGGGCGTAGTACCTGTTCTAATTTATACTTAACTTGTGATCACTCAACACGGCACTAAACGATTGGCAGGATTTCTGTAGTTTAAAATTTTTATCGCGTTCTATTACACAAAGTTGTAATAACCTAGAAAATTGGTGAAAGAAAAATAACTAAATATAAAATGTCAAAATGCAAAATCACCAGAAGCTCGTTAAAATACGAATGGATGCGAAGATTTTTACGAAATACGGCGAGATGGCAAGCTTCGTTAACTTTCGTGTGTTTCTCGATTTCAAATCTCACCTTCACCCCCATGAGAATGATGGCCAGACACAGTGTTACCAACTCTGAATAACATTCACCCCCTAAAAGTACAAGCAAAAAAAAAATTTTTTTAAAACAATTATGGTGAAACAAGGTAAAAACGATTGATGACCTTTTTTTTTTGATTGTGATTAAATTTAAAATGCAAAGTAAGTACATTTCGGCGAAAGGTTAATGACCTTACTGGCTTTTAGTAACTTGTGCAAGTTACTGTCTCCATGTAATCACGTAAAAATTAATAAATATAAATAATTTGAAAAACCCCTAAAAATACCCCTAGACATATTACACCCCCAAAAAAACCCCGTTCCACTTAAAAAACCCCTAAATCTGGGGGGAAAACCCCCAAGTTGTCAACACTGGCCAGACAGCGTAGCGTAAGCGAGGCGCTTGCGCGCGTGCTGTGAAACAAACAACAATGTGGCCGCCGGCCGCTCAGCAACAACTAGAGACAGCGTTGCCACACAGTGGAGCAGCGTTACAGCGTTGCCGTTTTGCTTTTAGAAATTTATAATATTTTTAAAATAAATGACTTAAGATTTAACTAATAAAAACAGTTACAAAAATAAAAATTACTTCAAACAAATCTAAATCAAGCATTTCAACTACTCTTTCAGGGAAATACGAAAAGTAGGGGGTATTTGCACCGAGATTTGCACGCATCAGGACGAAGCCTTCGTAAGTACAGGCCGGCAGGCGCTCGATGTGACGTCACGATTGTCGTCGAACTGTGTTCTGCTAGCTGTACGAAATTACTTCTTCTTCTTCAAGTGCCATATCCGGTCTCCCGGACGTTGGCGACCTCTCTCCTATGTATGTGTTTGTGCGTTTGAAGTATTATCACACACATAGGGGACCTACTGCTTAACGCGGGCTCCGAACCGCGGGAAGTGTATACACTTCATCTCCAGAGAGGCTGTTCCAGGCAGATTACACCTCGGTGGTTTGCCATTGCCTTCCGAGGGGAGACGGTCAGAATAAAGTTTTTACTGAGCCCGGAGTCGAACCAGGCATTCAGCTTTAACAGCAACGCACTTAGCTGCTTTAGCTGACGACCATCTCTTCTAACACTTTAAATCATGTTTTAGAAGAATAAAATTCGAATATAATTACTTTCTATTAAGAATTAGAGCGAGAGGTAAGCGATTGAGTATCGCTTTAAAACTATGAGAACCAAAAACATGTTACATTTCTAATCAAATTAATTTGCAACAACTAACATCTATATATATAAAATTCAATGTATGTATGTATGTATGTATGTATGTATGTTTTCTATACAATTCTACACCGTTTGACCAATCTCTACCAAATTTGGTGTAGAAGCTATTTACAATGCTACGAAAAACATAGGCTACTTTAGAATCTTGCCGCGAACTTTGGTCAAGCGCTGTATTAGCTTGACCAACGTTAGTGCGGATCAACGTTTCAACGGATCAACGTATTAACGAACGATATCTATATATATAAAATTCAATGTATGTATGTATGTATGTATGTTTTCTATACAATTCTACACCGTTTGACCAATCTCTACCAAATTTGGTGTAGAAGCTATTTACAATGCTACGAAAAACATAGGCTACTTTAGAATCTTGCCGCGAACTTTGGTCAAGCGCTGTATTAGCTTGACCAACGTTAGTGCGGATCAACGGATCAACGTATTAACGAACGATATCTATATATATTAAATTCAATGTATGTATGTATGTATGTAAGAAGAACAGGAATTGGCAATATCGCTGCGTGCTTTCGAAAATTCCTTATTAGAAGACGAAGGGGAGGAGGAAAAGGAAGAACACAAAAAACAAGAGTAATTGGCAAAAATAAAATAAAGTAAAATTAGAAATTATTGTGGTTTTTGTGAATACTTAACAGTTTTGTTAAACTTTTTTTTATTAAACCTTGATTTGTATTTTTTATTAATTTATTTATTTAATCCTTTTTTAATACGTTGGGTATTTGCGATGACCAAATAAGTCGCAAGGTCATTATGCGTATTGGATCTAAAAAATACATGTAGGCAAATATTGAAATTTGGGCAGGACAACGTCTGCCGGGTCAGCTAGTTATTTATGAAGTACTAGTGAGAGACTCAAAAAAAACTCAAAATAAAACATTTTAACAAAATAGTATAACTTTTATTTGCTCGATAATTTGTCAATTTTTCGCTTTCTAGATTCAGACATTGTTCGTTTATCGGTCATAACATTAGAATAATTATTTAGAAGTATGTTAATAAACGAGTTTGCAATTTTCTTTTCGACATAAAAATGATGGTCTTCGCAAAATTCGAATATTCTGAATCCGAAGCGATAATTCACGTATAACAATTTTCTGATTTTTAGAATTTAAAAATATTGACTCAAATCTATCTGTTAACAAAGTCTTAAATATTGCAAAGATTTTTTTTACATATTGCACAATGCAATCTTTTGGCCATTGTAAAGCTCCTCTATCAATTAGTTTGATATACGTCCATACATCAGAGTCAGTTTTCTCGAATTCCATTGTTTTCTGGTATACAAGCAAACTCTGGCATTGTTCGCATTTAACATGTTTTATAATTTTATAAGCAATATAACCTGATGCATAAATCAATACCATTAAATCGTTATCAGTAATAGTTTCTTCTAAGGCTATTTCAGGAACATCATTAAAATCTGGATGAATTACAAAACTATCACAATCATCTTTGCCATTATCAAGATCGTTCAAAAAGTCGATTAGTTTAAAATTTCCTTTCAGACTCTAAAATCTGACATACCGTAACATGATAATTAGCACCGCTCATTTGACGAATTGTCCAAATCGAGTTTCCAGGTCGTCGGTTTGAAACTTTCCCAAAAGCACATATTCAAAATTAAATTTGGTTAGCAAATATTCACATATTTCGATTAATGTTTTAGTGAGATGTTGTAAGGCAAATTGAGTATCCTTTGTAAGTTTTCCGTGCCTCTTCCTATTGTTTTTGTTTAGTTCTACAAACGGCATATTAAGTTTGTCCCATCTTTCTAAATATTCCAAAAACTTTCTTAAAAACAGTAAGTTTTTATCATTTTTATAGTCAGATGATATTGGATCAGAAGCGGAATCATTTAATCTTAGACCTTTATACTTTGAGTTGCAATTAACAATCTTCCACCACTTCGTTATTAATTCCAAAAACATAATAGTCCCTTCGCTGTCTTTTTTGTTGTCTTTAATTGAAATGGTTTTCAACGCAGCTATGTTCTTATCATCGAAAAGTCTTACGCAAAATCCAACATTTTGTCTTCGCGGTCAAGTCATCGCTATCAAGTTTATTACTTACCGTATTGGTTTACAAAATTTATAAAATGACTCCAAAATACGTAAAATTAATGTATATGTTATAATGAAGATGTTTAGCCACTTGCATAGCTGTATTGCAAGCTCAGATATACGACGGCAATCGTGACGTATTTTTTTAGGGTGGGGATAGCCTGCCGGCCTGTACTTACGAAGGCCTCGATCAGGAGCATATCTGGTACATTTGCCTTTTACCGCATTTTTCATCATTTTTGTTTTATATTTAAACTTCCAGACGTATTGTGTATAAGTCATTCTTTTGCAATTGATTATGAAGTTGGCGGGTTTTTCTGTTTGTTTCTTTTTTTAACACATTGAATTCATATTTTGTTTTCATTCTAAAAGGGGAAGAGCCTACTCATTTGCTATGTATGACGTATATAATTTAAAATTATTAATTACTTATGTGTTTTTCAAATATTGTTGGTGTTAAAAAAAGTTACCAATTTATTGATTAAATTAATGGCATTAATATGCCTAATCCAGAACAAGTATAAAGCTTAGATATACATATTAAAGCTTTAAATGTCATCTAATTTTTAGTATATTTTACGTCTATACGTAAGAGTAGTAATGCAATAGATGTCTATAAAACGTTATTTTTAAATGTTTGTATTGTATGTTTATTTATAAACTCCTATTAAATATAAATAAAATATGATAAATGTAAATGATCATAATAATTGTGAACCAAAATTTAGTTTAATTTACGTCTACGTAACGCAAAAGACGTTTAAGAGATGCCGCGATTTTATATTTGTTTTAGACGTGTATTTATAAACATCTAACAAACATAAATAAAAAAAAGTAATTTAAATTAATCTTAAGTAGAGTCTAAAAAATGTTTATTAAACGTATATATAAAATTAATTAAGCAATAGATGTTTATATAAGGTTATTTTTGAATGTTTCTATTGTATGTATATTTATAAACGTCTAATAAATAAAAATAATTTCAGACAAATGTAAATGATCATAAATGTGATCTAAAGTTTAGTTTAATTTACGTCTACGTAAAATTAGTAACGCAAAAGACATCTACAAGATGTCACTTTTTTATATTTGTTTTATACGTTTATTTATAAACGTCTAATAAACATAAATATAATATAGTAATTAAAAGTGATCTTAATTATAGTCTAAATAATGTTTATTTTACGTCTATATAAATTAGTAAAGCAAAAGACGTCTATAAGATATCATTTTTATTATTTCGATGGTCATAGATGGATTTTTACGTCTAATTGACGTGATTTAGATATATGTGTGTTACTTGGGGTGTCTTCCAATGATTTGTTTGCGTTTGTTATTTTTTTTGTAAAATTATAAGAAGCTTGTACTCTTATAAAATAAAATCTCGGGTGTGAGGGTTGGGATAATAAAACAACTGTTAACAATACCTACTTATATAGTAGGTATATGAAAAGATGCATTACCAACCTTTTGCCATTACCAAGAATTTTGAATTTTAAATTATGAAACTAATTTTACATCATGCGCGCGCCGAATCAGGACACTGACAACAAGAATTTAGAACATGTTCTAATTTCTTGTTGTCAGTGTCCTGATTCGGCGCGCGCATTGGATTTTTAGGACTGAAAATTTCAGTCCTGAAAAATTTTGTGTAATGTAAAACAGCTCTAACCAAAAGTAAATTTTACGCTTTTTAGGAGTGTAACTTACTAAAGTGACGTCCGCAGTATTGCAAAATTTCGAAGCAGGGGTACTTCCTATAATGCAATTCTTATTGCATTAGGAATTTGTGGTTTATTTTTACTGATAGTCTCAGTGAGCAGCATTTGCCCAAGTAACATTTGTAACCTGGCAGATATCTGCTAGGTATCTGGCAGAGAAATCTCACAGGGCCGCTGTCTCTGTTATCGGATTGTAGCAGGGCTCTGCCACATAATATGAGACAGAGAAAGTGGCCACTGTAAACCCTCTGTGGCAAATTTGTAGCAAACCTGTTACAGACTCCTGCCAGGACTCTGTAACAGAGTTAACTTTTATCATAGGTACCACGCGTGTAATCCGTGTAACGCGTGTAATTACTTCTTGGAATCCACTTGGGTGTATTATTATTTCGTATTCTTCTTCTCCAGGTGCCTATCCGTTATCGGATGTTGGCGACCTCTCTCCTATGTATGTGTTGTGCATTTGTAGTACTATCACATACATAGGGGACCTACTTGTTTAACGCGGGCTCCGAACCGCGGGAAGTGTATACACTTCAACTCCAGAGAGGCTATTCTTGGCATATTACACCTCGGTGGTTTGCCATTGCCTTCCGAGGGGAGACGGTCAGAATAAAGTTTTTACTGAGCCCGGAGTCGAACCGGGCATTCAGCTATAGCAGCAATGCACTTAACCGCTTAAGCTGATTACCGTCTAATTTTCGTATTGAACTAATTTAATTCTGGGGGTTACAGTTTTAATTATCTATGTATATGTAATTCATATTAATTTGATTTATTTATTTGCTAAATTCCATTCTGTCAAGACCGTTACTTATCTGAAAATAAGATTTAAATTTTCCTCAATATATTGTTGATGCTGCACCTGCCTGCCTATCTGAAAATAAGATTAAATTTTATAATTTTTTCTTACCATACCCAGATTCGAACCTATGCCGTTGCAGGAAAAGGGTTTCTACTGATTTTGCCGTGTCAATTTAAATACATTTTAAGCTCTTTCCAACGGCTACTAAAACACCACCCCCACTAGTTTTCTGGCTGGAGTAAACGGATATATCACACCGAAAGACATTAAAGTCAAAGAACTTCATTTCACTATTAGAGGCAATGGTGTCATCTAGCAAAGTTTCAATGAGAATTATTATGTCGTATAGACAGCAATTAACATTGTTGCTAATATCATTTAACTTGGATTTAATGCCACCACAATTATGCATGTAAATATTTAAAGCAGATATGAAATTGCGATGCTTAGAGGAATCTGGAGATTCCCTTGTGTTACAGATTACATTAGTCGCATTAGGATCTGTAACCCTCCTTGGGTCCCAAAAAAAAGTTGAAACGACGAATCACTTAATCAATTCGAGTTGTGTATGTGCCCCCCTAGTTTGGTTTTGATTATATTGTCTGTTGAAGAATCCGTCTTTCTTAATTTATTTTTGTCCGTGCTTATGATGAATCCATTGTGTAGTACGGTGCATCGAAGATAGAACGAAGAACTTTATTCTGGAAGCGTTGTATGATCTCGATGTTTGACTTGGCAGCCGCACCCCAAAGCTGGATACCGTACGTCCATATCGGCTTCAGAATAGCCTTGTATAATAACACCTTGTTTTCGGTTGAAAGCTCGGAGTTTCGCCCAACAAGCCAGTACATCTGCCTCCATTTATGACCGAGTTGTAATCTCTTCGTGATTATGTGCTTCTGCCATGGCAGGCGTCTGTCCAAATGCATGCCCAGGTATTTAGTACTCTCAGCCTGTGGCAGTTTGCACCCGTTGAATGTTACAGGTGGGCAGGTATTCCTTTTCATAATAAACGTTACGTGGATTGACTTTGCCTCGTTGGCTTTTATTCGCCACTTTTTCAGCCATACTTGAATATTGTTGAGATGATTTGGCAGAATTCTAGATGCAATGATTGCATCTATATATGAGGCAAGAATAGCTGTGTCGTCAGCAAAGGTAGCGATTGTGACGAATCTTGTTGAAGGCAAGTCGTATGTATAGATTAGATACAGGAGTGGACCCAGGACACTTCCCTGGGGAACTCCGGAATTTATCAGATATAAGTCGATGTATGCGTTCTGTTGCTTAACTAGGAAGTATCTGTTGCTAAGGTATGACTTGAATATCTGATAGTAGTGGTAGGGCAGTTTGGTTTTGATTTTATACAACAGACCCTCGTGCCAGACCTTATCGAAGGCCTGACTGATGTCGAGAAATGCAGCGGAGCAGTAGCGTTTGTTATTAAGGTGTTGGCTAATTTTCTTAACTATGCGGTGCACTTGCTCTATCGTGCCATGCTTCTGACGAAAACCAAACTGGTGGTCGGGTACAATTTGTTTATCTTCCATTACTGGTTTTAGTTTTTCAATAAATGCTTTCTCGAATACTTTAGATAGCATTGGTAATGAACTAATTGGTCTATACGACTTAACATCTTCGTTATTATTTCCAGGTTTCGGGATCATGACAATCTGTGACACTTTCCATTGTCTTGGGAAATGTTTATTGTTAATTATTATTGCATTAAATATCTGAGTAACCGCTTTAAATCCCTTTTCTGATAGCTCCTGCAGGACCCCCCCCCCCCCAGTGATTAGGTCGAATCCAGGTGCTTTCTTTGGGTTAATTGTATTTTTAATGATGTGTTTAATTTCTTTCATTTTGAATTTAGGAATTGGCAAGTCCATTTAGAAAGGAGCCTCTAAATATTCGTGAATTTTGTTTTCTTCCTCTACTGGGCATGTTGATGGGTTTGGTTGAAAGACATTAGACAAATGTTTCGCAAAAGCATCAGCCTTCTGTACGTCATTCCTAGTCCACTCATTATTATGGTTCTTGATTGGAGGATTTGTTTGTTGCGGTCTTTTTAACTTCCTGGTGGCTTTCCAGAGAGAATAATCGGTAGCCTCCGACGCGCTCAGGTTTTCGAGGTAATTTCGGATACTTTGATTTCTGATTTCTGATAAAGTTTCTTTCAAGTCTTTTGCAGCTCCGTTTAGTTTGGTCTTGTCTGCTGGGGATTTAGTTTGTTGCCATCTTCTTCGTAGTTTCCGCTTTTCTGATATTTTTTGTTGTATAATATATGGCGTCAGTTCTTTAATTTCTTTATCGTTGATATCAGGAGTCGCCTGCCATGCCGCTTGCTGTATACTTGTTGTCAGTTCGTTTACTGCATTATCCAGGTGGTCTCCTGTCTTCAGTGGTATTTTCAGGGATATGAGTGTATCCAGTTTTTCTCTGAAAATGTTCCAATTAGTTTTTTTGCTGACCAGGGTTGGTTGTTTTTCTTTTCTTTTTATTTCTGAGTAGATTGAAAGGATAACTGAAGAATGGTCAGATGACAGGTCAAAGGTGGTTTGTATTTTAGTTTTTTTTATGTCGATGCCATTTGTAACGAAGAAGTCGATTACGTCGGGGGCTTTTGTTACATCATACGGCCAGTGAGTAGGTTCGCTCGTGGATATGGTTTCTAGGGTTTTGGTTTTTATGGTTTTGTATAGCTCTCTCTTCCTCTAGTAGTGGTCAGTCTAGAACCCCGTGCCAAATGTTTGGCATTGTAATCGCCGCCGGCTATGAACCTTTTCCCCAGTGTGTTGAAAAACTCATTATATTCTTTTTGTTTGATTGTGCAGCCTGGTGGGCAATATATGGAAGATATGATTATTTCGCCTGATTTATCTTCTAGAATTATGTTAGTAGCTGTTACAATACAATTCGCTTCCACGACACCTTTTCAACAGATATAAAATAAGGGTAGCTAGCTCAAGCCGAGAAGGGGGTGAGTAGTTGAAAGGAGTCAAAGGGTCGTGTGACGTGATGTCGCGAGTCGTACGTCTCCAATCGACGACCGGGCAATCCTCGATCGCGATTTGAAAGATGGTCAAAATCGGTGTGGATAATTTACACGAGGGGGTAGTACGTCTAAATCGGTGGGGATAATTTACACAAGGGAGTTTTAAATGGGCGCCACGCGTACGAAGATATAAATCTATTTGAAGGGGACGGAGCATCACACCTTCTAAGCTGGTACGCGACAACTTGATGATCTTTCTGCAGATTCTCACCCTGGAAAAGCCTCGTCCAATGACCTTACCTTTACAAGAGGCGAACTTTCCTTCGGTGAAAATAACTAAATAAACATCTACACAACAACAATAAAACACAGAAATGGGAAATAACATAGATATAATGAAAAAAATTTCACAAGGGGGGGGAGTTTGACAAAATATATATACAAAATACTATCAATTTTACAAGTATGATCGTACAAGATTCACAGCGAATGGACAGAAAATTCCATACGTGAGGGGTGCGTATTGAATACTACACTCCATACAAATAGTTACTTGAATGTACCATATGCAACTTCGGAAAATATTAATTACAAAAATTAATCTATGAACTACTTGTCCAATAGAATGCGAAATTCCCATGAACGGGAAAGCAAACTTAAATTTAATATAGAAAGTAAAATATTACGTGAAATAACTGTTTTTACACATGAACGCCTTGCTGGCGTAATGAAAGTTACGTTACCTTGAGACACCAAAACCAATTAATAGCAAAAGAAGTACAAAAGATTGCGATCGGCTTCGAGGTTGGGGGTTGAAAACCCGTTAACATAATCTGTGGTCAGTGTGACCACTTTAACATTCCAAAACTTAAAAATAATCAAAAGTTTCTTACGTATACTGCTACTGATGTTTGGCCTTCAGACAAAGTCCTTGGACTGGACCTCCAGAGGTGAGAAACTCGTCAGCTGGGACAGCTGTGTCCTCCCAATACGGAAATGAGTTGACTAAAATGTCGGAAATCCTACCAGCAAAGTTGGTGCGATTCCCCGACTCGAAAATCTCTCCGAATCGTAAGGTTGAATGAATGGGACAACAAGGTGCTCTAGTCGCCCCGTCTCCCGATAAAAGAAGGTGAAGCACGTTTCGAAATAACGCACTAAATAATTATTCACGAAACTGAATTTATTTAAAGCCGGCACTGTAAGGTAATACGTTATCGTAAATGTGGTTAATGACGGAAAAAAAATGCTTGAATGCAAATATGTTTCGATGGTGCAGCCTCTGTCTTTAGAATTTGCCGGTAAATGCGTAGCACGGTTAAAACATCGGTGTACCGGAGTCGTGTAACTTATGGTGTACGTAACGAAGAGTCACCGTACGCGGCAGGATTATTTGCCTTCCGTCCGATAATTGTTTAAATATGAAATAATTTGAAATACAGTTCATTAATTATTTAAAAAACTCGCGATAGTTTAAACGCAAAATAATTCGAAATACAGTTCATTAATTATTTAAATAAACTCGCGATAGTTTAAACGCAAAATAATTCGAAATACAGTTCCTTAATTATTTAAATAAACTCGCGCTAGTTTAAACGCAAAATAATTCGAAATACAGTTCATTAATTATTTAAATAAACTCGCGATAGTTTAAACGCAAAATAATTCGAAATACAGTTCATTAATTATTTAAATAAACTTGCAATTGTTCAAACGCAAAATAATTCGAAATACAGTTCATTAATTATTTAAATAAACTCGCGATAGTTTAAACGCAAAATAATTCGAAATACAGTTCATTAATTATTTAAATAAACTCGCGATAGTTTAAACGCAAAATAATTCGAAATACAGTTCATTAATTATTTAAATAAACTCGCGATAGTTTAAACGCAAAATAATTCGAAATACAGTTCATTAATTATTTAAAAAAACTCGCGATAGTTTAAACGCAAAATAATTCGAAATACAGTTCATTAATTATTTAAATAAACTCGCGATAGTTTAAACGCAAAATAATTCGAAATACAGTTCATTAATTATTTAAATAAACTCGCGATAGTTTAAACGCAAAATAATTCGAAATACAGTTCATTAATTATTTAAATAAACTCGCGATAGTTTAAACGCAAAATAATTCGAAATACAGTTCATTAATTATTTAAATAAACTTGCAATTGTTCAAACGCAAAATAATTCGAAATACAGTTCATTAATTATTTAAATAAACTCGCGATAGTTTAAACGCAAAATAATTCGAAATACAGTTCGTTAATTATTTAAATAATACCTGTGTAATGAAGACACAAACGTTAAGCACAACTGAATGGTTATTGATTTAAAAATCTCAATTTAATTTCGAGACTTTAGGTTCACTTCCGCCTTGCAGCGATACCAACAGCGCGACTATACGGTAAGGGGATTCTTTTAGATCCCTCAGAATCTTATGAATCTCTCTCTAAAATGCGGTCCGTAGCGTCTTTTATATGATTTCTGGACCCAAAAATTAGCCGTGGGGAGAATATTCCCACTACTCGATTGATTTAGATCATTTTAATTGGATCTTAATATTTGAAAAATTGAGACACTAAATTTGACGTATCCTAATTGGATGACAAAAGAAGTGTGATGGCAACACTCCTGTCTTCATTTATGTAAAATGCATCGTGAAGTTTTGCGGAACATGTGCATGGCATAACAGTTTTTTACTTAAGTTTCGAATCAAAAAAGGTTCGCTTTTTAACTTTTTGCTCCATGCTCGGTCGCGTTATAAAATTGCGAAATCCCTATACCTTCAATGCAAATAAATGAACACTTAGTCGTGTGTTCGCACACGTGGACAGATAACAACATACACTGCATACCATTCTCACGGTTTGACCGCGGCATGTGTTTGTTTTTACACTGACTCGAGGCACGAGTTTATAGATCTCAATAAAAGTGTCCCTACGTCCTATTTAATGCCATAATAAATACCTACGTGAGTTGACGTGCGGATTGAATTACTCTGAAACAATGGTTTGTCTGTTGACGGTTTGAAGTAGCGATACATGCTACGTCCATCTCTATGAATGTATTTAGATCATAGTAAAATTCGATATACGTATATAAAAATATTCTCAGCTATTTCTTTTCTTTCAAAATCTTTCAACAATATTACTCGTTTATTAAACGTAATTTCGTTCGTTAATTTATACTTTCAATCTTTTCGTTTTATAACCCTACCTACAAATATTTGTTCGAGAAATATTCGACTTAGAAAAATAATTGTGACGATAAGAAATTTTTGTTATAAGTTTGCCGTGCTATTTTGTCGAAATTTTTAAATGCGCTGTTCGCTCGTTTTCAGGTTACATAGCTTGTAGATGTTTTTTTTTCATACCTTTCTGTTTCGTGATGTTTCAAGGTTTCTCGAATGATTATAGCTGTGCCACCATGTGCTTTGCCTTCAGTAGGGTGTTTGGTATGGTACATTTTGTATTTTGGTATCTTTATGCTATGTTTGTCAGTGATTTTCGCTTCTGATGTTAATAGAATGTCGCTTTCTTGATCTGTTAGGAATGTTTTAGCTTCGAGGAGGTGCTGGTACAGACCGTTAGCGTTCCAGATGCATATTTTGTACTTGTGACTTGCTGACAGACATGTGTTACTTCTAGGGTGTACTTCCATTAATTGCATTAACGAGTGTAGTAAGAAGGTTTAACATTGTGGACATGTTTCTTGAGTTTTCTTTATTTTGTTGGATTAACTCTTTTATAGGTTTTTTAGTTCGGTAATGTCATTTTCTTCTTTCTTGCATTCTTGATATTGTGGTTCGTGCCCTTGCCATGTTTGTTGTGGCTGAAAGTTGCTACTTATGGCTTGATTGTGTATCGATTCGAGCTGTATTGTTTGGTTTGGTTGTACGTTTGTGTTTGCAGACCTTTGGATTATGTTTTGTGTTCTTTGTGTGTTTCCGTATGATTGTTCTATTGCTTGTGCATAAGATATTGTTGGTTGGGTTTCTTGGTGTTTCGTGAAGTTTTTGCTTTTCAATGTTGGAAAGAATGTCATAGACCGCTGCGTTTGTTGAGTTAGTGTATTTCTTCTTTGTTGTTCGTTTCTTTTCTGTTGGGGCGTAGGAAACATTTTCTGTTGCAATTGCTTGTGTATTATACACCCTCGATAGTTGGCAGGATGGTTCTCATTACAATTGGAACATCTAACATTGCTGTCTTGATTCCTTCGATAGCAGTTTGACGTTTCGTGGGTTCCTGCACATCTCACACAGCGAGGAGATCTTCTACAGAAGTTTTTTGTGTGCCCATAATCCTGACATTTTGAGCACTGCGGGATTATCCGTTTGGCATATGGAGGCTCAAATCTTAGTATATGATTTCCGATAGATTTCAATTCATAAACATTTTTATTATTATCATTTGATTTCAGGTCTACGTAGTACATAGGTAGTGGCACCTTAGTGTCACGATGTTTAATATTCCACACATTCGTTACTTCATGACCGGCCTTTAGTAGCGATTCCTTGATAATATCAGTTGAAGAAGAAGGGTGAATTCCTCTAAGGACAACTCTGAAGCTTCTCTCTTGCTTAAATTTGTAAGTGTGGTATTCGGTTTTTTTGTCTTCAAGGATCTTTATTACCGGGCTGTATAGTGTTCCGTCTTAAGTAATTGTACTTTCACTTTATTATCACCTAGTATTTTAATTTGGTATTGGCCTTGCGTAGCTTCTCAGAGTGCTTCGTGCAATAATAATAATATCTGCAGCTTTAGAACCTAGAACTGAAATAATAAGACTGACAAATTCAAAATCCAATGCTATTAATGCAAAGTCATAAAATTCGGCGAAAAAGGTTGTAGAAACAACTAATAAAAACAATAAAGAAACAAATAAAAATGAAGTGATTGACTTGACGGTAACTGATGATTCAATCCCATCCTCGCAAACTTCGATGAAAAAGGTGGTAAAAACAATAACTAAAAGCAATAAAAAATTCTATAGGAATGAAGTGATCGACGCCAATAACTGATGATTCCAGCTCATTATCGTTATCGATAGTTGATATCGAATACGAAAAGCAAGTTCAGGATATAAACGAAAAAGTCAAAGAAATTTTAGATTTAATGAAGTCAGATTAGTATTAAAGAATATAATGTAGGTTAAGTTTTAGTTTGCCCGGCTACATTTATTGTATGCGACTTATTTTCTATATGTGTGGATTTAAGATTGGATGGAAGGGAGACCATAGTTATGTCCCATGAGTTATGTCCTATACCATCCCGCCTATAGGTGCGTGAATGTATAATCTAAAGATAAGTTAAGTTTATTAAAAACTATCATTGTTTGCATTTTAATTTTGTATTTTTGTATTTGTATTGGTTTTTTCCATTTTGATTTCAATAAATAATTTTATTCAGAAATTTTGTGTTACATAATTTACAAGCATTATTACATGATAGTTTTCTCTTGTTGAAGAATAGCTTAAGGCACTTTATTAAAAATAATAAGCACACAATGGAACTTTTAATTGGGGTGAGATTAGTCACCTAAGGTATGTAATATTGCGTTTTGATAGTGGCTGCTTCTGGATACTTTATCATCTAAATTAATTTTTATACGGTGGACTTATCTTTAATGACCAATCTCGCATATAAATTATTTGACGATTTGAAGTGCATCAAATCCAATTGCTTCGTTACTTCATGTTAAGATAAGCTGAAGATGAATTATTGAAAAGTTTTGTGATGCAAAAGTAATACAAGACTGATTTTATTCGTATTGACAACATTTTGTTTTGTGCAATTTGAAATATTATAAAATTTTAAATTGTTGCTATTTACATTAGAAACCAGTAAAATAATATATATTTGGTTTGGGAATTCCCCGAAACGAGTTATTTTCTTTTGATCTGGAAAGTTAGGTGAAGTAATATTTATTTGAGAAGTTTGTGATAGAACTGAGTTTCAAACTTTAAAATACTAAGCAGAACGCTTGCGATGCTAATTAACAGATTTATGTGAAATTACAATGACAACTTCTATAAAAACTACATTATTTTATTTATTTCAACTTTTAGTAGATAGCATCGGCCAAGGCCAATTTTTAATTAAATTCCGAGACGCGTTTCGAGAATTTACAATATTCTCATCATCGGTCGATAATAGAGGCTGTACAAATATAGAAATTAGTCAATGTAAACATCAACAAACAACATTTTTTACTTACACAAACGTAAGAGTTGTCAAATTGTCAAACATCAAATTAATAAGTCGGTCAGTATATAAAAATAAAAATTAAAATAAAAGACAATTACATTATCAACTGGTGCTTAGCAACAGTCTCATCACTATAACACAATTGGCAATATAAAATATTGAAGTTAGTTTGGAAATTTAAACATTGTTAGGGGAACACTTTCCCCGCCTTTAAAATTGAAATCTCCTAGATTATTAAGTACCGTCCCTCTCCTAGCTGTCTTCAAGATCCGAAATCCAGTCTCCATGATATAATCGTGTCCTGTATCGAGAAGATGGTTAGCGAATATCTATTGCTTGCTGTTTTTAAACCAACAAGTAAGTTGGAGAGGACGGCAAGATCATTCCAAGTTAGATTGAAGGAACATTCCATATATTACGTCACGAATCCCTCTACCCTCCTTGATTCTATCTTCTTGATTCTTGATCCAGCTAAGAGCACTGGAAATCGTGGTGGCACTGCTTGCCGCGCCCCTAGCTTTGATTCCAAAGGTGCGATTTTACCAAAAAAAACATTTTGGGCAAATGTTGCTCAAATTCATCCATAATACCCGTGCGCAATTTTGAATTTCCAGAATTATCTACATACTTACATCTTGTTTTAATTAATATGAAACAATTTCATGTTTAAATTCGGCTTTTGTCTAAAAATTGCCAATAGAATTGATTATTAAATAGCTTTACATTCATTTCTGAATTTAGATGGCCCGTTCAGGCCTTACAAAATCCTTTTTTTGCAAATTAATAAGAATAAGAATATTTACCTATAAAATTCTGTATGTGTTTTTTTCGTATGTCCCGTGAAGGTCGCTATTTGTTCCATTTCATTGTCTTCCATACTCATTAACTGAAGAGTAGTTGCAATGTGTTTAAGGAATTTTGTAGATGTTAGTAGTGTTGGATTTTTAGCCCCGCAATTTTTCGGATAATATTAACTGCAGACATCCGTTTATTTTCAGAACACGGATTTGCAAACATGTATGGATTTGTTTTGGGTACTAGATTGTTAGATTCTCTGATGTTTAATAGCATAGTAATAAATTTTTGCATTCTTTTAGAAAATAGTATTGGAACAGGTCTAGAACCTTTACCACCTGTTACAACTCTTTTAAATTTTTGGCTAATAATTTTTTCAATGTCAGTCAAGGAATCCATAAAGGCTTCTTGGTTATTTCCGTCCTAGTATGGTCGATGTTATACATATGTCTCAATTTTCAAATATTTAACATCGCCTATGCGTTTACGATTAAACATAGTTGTCAGTACTAATACACATTCAGTTAAAATTTTATAGTTTGTTTTAATATCAACATTAATAATTAATTTGGCGTATGCATCATCTGCTAGTTCATTAACATATTTTTGAAAGCATTGTACCTTTATATATCATTCATTTATGTATTATATCATTCGTTAAAGGTTACAGGGTTTTGTCAATGATTTTCTTTTAAAGTTTTTAATGCTAAGCTAGATATTTCGTTACTCTAATGTCCCTCGATCAGTTTTTTTAAATCTTTTATTTCAGATTTTTTTTGGTCTCAATCATTCCATATTATATTTGGAATTTTTTTTTCAATTACTATTTTAATGGCGTCACATATTATTTTTAAATTTGTTCCCATATGTAAAGCTAAGGATGGAGCCTTAAAACCCTTAGTATTTGAATCATAACCACTAATAAATTACTTTCGTTGCCGATAAGAGCGATGCAAACAGTTCTGGTTCTAAAGCATCGAACAAACCGCGAAGATCAACATGCATTTCTTTTACTACTTTCAAAAGTCGACCCATTTCTCTAATTTTGTTCGAAACTACAGTTGCCATTTGTTGCCTTTTGTGTTTATTTAAAAGGGCTTCTCCATACATACAAATCAAAGGATCATTTTTAGCGATAGAACTTATATCATCTGGACGCATTATTCCGAAAACTTTTTGTTTTATTCGTGATGCCTTTAAAAACTCATGATTTTTAGATATTACCGTTGCAATATATGTTTGCGATTATGTCAAACAGTTCTTTCCAGGTTTCAAATTGTCTACGGGTTTGTTTTTACATATTTTGACATTCTTATATAGCGACTTTTTTTCTGTAATGTCCTAAACAATAGGTACAAACGAAAGGGGATAATTACCTATCACCTGTCACCCCAAATTTCACCAAAATTTTTTTATAGCAAAAGGAACCTTATTAGAGTGTCCTGTAAAAATTTCGCGTGAGAAAGTATAGTCAAAATTTTGAGAAAAATCAATTTGAAAAGTACTCCTTTTACTTTATTACTTTTGAGTTGTTTTTGTCGAGATTAAAGAAACTAAGCTTACTGAAATCTTTTCTTTCGCCTGGCGCCCACAACGACAGTTATTCAGCAAAGCTGAAAAAAATCATAGACGAATCTACGAATGCTTGCGAGCAACCCAGTAAGTCTCCGACACTGGGTAATGCCAATGAGTTAGCCGTTTCGTTAATTCCAGCTACGAAAACGGAAAGAGGCGAGTATAGTCGAAATTATAACGGTTTTCGCTATAAGAGGTATTTAGTGAATGGTTCCATAAAGACTTTGTCCCTGAAGTGAAGAAGTTTATGAAAAGATCCAACTTGCCCATAAAAGCTTTACTCGTACTTGACAATGCTCCAGGCCACCCAAATGAACAAGAACTTAGATCAAGTGATGGGAATATCCAAACCATCTTCCTGCCACCAAACTGCACACTTTTATTGCAGATGATGGATCAAAATGTTATCCAGAAAGTAAAGTCCTTGTATAAAAATAAATTGCTCATCCATATTATTTCTCATGGTGACATAATTCAGAGCCTCAAAGAATTGAATTTGAAGGATTGTATTCTCTCTCGTTCACGCATGGAGCTCTGTTTCACCTAACTTCCAACCATCATGGAAAAAGCTATGGCATACAATGAATGCTGTATCACAAGAAACAGAAGAATGGGATCCTGAAGAAGGGAAAAAGAAGAAGAAAGCCTTGTAGAAATATTGGAGCCACCAACTACTACAATTGAAAAACCAGATACAGCATTTAATTGTTTCAATACCTGCATAACAGGGGCTGAAGAAAACGGCATATCTGCTGAAGATATTATAATTCTTCTGAATATGCGAGAAAAGGTTTTTAAACAAGGACTACAAGTTGCACAAAAACAGATTTCAATTAAGGATTACAATTTTAAAACTATGTAATTAGTTAATTGTGAGATATGTTACAAAAAAACGTGTAGAACATGAACACAAATACATTGTATTCCCTTTATGAAATGCTTTATTTTATTTATTACGAATTTTTCTATACAATCCAGTAATCCGAACATTCCAATAATCCGGCACCCTCTGGTTTTTAATAGTGCCGGATTAGTGAAATTCTACTGTATATGTAAACAAATTAATTATAATCTACAAAGTTTTTCGTGACACATTCGATGCGAAGCATTGTAAAATCAAAAAAGAAGGAAATTTTAGGCACAATAATACTTACACTTAATATTACAAATTATGAAAGTTTATTAATACGATAATTCTTCTCCAATGTAATTTTTTGTGTATAATGATACTTGATAAAGAAGTGGTTTATTCCTTCGAAACAATTGTCGTATTAATATATTTATAGTTACCATTTGGCGGTAAATAAAATTCAAGCTATTTCGTTGAATACTTGAAAATATATAGCGATATAGAAATCAGCGATAATAATGGTGATTTTTATTTCTTTATCTTGCGCCACGAGTGTGACAAAGTGCGATATAGTTTCATGCGATTACACAAGTACTCGCGTGGTATATTCTATACACCACGTGCAACCACATAGAAATTAAAAGCAAATATCCAACTTATTTGTACAGCTATAACAACGAAATTGACTAGGGTTGTTCTGAACACCTCAATAATATGTTAGGTGGATAGGTTAGATCAGATTGGGGCATTTAACACAAATGGCAGCTTCTTAAATGCAAGTGGTGTACTGAGTACACCAACGTGAGCAGTTAAAGGTTAAAAGGATTTTGATTGTAAATTAATTTTTGATAAGTTAATAAAAGATAAAAATTTTAATAAAAGTTTCAATTGAAATTACTTGATTGTAAGCATTTTGTTCGTGTTTTTTTGTTTTTATTAAAAAAGACTGTTTTAATTTTTTATAATACCATGTCGAATTTCTATTTGTTCTATTACGTTTTAACCAAGATATTGAGAACCGACACTTCATAGGTCAATAGGCGTACTCCTCAAAATTTTGGAAATCGAGTTATGCATATATATCTGGGTTCCAAATGTCGTAACCTGCATTTTTCTGCCATTGGTGTAACCAGAAATGTAAATTTAAAGCATTAAAATCACTGGTAAACACTCTTTGGTTGTAAGTGTACGCTTAATTTTAGAGTCAAGTCAAATGGCTTAACCATCAGGCGTAAGCTTCATAACAATTCAGCTGGGAGAAGCCAATGATAGTAAGTCACATTGTTTTGTGTTTGTTATTATCATAATTATTGGTATTTAATAGTATTTTAACCAATAAATGTTTAAAATATTTAAAAAGGTCGTACCCTTTACCGCCATTATTGTACAACACCAAATTAGCAATTACACGAGCAAAGTTTAATGACTTGAAAGCATTGGTTGATAAAGCTGTAATCCCACATAATTACAGAAATGAATACTTGCAGATATTACCTAGTGACCAATTGTGTGATGTTCTAGCTGAGACCGACGAAGAAGACCCACATGAAGAAAATTATTTTTTGTCAACAACATCATCTTCTAGTGCAAAAAAGAAACAAAGACAATTCTACGCTTTTTAATTTGCTGGTGAAATGGGTTTTGACCTTTTACTTTGTGTTAAATTTAACTTTGCACTTATTTCATTTAGTGCAAAGATTTCATGTTTGAAGACATTCTGCGTCGTCATCAACGAATAAATCCGTATTTAAATTTCACCGATGACATGTATAATGAAGCGTTGATTAAAATCGAGGATAAAATTCTTGATACGCCAGGGAAACTTTTACCGGAATTTGGAATTTCCAGTCCTTCACGTCAAACTAAGGAACATTTACCTCGAGAAATACTACGAGAACTTTCGTATGATTCTCATAATATAAATGAATATGTTGAAATTAATGTACCACTATTGAATGGAAATCAGAAAGCAATTTACAACGAAGTCGTGAGACGTTTGGATAGAGATGAAGGAGGTATAATTTTTATCGATGCGCGTGACGGAACTGGGAAGACGTTCTTAATAAATTTGGTACTTGCAAGACTTGGAAGGGAAATTAAAATTGCACTTGCAATGGCATCATCAGGCATTGCCGCTATCGTACATTCATGACTGGTGGTCGAACTGCTCACTCTACACTGGCACTGCCAATCGACCTCATTAATAAGGAAACTCCTGTATGTGGTATTAAGAAAGGAATAGGGAAAGCAATGCCTTTAAAAGAATGTAAAGCGATTTTGTGGGATGAGGGACCTATGATGCAAAAACATGGATTGGAAGCTTTGATCGAAGATGAAGAATTGGTTCAATAAAACGAAGAATCCACAATTATGAGCCATCCTGGAACAAGTTGCTATAATAATTCTGGTTTCTCCCATGGAAGCAGCTCGTCCATTCCATAAGTGGATTATCAACCGTCATCCAGGTATGAATTTTGTAGACATTTAAACCACAAAATTGCCATACCGCTAATATTTTTGTAACATTCTGTATAATCACTCTAACCCTATTTTCCATTGAATGCACCCACTCCACTCATACATTTGGCGCCAATCGAACATTCGATGTAAAATTTAAGTTGAAAGAATTATCTACAAATATCAAGAAAATGAATAACAAAGAAAATAAAAATTGTCACGACGAATTACTTGCGCAATTGTCCGCAAATCGTGATAATGTAGAAAAATTGGCTCTGTCTGAAATCAACAATTTAGAGTTCGTTATTCCAATTTTCAGCAATTTGGGATCTTTGAATAAATACCAATTTAAGCGTGCTTTGGTAAGTAACACACAAAAGGAAATACGTTTATCACAAAATTTACTGTTCATTTTATAGTATAGAATTAAGAAAATTGGAGACTCTGCACAGCATCTGGCCACCCTTCTAGCAATTTGTGTCGACACATTAACTTGTATGATTAAAAGTTAATCAATTTACGATTTACATTTATCAGATAATACAGTAAACTTGACTGTGCTACAAGAATTACTTCGTGTAACGTACATGGTAGTTTCAAACAGTGATGGTACGCTTGTTTAAACATTTTTCTTCTAATTTTACAACTTAAACTTTGTTTAGATATTTCTCCAGAATCTATGTCATCATTTATTGCTATTTTGGAGAGATCAGCTGCACGTATTCAGTTTCAAGAAGTTGCATTTTTTAATGAACTCATCGTGTAGATCAAGCGTTTAAAAGTTACTCAAAAATTATGGGTTGAAAATCAATTCGAAAGGCAACTTATGTATGATTCCATTGCTAAAAATAAGATACCTGTTGCTGGCGTTTCAGAAAGTAATTTGACAAAAATGGCACCTGCTACTAATGTTATCAGCAAAACCTCGAATAGTTTAAAAGCATTAAACTATGTGAAAAATTCTGGCACTGTTGCTGATGTTCCTTGTATTAATTGTAAAATAGTCCATAGGAATCCTGTTTATAAAAAAACTGTAATAAACATAAACGAATCGAAAAACCGGCCAATCAGACCAAAATTACTGATTTTAGCTTAATTTTAGATTAATGCACAGAAATGAAGGTTTTCCTCAATTAGTTTGCAAAAAAGATTCGTTTAAGCCCAGGAAACAGGATAAGAGACCAATAGACGACACCAATTTTGTTAAGAAGAAGGAAAATGTACAATCGCCTATTAAAAAGTTGAAATTGGAAACTAATAACGTCCTACCATGCCCGTGTTATGTTCTAATTGAAAGAATTAGTAATGAGATGGAAGGTACGTCTCGAAGTGTTCTAAAAAAGAAGTAGTAATGGTTCGTTTGGTTTTTTAATTTCTTTTTTAAAGAGAATTATTATATAAATCTTACTAGTTTTATGCACAAAAATTAACAAGAAAAGGTAGATTTTCTGCTACAATCTTTTCTCATTCTTGTATTCTGTCGTTAAATGTATATGTTCCTTAAAGCAAAATTTAATTTTTTATGTTTATGTGAAATTACTAGCCAATATAATTGGAAATTTCACTTACTGAAGCTTAGAGAGTGTGATTAATAAATTACTTTCATACTAATACTCCAGAGCGTTGTTACCAAATAAGGGCTGTTTGTCTTCAGAATAAAAGAAGACTGCAATAAATATTATTATAGTCCCACAGGTACTTGAAAATGTACGCACAGTATTTTTATCGATAAGAAATATATTCTACTAATAAGTTTAACTTATAAAAAAAATGTGTTGTTTGTTTAATAGTTCATATTGTACTAATTATTGACATACCATCTAATAGATACTCTACCTATGTGTCAACACTGTCTAGACTTGCAAAGTTATGGGGTAAAAACCGCTACCTGATTTTATTAATTTTCTACTGTTATGACATTTCTAATCAAATGGGATGTATACACCATTGAAGTTTTAACTTTTTGCATTAACAATTTGTAATTGATGCCATTAGGTAGATGGTATGTCAGTATAGTTGCAATAAAAATTTTATTTTTGTTGCTGAATAATAATGTATAGTATTGAAAGCTTTTATTAGTTATAAGTTTTATGTTCATAATAATGTTTTTAATTTTACCTAGTGGTTTTACAATCTGTGGACAAAATAATATGAACACAGTACAAAATAATATTCAGAAAATCAAAATATATTTAAATAATCAATGTTAAACCAACAAAATGCAACTGAAAAATTATTTAAGTAATCTTTTTAAGACTAAGCAATTATACCTGGAAAAAATGTATTTTATTTGAAATCAGTAAAATCTGGCTACATCCTCGGATTACATTAAAAATTTCTAGTTCGTTCAAATTATTTTGTCCAATGACTGTACATAGGTAATTATTAAAATTGAAAAAAGCTAGACACAAACGGCATTGTTATTTGCCAAAAATGTTCACAACTTTTTCTTAAATAAAACAAATTGTTCCTGATTTAGTTTGAAAGTCCTTCCCTTTAGCAAAATATTTACAAAAGAAATCGTTACTAATTACTAACATAAATATGAGTAAAAAAAATTCGTTCAAGAACAACAAATTTTTTATTTCTTACTAAGATGGTGTGTACCAATTTTCGTCAAATTTGGTGGGGGTCAGGTAAATTCTACAGTTGATTTGAGATGGAATGACCCTTTTGTATCTAAACCAAACTCCAACAGAACTTCATTTAAACCTACCCCAATGGAAGTAGACAGCGGTAGAACGAATTTTACGAGACAATCTGTACAACCGAATTTTCAAAGGTCATACCATTTAAACGTCGACGAAACGAGTTGTAATAATCCTTACGAAAATCAACAACACTTTGAGCAAAATTTTGAACAAACTTTCCTACAAAATTATGAAAATCAATACTACCCAAATGAAGAAATAACCGAAAGCTTCGAACAAGAAACAACCGGAAATTTTCACTTGGAAGAAGATCAAAACCATTTAACGTAACAAAAAATTTAAACATAATCGAAAATTACCATTTGCCATCACACCCAAATAACCTAATAAATTCTTTAAAACCCACAAATCTTAGAAAAAACAAAGTTTTCCAAAAAAGTAATTTAAAAATTGATCCTATGAATGAACAAATTGTAAAAATTACGATTAACCAAAACTTCAGACGAAATCATTTTAAAAATCAAGAACCAATCAAAAAATGTAAACTCCTAATAGCTGACAGTGTTAACGAATTGCAAACGTTACAAAACCAAATTTCAAAACCCAAACGAATAATAAAACAAAATTTAGATTCAATAAAATTAGAAATTGAGAATTCAAATAAAAATATTAGTATCAATCATCCTGAACATTCAAAATTAAATTTTAATGACATTAAAACAAATAATTTATTGTTGAAACTAAATAATTCTAAAAACTTATCGAAACTATGATTAATCAAAATTATAAATAATTAATATTGCTGCAAAAAACAATGTCAGAAAATCAACAATCAATAATTCAATCAGAAGATCAAAATTTAAAGTCATTAATTAAATCACCTTATTTAGAATTGATAAATTTCAAAAGACAAAATCTAGATAGAAATCTTAAATACGTATATAAAATTTCGACTAATAACTATAAAAGAAAACATTTTAGAAATTTCAAATTATTTTTAAAAAAATTACAACAAATTTTCAAAAGGAACAACAAAAAAAGGAAGAAAATCAGTAACCACTATATTGATCGATATTCACTTTTAGTACCACCAAAAACCAAAACAGCAATTTTTTTTTCACACAATTCAACAATTCACGATTTTAAGTAATTAATATAAAACTTAATAATTCCAAATTTTTCAAAATTCCAAATTTTCAAATTTTACATAATATAGACCTGTTCAGTTATACTAACAATACATATTGCGGTGATCCCTCTTTCTTACGTTGCCCGCACAATTTTTCTTATTTGAATTTTAACAGAAATTGAATTTTAATTGAATGTTATTTATTTCCCTTAGCTAGCTCTCTTAATTGATTTTTTTATTAAGCATGAAATTCTTTTTCCCAGTAGTCAGTTCCTCGATGTCTTACCTTGTCTTATAACTTTTTTCCTGTGAATAAATTTATTCGTCGCCGAATTCAAAATTTCCAGAAGAAATATTTATTAGTGAACAATATTTTATTATAGTAATATTCAACATAAATTATAATCATGAAACGTAATAAATTCAAAGTTCATCAAAAAAATCCTTAATTCTACCCCAATTCTATTGTTTTAGTCGCGAAGTACTTATTTATTTTCGGAACACGCGTCACAAAAGTATTTAGTATGCGCTCACCTTTAATCTTCGTCACGCCTACTGTTAATCGGCTTGCAACTTCCTTGGTATAAGTTGCACCAAAACCTCCAAGTTTAAACTCGTGCAATCGCCTTTCTTGTGCTCCATAAATCCAATAATTATCACCGGATTGCTTAATCGCATCAATTACGTTCTCCATAAACCGATGCTCCAAAATTTCACAGGTAAGTGCTAAAATTTTCTTTTAATTTGCACTAATAATGTTCGTTATACACCCACGTGTTTTATCACAATTTTACTTTTTAGATCTCCACAATCTGAATTGATTCTTTGATCAATTAAATAATTTTTACGGAACACGAAATTCTACGTGTTTTCCGTTTTATTCGCTGGTGGGAGACTCTTATTTATTTTTTCGTAACCCTGGTTATCCGAAAAAATATCCTTTCTGGCCAAACGTGATTTTGTGTTTTATTTGAATCTGCTTTTCCCATTGGTATGTATTATTCGCCTTTTTGATAATCGTTATCATTTATTTAAATATTATAAAATTATTAATACATCTTTGATTGTTTTTAGTTGTCTGCCGATTGCACTTCTGTTCCTACGGTTACCTATTGTTTGGGCTTTTCCGAAGCCTCGGATTGATGTTACCGCTGCACTTCGCTGAACCGATTTAACAACCCACGTAAAATCTCTTTTTTTCATTAACGCAACACTTCTTAACTAACAATTATTTTTTATATTGAACTGTCTTCAATCAAATATCACAATTTAGCAAATTTTTTCTAAAAATAAATTCAAAATTTTATAAAAAAAATTAATTCATGTCAACTTTATAATTTCGTTATACAAAAAATTTTTATGGTCAACAATCAATTAAATCAATTTAAACAGTAATAATTCTTCAAATTTTATTCAATTTTACAAGTCTGGAGTTTGTTCCTAAAAGACGAGATTTGTTTTTTTGTTTATATCCAAAAATTTTAAAAATTTAAATTGTGTGGCTAAATTCATGCGTGAGTTTTTTAAACACAAGTGCGCGAACTTACTCTCGGAAGATTTGGAAATTTTCGAGAACGTCCACGGATAGAGACATTTATAAATTGTAAGCAAAGACCCACCAATTTAACCAACCAAAAGCGCTGAATTGCAACTTGCACACGCGTGGTAAAGAAATTTCGGCAACGACAGTTGGACATGGACGTATTCGTTCTTGGATGAACAAGGAGGATCAATCAAGCGGTGATTCTTTGAATCTAAAAAGTGGATTTTAAAGTGGATGTTAAAAGTAAATTTCAAAGTAAATTATAAAAGTGGATTCTCAAATAGTTTTAGAAGTGGAAATTCAATTAATTGGAATTAAGAGAAACAAAAAGCGATCGATGTTATTGGAAATCAATGGTAGCTAAAATAACCATAAATTATTTGTTAAATTCGATTGTGGATTTGGTTTACATAAAATTGGTATGGAGAATATTATTGAAATTAACCTATGTTAGAAGCTGGTATGTGTAATCGAGTGTTATGAACAAAAAATTAAAAGAAAAGACAAAGTATTAAAATTTTTTTTTTTAAACTTTTTAAATCAGTGAAACTTAATTACAAATAAAAACATATGCTACAATCACATGTGTGTTTATAAGCCGAATGACATTTTTTATTACAGAACAATTATTTTGCAGAGGCGCAATTTTTTCTTTATGTGTAAAAAACCATATTTTATTTACTAACCCCATATTTTTGTATTGTAAAAAATTTATTAAACAAAAAATTAATAAAATTAAAGATTTAAATTATTTTAAAAACATAAAAGTTATCACATATAAGAAAAACAGAATTTTTAGTATAACGAGAAAACAAAAGTTTATAAAAATAAATTTTCATAAAAACAATATCTGTCGTGGATTCGAATTAAGCAAACGAAACACCACAATATATAATCAATTTCTTAAGATCTAACATTTTTTTATTATTGATTTGCGAACATGATTTCAAATACAATTTGTTCCTTCTGGGACCTTTTTATTCCTTTACCTTTTTGTTTGTTTACAACTGATTTACTTGCATTGCTTTTGTGAGATTTCGTAACCTCGAGAAACCTTCCACTTCTCAAAAAGAACTTTCATGCGATTTGTACAAGTTTATGAGCATACCTAATAGTTACTTCTTTATTGACTAATTAAACCATCGCAATATTTAACGATTATAGATGCATTTACCAAACTGACGCAAGCATTTAAAGTACATTCTAAAAACGCAATTAAATAACAGCAAAATAACAAATCCGAAATCATTCATTTAAAAGAATTAAAACGACCAAATTTCATTTCAGATTACTAGTTTGGCTAGCATCAGCAAATTGAACCAAATTACAGTAAATACCCTATACCCAATATTACCGAAATATTGGACAAATTAGGAAATGTATAAATCAAAATTCTCATCTTGGACTTTTATCCAAATTTTTGACATGTCCCTTTATACAAATCAATTTCACCTTTTAGATAACCAATATAATTTCATAAACCTTACGTCTCATAACATCCCTGTCGAAGATCAATACAAACAAGAATTTATAAAATCAATTGAAATCAAAATTTTAACCTATCAACATTTTAAATCTATAATGTTAACAATTTCAGAATTAATAACTACCTTTCAAATAATCAATAACTTACTAAATAATTTAGAAATAGCAATTAGTTTTGCAAAAATTAATGTTTTTCACAATTAAAAAATCGCACCTATGTACCTTTTAGAAGAAATGAAACTTATAAACGATAAAATTGATAACGATAAATTACCATTCGAACCAAAATTAGAAAATATCTTACTATTTGAGAAAATTATTAATATTAAAGGTTATTCAAAATTAAATCAAATCATATTTCTACTCGATATTCCAATTGTTGAAAAGGAAAAATATTACTATTTTCAATTACATATTGCTATGTTCGGTTTCTTTTAAAAGTGCCACACGTTGGGCTGTCAAAAGTGCAATGTTAGGTCGTAGGTAATGGGGTTCCTCGTTATAATAAATTTTTGCAATGTGCGGGTGCACGTGAATGTACCCCGTCGATAGAAATATTTAACTTTTACACAATTTACAAATAATGTGATAATAATACCTCGGCTTTAACTGTCTCGGTGTGCATGGACTTACCTCTCTCAGCCTGGGTTCGTTCCGGGACCAATAACTGTAATGCTAAATCAAATTTTTGGACTCGGAACAGATAAAAAAAAATATCTTCCGTTGCAAAGACAATTATAATTTTATTACACAAAATAAAGTAAATAAAAGGTTTATCAAGTAAACAGTTCTTAATTTTAATCCTATTAATAAAAATTCTTAACATTAACGAAGAAAAGCACGCGTTTATGTTGTCCGAAATTTTCACTGAGTTTTATTACGAAAATAAAGTTTAATGGGAATTTACCTTTAAGCTCTAGGGTTTTTCTTATGCATAAGATGTTTGACCATGAGATTGTTCAACTTCGACACGCCGATGGTTATTTCTTATCTTGATATCAATGGATCACTTTCTTGGTGCCTTGTACAAACCACGTGTAGTTTAAATTCGTTTTTTGCAAAAATATTCTGAATCCTTTATAATTTCGGTTGGAAAATAATTTATTACCACGTAAGTACACTTTTTATATTAATATTCACTACTTTTTGTCGACTTTACTTAATTTTTCTGTATTTTTAATTATTTTTACTCGCAGTCGTCATAAAACACAACGCCATTTATCGTTAATCAAACATCGACCGATTATAATTGTTTCTTTTTTCATCGCCTCGAAAATCATAGCCTCTTGATTTTTCGTCATTATTTATTATTGGTCGATGCAAAAATCAATACCATTTTGACCTTCTAAGATTACAGGTCTGTATTCAGCTCATCGTGACTTGTTACAATTTTAATAAAATAATTTTTTTTATTTTTAGATTGGATAAATCTTCCTCGCTGCCTCGTGATTGGTTTCATGAAATTTATGGACATGCATTATTCGTTTTTGGTGCACTAAATCGAAACACTCCGAACGTTGCGTAATATTTTTATATCACTTATTTAAATTTTAATGCTAACACAGATTTTATCTTAATTAATCAATTAACAATATTTTGACTTTTGAATTACCTTTCTTATGACTAAACAATTTTGATTTTGTATTATTAATAAACATTTTATGTCAACGGAAGTTAATTAAGCGTTACCTTATACATTATTTTTATTAACCTGTTTCCAGCCTCGCTTTTCAAATTGAATGATACTGAACTCAAATTCTTGGTGTCGGACGAAAGTTTATCTGTTTGTTCAGACAAGTCCATGCTTTTTGTTATTAACAAATTCTCTGAACCTTAAATGAACGTATCTCTATTGACGTGGTTCCCCAACATTGCAATATATTGTCACACTTTGAAAATTCATAATTCAAAAATCATTATTCATTTTAAATATTACAAGACGTGACAACATTGCATTTTTATAATTTAAATTAAATATTATATTTTATTACAAGTTCACTAACTCGTCATCTCATACGAGATACGAGAATACGAGAACGTCCGTTGTGAGTGTGAGAAGCGCATTATTGCAGTTTGCAAAATGAAGGTGATGAACCTCCAGGTCCAGGAATATAGCCTGGGAAATGCATGGTAGCAAAATTATAAAGGTAGTAGAACCCCATGACCGCTACTTAGCAACAAGTCATGAGAACTGCAATGTTAGCAGGATGAGGGTTCAAGTCAGTACAGAGAGCCAGGTGGGATGAGAGTTATTAAATATGGCAACGGAAGGGCAAAAATAAGGAGTTACGTCGGTAATACGCGTGTGGCTAAGTAAGCCACACTCAAAAAAATCCATTCCTACCAGCTAGAATAACGAACTTTAAATCAAGAACAAACGTTCTGGAAATTGACCCAATCATGCCGGGTACTTTGAATCGAGAATAATTTAAGAATGGCAAGCTTATTGTTAATTAGGGTTGTAGAAACCCTAATACTTAAGCAGGCATCCTCTATTTAAACATGCCCATTCTTAATTTATGCTAATCACACCCGAGGTTTATTTCAAAGCGAACACATTCTGGTTCCAAGATTTAAAAAGTTATTAATTTTAGAATGACCAGTCTTAAAACAAATAAAAACAAATAATAAAAATTATTATTATTATTTCAATTATTTTACTTGACAATTTATCTATTATCACTTCTGTACAATTTCATTATTTTAAATTTTACTATTTATTCATGGTAATTTTGGTATTCATCATATTGCGTCCTGTTGTTTTTTGCATATTATGTGTAAATTCCTGATTAAATTCTAAATATTAAATTTATTTATACACGTACTACTTACTTTTTCTACCAGCTCGATTCGATGTGTTGTTTTTGCATATCTGTAAAATCCTGATTAAGTTGAAATATTAATTATATATACTTAGATTTTTTTTACGGCTCCACCGGGATTTGAACCTAGGACCCACAGGTATTGAGTCTAACGCTGTAACATCTGTGCTATCTGGACGTGCTTGACTATTGTCATTTTAAATAGTCATAAAAATCCTATTTTCTAATTCGAATTTTAAATTATAAAAGACTAGCTAGCACAGGCGGGCTACAATAATATTAAAATGACAAAATTAAATAACGTATTTTACATTTTTTATTTTACATTTTTATTTTACAATTTTACATTTTCGGTATTCACGTTAACGTCTTTGATGAAGAATTGGAAAAACTGCATAACCTTTTTTTAATTTTTCAAATTTAATTAAAAATTTTGACATTAATTTCAAGCGACTGATTCGGCAAAATTTTCAAAATATTCGTGCAAGAGCCTACAATGTTTAGTATTTAAAAATAGCAACACCCATCAAAAACTAAAGATTTCTTTAAAATTAAGCATTTAAAAATTTTTCAAATTTAATTAAAAATTTTGACATTAATTTCAAGCGAGTGACTCGCAAAATTTTCAAATTACACGTGGAGAGCCTACAAAGTTTAGTGTTTAAAAATAGCAACATTTATCAAAAATTAAAAAAAAATTCACAATCAAGCATTATAAACAAGCGCGCAAATAATAGCAGTTAAAAATTTTTCAAATTTAATTAAAAATTTTGACATTAATTCAAGCGATGTGGCTCAGCAAAATTTTTAAAATATTCGTGCAAGAGCCTACAAAGTTTAGTGTTTAAAAATAGCAACATCTATCAAAAACTAAAGATTTCTTTAAAATTAAGCAGTTAAAAAATTTTCAAATTTAATTAAAAAATTTTGCCATCAATTCAATTCAATGTAATAAATTATAATGCTTGTATTTTTTTTCTTTTTATTAATTACTAACAGTTATTTATTTGTCTTAATTTAAATAAAAATTACACGTGGTTATAAATTATTTTAAATAAATACTGGTTAATGTAATAAATTATAATGCTTGTAAAAAAGTATATATGACACGTGTTTCTCCCTTTTCCTCAACATGCATTTATTTTAAATAATTCATAATATGAAATTGATCTGAGAAACATTTCAGAAAATGTTTTATTTATTTTAATTTAACACTGATTTATAATGTACATAATGAACATAATGTAAATTATTGTTATTTAGGAAGAAAATTTAGCAAAAAAGGGAGTTGGCCCAGTGTACAGCGAATAAAGCTCACGGCATTTGTCCAAACCTTAAAGTCGAGAATTGGTTACCATGCCATGCGATTTTCGCAGCTAAAATATAAATTTGCAATAATGTATATTATATAATTATGAATTATAATAACGTCAACTATTATAAAATTTTTGTGCCTAAAAATGAGCAGAGTAACGAATACCCTTAAAAAACAAAATAAAATAAAACGTGTGTAAAATATTTTTTATAAATATGCCTTTTCATGTAGAGAACAATTTTTGTATTACGATAGCGAAGATAAAAATGCTTAAAATTGCATTATAATTTATGTTTTTGAACGAAAAAGTAACAAAAGTGATATCATTAACGTGTTAGCTTGTATTCTTTGATTTAAGAACGTCATTCTTGTTTCCAAAATTAAGCTTAAATTAATAAAGTACTGCAAGAATAAGAATAGCGTTCTTGATTTAATACCAAAATGTAAAAAATAAGAAGTAAGTTCTTAGAATCAAGAATTTTTCAAGATTTTTAATTTAATGCACGGATTCTTGATTTACTTCTTGAGCAAATTTTTTTGAGTGCACTGCGGGTGTAATGTTAATTAAAATGTTGGTTCAAAGTTAAGAGTTAATCATTGTTCAAAATTAATAGTTCCTAAAAAGGATTACCAAAAATGACCTCTCGCACGCCAGGCTGTACGGCTACCAACTACCCTCGTAATGATAATTGTAAGGTTAGTGTAAAATAGTAATTGTAAATATGTTATTTTAACTTTAATATAAATATTTGTTATGAACTTTGATTTATTATTTGTTACGCCGTCCCACTTTTAGCGATCCCAAAATGAGCTACACCACCCACAAAATCCACGACTTAGATAAACCAAATCTAATCGAGACATGTTGGAGAATGTGCCGTGGCATGTTTAAGGGTTGTTATCGCCGTATAACGCCCGATGTTTTAAGTAATACATTTATTTATAATAATATAATTGAAATTAACGTATAACACATGTTGAAGCGGGCGAGCTTCATAGTAGCTAGCGGAGCCGGTCTAGGTACGCGGCCGTAATCAGGTTACGTACTACCGCTTCGTGCATTTAGAATAAATAAAAACTTAAAATGAATTATTTTACAAATTATCATGATTAATATTATAAAATTTACGCTATACGTTAATCAATTATACTTCCTCAAATTAATAACAAATCGAAACGAATTTTCTTTATAAAGCTCATAAAATTTAAATCGTCAATTTTAATAAGTAAAGTCAATTATAAAGGTTTAAGCATAAAATTAATGTAAAGTAAAATTGGTCCTATGTCAATCAAATTTTCTTTTTACGGAGAAAGAATATTAAAAATTACATTCAAGACATGGCAATTATAGAAAGGTTATCAGTTATCATAATGAAGCAGTTATTGACCAAAATGGAAGACGACGCAGGTGACTGACATTGATAACGAATGCTAAAATAGTTTAATTAACTTCACGTAAAACAATTTCTTCAAAATATTTCAAAACTAATAAAAATTTTTCTTTCCAATTGTGTTAGGAATATGCTACTGATCTTTGGTGTTTTTATCGACCACCAAATTGGTGTTCGATCTGAAATGCAAAATTTTGATAGTTTTATAAAATTACATTATTATTTTATGGGGCCAGACACAAAATCCCGTTAACATACAACTGAGCCTGGTTGTATGGTAAAAGAATTTGTAAAAATATTGGGCAGAATGATATCTATTTTTTCCCTTTAAAGAATAAATTGTAACTGAAATAATATGTTGTTATAAACAATTTAATCTTAAAACTTTTTACATTAACAAAAGATTTAAAGATTTAAAAGATTTGAAGTCAAAATAAAGTAAATTAAATTTCTGATTGCATAAATTGTTTTAACAATGTTTTTGAAAATGCATGTTTATCGAAGTTAAGTGGCTATATGAATAATTTTAATAGTTGTTTCAATTAGGTACAAAGTAAAAAAATTAACACCTGTTTAACCTTCGATTTGTTATTAATTGCTAACGTTCTAATTCTAATGTTCAAATGAACTTTCACTACAAAGTTCATTACAATGAAAAAAAAAACAATTTCAGGAAACACCTTGTAAAGTAATTATAAATAAATTCCAACACCACGATGAACAAACTTGCTGATGGATGGAAAATGTTAATAAACATAATTTCAAGTGCGGAAGTTAGAAATACATTGATAAGTAAATTTTCATAATATGAAATTCTTTTTTGCGTAAATTTTAATGTCGTAAAATGTCATTTATAAAGAAAATGTCGATAGTAATCACTCCTTATCAACCAAAAGAAACTAAATCTATAGAGAGAATAAATATGTAAAGTGGTGGTAAAAAATGTAACGATAAATAGTACATTATAATTATAATAATATAAATCGGCAATAAGAATCGATAATATTAATCGTATAGGGAAGCAAATTAGTGTAAATAAATTGTAACAGCATTACTAATACGACTTAAAAGATAATATTTTAAAAGAATCGGCATTAAAACAAATCAATTTAAAAAAAACTATCCATCACACAAAAGCAAATTTAGAAAAAGTCAATTATTAAAGTCATTATCAAAGTAAAGATGAAATAATCAGAGTTCATAACTTTTATAATATCAAAATTTAAATTTGGGAAAAGAGAGATTTAATAATTATGATAATATTTTAAGAGGGTTTCTATTTTTACGTAAAAATGTAATTAGTAACAAATAACTAATCGTCCTGAGGCAATGACGTAAAAAGGTATCTAATAACTACACTAGCGTTTATTTTTTATTGTAATTTGTAATTTTAATTATATTTTGAGGAATTGTCTTAATTCGTTAATAAACGAATTTAAATTTTATTATCGTAGTAGTAAATTAAAATGATCTGTATCTAAATGAGCTTTCTCTACTACAGCCACTTATTGGTTATAATTCCATGAAACCCGTTATTAAAATTAAAAATGCGAACAATAAATGATTTAATTATTTAAAAGGGAAATTAAAATTACATAATTTGGGTGGTAAAAAGAAATTTGAGATTGAATAAGAATTAATAGGCTAATTTAAAAGACAAGGGGTTTATTAATAAAAGAGGTATTCCGAAGAATATTAAGAATTATGAAATATAGGTGAATTATTATGATGAATTGTAGGAGTATTAAAGGGGGCCCAAAATGACTAAATAAAAGTTGAGGGCGTATTATGAATTATTAATAGGGCCAAACGAGCTCAAAGGTGAAGATGATGTGGAAGTTATTGATGAAATAGAGAAATATGAGAATACAAGATAAAAAATATAATTAAAACCAATTGTCGCAAAATAGCTAATAAAATTATATGAATCATTAAATAAATCGTAACCACCCAAATAAAGAGAATTGATTTGAAAGTTCGCTTGAGAACAAAAGTTAGGAATTTGAATTTAAAAGGTAGCAAACGTTTGTTCTTAAAATTAAAAATGGTACAATTTGGTAAATGCGTAAAATATGATCAATTTTGCTGTCTTACGTTAAATTATCTTGTTATGCAGTAATGTCTGATTATCCTATTATATTATTATTTTTTGTATCATAATGAACATTGAGCGAAATATTTGAATGAAATAATGATTCACTATCTTCAATGACTATCGTTGTCAATTTTAATTATCTACAAAAACCTGGTAATCAATCGCCCAGATGGAATGGGGTTAAACTGCTTAAATTCAACCCAGGATGTTTTTTTTCCGGGGAAATGAGACGGTAATTTATTCGAACTTTTGTACTAGCCATACAAATATGACGTGTATTTTACTCAATAGTTGTTAAAAGATGCTGGAGCTTAGCCAACTACTGTATCGCTTTTTTAACACGACATTTTCCTGTGGAAAATTTTAGGTAACCTCTATATTTTGAATTTGTAAATATGATGTCAATCAAAATATTTAATTCGCAAGTTTTGCTGATTTTCCAACGATAACAAACTGATAAATCAGACACCATCATTAAATGGTGATTTGGTCATTATAGCATAACGTTTTATCAAAGTTTAAAAAAAAAATTAAACACAAGAGTTAATCACAAGAATTGAATTAAATTGCAAATCATTAATACCGCGTACTTATTAAAATACTACGTAACTAATAAAATAAATTATATTAAAATTAGACCTGTGTAGTTATTATCTATAGAATTAATAAATACGTATAAATAAAATAATTAAATAATAATGTAGTAATTATAATAACAATAAAATTAAACATTGATTAAAAGATTAATAAAATAATTATTCAATAAAGAATAATGATATTATACTGAAACATTTTAATAATTTAAACGATTAATTTAACAAACATAAATGTTAATGAAACTAAAAAATTAATTAAAGAGAAAAAGTAGATTCGGTGGTAAATCAAAGCGAATGAATTTAACCGGGTCATATCTAGAAATGCAGTCATCAGCCTCGATAGGTTGAGATTGATTTGATGAGATTCAATCCTTTTTTGTTTCGTGGACCGATGATATCGAGATCTTCGATGGGCATGTGTGCCTGTTTGCTCTAAATGTGTTCCACGCAGTTAATTTTTAAGATTTACCATGGATTAATTGATTTAATTTTTTTTTTATTTTTTATTAAATACATTGATTAGAAATGGCTTAATGAATTAATGTTAATAATAATAATTCTTTATTTACGGAACAATTTCCTTTTAACTATAAAATACACACAATAAAAAATAAAATAAATAAATAATAAATTTACAATCACAAATTCAATAAAAAATAAATTAAACAAAATAAATAAATAATAACAATCACAAATTCAAAGCTGGCCTCAGCTGAAGTTTAAATTTCGCTAAAGAATAAGCGAAATTGTCGACCTCTATTGTGTTGGCAAGTTTTTGCGATCTTGTCGTAGGCGAGTGCATTCCATAACTTGTCCTATGGAAATCAACCAGGAATTGGTCCGGATTACGGGTTACGCACGGGTGAGCCCAAAGATTAATCCTGAGCAGCAGATCAGGGCAATCAATTAAATTGTTCAATAATTTGAAAAGAAAGCACAAATCTAGGTACTCTCTCCTTTTAACCAAACGAGACAATCCCAAGTAGCCTAGCAACAAGTCGTAGTTGGAGTTGAAGATGTGAAATTTAAAGCAGAGGAATTTCACAAATCTTCTTTGAAGTCTTTCAATACGGGTAATGTGCGTCAAATGGTACGGATGCCAGACCGTTGAACAATATTCGAGGTGCGACCTGACGTAAGCGACAAACAACAGGTTTAAGACTCTTAAGCTGGTGAACTCATGAGCATGTCTTAATATAAGACCTAGCATTTTATTCGCCTTATTTACGATTACATTTACGTGAGATGTAAAACCAAAGTTGGAATCCATAGTTACGCCTAGATCTTTGAAGCTACAAACGGTTTCAAGCTCGTTGCCTAACAAGGTGTACGTGTGATGCATACGGATTATCTTTCGCGTAAAGCGAATAGACTTGCATTTAGCAATATTTAATTGGATAAAGTTAGCATTACACCACGACTCGAATGAAAGTAAATCATTGGAGATCAGGTTGTAATCCTGATTAGAGTCAGCGATTTTGAAAATCTTTAGATCGTCTGCAAATAAAAGGAATTTGCAGTGCTTGAAGGCCCATTTGATGTCGTTGACATAAAGTATAAATAATAAGGGTCCGAGATGAGAACCTTGTGGGATACCGGATGACACTGGTATATCTCGAGAGAAAGTTTTACCAATTTTCACCTTTTGATGTCGATCGGACAAGTACGACGAGAGCCAATTAAGTATGTTAATACCAAAGCCAAGCTTACCCAACTTGAATATTAACCGTTTAATATGGACGCGATCAAATGCCTTCGAGAAGTCTGTGTATAAGCAGTCAACGCTAGAGCCAGATTCCAGGTTGTTTATGACATATTCTGAGAAAGTGCATAAATTTGTTGCAGTTGATCGGTGTTTGAAGAATCCGTGTTGTTCTTCAATAATAACTCCTTTAACCACCCAATAAAGCTTATCAGTGATAATCCATTCAAAAAGTTTGGGGATCACTGACAATATACTTATTGGTCTATAGTTACCGACGTGGGAACGATCCTTGCCCTTGTAAACAGGCGTAATTGACGAAACTTTCCAGGCGCTAGGGAAGCAGGAAGTCTGCAATGATTTATTATAGAGCAGTGTTAAAGGCTTAATTAGACTTTCACTACAATTTTTCACGAATATTTCAGGGATACCATCCGAGCAAGGGTTTAAAGATGTCTTAAGTAAACGTAACTTATCAGCTACTTCCTCTTCACTGATCACGATATTCGTCAAATCCACACAATTCGCTAGGTAAGAGTCCCATTCAGTATTGGTAACGTTATCAGGGTGAACGCAGTAAACATTCTGAAACGAGTTTGCAAAGAGGTTAGCTATGCCAGAAGAGTCTTCACAACTGACTGAAGCGTCGTGCATTTTTGAAGGAATGTCACTATCACTGAATTCAGACTTGCTTTTAATGAAGGACCAAAATTGCTTGGGAGAATTATTTAATATCTTGCATTCAACATCGATAATATGGTTCTTTCTGTCGCATTCAATAGCCGACTTGCAGTATTCTCTTGCTTCGGCAAAATGTCGATATGTGTCCACATTCGGCAAATTCTTATATACCTTGTGAAGACGTTTCTTATTTAGGATTAATGACTTGGTACGCTTGCTTATCCAGATAGGGAAGGTGTCACGTTTCTTCTCGAATTTTAGTGGTACAAAAGATTTAATTACTGAATGAACGACATCGTTAAACGTGTTTACACAATCATTAATAGAACAAAGTTTGTCAATAAAATTCCAATTGACCTGGCACAACTGGTTGTTAATAATGGAGTACGGAGCATTTAAGAAATCTAAGTATTGACAGCGGCCTTCCGTCTTAAGGAGATCGATGGCAAGATCTGTGAAGGTGATAAGCAATGAGGGGTGGTTTCTGTCAGCTGGAGTGATTAATGGCAGTCTCTTCAACCAGTAAATGGCTGCGGTTGTAGAAAACAAGGTCTAGAATAACATTATTAAGATTAGATATAGAGTTGAACTGTGAGAAACAGTTGGTGGAAAGCTCATCGCAGACAACTTCTTCAACTTGTGACGATACATTGATTGCTGATAGTGATGCACTGAAATCGTGTGACTGCCAAGATAGTTTAGGTAGGTTATAATCACCAATAATACAAATTTTACGGTTCGGAAATTGTTGAACAAACTTGCTAACCTGAGTAAGGTGACTAGTGTACACAAGTTCAGAAGATTGTGGAGGAATATAAGTGGCACAAAGTAGAATATTGTCATTACCCAGATTGATGGAGATCCAAACTTCTTCCCGATGCTTGAATAAAGCGGGCATTTCGCTAGACGATAATGATTTCAATACTGCAACAAGCACTCCTCCTCCAAGCGATTTAAAACTGGTATCGCATGATCTATCCGTGCGGTAGACTGTATACCTATTGTCGATGAACTCGTTAGTGTTAAAACTAGAAGATAACCATGTCTCGGTTAACACGATTACAGAGTAATTTTCATTTAAAATGCTTACGTATAAATTGTTAAGTTTAGTACGTAAGCCTCGAACGTTTTGGTAAAATATTTTTAAGGATTGTTGGTTGTCGTTAATGGAATTTGAAAATTTGAAGTGCGTGTATGATGATTATTATTGTTATTCCAATGTTGTCTTTCGTAGAAAATTTTTACCGCTATACCGGCTGGCCAGAAGGAGGGCTCCAGTAATTGGTTGGAGTAAGTTGAATTGATTGAAATTTTGAAGGAGCTGTAGTGCTCCGGATACTTGGATTGGAGTTTCGTAACCGTCACATTTGGTTGAATTCTATCTACAACATCACCTAGTTTATCGACTATATATTCGTGAACGTCTGTCTCACAGACTACGGGACTTACACGAGTAAGATGAATTTTCGTGTTGTGTATTCTTCTAGGTATAGCGGCAAAACTTACCGGTATTGTGTCATTGGGTGATTGATTTGAACCTATTACAAGTTCTCTTCTCTTTGGTCGATATGGAGCATTTTTCCCTTTAGATTCATTCTTTTTTCCATTATTTACAATACTTTCGTGAATTGGTGAAGTGACAGCAGCCTGGTTTATAACCTCACTTTTGGTTAAGGATATAACTGAGGGTGTGTTCATATCAATACTTCGTACCGAGTTTAAACTTGGCGAATTTGATCGCGTTTGCGTTGAAATATGCGAGAGCTCGTTCACCTTCTCTAACAGTAAAGTAGCGTTGCGTAGATAGGGTGCGCATGTTAATTATATTTTCAGGTTTTCTAAGATGACAGTTCAAGCACAACCAGCCGTCCAAATTTCAACGGGGGTGGCTTGGATATTCGTACTGGAAATGGAATTTTTTGGGACCACAACGTTGCTTCGAGTTTTGGTTACGTTGGAATAGGTACTACAGACTGCAGACCAGGGCCTTGCTATCCCGACGATTGGAGTCTCATGCAACTACCAACTACCAATCTGCAACTGCAGCTCTACTAAATCCAAAATATTTATCCACTTCAGGATACCATAGTTACGTTAAAATCATGAATGGAAAGTACACAAACTGCTTACGACTTCCTTCGCATGGTACATCGAAATTTTTTTTAACCTATACACCAGCGGCAATGGTTACAATTATGGGTTGGTTCCAGCAAAGCCAAATCAAACCGGTCAGTTTCGCCGTAAATTATGGTTTGTTCAGCCATACAACATTCTTAATTTGGACCATAATGTTATCTGCAATAATGGTATACTTAGGTTACCAGCAAAATTCGGCCGGGGCTACGTCAACAACCAGCCGTGAAGTCGTGTTAATAACAACTCAAGCAGTGTGCGCGTTAATACTCTTAGTAATTCAAACATTAACCATGTTTTGGAACATATCAGTGAAAACTTCGTATTAGTAGTGAAAAACCATGACGATCTCAGTAAATTAAAATGAAAACGGTCAAGAAGAAAAGTTCGCCTAATTGCAAGTGCCAATAATAATGATGGAAGAAAGTTCCCGTATTAACAACAGTCAAGTGAAGTTACCAAAAGCAGAGTAGTTAAAAGATAGTGCCTTGGAAAAGAAGATTTAAAAAATAAATAGTGATGTGAAAAAGCAGAGCAATTAATTAAAAGTGCCTAAAATTTAATATGTATGTATATGAAAATGATAATGAGAAATAATTAAAATATGTAATGATAAACGGAATAATATATGATAAATGGTTAATAATTGCAACTAAGGAGGGCCTCCAATAAAAGTGTTAAAAATTTTAAGTAGCGAGCATTCATCTAAAAAGTTTGTGTCGATTTCATATTGCGCAATTAAAATAATTAACAGCTTCCACTTACTTTTGGATGAGTGACCAAAACTTGTTTTAACCAATTGTTGCGAAGTAAGATAAATAAAAGAATAATATGTAAATGATAATAAAGGATAATGTAAAGTGCCAAAAGTAAATGGGTAATTGAAAAAAAATATTGTAAAGGGCACAAATGTAAGGCATAAAAGATATTAAAATAAATGCCCATAAAGGGACGTCTCAATTAAATGCGGCGATGAGCTCATATAACGAAGTCAGTAAATTACTTAGGAATTAAGATCAAACACCACTTCATTATATGAGACTTCAAAACATTACAATTTTAAATCATGGGTTAAAAGAGTATTATAAAAGGATTATTAAAATAAATAAATGAAATGCCAAGTAATAAGGATTATTAAAATAAATATTGAATAGGGCACTATAAGGCACATAATGGTAAAGAATGTTTAAAAAGGCACTATATCTATCTAAAGTAAATTTGAAAGAAATGATTTAATTTAAAAGGGGGCACTATTACAATAACAACATTAATTAGGCATAGTCACGTTTAAAGAAATGTTTAGCAAAATGTATGGGTAACACAACACTGTCAATAATATTTTAATTATGTGAATTTGTTTTGTTTAGTTAAGAATTTTTTTTTTTAGAAATAGAAAATATTTTTTTATGGTAATATATTTTTTTTTGGGTATACTCGAATTTCCAATAAGTAGAGTCACCCAGTAGATCGAGTAAATTTATTTTTTAACAAACACATTGAAAATCATAGATAACCTATACATACAAATGGTTAAAGAAAAAAAAAATAAAATATAAAACGACTTGTTACAATACAAAAGATACAAATTAAGACAAAAGTGATTAAGGACGGCATCAAGTTGCTTAAAAAAGTCTTCTCTATCATAAGTGATATAAATAAGGCGGGTATTTACCCCAGTGGTAGTTGAAGTAACTACAATACAAAAGTGTATAAGCACGATAGGGTTATAAGCCGACCCTACTATTATAAGTCGTAAACATACAATTAAACCATTTAAAAAGAAAAATAAGGTTTGATTTGGATTTTCAATGTGTACGTCAAGTCAAATTCATATTGACATACAAATATTATGGGAAATTCGAGGTAGTTACAAACTATAATGTGACAATTTTCATTTTTTTTAAATTTTTAATATTTCTGTTTATATTTTATATAATTATTTTATATATTTTACATTCTGTGTGTATTCTGTTACAGACTTTTTCAATTAATTTATGTTTTTTTTGTTATTGTAAGAAAAATTTTTTTTTGGTTCATATATTATCAATTTTTGCAATTGGGCGTTCTCACACACTCTCAAAGGCAGGCGTCGTTCAACGGCTTGGGACAGCCTTTCCTTGCAAAATTTGGGACGGCGTAACAAATAATAAATCAAAGTTCATAACAATTATTTATATTAAAGTTAAAATAACATATTTACAATTACTATTTTACACTAACGTTACAATTATCATTACGAGGGTAGTTGGTAGCCGTACAGTCTGGCATGCGAGAGGTCATTTTTGGTAATCCTTTTTAGGAACTATTAACTTTGAACCTCCATTTCATTACACCCGCAGTGGCTTACTTAGCCACACGCGTATTACCGACGTAACTCCTTATTTTTGCCCTTCCGTTGCCATATTTAATAACTCTCATCCCACCTGGCTCTCTGTACTGACTTGAACCCTCATCCTGCTAACATTGCAGTTCTCATGACTTGTTGCTAAGTAGCGGTCATGGGGTTCTACTACCTTTATAATTTTGCTACCATGCATTTCCCAGGCTATATTCCTGGACCTGGAGGTTCATCACCTTCATTTTGCAAACTGCAATAATGCGCTTCTCACACTCACAACGGACGTTCTCGTATTCTCGTATCTCGTATGAGATGACGAGTTAGTGAACTTGTAATAAAATATAATATTTAATTTAAATTATAAAAATGCAATGTTGTCACGTCTTGTAATATTTAAAATGAATAATGATTTTTGAATTATGAATTTTCAAAGTGTGACAATATCCATTACCAATTCCCACATACGAAAACAATTACGAAATAATCCTACCCAATTCAAAATTCCTTTTACTAAACGAGCACTACTACTCGAACTTCCAAGAAAAATGTCATGAAATAAATTACGATGAATATTTATGCGAAGAAAACCTATCCGAAAAATAAAAAGGATGAAGACACTCCATGTAAAGTGCAACTTTTAAAATATTCCGGAAATATGACAAATTGTAAAAAGGAAACCATTAAATTAAACAACGTCAAAATTCAAAAAGTCGAAAATGGAGTTATATCAACAAACCGATTATTGAGCATTCAAAAGTGTAAAAATTAAAAAGAAAACATTCTATTAAAAGGAACACATGTGATCGAATTACCTAAATTTTGCTAGTTAAAATTAAAAGACATCAAGTTACGAAGCTCCGATTCAAAAAATAAAAACCTAAAATTCTTCGAAGTACTCGAGATCAAAATTGCCAAAAACAAAGGAACTCATAGTGCTAATTGAGCCGTTGAAAACCATAGTGGACTAAGTCAAAAATCGATGTTTTGAGATATGGAGACCTAAAGTTAAAAGGTTCGTAATAAATCCTGAATGCAAAAATATTACTGTTGTTGCGAAATTTGCTTAGGAGTAGTACCTACTTAAATACATATTTTTAAAATTTTGTCGGTAAGTAGATTTATATAATATGGAGTGGTTTCAGCTATTAGCTCAAAAATGTGATTTTTTGACTTAGTCCACTATGGTTTTCAACGGCTCAATTCAGAAGTGAAACCATTGGAACTGTCCACAGTAGATTTGAGTGAACTTAATAAAATTCAAAGTGAACTTAATAACCAAAAGATTCAATTAAAAAATAATACAGTGATACATTTAAAAAAAACAAGTTTTTGGACAATTTTAATCTATTTTATCATATTGTTAATTGTAATTTATAAAATCTTCATTTGTGTAAAAAAGCATAGACATTATCAGCCTGAAAATCAAACCAAACCACATCAAGAGACCCAAAACGTCATCGAAACCGAATTGGACACTGCTGAAAAATTAGTCACCAATAAGTTCCGAATTTTTCAACTTATAGGGGGAGAAGTTATATTCCCATAAGAATTATGTAACCGGGTGATTTTCCATAATGTGATGTAATATAGGGAAATGCAAACATCATAATTATTAAGTTACATTGCTGTTTGAGCAAATCGAATATTCTAGAACATCCTGGAAGCATGAGATTCGCTGAACCAACAAAATTGTTAAACACATAAAATCTATGTAACAAATAAAGTCAGTCAGTATTCTTTAAGTATTTTTGAAGTATTCTTTAAGCCGTTATTATGTTAGTTAGTATTTTTAAGTCATTATTGTAGTTAGGCAGAAACTCTGCTAGTTTTAAGTTATATTGTGAAAATTAAATATTCAAAGAAAATAAATAAATAAAATTTGTGAGTGTTTTTTAAAATTTAAGTGTTACCAAATAGAAGTTAACTGGCTGTACAAGAATAAAAAAAAATGCCCAAAAAAATTTGGGCAAAAAATTGCCCAAAAATTGGGCAAAACGCCCAAACAAATAAAAATTACTAAGTGGATAATAAACTTTGATAGTGAAATTCAAATTAAAAAAAATTGGATTAGCAACATGAATTTATACAAGCATGTACGTTTCAAACATGTTTAGAACAAGAGGATTGGTTGATTAGAAAAAAATAGATAACGACGAAATGTAAATATGATTTAGCAACTGCACCTTGATAAGAAAAATTATGGACACCTGAAAGTTTTAATCTGAAAATAAATAATTAAAAAAGTTTGGTCGACAAAAAAAAATATAATGGGCGTGCAAATTACAAAAATTTGACGAAATAGAAGACATTTTAAAAATAAAACATTGTTGATTGGTGTTTCTAAAACATAAAAAAATAAAACATTGTTGATTGGTGTTTCTAAAACATAATTAAAAATGGAAATGCAATGTGCATAAAAATTTTAGAAAAAGTTGATTTATTTTCAATATTATTATTTGATATTATTGTTTGATATTTTATTTTAAATAAAAAAAAAACATGTTTAAGTTAAAATTTGATAAAATTGTAAATAATTGATGATGACCATGTCTAGTTATATTCTCATAAAATATTATGTAACTTGGTAATTTTCCAAAGATGATGCAATAGGAAATATTAATATTATAATTGTTTATTTCATTGTTGATTTAGCAAAAAGGAAATCTAGAACATTCTAGAATTAAAAATTTCGCTAAATAAACTATTTGAAAACCACATAAAAACTAATGTCAATTAATAATCATCAGTATTGTTTAAGTATCGTTTAAGTAGTCATAATGTTAGTTTGTAGTTTGAAACTTTGCAAGTTAAACCATATTCTGGAAATTAATATTCATAAAAAATAAATTAATAAAATTTTAAGTGTTTTTTATATTAAGTGTAATAATAAACCCATTCGTTACTTGTCTAAATAGTTCCTTTGTTAAAAATAATAGTTTAGTTAAGATTAAAAATGTAAATTTGATAAAAGAAGTTGCAAAAGTCGTATCGGTGAAGCCATTGAAATCCAATTTGGAAGATTTCAAAATTAAATTCATAAATTCTTAAAAATTTAAAAATGTTACTTTAAAATCTAGAGGGCGTTGAACTATATTTCAAGGCTAAGCCAAATTTCGGAAATATTCAAAAAATTAAAATTAAAAATTAACATGTTTAAATTTGAAATGTAAAATTTATGCTAAAATGAAATTGGAAAGGAGGGGATTTGAAAATGGATATCCTTGTGCGCAGACAAGGAACTTTTACGGGAAGGAGAAGGGGGGCAGTCTACGCCGAGCAGTCGACCGCAGAGGACGTTTTAAAAGTCACCTCCAGGCAGTCGACCGTAGAGGACGCCTTGAGCTAGATATTAAATAAAAATTGTGTACTGTGAACTTGTTGAAAATAAATAATACGAAATTTTAGTTTAAAAAATGAAAGCGTTTGCATAAAGTGAATTAAAAATTAATTTGGAAAAGAAAAATTTTGAACCACGGAGTTCAAAAAAATAAATGGTTGGTCGCTGGTCGAAAAGAACACGTCAATATATTAAAAAGATTTAAATGTTGGAATAGAGTGGAAAATTTGCTGAGAAATGCCAAAAGAAAGCTACTTTGTGTGAAAGAAGGAAGGTTAATATTGAAAGATGTAAAGAAACACCCAAAAATTAGTGCTCCAAAACTAGGTACCAAACTTAAAACTGAATTAAATAAGTGTGTATGATCAGAAACTGTTCAATTTACTATGATCTAATAGTAGAGTAGCTCGGAAAAAGCCCTGGATAAACGAAAGAAATCGAAAGAAACTTATTCAGTTTGCTAAAACATATAAAAACAAATATTTAGATTTGGAAAAGGGTATTATTTACTGGTGAATGCAAGCTTCACGTGTTCGGTTCAGATGGACGAAGAATGGTGTGGAGAAAACCAAATGAAGCTGTAAAAAAAGAGAACTTACAGCCCACAGTCAAACATGGGACTGGCTCTGTGATGTATGGGGGTATTTTTTAGTGGATGGGGTTAGAAATCAAGAATCTATTGATGGGACAATGGACAAAATACAATACATAAACATTTAAAATTCAAATGTTTATGAAAGTTCAGTTCGTTTAGGCATCAGAAACAAATTTATATGTTATCAATATGATGATCTTAAGCACCAAGCTGAACTAACAAGAACATGGTTGCTATATAACTGCCCTAAAGTGATGGAAACAACTCCCCAGTCTCTAGATATTTACCCGACAAAGAATTTATGGCACGAGTTGGAAAAATGGATTCATCAATTTCAAATTTCCAACGTAAAAGAGCAGAAATAGAAGATTGAGGAAGAGGGGAAAAATTGGACCTAATATAGCCGAAAAATTAGTGAAATCGATGCCAAATAGACTTTCGGAAATCATTAAAAGTAAATAATACCCAACTAAATATTAAATTGTATATAGTAATTGTCAAAATAAATTAAATATATAATGTTTTCTTTAGTGTACGAATATGAGTGTGAGGTGAATTTTATAGTTGTTTTTGTATTTTCCAATATTCCGTAAAAAATATGCAAAAATTAAGTTTAAAGGAATTAATTATATGAACTACGAAATATTTTAAACATTTTAATAATAAATAAGTAACGAAAAATTGTTTAATACCGTGATTATTTAAAAAAAATAAGAGCATGTACAGTTTTGTTTGGCTTTTACCCAATTTAATTTACTTAAAAAACACTTAAACTTTCTATTTCATTTATTTATTAAAACTTGTTACAACTTGATTCTTTATTGAATTCTAACATTAAAAACTACAAACTACTCGAACGAAAGTTCTTAATCTACTGACAACTCATTTCTTTAGTTGAACTTTTACAGACACTAAAGAATTTGCAAACAAGTTCGTTAGCACTAGACAAAGGAAGTATTTTTTTATCTAATGTCAAGCAAGTTATAGAATATAACTCCTCCCGTCTAAGTTGGAAAAATTTGAGACTAATTTTTCTGAATCAATTGAATTTGGAATTGTTTTTGCTTGTCCCTTTTTTGCTTTAGACTTCCTATATTTAATTATAATTTTACAAACTTTATAAATGATTAATACAAAAATTAAGAGGTATACAAAAATTGTCCAAATACTTGTCGAATCGAAGCGGATCACTGCACTTTTATTTAATTGCCCTTTGTTATCACTAAGTTCACTTTGAATATTTTTAAATTCACTTAAGTCCAATTTTGACAGTTCAATTGGTTTGGTGTAGAAACTATTATGTTGATCTTCTTTAAATGTTGAAATGTTGATGTCGGGAATCGTGATGATTTTTAATAATTCGTTGTTATTTTTTAGGTTTTTTAATTTAAAATTTCCGATTTTTAGTTCACAATAATTTGGCAGTTCGATAGCGTGTACCGTTTAGAAAAACATTTTCCTTTTCATCGTAGCACTTTTGGTGGGCCACTATTTGTTCTGTAGTTACGATTATCCATTTTCCGGGTGTTAACTTTTGAATTTTTAAACCAACGAGTGTTGCGATTTGTTGTTTACAGTTGGAGAATTTCTCGGAGTATCTCAAGAGCTGAACTTCGCACGGAGAGTCGTAATTTTCCTTGATTTCTGATGGATTTTCTTCACACAGATATTTGTTTCCAGTTATTCTTTTACATTTTTCTTCAAAATTCGAATAATAGTGCTCATTTAGGATAAGAAATTTGGAATTAGGAAGGATTAATTTGTAATGGTCATTGGTGAAAATTGGTAAAGGATACAATTGAAAATAATTGTAACTTTTAGTTTCTACAATTGGAATGCTAATCAAAAATGTGATTCGATTAAATTTAGTATAACTTTTAATTTCTAAAATGTTTTCGAAAAATAGAACGTTTTCCAATGTTGGTTCGAATGGTAACTTGGCGTTTCCTGTTTGATTGCTAATAAATTTTATTTCTTGTAAAAATTCATTTGGTTGAATAATGTAATTGTAGAGAGTGTTTGTTTTAGCAAAACTGATTGCTATCTCTAAATTATTTAAAACGTTATTAATTATTTGAAGGGTATCGATTAGTTCCAAAATTATTTTATTTATCATTTGGAATTGATGGTATTTTAAAAATTGAGTTTCAGTATTGTTAATGAATTCTAAAATTTTCGTGATTTTTGAATTTAAAAGATTTTGATTTTGTGCAAGTCTTGTTGAAGTTTGATTGAAAATTGAAATTGTGTTTTGCATTAATGTTATTTGATCTTTAACAATAGTTCTAATGTTATTTTGGTTTCGAGTTAGATTTTCGATGGCTTGATCGTATTTAAGTGCATCTTTGTGATCTAAATTTCCGGTTACAATTTTTATTAGTGATCCTAATCCGTCAATTAATCCTCTTTTTCGTTTTTGTAAATGTATTAAAGGGTTTATTTGAAATATTTGTTTGTTTATTGAATTTGTTAAATGATCGACTAATTGGTGGGAGTTATAAAATTCTATTTTATGTTCGTTATCGATAGGAATATTATTGAATGTTGAATTTAAAATTTGGTACTGATTCTGTAGTTCATTAAAATGGTTTACTATTTGGGAAATATCGAAAATTTGTATAAAGGTCCATGTTGAAATTTGGTTCTGGGCGTTGCCTAATTTGACAGGTAAAAGTCCTGGATTGTCCGTAAATTTTCTGAAGGTGGGTTCGTTTGCTGTCACGAGCCAGAAACATCTGTAATAAAATTTGGTTTCTTTAATTCCTTTTAAATGAATGACTTCGGATTTGTTATTTTGCTGTTAATTGCGTTTTTAGTTAAATATTTTTTTTATTTACTTTAAATATTTGTGCCAGTTTGGTAAATGCCTCTATAATCGTTAAATATGATTGTTAGTATAATTGAAGAGGTCGATATTTAAAATTTAGAATTTTGAAAAATTTGTAATTATTAAGTTTCATATTAATTACTTACAATCGTGAATTGTTGAATAGCGTGAAGGAAAATTTTTGTTGTGTTGTTTTTTGGGTGGTACTTAAAGTGAATATTGATCAATGTAATGGTTACTAATCTTCTTCCTTTTTCTGTTGCTATTTTTGAAAATTTGTTGTAATTTATTTAAGCTTACTTTGAATTTTCTAAAATGTTTTCCTTTATAGTTATTAGTCAAAATTTTATTCGTGTATTTAAGATTTCTAACCATTTTTTGTTTTTGGAAATTTATTAGTTTTAAATAATGTGAATTCATTAATTCGGGTGATTTTAAATTTTGATTTTCTGATTGAATTAATAATTTTTGTTCTAATTGAACTGGTAATTTTTGTTTTTCTAATTGAATTATTGATTTTTGATTTTCTGATATTGATTTTTGCAGCAGTATTAATTTTTTATCATTTTGATTAATCATAGTTTCGATCAAATTTTTTGAATTATTTAGTTTCAACAATAATTTATTTGTTTGAATCTCATTAAAATTTAATTTTGGTTGTTCAAGATTATTGATATTATTTTTATTTGAATTTTCAATTTCCAATTTTGTTGTCTCTAAATTTTGTTTAATTAATTGTTTGGGTTTTGAAACTTGGTTTTGCAACGCTTGCAATTCATTAATACTGTCAACTATTAGGATTTTACATTTTTTGATTAATTCTTGATTTTTAGAATGATTTCGTCTAAAGTTTTGGTTGGTCGGAATTTTTACAATTTGTTCGCTCATAAGATCAATATTTAAATTATTTTTTTTGATTTTTTGTGAAAATTGGTGAAAATTATTGGTGAAAATTTTTTAACCATAGTTAACGATTCTTTGGAGTTTTTCCTGATTCGTGGAAGGAATCATTGGTTGTTCCTATTGGAAAAATAAAGAATTCCATTAGGTGTGAGGACTTTCGTCCAGTTAATATGATAACGGTACAGGCAAAGATATTGGAGAAGGTAGTAAACCAGCAACTGTTGAATTACTTAGAAGCTAATGGTATTATTTCCGAGTTTCAGTCTGGCTTTAGGAAGGGTCATAGTTGTGAGTCGTTGGTGACTTATGTTACTGGTGAGTGGAAAGTTGCCATTCATAATAATAAGGTGATAGTGGCGGTTTTTTGGACCTTCGTAGAGCTTTTGAAACAGTAGACAGAGAGATCTTGCTGGATAAACTAAGCAAGTATGGCGTTAGAGGAATGGAATGGAAGTGGTTTCGATCTTATTTAGCTGAGCGAAAGCAAACAACAAAGGTGAATGGAGTGATGTCTGATGCAGAAAGGGTTTTTTTGGGAGTTCCACAAGGAACTGTTCTTGGCGTTTTATTGTTTTTGCTTTATATAAACGATATGAAGAAGATATTAAATAGGGAAAAATTATTGTTGTTTGCAGATGATGGGTTTGTGTATGTTGATGGTGATGATGTGGATTCATGCATAATGGCTATAAATCAGGAGTTGGTAAATTTATGCGATTGGTTTTGTATGAATAGGCTCAAGCTTAACTTGAATAAGACAAAGGGTATGATCTTGAATGATAAGCAAGGTAGGAAACTGGATATTGTGATGGAAGGGGATAAGATTGAGATAGTCAGTGAAATTAAATACTTAGGAGTGGTTTTAGATAATAAATTGAATTTTGGGGCTCACTTTGATTATATTTGTGAAAAAATAGCAAAAAAATTGTATTTTTTTTTAAATTAGAAGGGATGTTTCGATTATGAGTGCTATAAAGATATACAATACTATGCTGAAGCCTCATTTTGAATATTGTTCTGCTATTTTATTTATGGGTAACAATAGTATGTTGGGTAGGTTGCAGAAACTTCAGAATAGGGGAATGAGAACTATTCTGAAGGTTAGTAGATTTGTGTCCAAATTTGTATTATTGGAGACATTACAATGGCACAGTGTATATCAGAGAATCGTGATAAATGTTTTGATTTTTGTGTTCAAACTAAAAAATAAATTGTTACCTGAATATTTGTGCAATAATGTGTCATATGTTGGAGATTCTCATGGATACGCGGTTCGTAATGTGCATGACTTCAGGTTGAATCTTTTTAGAAACAACAGGGCTCAGAATATGATCTTGTACAATGGTTTGAGATTGTTCAACGGTTTGCCGTTGGATATTAAGTTGGAATCTGAGCTGGTGTCCTTTAAAAGGAGAATTAAGATATATGTAGAGTATCAATTTATATAGATTGGTTTTATGGGTTCTGTGGATTGTGTTATGAATTGTGCTGTAAATAGTGGTATTCTTTACCAAATAAAGATATTATTATTATTAAAATTTTGTTTTTTCTAAAATTTTTGGGTTTTAAAGAATTTATTAGGTCATGCGGTTGTGAAGGTAAATGATAATTTTCGACGATATTTACGTAAAATGATCTTGATCGTCTTCCAATTGAAAATCCGGTGGTATTTGTTCTTCGTGTAATTGATTTGTAAAAATTTCATTCAGAATTTCTTGTTCGAAATTATTGGGTATTTCAGGGTCCAAATTTTGTAATTGATTTTCGTGGTAATTTTGTTCACAATTTGGAAGATATTGTTCGTATTCGTTTCCAAAATTTTGTGGTTTTACGTTTAAATGAAAATTAGGTTGTGTCATCGTTTTATTAATCGTTGTACGGTAACTATCTACATCCATAGGTGTAGGTTTAAAGGTTGACGTTCTTGCTGAATTTCTTGTTTGAAAATTTGAATTATTATTTTGAGCGTTTGGTGTGAAATTTGATTTAGGTCGGTAATAATTATTATTTTGAAGATTAGATCTATTTTGATAAAAATTTTGAAAATTGGGTTTATTCTGAAATTGTGTGTTAGAATTATGAAAGTTCGATGTACTTTGGAAAGGCGTGTTGAAATTTTGGAAATTTGGTGTATTATTTTGTGGAGGTGTATTGAAATTTTGGAAGTTTTGTTTATTTTCATAATTTGGTCTATAGTTTTGAAAATTTGGTTTGAATGATTTGTAATTTTGTATTGGGAAATTATTTGGTTTCTGAGTTTGAAAATTATTGCTTTGTTGCGTGTAATACAAGAAGTTCATTTCTTCTGTTACTAAATTTAATGCGTCTTCAATTGTTTTGGGATCTCTAAGCCTAATATTATTTTGGAGTTGTCCCGTTAAACCTCTAATAAATGTTTTTAATGCCAGATCATCGTAAGTTTTGATCTGCAATTTTCGTTCAATACTATTACTGGAGTCAATTTTGGTTAAAATTAAACTGCGAGCGTCTTGACATCTTATTTCGAAACTGTTAGGATTTTCGTTTTTATGGGGTCTTAGCAAAATTAAATCTTGAATTAAGTTATCTATTGCTATGACCTTAGCCTCACGTTGGGCTGTCAACTTGCTATGTCCACCGTGAACCGTGAACACGACTTTCTCTTAAACTCAGGGTGCAGGTTCTTTAGGCTTTTACGGTGGAATTATTCTGATCAACACAGTCAAAGAAAATACGCAAATCTAAATTTTAAGAACATTTAATGAACAACTAAACATAAGATTAACATAAACAAATAACAACAAATAAACATGAAAATCGAACAACTTAAAAATTAAACAAATTTTATGCTAACCTTTTTTTAATTTAATTTTCAGAGTGATCACTCGGCATAGACGGAACACCCCAATATGCGCACATACACTTATTTCTTCTGTAAAAATATTTCGATCTTCCAATCGTTTTATTGGTCCTATTTATCAGCTCTTTAACTAAATTCTCTTTAGTTATTATGCGGCTATTGTGTCGCTTATTTTAAATCGAACTCACGATTATCTTTTTACTATGCCGGTCGCTTATTTAAATCGAACTCACGATTATCTTTTACTATCCCGGTCGCTTCTTTAATCGAACTCACGATTATCTTATACTATTCCGGTCGCTTATTTTATTCAACTCACGATTATCTTTTACTATTCCGGTCGCTTCTTTAATCGAACTCACGATTATCTTTTTACTATTCCGGTCGCTTATTTTATCGAACTCTCGATTTGCGACCAATTCGGTCGTAATTTTCAAAAAGAACCTCTCATTATTCGACCATCTCGGTCGCTTTATTTTAACTCAACCTCGTTTACTTCCCCTTGGCAACCAATCTTCCTTTTTTTTTATCACTATTTGATTTTTATCTCCCATTTTGCAGTCTTTTGTGTTGCCTATCCATTTGATTTTATTTAATTTTATAAACACAAAAACTTAATCTAACAAACTTTTCTTTTAACATATACAAATTTTTCTCATGCCATATTTTCTCTGACTGCACGACAAACAATTTAATATCGCAACAGCCAAATATTGATGGACACAACACTATATTTCTTTTGTCACTAAAATTTAACATCAAAATTTCTTTTAGCGATTTCCAATTATCGATTTCCGGTCTATTAGCAACTATTGTTAAAGCTCTGCCCGAAAGTTTTCCAAGAATTGCACGTATCAAAAATTGGTTTATAGGGTCGTCTACATTAGAATTATTTAAAAAACTGTCTATAAAATTTTCACATGCGCTTAAGAAAATGTTTAAAGTTAATGGGTTTCCATCATATGGTGTTATCGTGTCTAAATATAGTCGTATAAACTGATAGCTAACAGCGGGGTTAGATAAGGTTGGTGTCGTCATGTTACCTTTCTTTTCTGCAATTGTTAAATTTTGCAATGCGTTCGTTAATTCGTCGAACATAAAAAATTTTATTCTTACAAAATTTAAAATTTAAACTGGTACGTAATAAATTTAATTGATTTAAATATTCTATTTCGCGCTTGTTAATTCTAATTTATTTATTTAATGTGAAATTATTAAAATGAAGGATTATTTTAAGCAAAATATTTGCTTACGTTAAATAAAATTTTCGTTACGATTATTTAATTGAATTTTTAAGGAATGGATTAATTATTAGCACTTACATTAAAATTATTGTCAACTTCATTGGTCGAATCGTTTTTCTTTCTTCTTAAAATTAGGGTTTGTGGCGTTTTTATCCACTTCGTTCTTCTTAAAATTAGGGTTTGTGGCGTTTTTAATCCACTTTGTTCCAATCCAAATGTTGCAACGTTTTTAATTCGCTTCAATTGGTTGTTTTACGGCCAGTTTTATCCGTAGTTTTTGCAGTTTTCCGTGTTTTTTTGGAAATTTCAGACGATTTGAGTACTACTTTTCCCAAAAATTTCGTATCCTTTGCGACTGCGCCAGTTTTGTTTGGCTTTTACCCAATTTAATTTACTTAAAAAACACTTAAACTTTCTATTTCATTTATTTATTAAAACTTGTTACAACTTTATTCTTTATTGAATTCTAACATTAAAAACTACAAACTACTCGAACGAAAGTTCTTAATCTACTGACAACTCATTTCTTTAGTTGAACTTTTACAGACACTAAAGAATTTGCAAATATTGCATTTCCCATGGAAATGTAAGTTCGTTAGCACTAGACAAAGGAAGTATTTTTTTATCTAATGTCAAGCAAGTTATAGAATATAACTTGTACTGGTGTCCGAATACGACTGGGAGTCACTGTATGTATCTATTTTGTATCAAAATTTTTTTAATTCTAAAAAGTGTTTGTGCATTTTTTAGTATTTCTAAAAAAATTTTATATGGTTAATTTCGTATTCAGAGTCATCATTCATAAAGGCTCCAAAAAGAATTTTGTTAGACAATATTATTTTGTACTGTAAAAATGCACTACACTTGCATTACATACTCATTAGTCATTACCACCGTCACCGCGTTAAAATGTGATATAATTTGATACCATTGCTAATAAATAGAGATGAAAGCTTCCGTAATGAAATTTATATCAGATTTTTACTACAACAAAAACTGAATAATTTGTATAAAAACATTATACTTTAAAATCTGATACATGAATATCATTTGTTATCTAAAAATATTAGAATTCTAAAAAGGAAATTTAGTTAAAAAAATCCCTGTAGATAATATTTACAAAAATGTAAGTTCTGGGTCTATGAGACCCGGTTTTAGTACGGCAAGCGTTAAAATTTATTTTAGTGCGCATTTATCCTGTGGGCTACAGATATTTTTCATTGTTTGCAAAGATGGAAACACCGGATGATGAATTCGTTGATGATTCGCAAGAAATCGAAGATATTTTGGGTCAAGTACAAAAAAGGAGACGTGCTCGCACTATTTTGCATGACTGGTCGGAGAAGGAAATCGCTGCACTAATACAAGCCGTTGAAACAAAGCCAGAATTATGGAAGTCGAGCCATTTATCATACAAAAATCGAACTAAAAAGGATGCGGCTTGGCGTGATATCGAAGAAAATGTGTTCCACAGCTTTATAAAACTGAGTGAAATTACATCGCAATGGAATAATCTTCGTGTTCAATATAAATCGTATGCTGTCAAATACTAGACGAAACCATCTGGCTCTGGTCGTGGACAAATAGCTAAATGGAAACATTTCGATGCTATGAATTTCAGGCCGGCCCGGCCCTGAAAACACGTGTTTTGTTGTTTAAAAATTTATTGTATTGTCTTGTATTGTCGTGTATTGTCATGTGGGACCGTTTATTACTGAAGTATAGATAACAAAATTAATAACGTTTAAAACGTAAATTTGCATCATCCCGGAGGGAAGACGTGTTTTACCGTTAGTCCGAAAAAATTATTTTTTTCATCATGGATAATAATATCAATACGGAGGAGCGCATTAAAATAACAAATGATGAAGACCGTAAAAAGCTACTACACGAATTAAACAAGTTGAAGAAGGGTGAACTCATCGATGTGATTATGACCGGTAAGATACCTGTTGGGATTCAAGACAATTCAAACGCATGCAATAATGGTTATGTTATCATCGAAAAAGGCATTATCTATAATGACTTGATAAATTGCCTAAAGCAACAGATAAATATTTTAAAGGCAACGATTAGCGATAAAAACACAATAGTTAATCTATTGAAAGTGAAAAATATGCAACCCAACCAACACGTGGTAGAAACCGTAAAATCTGCAAGTGCGGTGGAAGCTTTACCTAGCAATGCAAATGAACTACCGAAACATGTAAAGATTCGTAGGTCTGATAAAGTGCTTGAGAAGGCTAAAGTGAACAACGTGGTAAACATAGATCAAGCCGTAGTTTATGAATCGATTCAAGAATCCATCGTTGATGGGGCATTAATTCAAAACGCCAACTCGATTAATATTGATACCAACGTTGATGAAGAATTTACGACTATTGTAAATAGACGCCATCGGCGTAAACACAACACTATCAAGGCAAGTAACATTAACATAACCAAATCTACTGTTCACAATTTTTCACGAGTACCTAGTAGACCCAAGAACACGATCACTGCTTCTTCAGAAGTAAATACAGAATTTGTTGGAGTTGCCAAAAAATGTTGGCTGCACATTACTAGGGTTTCGCCTAGTGTTAACGAAAATACTATAACATCGTCTTGAAAGAAAAGTTACCCTCACACGACTTCTCATGTATTAAACTTAATACATATAATGAAACTACATCATTTAAAGTAGGGGCTGATTATTCATTACTTGATTCGTTAGTTAAACCTGAATTCTGGCCCAGAGGTGTAATGGTACGTCGGTTTGACTTCTTTCGTGGACCAAGAAGCAATTAATTATTCCGACACAAACTCAAATACTTTAGATTCCTTGTACCAATCAAACGGGGGCAATGTATCAAATTTAAATATTTATATGCATAATTGCGGTGGCATTAAAACTAAATTAAACGAAATTAGAAACAATGTTGATTGTTGTCTCTACGACATTATAATAATTATTGAAACGTTCCTCGATGATAGCATTTCGTCTAGTGAACTGAAGTTCTCAAACTATAATATTTTTCGATGTGACCGTTCAACCGATTCCAGTAGGAAGGCAAAGGGTGGAGGTATACCAAAAGCTGTTCGTAATCGCTTAAATTGTATTCGGATTGACACGGATAAAACTGTCGAAACCCTCTATTTAAGAATTGGTGGCCTTATTGTGGGCGCTGTGTATTTACCTCCCGATTCAGGTGTCGAAGTCTATGATGGATTTTGTGGTATTACTGATAATATTATGGATCAATTTCCTCAATCTAAAATTGTTGTTTGTGGCGACTTTAACCCTTCAAAGGCCAATTGGTTTAGAGATGGCACTCGTTCAATATGTTGTGGAAATGTATGTATGAAGACTCGATTGATTGGCGATTGTATGTCGTTACATAATCTAGTACAACAGAACAAAATACCTAATAGTCGTGGGGTGATGGCTCTATCTTGTCTTTACAAATGTGGACGATGTATCCGTATCGGTGGCTAGTGACTTATTGTCAAACACATCGGTTCATCACACTGCATACTCGATCAATACTACGGGTGTTAATGCAACGGAGTCAATTCTTGAACCTGTGGACTATATCCTTGATTATAAATCGGCAGATTTTAACGAAATCAATAGTTGCTTATTGGAAACCAACTGGTCAAAGCTATTATATTCCAATGATGTTGACGTCAATGTGGATTACTTCAATGAAGCGTTATGGTCCATCATCAATACCCATGTACCGCGGAAAAAGGTAGTGGTCTCGAAGCATCCTAAATGGTTCTCAAAGAAGTTAATTAGCCTAGTCACCCAAAAGAAGATTATGCACAAAAAGTTTAAAGAAACTCGTCGTTACGAATATTACAAGAAGTTTTGCGAAATCCGAGAACAAGCTAAGAAACTCAACCTAATGCTTCATCGTAGGTATATCTACAGGATCGAGGATGGAATCACTGATAATCCTCAGTCATTCTGGCATTATATCGATGACTGTAATAAGGTAAAAGGATATCCAGCTAGCATGTTCCTTGGTGATGAATTTTGCTCTTCTGGTCAAGAATGTGTGGACTTGTTTGCCAAGGAATTTTCAAATGTTTACTCATGCGATGATGCCACTAATTCTAATTATGTCTCGAATGTTGTTATCGGCTGTGATTCCCTTAAAATCACACTAGAAGATGTTTTTGAGGCCATTGGGAAATTGCCTGATAGTTTCAATTGTGGTCCAGATGGAATCACAGCATATTTTGTAAAAAGATGTCAATTTTCGCTGTCTGGTCCTATTTTCAAGTTGTTCGAATTATCGTTGTCGAGCGGTTGTTTTCCTAGTATTTGGAAAAAGAGTTACATAACTCCCATCTTTAAGAAAGGTAAACGAGGCGATATCAAAAACTATAGGGGTATATCTATCCAATCGACTATACCAAAGATGTTGGATAAATTGGTTTCAGTTCAACTGATGGATGCTAGCATGAAATATATAGTGGCTAACCAACATGGTTCCTTTCCTGGCCGTTCGACATCTACAAACTTGCTGTCTTTTGTTACCGATATTGTGGAGTCTATGGAAGATCACTTGCACGTTGATGCTGTGTATACTGATTTCTCTAAAGCGTTTGATCGGGTATCACATTCTTCTCTCCTATCAAAAATTGCCTCGTTAGGATTTGGACCGATGATAGTTGAATGGCTAGGTAGCGATCTAATGGACCGAATACAGAAGGTGCGCATCAATAATTTTTACTCAAAGGATATTTCAGTTTCATCAGGTGTTCCCCAGGGATCTCACTGTGGTCCCATATTGTTTCTGCTATTTATTAATGACATTGGTCAGTGCATAGTAAACTGCAAGTACCTATTATTCGCTGACGACCTCAAACTATACAAAGCAATTAAATCCAATCGTGATTGTGTTTTAATGCAGTCAGATCTGAACAATCTTAATCTGTGGTGCCGGAACAACAATCTGTACTTAAATTTTAACAAGTGTTCTGTGATAACGTACTCCAAACGCAGTTTCAAAGCCTACGATTACTGTATCAATGGAAATGTCCTTAATCGTGTCTCTGAGATTGACGATTTGGGTGTTTGCTTGGACGAGGGCTTAACCTTTAACAATCACATTTCTAAAATTTGTAGTAAAGCGCTTCGTACTCTTGGTTTTATTCGTAGACAAAGTAAATATTTTTCACCCAATACAGTAAAAATACTTGACTTTACTCTTGTGAGACCGCAATTGGAGTATGCATCCTGTGTATGGTCTCCTTTTTACCATACTTATATTGGAAGATTGGAATCTGTGGAGCGTAAATTTCTCAAGTACTTCAACTTTAAACTTGGCAATACTTCGGAAAATTTCTGCAGTTCCAACTGTCTTACCGCCTGTAACACCAAATCGCTAGAATAAAGACGCGTAGTCACCGACTTATGTCTCACCTACCGTCTGGTCAACGGTAGTATCAACTGTCAACGCTTGTCGAATTGCTTCCAATCATTCGTGCCTACGCACGATACTAGGCATAAGAACCTTTTTACAACGTGTCAACATAGGAATAATTATGGCCTTAACAGTCCGATTACAAGAATGACACGTTTTGTCAACAGATTGCATGGTGTTGAGGATTTTGATCTATTCCATCCATCATTTCGTGGATTCAAGAATTATATTACGTGGAATATAGATGTCCTTCTTGGCAGTTAACTTGTCTTTACTATTTTGTATTCATTTGGTAATCTTTAAATCTGTATTATATGTATATATTGTAATTGTAAATAATTTATGTAAATGGTTTATCCGTATAATGAATAATAATAATAATAATAATATTTATAGCAAAACCGTGTTGTAGTAAATCTTTTGAAACATTTCTACAAAACCGGTTAAAAATTAAGTGAGCAAATTTGTGATGAAGTAAAATTAGTTTTTTCGTAATAACAAAAAATATATATTAACATATAACAATTTGATTTTATTTAACATTTCGTGGGTAAATCAAAACTAATAACCGAATTATTTTGCCACGAAATGTAAACTAAATTCCAATTTATAACGTAGAATAATGCTGAAAATTTAATAAATTTTTGTCAAATTAGTAAATGTAAGTTAGTTTCTTCCATCTTTACACAATTTTAATAAATGTTATTAACTGTAAAACTAAATGTAATAAAATCTAGTTATTTAAAAACAAATGTTTTATTCTCTTACAAAAATATTCATTCTTAACAAAGAGTAACCTTCCCATAATGTATTATTAAGATCTTTAGAACTTATAATTATTAGTCTTTAATGTCACCTTTTGAAACAAAAGTTAATCTGTAGTAAAAGGTGGGATGTAACCACCAAAAGCTTTTTCGAGTTCTTTTGATACAGCTATGCACAAGTGGTCTTGATTTGGACCGGCTACTACCTGAATTCCAACTGGCAATCCCTTACTATCCAAACCAAGTGGTACTTGAGTAACTGGCAGTTTTAGCGCATTCCAAAATGCAAAATAAAAGAAATTCCATGGTCTAAGAATAGATGAATAGTGAAATCTAGCAGGCCATTGAGCTGATGGGCACAGAAGCACACCATTATCACCAAGTGTATTCTAAAATAATAATCAAGCTTTAAAGATTTATTATTGAGTTTATAATAGAGTTTACTACAAATAAGGTCTAGGAGATTTCTGCAGTGTAAACACATAAATTAATTTTCAGGAAAGGTTCAGGATTTTGGATTTAATGGTCCTAGGTTCAAATCCTAGTAGTTCCCCAAAAAGAATCTCTGTCGTCGTTAGGATTTCACGTTAAAGTATAGGTCTTGTGCGTTCATATTAAGCATCAAAGATATGTTAAAAAATTGGCATAAGTCTACATGTTGTCATGCATTCATTACCTATTAATAATAATAATAATAATCTTTTCTAACACACTGACGCGCATGAATGGAGTAACGAGATTCGAATACAGCTGATAAACATTTTTTGTTAATAAAATTTATAATAAACCTTTAATAATAATAAACCAGTTTTGTTGGTAAAATTTAAAAATTTTCATATTTCTTAACCGAGAAACAGCTTATTTGGTGGCAAATTTTTTTTGGATCACCCTGTATTAACTGCTTAGAAGAATATTTCGATGGATCGTTGTAAGAGATTTGACAAAATATTTAAATGGCACAATAACAACTGCAATCGGGCCGAAGAGAAAAATAATACATCTGATGGAAAATGAATCTAGTGGCATTAGTGAGAAAAAAACAAAACCGTGTCGTTGTCTTATAACAGTGAAATCATGCCGAGAGAAGTCAATGAAAAACGCAAACTCCGTACCTGGTGTGATGATATCACCAAAAATATTGCAATACAACTAATTGATGAGCATTCGTTAAAGAATACAGATGAAAATTTTCCAAAGAGATTGTGCAGGTTTGGAGTTGCTTACTATGATTATTTGGATAACCCTGTATACAACAGTAACACATGAAAATATACTTTATTTGCGTTTATTCACTATATCTATAATATGGAACCAACCTTCCGGTCTTACGTTGGCGATTTAGAGAAGCATTATAACGATTGCTTGAAGTATAAAGGAACTTTACCGATTTATGGTGCGGTAATATAATCTGAGCATGCTTCGCATGTTGTTATGGTCAAGTCACCTGGTTTCAGAGGTAAATGGGATTTTCCAAAAGGAAAAGTAGAGCCTAACGAGGATCCCGTTAGTTGTGCTATTCGAGAAGTGGAAGAGGAAATCGATTTCGATATAAAAGATCGTCTAAAGAGCGATTATTATATAGAATACTGGCATACTAAATATAAGAAGTTAATTCGCTTGTAGTATAATTATCGTCGAAGATGTTCCAAAAATCACCAAATTTATCATTAAATGTAAAGAAGAAATTCAAGCGATTGAATGGAAACCTATACATGAACTTAAGAACAAAAAATTAAACTTAACAGATGCAGTAAATCGTTAATTCCTCAATTAATGAGGAAACCCACACCGAATCATAAACTCGGAAAAGCTCAATAGCATTCAGATGAGAAATTCATGTTATTTAATTTTTTGTAAAATAGTCCGCAATTTCGTGGCAATTTTAATGATACAAATATGAGCCATATATCGTTGGATTCGTCTTAAGAAGCAGATGACGAATTGTGATGGTACAGGCCCTTGGTGGTGGCAGGACGCCGTAAAGCCCTAATGATCGCCGCACAATAAATCGCTCTAATTCCATTATTTATTTTATATAATTGGCAACTCAAAATAATAAAACGCCACCATGTGACCGTTTGGAAAATGGCTCTTGCGATTACCTTATGTGATGGTCATTCACCTGAACAGAAGAATATACAACTAGAGCGCAAATTTTTTATTTTAATCACTGGTCTGGAGCTTACCTATAAACTAGTTATGGAGAATCCATTAAAGCACAGTTTAATTTCTGCAGTTCTGGATGGAAGTTTGGAAAAAGTAGGCGAATTAATTACTGAATTTGGTTCATCTTACTTAGCCACATGGTCAGATGGATATTTTTTACTTCGTTATGCCTTAGAGTATGGGCATACTCACAAAACAGGGCATACGGATATTGTTCATGTATTACAATGATTTTGAGACGGGAAATCCTCTAGGTACCCAAGCTGGAGTTCACAAGTTAGGCGCAATATAATTCTTTTGCAGCTGTAGAACAAAAATACGCTTCACGACTAGAAAATGCTTTTTATGGGGATTATTTTATTCTTCTGGTAGGGTAAATTTTTGTAATGAAAATGTATTTAGACCTTTTGTAGATGAACTAACATTCTTAGAATCCGTAGGAATTACAATTAATAACCAACAAATTTATTTTGTAGTGCCACTGTTGTCAGGAGATAATTTAGGTATAATGCAATGATCGGTATGACCGAGAGCTTTTCTTTAAATCATTTTTGTCGGGCTTGTCTTTCTCACAGAAATATCACACAAAATAAATATAATGCACAATGAAGAACAAAAAATTCACCTAATTTATAAAATGATCGTTTGTTATGGAATTGATAAACATTATGAAGCATACCGTGTAGAAAGTATTTTACCTGAAACATATGTTATTGATTTAAACGATATGTATTGGCCTTTTCTGACACATATCCATACACGTGGCAACGGAAATAAATACATTTCCTGTATGAATCAAGAATTCTAAGTTTTTTTTTTAAGACATTTTTCTTAATAAATTTTACTTTTCGTTATGCTATAATGATAGATATTATGTATATAAAAATATATTTGATTTATATTATTTAATGATTATGGAATGTAATATGTAAATAATAATGTAGTAATGCTAAATGTTACTGCTATTTTTTTATTATCTATTATATTATATATATAGATTATTTTTATTATTTTTATCGATTATTCTGTTTCATTATTATTTTGTTTACTAACATAGCTTTAATAAATTTTTGTCAAAAAAAGTATTTCTATATTTTGCTTATCTACATATAATACCCTTTCCCTTCCTCCGCGAACAAATAACAATAAATATAATTTTTTTTAAATTAATGAGTAGTATATTAATTATTTAATAATTTAATTTTGTGCCTTTATTTGTGACCAATAAAGACAAATTAAAATAAAATAAGGTTATTAATTATTATTGTACCGTTCACGTTTAACTACAATATTCATTATTTATATTGAATAAACGTATAAATGTTATATACAAACCTTTATGTACTGTAAGTAAAATAGTATTTATTATTAACAAAATTTTTTTAATAGTTGATAAAGTATTTGAGTTTAATTAATATTCTTTACTATTAGTGAATAAATACAGAGGTTATTACAAGTAATGCTTCATTTATGCTTAATAATATTATTATTTACTACTAGGGGGGCTCCGCCCCCCTGGCCGCCTTCGGAGGCCCAACCCCCTTGGGCCGCTTCGCGTCCCAATATTCCCGGCCGATTTACGCTTGAGCCACCCCCATTTCGCCACCTCGTAATTCCATATAAATGAGAAATCTTGCGAGTTATAAAACTTCTTTCCATACGACATTTGTTATGTCGCTTGTACTTTGAATTCGTATTCCATCCTTTGCTCGACATCTTGATAATGCTACATAAATATAACTGTTCATGACTAAACAAAGGCCTATCGATATTTATACCAACTTTGTCAAAGCTCTGCCCTTGACATTTATTTATAATTTATTATAGCGAATGCCAACACTATCGGAAATTGTCGCCTATGTATGTAGTACAAATGGTAATCTGCTTGCAGATGTATCGCCAGCATCCAATTTGGATACTGGCGATAATTTGGACAGTTTAACTTTACCATTATGACAAAAACTTTTCTTGCAAAATTCATTTTTCCAAAACATAGCATCACAATTTGAACATTTCTCGGTCATTTCACCCGCATCATGAGGAGTTACTGATTCCAAAACAGTGACCAGATCTGTCGATGATCGCTGTAGCGCTCTTCTTTTTCTGCTACTTTCAGTTGCAGGTTTTGCTGCTGGTTTTAATGTTGAAGGTTCTTGTTCTTCTTGTAGTTATACCGATTCTAAAACAGTGGCCAGATCTGTCGATGGTTGCTGTAGCGCTCTACTTTTTCTGCTTCTTTCGGTTGAAGTTTTTGCTGGTGGTTTTGATGTTGATTGTTCCTCTTGTAATTGTACCGATTCTAAAACAGTGGCCAGATCTGGCGATGGTTCCAGTTGAAGTTGTTGCTGATGGTCTTGATGTTGAAGGTTCTTGTTGCTCTTGTAGTTGTTGCTGTCGAGTTCTGTGTTCTCTCGAACGTTCAGTTGATGTTTGTCGTCTTCTTTTTTCTTTTTGTGTCACTTTCAGTATCTGAGGATGTATCCCGTTGTGGTCTCACTTCTTTGTTTGCTTTTATTCGATCTGTTCTTAGAATTAAGGAAGCTTCGCTAGTTATAACAGTCGGAAAAGGTAAAAGCCTTTTTTAGTTAAAGATAACTTTTAAATGAGTCCTCATCTTTAATCTAAACTCTGTATTAACCATCAGGATCTAATTAAATTTTGTGATATGATCAGTTGAAAGGTAGCGATTAGATGTTAACTCTCGAACGGCTATTGAATTTAAAGGTAGAATGGTAGTAATTTTTGGACAATAGTATTAAATTACTTTTTACTTCAAATACTTTTATAGTACTTAATTCTCCAGATGGTGATCGCGATAGTACAACTTCTTTAACTTACTTATTAATATATAGATATCAACGTCCTATATATAGGCTATAATCCGATGATACGGTGATCCAATGATCCGGTGATCCGAAGATCCAATGATCCGATTATGCGATGAAAGCATTAATCTGATTACGGGTCAGATAATCCGTACTCTTTTACTCCATATAAGTAAAACATAAAACTTTATGTGAAAACTTTTTATGGAACGTTTTTGAATTAAAATTTTAAATTAAATTAATGATTGGTTCTTTTTTTTAACCAATAGCCAATGAAATTGCAAAACTTTTTATGGATAAGGGATTACCAACCTTATATTTTAAAACGAAGAAAATCTTGGAGAACTACCTTGTTAAATTGATAAATCGATGTTTTCCAATTTTGGTTTTTAATTTACTATATTGCAGTCCCTTTGACTTATATAATATAATTTTTTGTTGGTTGTCAGATTATCCGATTATCGAAAACGTTGCATAAAAACGTTGCATAAAGCGTTGCATAAAAGCGTTGCATAAAAACCCTTATCTTTTTATATATATAGAGTAGATTAACAAATCTTGATTTATTGCAAATAAAAGTAATATGTATTATCAAATCTCTATTACTTGCTACTAATAAGGTATATTAAAATAATTTTGATAAATTATTTATTTCTAACAAATAAATATTTATTCCGCCATTATCGAATAAAGCCTTCATTAAATGTTAATTAATTTAGTTAATTGTAAATAAATTGTTCTTTCAGTGTACACACATCTCAAAGTGGATATTTGAAAAATTTCTTTTATAAGTCCACAAACCATAGAATAAATACGGTAGAAACGTTATCGCGTTTGGCTGAAGAGGGTTTAATCGAAATAAATCGAGTAGAAGACTTTCAGGATTTTATTATTTACTTTTATTTATTTATTTTTATTTACATTTACCGTTCGGGTGACCATATTGCGAGAATCTGGAGCGGAGTTTACGAGTGTTTATACCCACACATTTATACTCACAAATATCACAACTAAACGGTTTTTCGCCAGTATGAGTTCTTAAATGAGTTTTTAGTGTTCCGACGGCAGGTTTTTGAAAATTTTATCCTGCATGTCACTTACAATATTTTCACTAAACTTTAACATTTATCTAATTAAATATTGAAGAGGGGTAACCAGCCCTAATATCTATAATACACTAGAGGAAAAAATTATAGCCTCGCATGATATACTGTGTATGCAACTGTGCATACACCAACACCCGAAATTGCGTTGGTCCACATTCCATTGCCGGTAGCTCCTTTTAACAACTACCTGTTTGTTATTAGTCAGCCGTAGTGTATTTCTGGTTTCAGTCGTGTTTTTTTTGTTATATCCTCGCCGCTTTATTATTTAAATAAAAACAATTTTATAATTTTTTAATTCATTAAACGTTAAAAGTCATTACGATTATTAAAAAACTATTTCTGTATAATAATGCGAATTTTAACCCTTGCAGTCAATATGAGTCGAGCGAAACGTTTCAAATTTTTAAAACTGTTAAATAAACTTGAAATAAAAATATAATGATTCCTTATTTGCTTTCCAAAATCCATATTAGAATTCACTAGCATGTGTAATTAATACCTAAAAGTTTAAAAAAAGCTATTGCTCTTTATGGGGCGTGTACTTAATTGGATAAAATATGGCGGCGGAAATTTAGAATGCGGTACTCTCTAAATCGCGAATAGTCACATGACTTCAAAAACAGAACCGCATCGACACGAAGTGAAACGATAAAATTAATGTCTATTTAATTTTGTAAAGTAAATGTAAAATTAATCAAATTAACATTTGATTGTTAGTTGCTATTTGTTTGTTAAAACTAATTTCATTATGGTAGGAGAAAAGAAAAGGAGAAAATTTACCGCTACGGAAGATTCATCGTTGTCTAGTCTTGACGATCTCGACTACTATTTTGATTTAGATGCGGACAATGAAGGTGCCGTTTCGGCTAAAATTCCAACAACAAAAGCAGAAAACGTGTCCGGAAGTAAGAATACGCCACTGTCAACGAACCATTGCCATCGACTAGTGCGGGTGCAGCGAACTTAATCTGAACATGAGCATATCACTGGGCAAGTACACGTCGGTTTTCCAAGCGGAACTCATCGGTATATTGCACTGTGCAAAAACAGTCTGGGACAAAGGTATCCATGACAAAAACATTCAGATATTTACAGACAGCAGGGCAGTCCTTCTGGCACTTGTGAGCCACAAGATCACCTCTGGCCTGGTGCTTGAATGCATCCGGTCCCTGAATCAGATATCAAATCAGAATGTCCTTTCTCTTCACTGGGTTAAGGGACACCAAGGCAATGAAGGTAACGAGAAGGCAGATGGTCTTGCTAAAGCCGGCTCAAATTGTCATCCCTGCGGCCCTGAACCGATGATTGTGCCAACCGTCAAAACCCTAGATACCCTTCTAAAACATCATACCCTAGAACTGCATTCCAGCAGGTGGGCCAATGAAACTGAATGTAGACAAGCAAGGGCAGCGATAAAAGCACCCTCCAGTAAACATTCTGTGACCTTAATTTGTGACCTTCGTCAACTTGGTCGACAAAATACCAATCACCGACCCTTTTATGCACTTACCTGCAATTTCCGACTTGGTAATGACGACGCTATGGCTTCGCCCTGCAGAGAGCAAATTGGGGTGAGTCTGAGATCAGCTGACGTGTCATGTTTTAGACCATTGAAAGCTCTTTGGAAACGTGGTGTATTGGAATGGAGAAGAAGCAATCCCTTTTGTCAACTTACTAAAATAGATTTTGCTCCAATTTTAAACCAACTAATCTCTGAATTAGTACCCAAAACTATTACCAATGGTTTTAAGGCTTGTGGGCTCAGCCCTTGGGATGTCAATTTAATTGATTTTACGAAATGCCTCGGAAAACAAGACAATCAAGACACTCGGCCGATTGTCTTATCCACAACATCTTTAGACTTTGAGAAATTTATAAACCTGATTGGACCTGCTAAATTTGAAGAGTTACAAAGTATCTCCGTGGATGAGCTTCCTAATTTTTCTAAAGATTTTCAAATTCTCCATAAAATTTATCAATCATTCAGCTCCATAGAAAATAATGCAGAAAATATTGATTTAACATTCAGAATTCATAACGATTCTGTCGATTATGGCGGACATGTAATAGACGAAGACGACGTTAATCAAGGTGACATTGCTGACAATACTTCTTCTGCTTCTATTTACGAGTCGAAATTATCTCAAAACACACCAGTTACTGCAACACATTTTACAGAAGAAGAAATATTGGAGATGCCAATTTTACTTGATCTCAACGAAGACGAGAACAATTTTAATGATAATATAAGCAATTATTTGTTGTGGCAAAAGACTCCAGAACGATTGGGTAAACGAAACACTGAAAGAATGCCCTATGTAATAACTTCAACTGCGTTCAAAAATATTTGTGAAGAAAAAGTAAAAATAAAGGATGTGATTGAAAAACAAAAAGCAGATAAAAAAGCAGTTAAAATACAGACAAAACTAGAAAAAGTCAAAGATAAACAAATAAAAAGAAAAAGGAAAGATAAAAACTCATTTTCTAATAAAAGTGACAATTCAACTTTGGCAAAACCTGTGATTGAGGTTGAGAGTGTAAAAGCTGGTATCAAGAGAAAGCAGAATGATGAAAACTTACTTTTCAATGAAACTGGCAATTTGACTGTGGTAAAAGCTGTGACTAAACTTAAGAGCCCAAAAATTAATATATTAGAAAATATTGTACTTACTAATAGCGAGAGTGAAAGTGAACCACATCTTCAAAATAATATTTTATTGGAGACGCTAGGTAACGCTAATTTTAATAGTAGCGAAGATATACCATCCCGTTGTAAAACTGCCGCCATAAAAAATAATATAATAGTATATTCAAATCTGTGTTTTATTTGTGTAACTAATATTTATAAGACCAAGATAGGAATTAAATGTATGAAATGTACCCGTACTTACCATTACAACTGTTTAGTGAAAAATAACATGTACAAATCAGAATTTTTATGTCCCACATGTAACAAAATTAAATAAAAATCTTGTTACATTACTAAAAATAAATTAATTTACCATCTTTTATTACACTAAATCAAAGACACAACCTGAGTTCCCTGAGTATTCTGGTGCCAACATTTGGATTGTCAATAATTGGATAGTGCCAATTACTAGTAAATTAGATGAGTGCCAATAATTAGAAAACTGTGCCAACAATTGGAAAAATTACATAATCTACAGTTTTATGCATTATATGGGCTTTAGACTTTAATCTGACAGATTTTACTAAGAAAACAGTAAAACTACCCTATTTTCCAGACCCTAAAAATAAATTCCCATAGTGGGTCACTACAATATATTTTTAATTTGTACTAAAAGTTGAATGCCTTCTTAAAGTGCCAACTACTCGTTATTGGGGGTCTTACCCTACTACAAACACTCACCCCGTTCTGTCCGCAAGTTACGTTCATGGATATGACCCACCACTGGATCTGACTCGACCAATGAGAGTCCGTTGTTCGAATGTAAACAATACAACCAAAATTCTTCTTGTGTGTTATTTTCAGTTTTCCAATCGTAAATAGTACCATTCGCTGTTATTTCCTCCAAGGATGTAGTAAAATTTATAATTCCAAAAGAGGTGAGGTCGAATTTATCGCACTGGTATTTATGCGGAATTTTGATGGATACGCATCGGATAACAAAAAAAACGTAGGCGTTGATAACGTAGTCTTTTCCAAGCAAGTTCTCGAATAATGCTTTGAGCAACCAATCGCTACCAATTAATACCTCTCGGAAACTTCTCGCAAACCTGGTAATCGTTGAAACAAAAACGGTGCTTGCAACGACAATTTTGTTCCTGGGCTCTACCAATTTATAATCCTCAAAACTTGAGATATCGGATTAGCTAAACACCAAATCACCGGCAAAATACTATCCAAACTATTGACTAATCCGTAATTAGTCAGCTTTGATTTTCGCTAAAAACAACTCAACGAAACCCGCCTGTCGACTTTTGTCTCGTATCTCTCACTTATCTATCTGCTATAAAAGTTGCCAACCTTTTCGAAATTTTCCAACAACTATCGCATTTTATGTGTTGGATTTCAAGAATAATTATGTACAGGAGGAGGCATATGTATTGTAACATACTTTTATATTTGAAATGTATTAAAACCAAAATAAACCTGTTACATCCCCCCCCCCAAGTTTACCAAAACACCTCAATAACTACACCCCTAAATGGAATACTGGATTTCAGCTAAGCTATCTCCTCAACCTATCTATCTAGCTGACAGGCTTCTGGTATACCTACTCATGCCCTGTGGCTGCTATTCAACTAAACTAAATAATTAACCCAAGACTAAATAAACTATGTACAAAAAAATTCTATATACAAATCATCTACTTTGAATGATCTAAGTCTGGAGGTTCTGCCTTTAAATCGCTTGAGTGCCATAACCCTTTGTTGTTTCCAAATTGGTCTTCAAGCACATATGTCCATGGAGATGGTTTCTCTTTAATGTAAAATGGACCAACGCACTTTTTAGCTAGTTTACTGGCGAATCTATCAGCCGCACTAGATAATACGCGATTTTTGCGATACACCCTTGACCAATTTCGAATTGTTCCGATCTCTTTCTGAGATCGTAAACTTTTTTATTTCTTTTCCCCGCTGCTATCAATTTGTTTTGCACAAAATTGAAGAGTTCTTTTAAGCCTTTAACCCTACAGGCATCTTTAATGAGTTCGTTGTTACTGAATATGTCTTTCCGTTCCCAATCTTTACCGGATAATATTATTTCCCTACCGAAGTTTACGTAATGGGGCGTTTGTTCGTGGGCTTCGCTTTTTGCATTGCGAATAGCGCAGGAAATCTTCGCGAGATTCTCATCCCACGTTCGATGGTCCTCTCCCACATACGAGGTAATCATCCCTTTTATAGTTCTGTTCGCGCGTTCAGTCGGATTAGATTGGGCGTGATAGTACGGCGTATATTTACCTTGTACGCCATATCTAT